>OX336398.1:22812316-23474816 GCA_946902985.2 Meconema thalassinum
AAAATGCAAGGTGATCTGCAAAGGCCAGACAATCAATCGTCAGATTCATACTTCTATAACCAAGTCTAACTACATTTTCAACTCGTTTATAGCCCAATCATTTCCGTCACTCACGGATGACCTTCTCAAGTACGCAGTTGAAAAGTAAAGGCGAGATTCCATCTTCTTGTCTGACTCCCGTCCTAATATCAAAGGAATTCGAAATCTCTCCCATTATTGTTATTATTATTATTATTAGGTAATTATGGATTAATGTGTATATAGCCAATACATAAGGCTGAAGAGTTGTATGAGGTGTTGTGGAAGTCAGGATGGCCAACCCTTTGCCATGCCCATGAATTTACCCAAAAGAGCCAAAACGTTAAGGTTATCGACCTGAGATTTTATTAACTAAATATCGGAGAGGGTGATGTAAGATGTTGTAGCACTCACAATGGCTAACCCTTACCCATCACTCATGAATTGACCCAAAACGTTTTACCTGTCTAGACTGAGTGTACCTTGTTCCAGCTTTAGCCTTTAGAAAATCGAATCCGGTCCTCTGCGGTGACAGTGGAGTTATATTATTGTTGGATTTTAAACAAGCACACGCTTTCATAGTACCGCTGGGTTGAACCTGCAGAGAGAGTGTAGTGAGTCTTGGTGATCAGAGCACTGCGGTGTTGCCAGCAAGTTTCATGCTACTTGCCTGCTTGATAGTGGATGTGCCCCGCACCGTGTTAACATACACGACTAGATAGTTGTTAGGTTAGATTTGACAAGGCTCAGTGAACCTTATTGCAACCTTAAAATGAAAATGAATGTCTTAGTATAGTGGGATTGGATGTCAAGAGCTTAGGGTTGACAAGCAAGTATGTTAACCACTACACTGTGAGATGGTCAAATGATAATGTAACAGAACATAAAGAAAAGAGTTTTTCACTAGTTTAACGAATTGGCTAAGAGCCTTACCATGTGAGGTGTAGGTAATTGAAGTTGAATCCTTAGCTTATTACCCTACTACATGTAAGCTATAGCAATACCTGTCTATAACCTTTGATGTTAGAAAAAGAAATGTATGAGTTGTTTTAAACGGGGAATGATTGTGTTTACTGTGAAATACAAAACTGAATTTAAAAAACAGTTCTTGACCTATTTTAGACTTTACTTTATTTATTTTACCTTACACAAACGCTAGCATAGCCGTAAATCGAAAGCCACCGCCATTTCCTTGCCAATCCTACACCGTACACAGCAATTCAAATGAATAATGATCACGTCACAGACACTCAGTTTTGGGACCATGAGAAATAAGTGGGACAAAGTATAAAACTAACAATCCAGTCAGGAATTGAAGCTGGTGTACTTTGGGCAAAAGACAAACGTTCTATAAACTTAGCCACAAAGTTGCCCTACCTAAAATAATGAACAGTGGTTTTTCACAAGTTACTCTGTCACATACCAACACGTTTTGAAACCTACCCTTCACAAAATAGAGTTTCTAGGTTCTTGCAAATAAAGATGATGATTATTGTTTTAAGGGGGGGGGGCTAACATCTAGGTTATCAGCCCCTAATGGTTTGGGTGATGGTGAAGATGAAAATGAAATGTAAGCTATAACTAAAGCTAACTACACACTTAAAACAAGAATAAGGAATGTAAGTCCAAAGGAGAATAAGGCAATAAAGGACATGAGGAAGAGAAATGCCCTGAACCCTGAAGAATGCTGATTGAGGGACTTGAAAAGAAGGAGAGTCATGAAAGGCAGATAGGAGAGGGCCCACCCTAGAGGTAATAGATAAAAAGGAGGAAAACTGGACCCAGCTCAGGAATCCCTTCGGGTCGCCAACTTCTCAACTCATCAGCCGTGAGCCCCTGAGATTGTAGCCATATCTAGGGTGCACCACAAGTGGTGGGGCAACATACACCCTACCTTCTTGAGGGGCTAGAGCAAAAGGCATGAAATGTCGTAATAATAAAAAGAAGGCTGACCCCTCGCAGAAGGAGGTTTTCAGAAAAAAAATGAGACAAGGGCCAATTAAGAAGGAGAGTCATGAAAGGCAGATAGGAGGGGGCCCGCCCTAGAGGTAATAGATAAAAAGGAGGGAAACTGGACTCAGCTCAGGAATCCCTTCGGGTCGCCAACTTCTGAACTCATCAGCCGTGAGCCCCTGAGATTGTAGCCATATCCAGGGTGCACCACAAGTGTTGGGGCAACATACACCTTACCTTCTTGAGGGGCTTGAGCAAAAGGCATGAAATTACATAATAATAAAAAGAAGGCTGACCCCTCGCAGAAGGAGGTTATTAGAAAAAAATGAGACAAGGGCCAATTAAGGCGGAAAAGGAAGGGACCCCTAGGCCTTGGATATCCCAATAATGTCGGGAGTCGGCAGAGGACAAGAGTTGACCAAGTGAGGTCGACGGGAAATAAGACGGAGAGAAGCCCGGCACAAGTCAGTGGAAGCAATGTCGGATTCAGCTGAGATTCTATGGTCGTCAACCTCCATCCCACAGGACGTGAGTCCCTGTGGTTGAAATAAAGACCTTTTTGTCTTGTATTACTGGCTTTAAGAACGGTAACACATGGAATGTGTTAATAATGCGATACTGGTCTTCTGAGTATGCTAAATTTTATTAGATATTCAGCTAATAATAGTGTGCATGACCCCTCATTATTTTCCCTCAGTACGGTACAGGGGACTGATGACCATGATTTCCAAGCCACTGAATAAAACAACAACAAAAAATTATTCCTGTTTCCATGCTGTTGGGGGTGAGGTGAGGTGAATTTTCTAAACGCCAAACTCATTACCGAAGTTAATTAGATATGCAATTTCATGATTAATACAGTTTGACAAGGAGTTGGGGGGGGGGGGGGGGGGGAATGTGACTGTGGGCCGTCAATGAGAATAATACACAACCAGAATGCTTCTACATAACAAGTCTGCTTTGTTGTGTAGATACTAGCATTTAATTTAATTCTGATTGGATGGCTGGAACGGGGTACGCACCTTTGTAAGCCAAAACTTAAAAGAGATGGGCTTTATTACTACCTCTGACGTCCTGCAAGTGGTTTTCTGTGGTTTTCCACTTATACTCCAGGCGAATGCAATGACTGCCCACAAAAACGACTGAACCGATTTTGATGGAATTTGGTATGTATATTAGGGTGGGTCCATGTATGGTTTAGATTCACAATCAGACCCGGTAAGTGGAATGAACACAATTTTAGAACCACAATATACACAAAATTTTAGGACCACAATATACAGTCAAAAACAGTCGTCATGGAAACCACTAACCTTGGCCTTCGTGAAAGCTGATGTCTTTGGACGGTTTGTCTCTGCACGTTAGAGCCACCTGGTCGCAACCTGTGCAACTACCGCCATTCGTCCGATAGCGATGAAACTTGGGTGAGATGTTGTGTACACTCCAGGGAAGGCTTCTGGCTTAGTAAATCAATTTCACATTAGGTAGCGCACGACTAGATTCAACAAATGAGTGACGACGCGCGAAGCGATTCAACAAAATCCCGTATAAGTTTATATTCCATTCATAGATTGAGATGAAACTTTGATGAGTTGTTGTGTACACTTAAGTGAAGGCTTCTAACTTAGTAATCCATTTCACAGGAGGTTGCGCACGAGTAGATTCAACAAATGAGCGGCGACGTGCGAAGCGTTTCAAAAAAGTCCCGTATGCGTTCAAATACCATTCGTCCGACAGCGATGAAACTTGGGTGAGATGTTGTGTACACTTACGTGAGTGTTTCTAACTTAGTAAATCCATTTTACAATAGGTAGCTCACGAGTAGATTCAACAAATGAGCAACGACGCGAGAACTTTTAATCAAAGTCCCGTTTGCGTTCATATACCATTCATCCGATTGCAATGAAACTTGGGTGAGGTGATGTGTACACTTACGTGAGGGTTTCTAACTTAGTAAATCCATTTCACAGGAGGTTTCGCACGAGTAGATTCAACAAATGAGCGACGACGCGCGAAGCGTTTCAATAAGGTCCCGTATGCGTTCAAATACCATTCGTCCGATTACGATGAAACTTGGGTGAGATGTTGTGTACACCCTACGGAAGGTTTCTGGCTTAATAAATCCATTTTACAATAAGTAGCACATACTAGATGCAATAAATGTGTGACGGCACGTGAATCATTTCAACAAAGTACCGTATGCGTCCATATACCATTTATCCGATTGCGATGAAACTTTGGTGAATTGTTGTGTACACTCCAGGAAGTGTTTCTGTCTTAGTAAATCCAGTTTTTAATAAGTAGCTCACGAATAGATTCAACAAATGAGCGACGGCGCGCGAATCGTTTCCACAATGTCCTGTATGCGGTCATATATCATTCATCCGATTGCGATCAAACCTAGGTGAATCATTGAGTACACGCCAGAGAAGGTTTCAGGCTTAGTAAATCTATTTTACAATAGGTAGCACATGAGTAGATTCAACAAATGAGTGACGGCACGCGAATCGTTTAAATAAAATCACTTTTGCGTTCATATGTCATTCATCCGATTCCGATGAAACATTGATGAGTTGTTGTGTACACGCCAGGGAAGGTGTTCAACTTGGTAAATCCATTTTACAATATTGGTAGCGCACGAGTAGATGTAACAAATGAGTGACGACGCGCGAAGCGTTCCAACAAAATCCTGTATGCGTTCATATACTATTCATCGATTGTGATGACACTTTGATGAGTTGTTGTGTACACTTACGTGAAGCTTTCTAACTTAGTAAATCCATTTCACAGTTGGTAGAGCACGAGTAGATTCAACAAATGAGTGACAGCGCACGAATCATTTAAACCAAATCGCGTATGCGTTAAATTCCATTTATCCGTTTGCGATGAAACTTTGGAGAGTTGTTGTGCACGCTCCAACGAATGTTTCTAAGTTAGTTAATTCAATTCACGATAGTCTATAGGCAGTTAACAGAAATTGAAAAAAAAATATTGTGTATCCAAAAGCACTTCAAGAAACTAAGTTACAACACTTCCATTGATTGGCAGGACAACGTCTGCCGGGTCAGCTTGTTTATGTATATATATGTATTGCCCCCGTAAATTGAATTATATTGAGACCACGGTGGCTGTATTGGCATATGTGAATAAAGTTATGGCTGTCATAGTTGTGACGTGTATATTCATGACGTAGGCACGGATGACGCAGACTTCATGCAAGTAGGCTGGATGAGCTGAGATTCTTGGTGACGTCATGATTTTGTTCGAGAAGGATCTGAGATTTACGACGCAGTCGCAGGGAAACAAAGAATTGTGCTAAGGAAGAAGTTACGCTATTGGAGGAGAGGCTCGAACCAATGAATGATAGTTTGGAGGGAGACGGAGATTACTGAAACTACCATATTTAATTACTTTTGGCATGCAGAATTGTGGAAAACTATTTTCAGTTATGGCATTGATTTGGAATTTTGAAAAAATTAATTATGAGTTTTTGAAATTTGAAAATCCGTCAAGTATAGCCAAAGTTAGAACTTCTAGCAATGACGGAGGAACAAGCTATGGTAGGGATGGATACGCCCCTTAAGAAGTTGATAAAAGGCCTTGCACAGCAGAGAGGAGGCTCTCATGGCTCATTTTTCTGATTCTCATATTGTCAGACTTCGAGTTATTCAGTGAAGCAAGTCGTCATTAGCACGTGTGGTAGAGCCCACAGCATCGAAGAAGCATTGAGCGTGCAGCAGTACAATTTTACGGTTACTGAAACTAGGCGAAGTTGGAGCGCACACATAAACGAGTCTACAAGATTATCTATCAAGAGTTAGCTACTGCATTTATGCTAATTCAATTGTGCATTACAATATTGAGGCGTGTACGAAAGTTGAACATTTTCACTATTATACTTTGGAAGATATTCGCATTTTAAGACTGCAGACAAAAGTGATTTTCTCGACACCTGAGAAGCACTTTTATAATACCACATTCTACGCTACGGCTGACACATGTATTGCAACCGTGATACTGAAGATTACATTTGGTGATACAACGCTACATTCTACAATGGAACTATATAATCTGGCAGTACTTTCGACTATTATTATAACGGAAGTGGAGATGGAAGACTAAAACTTTAATGCAATTGGGACATATATCAATGGAGTGAAATAGCAGCATGGAACTTCGTTAATCGTCATTCTACAAAAGCGAGCATGTAGTGAACATCCAACTACACTCATGCATCGTAATCCATCGCTGAATTACATCAAATGGCAGTGGAAATATCTTCATACTCCACAATTATGAACATTTCTGCGGAAATAATTGCAATAAACTTCATGGCGAATTTCTACCAGAACTTCAGGGAATTTTCAAGAGAGGCCAGGGTGGACCCGGCTCACAAAGAAGAGTTTTGCCAGAAGGATGGCTATCGTCTACACGGAGCAGTGCAATTTCCGGAGGAGGAAGCAGTTCTATTCTCCGAGGGCGCATGTTCCAGGTTCGAGGTCGGAGCACATCTTTACGGTGGTGAAATGGAACCAACAGCAGTCTTCTTTGGAAGTTTTCCTCTAGAACTTCAATCAACAGATAAGGTAGTCGTGAACGTTTCTTGTTTTATTTGAGCCATTTAGCGATATCTGAGCAACCATTTTTCCCATATTTTCTGTCCCATATATTTTGCCCCATATTCTTGCTTGATATTTCTGTACTCTGTACACTTTGATGATTTATGTCTTTTTCTACGATTTATTGAGACATTGTTATGTCATTGGCATATTTATATAATTTTGGATCAATTGAGACTGTTAAAATATATTCTTTCAGTAATTTGCATATTTTTGTAGTCACGATTTGACTGTAAAGTTAACGATTTTCTATGGCAAATTTGAATTCAGACAGCGTGTCACTTTATTAAAGTAATTCTATTCAGTAAATTACTTTGACCAATTTTCTGTCATCCTCAAGAAAGAAGAATGATTAAAAGATTTTAGAGCGTTAAAATCTTCTACTTTATCGACGATCTTGGAAATACTAGTCGTTTTATGAACATGATTGCAACATAGACATTTATCGTCAATTCTGAAATACCATTGCATTATAGACAATTTTATGAAATATGAACTTTGAGTACGATTTATTGAGCACACTATAGTAATGAACATTTGATAGGAGTTTTTCTCAATTCTAGATTGGAACAATAATGTTTGCATTCCACAGTCTAATTGTATTCTATTCGATTATTTATGCAGTTTAGATGAACTTTGATTGAAGATAGTATTTTTATACTGCGATACTTTGATGATATTAATCTCAATTTTGATAGACCAGGGAGGCGTGTCTAATCGTATTTGCTATTAAATTTATTTGTGATTGGCAAATTTTTACTTCATATCGATTCATGAATGAAACCCACGAAGGTTAAATATAATAACAGTTTTCGATACAATTGATGAATATAAGAATTTTTAAAGAGGAACTATGGATGTATAGTCGTTAGTTCAGTGGACGTGTAAAAGTCGCTGATGAATAATGCCCTGTAATAAGTGAAGGAGGTTCCCACAGTAATATTGATGATGTTGATGAATTTGTAAGTGGAGTTTTTTTGTATGTAGTGTGGAAGATTTTGATGCCATATATAATGAGATATATGATGAATTATGGGCCAATTTTGGTGCAATTTTGTGCGTTTTGAGCGAGGTATTTTTTCCGCTGAGTGTATTGTTCAGGTCCTTTGAATATTATTCATGTGAAGTTACTGTTAAAATTAACAAGAGTGTTTAAATAATTTGAGATAACGATTTTGAATGGAGGTTACCGTCACAAATAATAATAATTACTAAATCTTATTAAACCTGAATCTAAAATTTAAATATAACTAACCTTCATTGGTCGATTATATCACCACGATTTAAGTAATTATCAACCGGATAAACGTGTGGTTTAATGTATTTCTAATATAAATAATATAAATAATGTAAATAACTATCTAAAAATCTTTAATAATAATTTGAAACGAACGGGATTAATAGAGGCGTGTCTAAATTTTTCAATTGTCGTTTGACAATGTTATAAACAATTTAAAATGTTATAAATAATTAATGAACATTTTGTTATAAACATTAAGCGTTTTCGTTATTATACTCTAAACAACGCTAGTTCAACAATTGGAATATACAATTAAACAAGATTTGGGATTATTAGAGTAATCCATTGATATTTGAACGGAGCATTTAAAAGATTTGCGTGATAATATTTGAGTTGAGATGTGAACATTTAAAGTGTTTTGAAAAGGAGCTAGGCTCTGAGGTAACTAGCATATGCTAACATTGGATGGACAGGTGCGTCCATTTGACGATGCAAGCATGCGACACGGTGCAGGGTGTATCGCAGGTGGCCAGATAACTGTATGATAGAGGCCAAGGTCATCTACATAGCAGCCTTGCGGTTATAAATAAAATGTGAAGTTCATGAACAAGGAAACAATTGCTATATGTCTCGTCCCAGCTCCCTTATCCATTCCAAAGTGCATTATTATTATTACGTTCTTTTGAGCTAGAGAAAGCTGAAATTTTGTATGTGAAGTCTACAAGTCCTACAGGAGGACATGGTTACATGGACAATGGCTTCTGATTGCCACGTATATTTTGTTGTTAAATTTTGTTAAATTATTTTCTTTATGTGAAATAAATTATTGTGCAGTTTAAATTTTCTTGTTTCCGTTTTGGTTCATTTTAAATATCGTGGTGGAGGTTATTGTGAGGGCATACTATTAAGTGATCCAGTTGAAAACCCAGACCCGAGATTAAATTGAAAAGGTAAGTATGAACCCCCGTATATTTTGGTGTGTTCCACAATAATTTCTTGTTAACTACTGTGCTCTAATCTCGGTAGTATCTGTCAGTGCCATTTTCATTGATGTAGCTGTGCCGGTGCGATTGATTTTTGGCAATCCGATTGAGGGGGCGGATATCTGACAGCCTACTATCCGGATTATCGGGGACAGTATATCAGTTTCTTGAGGACACGATAACTGCCGTAATTTTGCATGAATCACTTTGAATTTTTTTACCGAATATGTATACCCATAAAATCTCGGTCGAGTTCGTTACTGGGCTAAATCGGTCGAAGGGGATGAAAATGGGAGACTTTTTCGAAAAAATGAAATATTGCTATAACTCTCTTACTATGTGAGATATCGAATCCGTTCCAAGTTCATACTATGTGTCGGATAAAGCCCAAAAATTTATGTTTGAAGAGTTTTTTATAGCACCAACCATTAACCAAAGGGGTGGGAAAAAGTGAGTTTTTCGGGAAACATTAATCATATCTCTCTTAATAGACACAATACCAAAACCGTACAAAATGGACAATATTCCCCTAATAATTACCTAAAACTTTTGTCTGAAAGAATTTTTGATATCACCCACCATTACGCCAAGGGATGAGAAAAATGATTTCGGAATTATAAGAAAATGCCAAGAGCTATCAGTGGTTGCCATGGCAACACTACTAAATTGATGAGGGATGAACCATCAGACGTTGCCATGACAACGCACTTGCGCGAGATAAGATTCAGATTTCCATCTGACTAAGTGTGAAGCGGCTTCGGTGACGTAACTGGTAGCATGCTGAACTTCTATGCCCAAGGTCGCGGGTTCAAAGCCGGCCAAAGTCGTCGGATTTTCTAAGAGCGCTAAAAATCCCTCAGTATGCTTTCCTTTGGAGGGGAGCTTCCAACGTTCGTTGCGAGTTTCTGATTGTGGTGTCATCTAGTAGCCAAGTTCACAGCTAGGTGCCGTTGACGGTAGTATCTGGTAGCAACATTAGGAACTACTGCTTGAAATTGAGTGTCTGCATTCCTTACCTGAATTACAGGCTAATACAGCCATCACAATTCACACCACTTATCAGACCGGTTCTACACTAACCCAAAGTACACGGGGTTACATGACCGCGTTGTCGCAGCCCCTAAACTGAGGAACCAACCAACATCTCTGCGGGTGATATAATTGTGCGTGAAGAAGTAACAGACCGTTACATAGTTACACATCAGTGTCGAAACCTTGCATAAGGACAGTGTGACCACAAGTATAAAAATGGACTCCAAATGACAAGAAGGTTACCGTCATCATAAGACAATAAAATGTTTAAAATATGCATAAAATGACGAAAAACAAAGTTAATTAATCTCCAATTATAAAATACTTTCACGCAATAAATGAGGTCTGACCCTTCTACGAAAACCTGCATATTCTGCATATTTTCGCCTATCCCCAAGTACGTCCGGTGAAATCAACTTCCGCCTTCCGGCGTGCCGAGAGGACTTTTTTAAACAAGACATTATACCAGAGACAATTAGGATACATAAGAGCTTAACAAAATAAAGTTGTGTAACTGTAAATGCTAGTCAACAAACAGTTATGCTTTACTAAAAACAAATCGTGATGCGATACCTGAGATCTCCTCTAAAATTATTGAAGTGTAACATCTTTCCACTCGATTGCTGTATATTTTTGTAGGGAGGAATTTTCAAGAAATGAAATGCAAATGGAACTGAAATGCTACACACACAATGAGCGCGGTGGCTGAGATAAATACCACGACGTACTGTCGGCTGTGTAGCTATGTGGAATGTATATCACATATGGTTCACTTCAAGATTTGGAGGTCCCATTAAAATATACCTACAATAAATGATCTAGAAATGATCATTCGTTGGTGTAAAACTATTTATTATATGATATTTGATTAAAACAAATATGATTTAATACATGTTTATACTTTTAGGGTATTCTTATTTAATGTAAGCACTGGATACACTGTAGACTAAAATACAGCACTATGTGGAATGTATATGGCATATTTGGTGACCCCATTAATGGTATTCCTGCAATAAATGATTTTCAAGTTGTCGTTCTATGGTTTGAAAATATTTAATATATGATATTCGCTAACAGGATTTGCCACTGGATTATTTTACAAGTAGTTATTTTAATGACCAACAGAGTTTACTATTAAGAAGGTAGAGCCCTATTTGGAATGTAGGATAACTGTAGTTGTTCGACTAATATATTAGGATCGTTCCAATAGGTATTATTGATGAATGGTTTCAAAAACTCGGGAAGCAGTGATGGTTTTACAGGTGTTAAATCTTCATCATTATCACCATCATCATCATCCACATTATGATCATCTTCGTAACCAACATCATTACCATCATAATTTCCACCTGTGTTCACAGTCTGTTCAATGGTTTGAGTTGCCTTTGATAGTGTTGAAAGCTTCTTTTTAGATGTGCTTGAATGCTTTAACATAGTTATGTAATTATTATCGCCATCACTATCCTTTTCACCTTTCCCCACCAACTCCTTGATGGTGTGTGTTGCCTGTGATAGAGTTGAGGGATTTTCAGATGTGGGTGAGTGTCTCAACATGGGTTTAACATGAGGTGTTAAAGGTTTCTCATTAAACAACTCGCTAACAGCATGAGAGCGTTGTAGTGTATTAAACTTGAGGTTAATATTACCTTCAGCAGCAGTATCTTTTTAGGACTTTTTTTTCTTTTGGTTTGGGTTTTCTTTACATATAGACTAGCATGATTATTAAGTTTATGATGATGATTGTTTGAAGAACGTATGTCCAATTCTTTTGTCTTACGCATTCCTCGACACTGTTTCGATCGCTGCTTTGAACAGTGCCAAATAACAGTTCCATCTTTACTGGTTCGCATCACAATAGATGAATATCCTTTATATTATCCATAAGGCTAACCATACCTAGTCACTGATACTTCCATGTCAACTGTCAAACATAAACTAAGCTCTAGTAAAGACAACTTGGTAATAAGAACAATAGTTTAATGTGGGAGCATATATCGATGCAAAATTGGGAGCAAATGTGAGAGCAAAGGTGGGGGTAAAAGTGGGAGCAAAAAGTGGGACCAAGAAAGTGAGAGGAAAACAGAGGGAGCAAAAAGTGGGAGCAAAAAAGTGGGAGAAAATGTGAGAGCAAAAGTGGGGGTAAAAGAGGGAGCAAAAAGTGGGAGCAGGAAAGTTAGAGCAAAAAAGAGGGAGCAAAAAGTGGGAACAAAAAGTGGGAGCAAAAAAGTGGGAGCAAACGAGGGAGCAAATGTGGGGGCAAATGTTGTAGCAAAAGAAACGTGGGAGCAAATATGAGAAGCAAATGTGGAAAGTTAAAGTGGGAGCAAATAAATCAACCAATATGTCAGCAAAAGTGAATACACAAGTCAAGGTAGTTTAAAGTGTAAAGGAAATATGTAAGCAAATATGAGAGCAAAAGTGGTGTTTTACTAAAACAACTGGAAATAACAAACTTTGTCATAATCTAACCTAATCTAACCTAACCTAACCTAACCTTAGTTCGCCTAACTTAACCTAATCCAACCTAACCTTACCTAACATAACCTAACCTAACTTCACCAAACCTAACCTAACCTATCTTCACCTACCTAACCTAACTTCACCTAACCTATCCTAACCTAACCTAACTTCACCTAACCTAACCAAACCTTACCTAACCAAATCTAACTTCACGTAACTTCACCTAACCTTCCTACCCTCACTTCAAATTAAATTGTAGGCATCGTCGAGTTGGAGCCCAAGATGTCAGGGATAACAACCAAGTATATTAGCCACTACACCGCAAGATGGGCAAATTATCATGCAACACAACACAAAATAAAAGTTTCCTGTTGTGTAACTAATTGACTAACATCCATAGTTGGGTTTCAAACCCAAGACCTCATGACTTCTGTTTTCAACATTCTCAGAAATATTATTTCATTTACATTTTGCTGCTTATAGTTACAAGAGTTGGCATTATAGAGTGCACATTTAATGCCTTATGTTGGCGGCTTATTTTTGGTGGCTTATTTTTGGTGGCTTATTTTTGGTGGTTTATTTTGGTGGCTAACCTACAATTACCTATCCTCAACTAACCTAACCTAACCTAACCTAACTTCACCTAACCTCACCTACCTTCACCTAACCTAACCTTACCTCAGCTCACCTCGGATATCAAAAAGTTACAGAGTCTCAAATATGTTTTGTACTTGGTGCAAACATTGACACTGTAACATTGTGATATCCGAGGTGAGCTGAGATTAGGTTAGAATTGGTGATGTAAGGTGAAATTAGGTTAAGTTAGGTTAGGTTAGGTGAGGTTAGGTAAAGTTAGGTTAGCCACCAAAATAAACCACCAAAAGTAGGCCACCTAAAATAAGCCACCATCATAAGGCATTAAATGTGCACTCTATAATGCCAGCTCTTATAACTATAAGCAGCAAAATGTAAATGAAATAATATTTCTGAGAATGTTGAAAACAGAAGTCATGAGGTCTTGGGTTTGATTCCCAACGATGGTTGTTAGTCAATCAGATTCACAGCAGGAAACTTTTATTTCGTGTTGTGTTGCATGATAATTTGCCCATCTCGCGGTGTAGTGGCTAGTATACTTGGCTGTTATCCCTGTGAACTTGGGCTCCAACTCGACGATGCCTACAATTTAATTTGATGTGAGCGTTGGAAGGTTAGGTGAAGTTATGTGAAGTTAGGTTAGGTTAGGTTAGGTGAGGTGAGGTTAGTTTAGGTGAGGTTAGGTTAGGTGAAGTAAGGTTAGGTTAGATGAAGTAAGGTTAGGTTAGATGCGGTTAGGTTAGGTTATGTTAGGTGAAGTTAGGTTAGGTAAGGTTAGGTTAAGTTAGGTGACGTTAGGTTAGGTTAGGTTAGGTTAGATTAGGTTGGGTTATGACAATGTTTGTTATTTCTAGTTTTTCTTCTTCTTCTTTTAGTTTGGGCCTACTGAGGACCACGGGGCTCGTTTTGACTTCTAGTAAGGAATTTATGTTTCTTCTTAGCCCAGGAAGCTTTCATCTTCTGCCTATGTGTCTGCTTTCTTTCCTGTGTCCACTTCGGTCTGGTAGTCCCTGTACTCTTCCTGCTGGTGAGAGACACTGGAAAGACACCATGTTGAATCATCTGTCGGAATTGTGATCGATCCTGTATGTTTTTTTGGTGAAATTCCAAGTTGCTCTAGGTCTGACTTCACTGTGGTGATCCATTTTGTTTTGGACGCTTTCCCTCTTCCTGTCGTGGTGAAGATCTGGCTGGTAAGTCTATCTGGACCCATGCTTGTCATATGTCCGTTGAACGCTAATCGTCTCTTCCTCATGGATGTGACGATATCTTCTTGATGATCGTAGAGCTCATTGTTGTGCCTGAACCTGTAAGTACCGCCCTCTTCCCTTATTGGTCCTAAAATCCTTCTAAGTATTTTTCGTTCCTTGAGCTCTAGTTTCCTCAGTGGGCCTTTCCGGTTCATCAGGAGACACTCAGAGGAATATAGAACGGAAGGTCTTACTACTGAGTTGTAATGTAGAAGTTTAAGGTTCTTAGAGAGGCACTTGGATGTGTAGATGCTCTTACAGGAGTGGTAGACCCTTTCCAGTTTCATGCATCTAGTGTCTATTGCTAAGGTCTCACTCTCGTTTGCTGGAATCCACTCCCCTAGGTACATGACTGCAGGAACTTTTTGAATTGCGGTGTCTTTCACAAGAATAGATGGGGCTCCGTTTATATTTGTCATGAACACTGTTTTTCGTATATTGACTTTCAAGCCAGTTTTGGCTGCTATGTTATAGAGGCTCTGTAATTGGTGAGCAGCTTCTTCTATGTTGTTCTCTAACACGGGAAGGTCATCGGCAAAGGCCAGGCAAAGTACATTGAGACTGTCTTTCTTATACCCAATTTGCAGTCCTGTTTCTGATGGTAACGTGGTAGTCCATACCCTGATAATCTTCTCAAGTACACAATTGAATAGAAGAAATGCCATCACCTTGTCTAACTCCTGTTTGGATAGAGAAGCTGTCTGAGAGCTAAGCTCTGAACTTGAATTTGGAGGTCGTAGTCTTCTTGTGGTCTTCGCATCCAGTCCTAATTCCCATAGAGCGGAGAAGAGGGGCTGTCTATTGAATCACACGCCTTCTGGAAATCCACTAGTATGACTACCCATCGATGACCGCCGCAATTCTTGTACCTTAAGATTGTCTTGAGGTTCCGTATTTGCTCTATGCATGAGTTATTTGCACGAAATCCGGACTGATAATCGCCTAGTTGGGAATCTAGTTGACTAGTAACTCTGGTTAGCAAGGCTTTAGATATTATCGTGTATGTGACAGATATTAGAGAGATGCATCTGTAGTTAACAAGGTCAATCCTACTACCTTTCTTGTGTAGAGGATGGATCACAGCTGAGGTCCATCCCTCAGGTAAGGTCTCAGTTGTCCAAATGTCCTGTATGATTTGATGGAGGTTTTGTATTGATTGTTCATCAGCATGTTTCCACATTTCTGCAACTATACCGTCTTCACCTGAGGCCTTGTAGTTCTTAAGGCTCTTGATAATCTCCTTTATTTCTTCTATGGTTGGCGGTAAGGAGTCTGGACTTCTGAAAGGAGGGTCATGGAAGGTGAGTCTCTTTTGAGGTTCCTCTGCATTGAGGAGCTTCCAGTTGTTTTTGTAAAACACTTCTTTTGCTCTCATATTTGCTTCCATATTTTCTTTACACACTAAACTACCTTGACTTGTGTATTCACTTTTGTTGCCATATTTGCTCGCACTTTTGCTTTCCATATTTGCTTTTCATATTTTCTCACACGTTTCTTTTGCGCCCACATTTGCTCCCTTTTTGCTCCCACTTTTACCCCCACCTTTGCTCTCACATTTGCTCCCTATTTTGCATCCATATATGCTCCCACATTAATGATGATGATGATGATAATTGTTGTTTTAAGGGGCCTAACATCTAGTTGTTTTTACTAGAGCTTAGTTTACGTTTGACAGTTGACATGGAAGTATCAGTGACTAGGTATGGAAAGCCTTATCGATACTATAAAGGATATTCATCTATTGTGAAACGAACCAATAAAGATGGAACTGTTATTTGGCACTGTTCAAAGCAGCGATCGAAACAGTGTCGAAGAATGCGTAAGACAAAAGAATTGGACATACTTTCTTCAAACAATCATCATCATAGACTTAATAATCATGCTAGTCTATATGTAAAGAAACCCAAACCGAAGGAAGAAACAAGTCCTAAAAAAAGATACTGCTGCTGAAGGTAATATTAACCTCAAGTTTAATACGCTACAACGCGCTCATGCTGTTAGCGAGTTGTTTAATGAGAAACCATTAACACCTCATGTTAAACCCATGTTGAGGCACTCACCCACATCTGAAAAGCCCTCAACTCCTATCACAGGCAACACAGACCATCAATGAGTTGGTGGGGAAAGGTGAAAAGGATGGTGATCTCTTCTCTTCTTCTTCTACGCGATCAGGCCCAGTGGACCGCGCGCTGCTACAAGTTTCCTTCTCCATCGTCTCCTATCCATAGCTGCCATCCGCCAAGTGTCTACGCGTATCGCTGCCTGTAGCAGATCTTCATGGAGTCCATCACTCCACCGCTTCCTTGGTCTCCCTGGTGGTCTTCTTCCTGTGGGGATGAAATCCAGTAGCTTCCGTGGCCATCGGTGGTCTTCCATCCGGGCTACATGTCCAGCCCACTGCAGTCTTCTGGTTTTGATGGTTCCAGCTATGTTGGCATCATGGTACAGGTCTTCTACTTCATGATTGTGTCTAATCCTCCATTCACCCGTGTGTACATCCCTCACCGGTCCGAAGATCTTCCGAAGAACTTTTCTCTCAAAAACGAGTAGTTTATGAAAGTCCTGTTTTCGGATACTCCATGTCTCACACCCATATAGTACAACGGGTTGGATCAGGGTTTTATACAGACGAATTTTGAACTGTCTGGAGAGACTTCTGGACCGAAGAAGCTGTGTTAAGCTGTAGAGAGTTTGGTTTCCTGCTTGGATCCTGGCGTTGATTTCTGCCTCACATGATGAGTTCTCCGTGAAAAGCGATCCTAAGTACTTAAATTCACGGACCCTCTTGTAGGACTGGTCCCCTACCCGGAGTGACTGTAGTTGCCCAAAAACGTGGCTTTGCCCTCGAGTCATATTGAGGTACTCCGTCTTGGTTTCATTCACGATTAGCCCAAATTTGTTGGCAGCTGCCTTGAGTGCTCTGGTCATTTGCCTCAACTCTTCCTGAGAGCTGGAGAGTAAACTGATATCATCTGCGTAGGCAAGGTATGCTAGGTTCTTCCCTTCGACTTGGATTCCTTCAAAATTCTCTCGAAAGGTCTCGCGTATGATCTTCTCCAAAGCAAAATTGAACAGTGTAGGAGATAACCCGTCTCTTTGCCTGAGACCAGTCAAAATTTCAAAATCCTCCGTCACTCGATTTCCCATTTTTATCTTACCGCGTGTTTCGCTCAGACAGATCGCTACCAAGTTGATGAGTTTCTCGGCCATTCCAAACTCTCTTACGCAACTGAGTAGGCTCTTTCGGTGTATGCAATCATAGGCCTTCTTGAAATCTACGAATAACACGTGGAGTTCTTTGCCATATTCACCCAGTTTTTCAGAAAGCTGTCGGAGAACGAAGATATTATCTACTGTGGAACGCCCCAGCCGAAAGCCTCCCTGGTAATCACCAAGCACTGATTCTGCCACTGGTTGAATTCTATCTATGAGGCAGTTGGACAAAATCTTGTAGCAGACGTTAAGCAGGGCGATTCCTCGATAGTTATCACATTTCAATTTGTCACCCTTCTTATAGATTGGACAAATCAGAGCTGTTTTCCATTCTGACGGTAGTTCTTCTTTGATCCAGATTGCTTGTATCAGCCTGTGCAGTTTTTCTGTTAGTTTCTCTCCTCCTTCCTGGATCATCTCGGTCTGTATTCCATCTTCACCCGGACTTTTATTCTTCTTGAGCCGTTTGATCTGGATTTTGATCTCATCCAAAGTGGGTGGCGGATAATCCAAGTCGACTGGGGTTGGAGACTGGAATTCAAATACTATTTCAGGGTCTTCGCAATTGAGAAGCTGGTCGAAGTACTCCTTCCATCTCTTGGCGATATCATAATCGTTGGTCAAAATTTTGTCACTAGAATCTTTGACAAATTTCTGTCTCGGCTGGTAACCTTTGCTAAAATACTTCACCTTTTGAAACATTTCCCTGGCATTGTTTCCTCTGAAGTCTGCTTCTGCCGCAACAATGATGTCCTTGACATATTTTCTCTTTGCCCTTCTCAGAGTTGCTTGGGCAGCCCTTCGAACCTCCTCAAATCGTTCTTTACCCTGCGCCAGATCAGTCTCCTGCAGCCACTTATTCCTGGCTTCCTTTCTCTGTTCCAGAGCATCTGCACTTTCCTTTCCAAACCAGATCTTCCTGCCTACTGTGTCTCCCTTGATCGTCTCCTTTGCTGTAGCAGTCAGTGTGCTTCGAATCTTTTCCCAAATTTGTTCAGGGTCTTCGCTCACGTCCAGTTCACTGAGTGCTTCAAAGCGGATGTTCAGTTGCAGCTGATATTCTGTCTTTATGGCTTCATCCTTTAGTTTTTCAACATGGTATCTCTCAACCTTCTCTAGCTTAGCCCTGATCCCTCCTTTACACTGAACTTGTAAGTGGCCTCTGACCAGAAAGTGGTCACTTCCACACTCTGCACCCCGTGCCGTCTTAACATCGGACAACAATCTCTTTGTTTTTAGATCAATGTCGACATGGTCTATCTGATTTATTATTCTCCCATCTGGTGACATCCAGGTTCCCTTATGGATGTTCCTACGCTGGAAGTTTGTGCTGGAAATGAATAAGCCTGATGACGCAGCAAAGCTAATGAACCTTACACCATTATCATTGCTTACCTCATGTAGGCTGTGCCTTCCTACTGTACCTTGGAATACTTGTTCTTTCCCAATTTTAGCATTCATGTCTCCGATAAGGATCTTCAAGTGTCCATTTGAGATAGAATCCACTACTGCTTCTAGCTGCGCATAGAACTCGTCTTTCACTTCCCTTTCACTTTCTTCCGTGGGAGCATGACAGTTCACAAAAGTCGCCTTGTGATGCTTTACGTTCACTGTTAACACAGAGATTCTGGGGTTGATAGACACAAACTCCGATACATTAGTGGCCAAGACCTTGCTCACACAAAAACCAGTACCCAACCTATGCCCTTGTTCACAGGCTCCATATAGGATAGTCGAGTAAAGGATGGTGATGGCGATAATAATTACATAACTATGTTAAAGCACTCAAGCACATCTAAAAAGAAGCTTTCAACACTATCAAAGGCAACTCAAACCATTGAACAGACTGTGGACACAGGTGGTAATTATGATGATAATGATGATCATCATGATGTTGGTTATGAAGATGATCATAATGTGGATGATGATGGTGATAATGATGAAGTTTTAACACCTGTAAAACCATCACTGCTTCCCGAGTTTTTGAAACCATTCATCAATAATACCTATTGGAACGATCCTAATATATTAGTCGAATAACTACAGTTCTTGCATGCCTGTAAACAAGCTGGTCATATTGGTTATCAGAAAGAACTATTAGAAATAGAATATGAACTTCGTAATGCTGGTATTATTGTGTAATGGGTCATAGTAGCAACACCCACATCCCATGAAAAATAATTTTCAACAAGTGTTATGTTTAAAAACTATAACAAGCAATCATAATAAAAAGATCTGTATTCTGTTTGTGTATACTGTGCCCGTCAGGGGAGCTATCAGGGTTGCCAACAGCCGAAACGACATCCCTAACACCTCACCCACTAAACCCATGTGCCAGGAGGATTGGTTGGATTTCTTATAGGCCATAGCGGCACGAGAATCCATGATCCAGGGGATCCGTGGTAACATGGTTGCTAAAAGGTCATAGACAGCCCAAGAAAATACACCTCCTAAAGCTAGACTGAGAAAATAAACTTCCAGACTTAGGTAAAACTTGTAGAAATATTTATTCAAAATATTTAGACACCTAGCCTAGTTCGGAGGGTGTCTATCGGCTAATCCGCAAACTAATAATTAAATAAAAATAAAAGATCAGTACCCTAACGGTAAACTACTGTAAACCCTCGCGAAAGATCCATCTGACAAAGGAAAGCAACAACAGCAACGCTGGGAAAATGGTACGGCAATAGTCTCTAAGAGTTGTATTCGGTTAGTGTATATCTATTGTAAAAAATATATATTTGAATTAAAATAATAAACATAGTTTGTGTATATTTCTTGTTTTTTGCATGTTGAATGTAGATTTGCTTATTCTCCTTTTGTCTTACATTCCTTCTTCTAGCCTATAAGTGTATAGTTAGCTTTAGATATAGTTTACATTTCATGTTCATCTTCACCATCACCCTAACCATTAGGGGCTGATAACCTAGATGTTAGCCCCCCCCCCCCCTTTAAACAACAATCATCTTCTTTATTTGCAAGAACCTAGAAACTCTATTTTGTGAAGGGTAGGTTTCAAAACGTGTTGGTATGTGACAGAGTAACTTGTGAAAAACAACTGTTCTTCATTTTAGATAGGGCAACTTTGTGGCTAAGTTTATAGAAGGCTTGCCTTTTGTCCAAAGTACACCGGCTTCAATTCCTGACTGGTTTGTGAGTTTTATACTTTGTCCCACTTATTTCTCATGGCCCCAAAACTGAGTGTCTGTGACGTGATCATTATTCATTTGAACTGCTGTTTACGGTGTAGGATTGGCAAGGAAATGGCGGTGGCTTTCGATTTACGGCTATGCTAGCGTTTCTGTAAGGTAAAATAAAAAGTTAAGTCTAAAATAGGTCAAGAACTATTTTTAAAATTCAGTTTTGTATTTCACAGTAAACACAATCATTCCCCGTTTAAAACAACTCATAAATTTCTTTTTCTAACATCATAGGTTATAGACAGGTATTGTTATAGCTTACATGTAGTAGGGTAATAAGCTAAGGATTCAACTTCAATTACCTACACCTCACATGGTATGGCTCTCAGCCAATTCGTTAAACTAGAGAGAGAAAAAATTCTTTCTGTTCTGTTACATTATCAATTTTGACCATCTCACAGTGCAGTGGTTTACATACTTGCTTGTCAACCCTAAGCTCTTGACATCCAATCCCACTATACTAAGACATTCATTTTCATTTTAAGGTTGCAATAAGGTTCAGTGAGCCTTGTCAAACCTAACCTAACAACTATCTAGTCAAGTATGTTAACACGGTGCGGGGCACATCCACTATCAAGCAGGCAAGTAGCATGAAACTTGCTGGGAACTCCGCAGTGCTCTGATCACCAAGACTCACTACACAAACAAAGCCAGTGTCTATCTGCAGGTTCAACCCAGCGGTACTATGCAAGCGTGTGCTTGTTTAAAATCCAACAATAATATAACTCCACTGTCACCGCAGAGGTCCGGATTCGATTTTCTAAAGGCTAAAGCTGGAACAGGGTACACTCAGTCTTGACAGGTAAAACGTTTTGGGTCAATTCATGATTAATGGGAAAGGGTTAGCCATTGTGAGTGCTACAACATCTTACTTCACCCTCTCCGATATTTAGTTTATAAAATCTCAGGTCGATAACCTTAACGTTATGGCTCTTCTGGGTAAATTCATGGGGCATGGCAAAGGGTTGGCCATCATGACTTCTACAACACCTCATACCACTCGTCAGCCTTATTCATTGGCCATATACACATTAATCCATAATAATAATAATAATAACAATAATAATAATAATCATTAGAAAGCCGCCATCCTCCATATACACACCCATTAAAGCATGGTTTGAAAAAACGCTTATGCTTTCTAGGAGTTTAATACGTTTTCCCCCTGTAACATCACCAGTCCGTTTTAGGGGTGAAATAATCTATCGAGGTAAAAGCACATGTCATCACCTATTTTTTGCACTATCACACCTAATTTTACGGTTCTTAGTTTCTAATGTTTCGATTTTTCAATTTTGGGGTAGTTTTCACCCCCTACTATTTGTCATCAAAAACAAAAGATATTAGGTTCATTTATCATTTTACATGTTTAAGAGCTTTTCCCCTGTAAAATCACTATTTACTGTTCTAGGGGTGAAATGACCTATCTAAATAAAAGCCTATGTCGTCACCTATTCTTTGAGCAAACACGTCTAATTTTGGGGTTCTTAGTTTCCAAGATATTGATTTTTCTATTTTGTTTTTTTTCACCCCGCAAAGGCGGACGTCGCCCCTAGTGCTAGAACCCCTCAAACAAGTCCGTAGCATAATAGGTTCACGAGATATTAACAAAAGTGTAGTTATGCCTTTTGGCAAAATTAATAATACATTCAAAAACGGGGCGTCACTTCAAGTGCTAGGATACTGCATATGGCAAAAACCCAACAGAAAATATTAATAAAAGTGTAGTTAGGCCCTTTTGACAAAAGCCGCCAATGCGCACACATACAAAAAAATTCACCACCGGGTAAGGGTAGTTTTTATTTTGGAGTGGAAACAAAATGTCCATAGGAAAGATGAGTTTGCCCTGAGTCCTACGACACCCCATAAGTTTAAATCTGATTATTGGTTAGTGAAATACTAAAAAGCGGATGACCTATTAGTTTTTGGGTTCTTATTGTTTTTTAAATAACTCATGTATAAATAATCATTTATAAAGCCCGCTCTCTTACAAAACTACCAAGTGCGAATGGATACAAAAAATCACTATTTCACCCCCAGGTAAAGGTAGTTTTTATTTTGGGGTGGAAATAAGTCGTCGATAGGAAAGGGGGGTTCACAGCGATTACTAAGACACCTCATATGCCAAAATCCGACCATGGTTTCAGGAAATATAAAAAGCGGATGACCTATTAGTTTTGGACCTTTAATTAAATGAGAGAGGCTATAGGAAAATAGGGGGCATTACTACGAGTGCTAGGACACCCCTTATGTCTAAATCCCATTATTGGTTCACGAGACATTAAAAGCGGATGACCTTTTAGTTTTGATCCTTTAATTTAATAAGAGAGGCTATAGGAAAAGAGCGGGCATTACTATGAGAGCTAGGACACCCCATATGTCTTAATCCCATGATTGGTTCGCGAGATATTAAAAGCGGATGACCTTTTAGTTTTGGTATTTTATTTAAATAAAGAGGCTATAAGAAAGGAGGGGCCATCACTACGAGTTCTAGGATACCCTGTATGTTCAAATCCCATTATTGGTTAGCGAGATATCAGGTTCGGTGCCGATACGAGGAGGGATCAAAAAGAAGTGGAGTAGAACTGTCATTCTAACACTACTGTGATCTAATTAAACACACCTCTGTAGTTCTTGCGTCCGTTTCACGCTGAAAATTAGCTTCATTTTTTCCATGTATATATTTGTATTGTGCCCTTATCCACAGGTCAATATTTGGGGATTAAAGGATATTTATAAGGTATGGCTAAATTTGAATCCCGCGCGACTTTTTTTCTGGAAGGGGATGGAAGCTATCACTGAGTGTATGTGGCGCGTACAACAAGAACATTGAGACCAGGTATTTGTTAATTCTTGTCTGATGATTTAGAGACACGGCAGAAACTACACTTTTCTGGCACTGGAAAAAGAAGAATATTGAATTATCTCGGAAGGAAATCGGTTAGCCAGAAGCCGAAATATTAAAAATTATTTGTTGATGATTTTTGTCGCTATGACCTAGCTCTTGAGCCAAGCTAATCTCCGCGTGGTGTGACGTGGAAGCCAGGAGGAACTTTCTCGAAGCCCAGGCAAGTATATAAGGGGGCAGAGATGCGCCGAGAGGTCACTCACATTCTGTGCATGGTTGCGGACACTCACATTCTGAGAACGGTTACGCCTCAGTCTTCGTTAAGCACTTTGTTCGCTAGTGAGCATATTATTCTTCGTGGAAGTTCTGAACTTATTCCGTGAATATCACCGGACCTAGTTATGGTGTATCTTGGAGTGATAGAATTTTTCACGATGTGTGGAACTTATAATATTTAGGGTTGAAATGAAAGTTAGGCTTCGAACTCATGGAAATATTTGGGAGTTAAGGCTATTAGTGGCCTGTTGACACTTAGTCTTTTTTCGTCCCATGGACATATGGTAGACTCAGTCTACAGTACTTTTCAATATTATGGAACTTTTTTTTTCAGGTTGTCAGTGGCGAGCTGTTATCTCGGTAGTTGGTAAGATGAGCCACGACTTTATACTATATTCTACGGACACCAGTCTTGATTGTTCAGATCATTAGCCGACGTTTGGGACCAGTTGTACTTGGCACATTTTGGGAGATGCATAATCTCACCCATTGGGAGATTAGAGGGGCCCATCTGTATTATTACGGATGTGTGCTTGGCACTACCTATTACCCGAACACAGGGACTAGCCAGCGTTGGGGACAGCCGTGCTTGGCGCCTGTCTGGGAGATGCATAATCTCAACAGTTAGATTATTTATAATAGGAAATTCAGATCTGAACCATTTGCATAAGATCGTAAGTGTATCAAAAATGTGTATGGGTCACAGCTGCATCAAAACTACAACTGATTTTAGTATTATGGATCCGTTGGATCGAACCCCTATTCTTCAAAGAGCGCCAGCTATTATGGCATTCCACATGGACAGTATGGGAAGAACATAATTCGAATCAGCTTCAGGACTAACAGTCATGTGCTGTTACATAAATTGCGGGTAGAGATGGAAGCGGATACGAGGATTCACGTACGCGTCCGATGGGACGGACGAATGGAGACACTTCGGGAAACGGAACTGTAATGGAACTGGCCAGGAGGCCCACCACTACAGGAACGTCTGCAATGTGAGCTACAATTTGGATTTCATAGCTTTTGGTAATTGGAAATTTTCTTTTTGAAAAAATATCAACACACAACCATCTTTCAGTATGCTGAGACAATCAAGATTATCGTTTTGAGTGTTCAGGACATGTTGTTATTCGATTTTGAGTCTATGGACAGCATCATGCGCCGTTTAGTTAATTTTTTGTATTTTCCATCACGGTCATCAGCCGTACGATCTTCAGATCTTCGTTGGTTATTTTTGAGAAATGTATATATTTCTTTCTCCATTCAGGAATTCGAACTTGCATATTTCAAGTAGTTTTTGTCCACAATTTCCATTATTTGGAAATCCGATAATGATGTTATAAATACTTTTCATAATTATAATAATGTTCTCTGATTTAAAATGATAATAATATCTTGTGATGTTTTGTGAAGTTTAAATAATGATTTATTACAGTTTGGAACAGATTAGTCCATTTCGGCGATTTCATTATCCGATTGTAAATAGCATTATGCACACCCATATCTAACAGATATATCATGAATTTTACTAAGAATTACGCAGTTGCGTTAAATAATTAGTGTCTTTTATGACACGGAAGGCCATCGGAAGACCAATGAAAGCCTGTATCAAATAGGGTTTTCTCGATTTTATATAAATACTAATATGGTAATTTCACTATATGACGATTTCGAATAGAGGTAGACAAGATTTAAGGATAATGTAAATTTCTGTAATGATTAAATTGGTATAAATTTATTGGAGGAGCAAGTAAGCTTCGTAATAAACAAGCATGTGGCTTGATAAAAAAAATAATGATTAAAAATATATGTTGAAGGTAGAAGTGAATCTTATCATTCAGTAGTGAGATGAAATCACACGAATGAATATGGTAAAATGGTTAGTGTCAGCCATAAGGATGGTTAGACGGCTTATATATTGTAAAAACATATGTTGCAGATATATATAATTACGGATTAACAATCTGTTGAAGTGAAAAACCCAATCTGCAATCATCACATGTAAATTTTAATAACATTTAACGTGTCATATTTCAACTACACACTTATTAGTCAATACGATTTTATCTAATTCAGACCCTAGATTTGACGATGCCTTACCGTTTGTCAGAAAAATGAATATAATTTTAGAAAATATAACATACCAATAGAATGGGTATGTGCCAAAAGTAAATATTGAAAATGAATGACAAATGAGAAGCCATTCATTAATATCACGGATAATTATGTTTTATATAACATGCTGAACGAGTTCCATAACTGGATAATTAATTAGATTTTTGTGAAATTAAATTAAAAAAATGTTTTTAATAAATAACTGATTTTATTTATTTATGATAATTTTGTTGCTACTGTTTTATGAGAACATTTTATTATAATTTTGAAATATGAGAATAACTTGATGTCATAGTCAAGTGAAACAGTTATTAAATGACTGAAAATTATGGATCTACGACAAATTATCAAATAAATCTTCAGATGATCAAGTTCTGAGAAATCATTGCTTAATGATTATACCGATAAACAATAATATTTGCTCCTATTTCTGACAAATATTCATTTTTTTTTCAATTACTCAACGCAACGATTATTGAAGATACAGATTTTGGCAGTAAATTATTTTCTCGGATAGTGAAGAATAATAAATAGGGTAAATAGTAGACTATAGGCATAAGGAGGGACAATTCATTTTGACCTGAGCAGCCTTAGAGCGTAATTATTTTCATAATTAGTGACGATGCCAATGGACTATGAATTTAGGTCATCGATCATTTATCAAGTGTTTTCTTTTTCTCTAAAGTGTTCATATTTCTATATTGTAGTTTGTATGTGCGTGAAAATTCCTCTCCACTCATGCGATGGCTATTTTTTGCATTTTAAACTTCATATTTTAAAGGTAATCAAATGAGATTTTTTTAAATTGTGATATTTTCATTTCTCCCTTCTATAATTATTGTTGCATCGAACCGAGAATCAGTAAAGCAAGTTAGATTTTGTTTTATTTTTTAATTTCACCCAATTTGGTGCCCTGAGATATATTTATCAGTCTTGTGCTAGCTGATTTTCGGTAACGTGCATATGTGGTCGTTGGACTTCGGTCTAAACGGGCACAGTATATTCAAATACTTTTTATTATCATGATGTCGTCCAAGAATAGTTCAGAACACTGCAAATGTGTGCTAGCATTTATAGCTTTGCTCTTAGGACCCGGCAAATAAACAATTGTGTTCAGAGAACGAGGGTGCGATATTGGTGCAACATCTGACTTGCTCCACTTTGTTCCGTCTTTTCCAGTATAATAATTAGAAGGCACACAATCATCAACGGGATCTTCATCTCCATTAGAAACACCATCATCACCTCTATCAACATTACTGTCCACATTAGGATGCACCTCTACATGGTCTCCTTCAACCTCGTCCTCATCCTCAACACCAAGCACTTCACCTTCCTCAGTGTCTGGTTCCTTCAGCCATCGATTTGTATTCTCATAGTCATCCATTCTGCACGTATAAACCATAAATTAATATAAACTCATAAAACGGACTAGATATGAGCACAAGAACTGAGATAAGACGCTGCAATAACAAATCGAAGTAAAAGAAAAAATCCGCCAGTGGTCACACGGATCACAGTTGTGATCCACAAGAATAAATTGCTTTATAACGCGACAACCATTAGCCAAGGTTAGCTGGCTACTGCATGTCAGAGAGGGGATTGGGCGCCAGGAAGGTACATAGATGCTCAAGGTCAACAGTCATAGCAATAGACTGGCACGACAAAAACTAAACTGCTGGACTGCTGGATCACTATTGTGATCCGCGCTACCACTGGAGTGTTAATCATGATTTGCGCGGTAAAATTACCACTTTGTACCATGTTACGGTTAAAATCATCACGCAATTTGCGACCGTTCGGTTGGCTGGCGGAAAATGTGCGCCCCTGATAGCTGCCTGAACGCCGCATTCCGGCAAAAGAGTCTCCCTGTACTTCATAAATATCGCTTTTTGCCACCATAAGTTATGTCATAAAATATTCACATTTAAGGTAATATGACCTTGAGTTTACAACATTAGAATGGTATCTCGCCTCTTTTGTTTAAGATGCGTGTCTATGGATTAGCATGTGCCTCTTCAAAGATACATTCCGGGAGAACTCGAATTAACTAATGCTATATGAATATAGCTTCTGAAAAGGTCTTCTCGCCGCTATGGACGAGCATGTGTCTCTTCAAATTTCCTCTCTCGCTAAACTTGGATTCACATTCCCTACATGAAAAGGGCTTCTCGCCGCTATGGACGAGCATGTGTCTCTTCATATTTGCTCTCGTCGTAAATTTGGATTCACATACGCTACATGAATAAGGTTTTTCGCCGCTATGGACGAGCATGTGTGTCTTCAAATTTCGTCTCTCAGTAAACTTAGATTCACATACGCTGCATGAAAAGGGTTTCTCGCCGCTATGGACGATCATGTGTCTCTTCAAATTTTCCCTCAGGGTGAACTTGGATTCACATACTCTGCATGAAAAGGGCTTCTTGCCACTATGGACGAACATGTGTCGCTTCAAATTTTCTCTCAGGGTAAACTTGGATTGACAAACGCTGCATGAAAAGGGTTTCACGCCGCTATGGACGAGCATGTGTGTGTTCAAATGTCCTTTGTGAGTAAATTTGGAGTCACATACGCTGCATGAAAAAGGCTTCACGCCGCTATGGACGAGCATGTGTCGTTTCAAATTTACTCTTGTCGTAAATTTGGATTCACATACACTACATGGATATGCCTTTTTACCAGTATGACTAGCAATGGTTGACTTTAATGTTCGTTTGGTAGTACATTTTCCACTAGATCCACAGTTAGCATATTTTCTTACACTATTACCAAATCGGTAAATCTTCCCAGCAGAATTATCCGATGTATCTGGACATATCAGCCTGAAACAATTAGTACTAACAGTTTAAAGTCCACTACATTATCACGGAAGAAGAATAATAGATAATAAGAGATCTAAGAAGATAAAATATAATTGGGAAAACTTTCTTTAATATTAACAGAAAACTTGTCTTCAATAAGTACCGGTAACTGACTTCGTTTTCACTCATCAATAATATGTTGAACATACAGTGTATATTGACATCGAGTGATATCAAAAAATAGTATTTTAATGTGGATATTTGTGTAACATACAGTCTGAACATTTTACAATTATACAAGACACACCTGTACATTATACAGGTGTGTCTTGTCGGAGACTTTGGATTCATAGCTCTGAGAGCAAGGGGGTATTTGGATCGTATCTCAGCCACCAAAATCTTCCGATCAAAAGTCGTTAGATTTTCTACATACTGGGTGCCGCAAAGGACAAGGTGCTCATTCCTCCACCCTTTGCAGCACTGCTTGGCCTTCGCCAATGTTCATGAAAATGAGTCTATTCTTGCGATTAATTGGGTGATATTTCACAGTGGCGGCCAAATTGAAGAGTGACAAGAACACAATGTCGTTGTTGTTTTTGTTTGAGTAGTCTCTAGATGCTTACAATGCAGCATTTCATGTCTCCTAATCTTGATGCTATCAATTCATTCCTCTGTACAAAACTACCACACCCTACATCCGAAGCAATGTACATAATTTCGCCGAGACGAAGATATTACCTGCGGGCTAGAAGTTCCTATCCATCATCTACCAGCCTTCGAAGCAGAATAAATTAGAACAGAGGTCCCTCAGGACATCAAACTTGCCAGGCCCGAAGATCTGACCCAGCTTATAATGCGATCCCAAGGAACCCCAAAAACAAAATAGAGAAGACGAAGATACCACTTATTATCGAGTCATCAATTTGAGAATACAACTAGAAATCCCTAGAACCTCGCTACTCAAAAGCTCCAAGTTTACACATGACCGGTATGCCTCTGAAACATATATTTAGCGCCATAGCATCCCCAACTTCTCCATGCCTCCCTGGTCGCCGGAGTGCAAGCCGCTGTCCACTACTGTGCATCAGGCGAGGGAATTCGATGACAGACGGAGACAGAGATATGCAGGTGCGACTGACGCACTCGCTACTCGGTCCCAGTGGGCAGTGTACGGTTTGTTCTACACACATTGGCTACTACATTTGCGGCATAAATTGGTGAGAATTGCTCCGTTTCGGTACACTAACGAAGAAATGGCTGATATGCACCTAGCTTATAGCGCAGCAAATGGCAACGGGAGAGAAGCCGCACAGATTTATAGCGTCCAGCACCCTAATAGCCGCCAACCTTGTCATTCAACGTACATGTAAATTGACAGGCGACTGCGTGAAGGAGGGAGCTTCGTGCCTCAATTTGAAGAGGTTGCATTAGAAGAAATAAATGATTAACATTCAACCAGTACGAGGTCTGTCGCGAGGAATGTTGGCGCTTCTCATATGACGGAGTGGAGGGTTGTAATGACCTGCAATTGTACCCTTATCGATGTCAATCGGTGCAAGAACTAACACCTCTGGATTACCTACAACGGCTAACATTTGCTAAACAGTTCAGACAATATTCCACACTTCTTTTCATCGCTCCTTTTCACGGATGAAGGCAGCTTTCCAGGTCATTCGTAGCACACCACACATCCTGAACAGAATCCTAATGTCACTAATACACCGCTGCAAACTGTGCATTGAAGTTGGAGGTAGAGCATATTGAACATTTACTGTAATCAAAACATTGGGTGTATTATTTCTTTCGTTCAGCATTTTATTCAATTTACAAAGTTGTGAACAAATGAATGCACGATCGTACACCAGCATCTTTGCGTATGCCAAATAATATAGAGAGTTATTGAAACGAACACACGAGAAGAAAACTATCGGGTACATCTCATGACTAACAAGTGTGTCTTTATTCTGTGTATCCTTGTACCATGAGTGCGATTACGGCTGCTTAGTAAACAAATTTGGATATTGCCTGAAAGGGACAAAGACAATAATTCTGCGCGAGGCGAACGAGGAAACTTCCGCATTCCCGCCGCATATCTCTGTCTGCTTCTATTCCACTCCCTTCCGTTGCCTGAAGCACAGCAGTAGCCAACGGCCTGCGCTCTGGCTCCGCAAATACGGCGAGTTCGTCGATTTGAATCGCGCGCCCGGAAGTAACAAAGTAACCTCATTTTCTCTGAGGGAAAAATTCTCTCCATCAATTCGATTGCGGCATCGTCTTTTACATAATACGCAAAGCGTCCCTGATTATTTTGTCGGTATAATTAAGATACACACTGTATAATAATTTATATACCGTAAAACAAACTGTATTTGCATAGTTCCTTTCAGTGTCTTGGGAATAAGATTTTTAGACTAGGAAGCTAAAGATGTTAGAATTATTCGTGAAAGAAAGTGTCTCATACTAGAGTGTGTGAATGTTGATCTTGAAGGGATGATAAATATATATAGAATTCATCAACAATTGGTCTCTCAAGGGGAGGTTCATCATCACCTTGCTGTTGAGAAACGTTATGAAGTACCGCACAAGCAACGATAACGGCCATTGTCGGGTCGACTTTAGATCTGAGTCCCAGCGTTAAGACAGGAAATCTCCTCTTCCAAACTCCAAAACAACGCTCTACAACATTTCGTGTACGGATGAGTGATTCATTGTATAGATTTTCAGTCCTATTTTTAGGGCTATCAAGTGGTGTCAATAAGTAGCGTCAGAGGGCATAAGCCCAGCCTCCAAGAAATCCCCTCTTTCCAGTCGAGCCCTTGACCTGCTGATTATAAAGATATTGCTATCATGCGACGAGCCAGCCCAGCAATGTCATTAATGCAGAGATTCATGTCTGCCGTAACCTGCACATTCAAGGAAAAGTATCCTGTCCTATTTCCATCGGGTGACTGAATTTGTACATGCGTGCACTCCAGAGCTCATAGAACTTTAGGGAACCTCACTACTTGATAAAAACCAAGTTTCATTGCTTGTAATTTGCCTTCTGTCTCCATAAGTCGGATGTATTCTTCCGCGCTCACTCTCTTCACTATCTGAGAAGCTGCTCCTGTACTAACTCAACTAAAATCCCAAAGTGCAATCATCATACTTCCTGATGCAATAAAATTGAAGAGTATAAGTAGCAGTTGGTCCATCGGTAACACCGCATTATTTCTGGAGGAGGAAGTTTATGAGGGGAGTGTGCGACTGGTAAATTGTTTAATATTAAATACCAAACGCAAGCGTATCAGACTCTAGAAATTATATTAAGTAAATAAATATGACCTACAGTAACTTTGAACTTACCTTTCGGCCTATGACGAATCTCCGCATTTATACAACCAAGAACTATTCGAACTGAAAGCTTGGCCAAACCAAATCGTCTAAAGAGTCTTGTTATCCTCATAATAATCACTTTTCGTCTCCTTCTTTGAGCAGCATCAGCATTTACAAAGCCCTTGAAATTACGGATAATTCTAGGGATATTGACGATGTTTGTAATCAGCTGGCGTTAATATCATAATACGAAATCTGGCAGTAATGCAGTTTACGCTACGGTCAAGTTCGCTGCCGGTTAAGACTTATCTTACTCTCAGTTTGTCGCTTACCGGGAATTAAAAGAATCAGGTTCCAGTAAACTTGCCGTAAAAGTGTCAGCTAAAATTCAACAGGAGATTGTAAAAACGGGCCTATAGAGAGGTGCATATCGATGAGAAGAACGTTAAGGCCTGTCGTCTCCCATTGATTTCAGCCGTGTATTGCAAATGTCTCTACCATCTAAGGGACAAGTGAAGCATGGCTAATTCTGTACTGTTACTCCACTTCAGAAAGAACTATTAAAATCTAACTAATTACGTATCACCACCAACGTTAGTAAACATTTATTACGTTCAAACTTACATCACTAGTCAATTAAAAATGCCCCACATAAAACATAACTATGCATCCGTAAATCTTATGAACAAAGTTTTATGATATTGACATATGGTGGTGACTCCTCTATTTTTAGCCTACTTTCCATTTTTGCAACAAATAAAATTAGACTTATGAGATGTACAAGGTCCAAAGGTTGTCAGTCTGTGTGTATATGTAATCCCCCCCCCCCCCTCTCTCAATTCAAACATGACGAAACTGAATTGAAGCAAATTTGGTACTTAGTTAGCTCTAGCAAAGGACACTTCAGTGTCATGTTTTATATCGCCGCTATCTTGACGGAAACGGAATGGAGACCACTCAAAAACATATTCAAAGCTTAAGTCAAATTATGATAAACCTAATTTTCTGACCTCTACCAAAGTTAGCAATATACCTTCATGTAGAAAGAGTCTTTTGCCTGAACTACAAGGTCATCATCCCAAAAGTTTGAAGATGGCGGTAGGATTGGGTAGGAGGCGGCCGTGAACCGAATTAAGGTACCATCCCAGCAATTGTTCAAAGAAGAAGTGGGGAAACAACGGAAAAACACTTTTAGGATGGCTGGAGTAGGAAACGAAGCCATTTCTTAAGGTACTACAGTGAAACAGCAAGTAATTGTTTTAATGCCATGAATGGTTTTGCACCCGAAATTTGAATATTATATGATTAAAACAAGCTGTACCCGGCCTGCGTTGCAATGCCAATCAAAACAAGTAGTTCCGTGAAAAACTATACAGCCTATTTTCATATATCCTACTTATGTTAATTGCCACTATCAACATACACAATTTCAGTTTGATTCCTGTAATAGATTCATAGATATTGAGAACCGACTAAATATTTCGGATGGTCGCCATGTTGGATTTTATATATGTAGGTCCTGGAGTTATGTACTGATACATGCAGATTATTGTGTACGTGTAGTATTCAAACTGCAATCGCATAATTAGGACACAAGAAGTAACAAGGAGATTTTAAAATTTCGCACAACTGCCATCTTGGGTTATGGAAACAATTGAAAAAAATTAGATGCCAGTGGATTACCATTCGTATAATGATTTACTGTACCAAGTTTCACTGCACTCGTATGGTTAAATTGCGAGAAACGTCCATGTGAATATTTATACTTCGCGTCGCCGCCATGTTGGATTTGTGATCACCAGGTTATTTAAAGTCCTATAGGCGAACTTAAGTTCATAGCCCCTATGAACATTAAAAAATTCAGTTTGATTGCTATAATACATTCGTAGATATTCAGAGCCGTCTAAATATTTCGGATGGTCGCCATGTTGGATTGTTAAATGTATGGGCCATAGAGTCATGTACCATTAAAGGAAAATTATTGCGTAGGTTCATTATTCAAACTTTCACTTCGATCGCATGACTACATCACAAGAAATAATGACTTCATTTTAAAATTCGCCCAGCCGCCATCTTGAGGTTTTGTAAACAATTGAACTAAATTAGATACCAGTGCATTACAATGTGTATAAATATTTCCTGTACCAGATTTCAGTGCGTTTGGAACATTAAATCGCGAGAAAGGTCTATTTAAAATTTTCAAATTCGCTTGGCCGCCATGTTAGTTTTGTAGTTAACCGGTTTTTGAAAGTCTTATAGATGGACTTCCAGTAGTGCCCTTTATCTCCGTACAATATTTCAGGGAGATACCGCTAATAGTTTCAGAGATATAGAATGCCGGTGAAATAATTCGCACATCCGCCATCATGTGGTTATGTAAAAAAATGAACATAGTTAGATGTCGGTGCATTACAATGTATATAAACATATACTGTACCACGTTTCATTGCGTTTGGTAGGTAAATCGCGAGAAACGTCTATTTAAAAGTCGCAACTTCGCTTGGCCGCCATGTTGGTTTTGTAGTTACCAGGTTTTCAAAGGTTACAAAGGTGAACTTACAGTAGTTCCCTTTATCACCATACAAAATGTCAGGGTAATATCCGTAATAGTTTCGGAGATATTGAATGCTGGTGAAATATTACGCACAGCCGCCATGTTGGATTGGTGAGTCGTAACAAAATTTCCAAGGGCACGGTCGGGGTCGCCCGGAATAGTGCTATGAACTTACTGAGTTTCATTGAAATCGCTCCAGCCGTTTAGATTTTATTAGGGGGACACACACACACGAATCACACACACACGCACACACACACACGGACAAAAGGTGATCTCATAAGCCTATTTTTTTCAAAATTGAAAATAGGCTAAAAACTGTTGGCGTTGTAATTTTGTTTCTTGAAGTCCTTTTGGATACACAATATTTTTTCAATTTCCGTTAACTGCCTCTAAACTATCATAAAATGGATTAACTAAATTAGAAATATCCGTGGGGGCATGCACAACTCACCAATGTTTCTACGCAAACGGATGAATGGCATATGAACGCATAAGGGATTTTGTTTAATCGATTCGCGTGCTGACACTCATTTGCTGAATCTACTCGTGCGCTACCTATTGTAATATGCATGTACTAAGCCTGAAATCTTCCCTGGAGTGTACACTACATCTCACTCAAGTTTCATCGCTATCGGACGAATGGTATATGAACGCATATGGGACTTAGTTGAAACGCTTCGCGCGACGTCGCCCATTTGTTGGATCTTTTCGTGCGCTGCATATGTAAATTGGATTTACCAAGCCAGAAACCTTTCCTGAAGTGTATACAACATCTCACCCAAATTTAATCGCTATCGGACGAATGGTATATGAACGAATACGGGACTATATTGAAACACTTCACACGTCGTCGCTCATTTGTTGAATCTATTCGTGCGCTACCTATTGCAAAATGGATTTACTAAGCCAGACACCTTCCCTGCCGTGTACACAATATCTCAGCCTAGTTTCATCGCAAGCGGATGAATGGTATATGAACGCATACGGAACTTTGTTGAAACGATTCGCGCGCCATCGCTCATTTGTTGAATCTGTTAGTCCGCCACCTATTATAAGATGCATGTACTGAAACAGAAACCTTCCATCGAGTATACACAACACCTCACCCAAGTTTCATCGCTATCGGACGAATGGTATATGAACGCTTACGGGACTTTGTTGAAACGCTTCACGCGTCGACACTCATTTGTTGGATCTACTAGTGCACTACCTACCGTTAAGTGGATTTGCTAAGCCAGAAACCTTCCCTGAAGTGTACGCAACATCTCACATAAGGTTCACCACAATGGGATGAATGATATATGATCGCACGCCATTTTGTTGAAGCTACTGGCGCGCTATCTATTGTAAATTTAAAATTGTAAATTGGAGTAACTATGCCTATAACCATCCCGGGAGTGTGCACTACTCACGAAAATTGGATCGCAATCCGATGAATGGCATGTGAACGCAAACGGGATTTTCTTAAACGATTCGTGCTCTGTCTCTCATTTGTTGAAAATACTCGTGCGCTACCTACTGTGAAATGGATTTACTAAGTTAGAAACCTTCACATAAGTGTACACAAAAATTCATCAAAGTTTGATTGCAATCGATGAATCGTATATGAATGCATACGGGATTTTGTTGAAACTCTTCGCGCCTTGGCACTCATTTGTTGCATCTACTCGTGCGCTACCTATTGTGAAATGAATTTACTAAGTTGAAAGCCTTCCCTGGCGTGTACACAACAACTCATTAAACTTTCATCTTAATTGGATGAATGGCATATGAACGCATACGGGATTTTGTTTAAGCGATTCGCGCGCCGTCACTCATTTGTTGAATCTACTCGTGCGCTATATATTTTAACATCGATTTACTAAGCCTGAAACCTTACATGGAGGAAACTCAACGACTCCCCTAAGTGTCATCGCAATCGGATGAATGGTATAAGAACGCATACGGAATTTTGTTGAAACGATTCGCGTGCCATTGCTCATTTGTTGAATCTACTCGTGCGCTACCTATAGTAAAATGGATTTTCTAAGCAAGAAACCTTGCCTGGAATGTACACAACATCTCACCCAAGTTTCATCGCTATCGAACTAATGGTATATGAACGCATACGGGACTTTTTGAAACGCTTCGCACGTCTTCACTCATTTGTTGAATCTACTCGAGTGCTGCCTATTGTAAAATTAATATATTAAGCCAGAAACCTTCCCGGGAGTGAACACAACATCTCACCCAAGTTTCATTGCTATCGGATGGTATATGAACGAATACGGAACTTTGATTAAACGCTACGCGCGTCGTTGCTCATTTGTTGATTCTACTCCTGTGCTACCTATTGTAAAATGGATTTACTTAGCTAAAAACCTTCCCTGCAGTGTACTCAACATCTCACCCATGTTTCATCGCAATCGGATGAATGGTGTATGAACGCATACGCAAATTTTTTGAAGCGATTCGCGCATCGTCGCTCTTTTGTTGAATCTACTCGTGCGCTACCTATTTTAAAATGGATGTACTGAGCCAGAAACTTTCCCTGTACTGTACTGAACATCTCACCCAAGTTTCATCGCAATCGGATGAATGGTATATGAACGCATACGGGACTATGTTGGAGCGATTCGCCCATCGTCGCTCATTTGTTGAATCTATTTGTGCGCTATCTGTTGTAAAATGGATTTACTCAGCCAGAAACCCTCCTTGGAGAGTACTCAACATCTCACCCAAGTTTCATCGCAATCGGATGAATGGTATATGAACACATAGGAGACATACCCACAGACAAACTATCACGTAACATTGATTTTATATATATACTAGCTGTACCCGGCATGCCTTGCGATGCCAACCAAAGAAAGTGTTGGCGTTGTAATTTTGTTCCTTGAGAAGCTTTTGGACACACAATATTTTGTTCAATTTCCGTTAACTGCCTCTAAGCTATCGAAAAATGGATTTACTAATTTAGAAACATTCGTGGGAGCGTGCACACCAACTCAAGAAAGCTTCATCGTAATCGGATGAATGGTATATGAACGAAGATGGAACTTTGTTAAAACCCTTCGCGCGTCGTCACTCATTTGTTGCATCTACTCGTGTGCTACCTAATGTAAAATGGATTTACTAAGTCGAAAACCTTTCCTGGCGTGTACAAAACAAAGCATCAAAGTTTCAACGCAATCGGATGGATGGCATATGAACGCATACGGGATTTTGTTTAAACGATTCCCACGACGTCACTCATTTGTTGAATCAACTCGTGCGCTACCTATTGTACAATGGATTTACTAAATCATAAACGTTCCCCGCAGTGTACACAATAACTCAAGTGTCATCGCAATCGGATGAATGGCAGGCCTATATGAACGCAGATGGAACTTTGTTGAAACAATTCGCGCGCTGTCACTCATTTGTTGAAACTACTAGTGTGCTAACTACCTATTACACAATGGACTTACAAATTCAGTGTTCACAGTAACTCGCTCAAGTTTCATCGCAATCGGATGAATGGTATACGAACGCATACGGGATTTTATTTACACGATTCGCTTGCCGACACACATTTATTGAATCTACCCATGCGCTTACTATTGATCAATGGATTTACTAAGTCAGAAACCTTCCCTGCAGTGTGCACAACAACTCACCCAAGTTGCATTGCAATCGGATGAGTGGTATATGAACGCATACGGGATTTTACTTATACGATTCGCGTGCCGTCATTCATTTGCTGAATCTACTCGTGCGCTGCCTATTGTAAAATGGATTTACTAAGCTAGAAACCTCCCTTGGAGTGTACTCAACATCTCAAACAATTATCATCTGACGGATGGTATATGAACGCATACGGGTCTTTGTTGAAACGCTTGGTGCGTCGCCGCTCATTTGTTGAATTTACTCATGCGCTACCTATTGTATCGTGGATATACAAAGCCAGAATCCTTCCTTGGAGTGTACTCAATATCTCACCCAAGTTTCATCGCTATCGGACGAATTGTATATGAACGCATACGGGACTTTTTAGAAGCCCTTCGCGCGTCGTCGCTCATTTGTGCCTCTGATGGATATCTGTATCAAATTTTACGTTCATCCACCCAGCCGTTCTCGAGTTATGACACAAAAAATTGTCCACAGACCGACAACAATTTTATATTTGCGTGCATCCATGACAAAACAATCTGAAACGGGCAAATATCCGTGGAAATTCAGAAAAGAAAACAGACAAACTTTCATGTTTAAATAATAGAGAAGGGATATAATAGACCTTCCGTACCATACCCGCACGTGTAAATCGCATGAAAAAATTCTAGAGTACCCCTTGACCCCTTAAGCGCATTGTATGTATTGATGAATATTTCAGCTTAATTTGGATCCATTATAACCTTATAGCCGTTTGCAAACCTCCACAGTAATATAATAAATGGAATTGCATTGCGTCTTAAAGAAATAGTTGGACCTCTGAGATTCAGTTGCCATGGCTACCGGCATGCATTCTTTCATTAATTTATTAAGTGAAATTAGTTTTCTTGGAATATCTCAAAAACTGTTGGCTTTAGGGCCTTAAAAAGTAATTGAGGGGCTGAAAAATGAGTTTCGTCTCACCCTTCTACGCCTATTTCAGCATGTATTTTAAGGGGGTTGGACCCCTTTTATGAGAGGTACGGAGAAGAGTTACATTAATGATTAGTGTCGTGCCTCTGATGGATATCTTCATCAAATTTTACGTTGATCCAGCCAGCCGTTCTCAAGTTATAAGGACACATAGTTGTCCACAGACAGACAGACAGACAGACAGACAAACAAACAGACAGACAGACAAAAACTTTATTTTTGCGCGCATCCGTCATAAAACAGTCTGAAACGCGCAAATAACGCAAATTTCCGTGAAAATCCAGAAAAAAACAGACAAACTTTCATTTTTATAAATATAGAGATGAGAATATTTTTCGATCCCAATGGTAAAATTTAACGTTGATAAATGAATGATGGAAGATGGCTAAAACGAGTTATGTTAGTGAGCGCAGTCTAGGGAAGAGCCCGGTCACGTGATTTGAGACGGTCGAGAAGGATCTGGAACATTGAAAAATGACTAGCAACAAGATTTACCGCGGATTATAACCAACTTATTGTTATAAAATGTATCATTGGATATATGCCCTCAGCCAATGAGAAGAGAGTTTATGGAAGCAGATATGGATGTCACCTAGTTAATGTGATTAACTACTGCATTTAAGCCTCACGAAGGACTTTTTAGCCACTGGGATGATAAAGAATATTATGAGAGAATATTTCTAGTACTTTAAAAAACGACTGAAGGAAGAAGTACATTGTATTAGGCTATATGCAAGTACGCGCTTTTATTTTCGCGGGAGCGAAAAATGACGCCCAGTTAATACGAGCTGACGAAGCGGAGTTCTCACAGAGCGTTCTTATTCCTACAGACGTAGAAGAGTTAAGACGTGTATTCCGGGAGAGTTCATTCCCGAGGAGATTGTCCGGTTGCGGTGTTTCGACCACTCGAGGGTACGGTGCCCATGCAGGCCAACTTATTGGAGAAACCCCGCTAGTAATTCTATGAGTGGAGGCATTAATAGTCTTTTGTGAACAATTCTTCGAATTTAGTTAAAACGAAAGTGTATACAGATTATACTGACTAACATATTATATCAATTTATAGAGATTTGAAATTACGAATTCGCATAATTAGGCAGATTTTTAGACATTTTATATCTACGGAAGAAATTTGCGTATCTCAGTTGAGAGAAACACTTTTGGTGCGACAAGATTGAAGCGCATTCAAGCCCATGTTACAGAGACAGAGTGAGTAGCAAAGTGTTGTATATGAACATTAAGACATTTTATTACTTCAACACTATAACGGCTACTAATATTCATCGAGAAGAATTATCATTTAACATACCGAAGATGTTTGAGATGAAGGGGTAAAAACTTTATGCGATAGGGGTATGTTAATACAGGGTTGTGATTAGACAACATGGAGCAACGTTAGTAACTACAGGATAATGTACAACAACTAGAATGTCTACATAGTCAAGTTTGCATAAAACATTATGTACATTACCATCCAGTACATTAATGTATTTTTCATGTACTTGTACTTCTCACTTCGAGCAACAATTATAGTTCATTGACCTTCTCCATGAACATTAATAACCACGAATGTGATTCGATTTACATCTTACAAACTTTATTTGTTACCATGAAACTATATCGTCACTATTGCTAAATAATAATGGGGGAACTTCGAATGGAGTTGACGACTGAAGAATCATCATCAGGAAGGGAGAAGATGCTAGGGACTAGGCCCAGCAACCGACTAAATCTTGGAATCCATGTTCGAGAGGACGCAGTTCGATGCCCGGCCAAGACGGGGGTTTTCCGGAGAGGAAATTCTTTCCTTATCCGAGGTCGCAGTTCGTTCGCTGATGTGGACGGAGATGGTTCCAACGATCTATTCTTGGAAGATGGAACTTCGAGGTATATTCCAATACCTGACATGAACTTCAGAAATCTTCAGACCAGGTAGAAAATGTCCAGCATTATTTGTAGTTAGAGTATTGTGAGGGCATTTTGTGAGCAAAATTTCTCCAAATTTCATTTATGTATTTCCACTTTGAAGTTTAATAAGATTTATTCTGCAAGATTTTGTAGGATGATTATTTCTAGTCATCCATACATGAAAGTTCACTGATTCAGTTCCTGGAATGAAGTTTTATTTGTTTAAGAATTTATTTTCCACTTTGGAAAATTTTACGAAGTATATATTCGACGTTTTCAATTTTGGAGATAGGATTTCAGACAGTTTGTCTTAAATGTCTAGTAAATTCATTTTTGAGTAATATGAATTGGGCATCTTTCTGTAAAGAAGAATATTAGGATAGGGGAAGAGATCTACGTGTGGTATATGGTGAAATATCAACCCATTACTAAGAACATTTCGTCGACCTAGCAAGAAATTTTCGACATGATTATAAAGTCAAGTTATGTACTCATGGACATTCTGTGTATAGAATGAAGATACATTCAGGAGTTGATACAACCATTTATTTGAAGGAAAGCTTTGACTTTCAGTAAATGTAACATTATTTGAGTCATATCTTCTTGGAAGATAATTTATCCGACAGCAGGGAATTTAGATAGAATCTATTCCAGTCGTGATCGATGTTTATGATACACTTAAATAACATTTGTTGTTATTTACACACAAATGAAATGCTTTGTTATTTGTGAATATAGTATTGCAACCGTGTAACTTTGAAGCTAAGGTCAGTATGGTGAGACGCAATTATGTATTTTTTATTAAATGTATAGAAGCATGGAATTTAGGACAAGGTAACATTTTTAGAAAACCTACGGATTACTTGCACAAGTAAATTTTATGATCGTTTTGAGAACGAAAGTTAAGCCAGTAGAACTGACATTGTTGTATTGAAATAAAGCAGTTGAATAGACAACGCTAAGAAATGCTAGTTGATGTTAATGCAAGTACTACAGGAATATTGTTGGTAACAATTACACTATTGTTGTAATGTTTGTTTGTGGAATATACTAGGGGTTCATTCCGTATAAAGTTGTAGTAGAGTCTGCAAGGATATATATATATATATATATATATAATACGAAGGTGTTTGCCGTATTATTGCATTGTAATATTGTGGTGTGAAAAGTTATAGCAGTGTTGTATTTTAGTAGAGTGATTGAGAACTCCTATATGTGTATAGATCCTTGATTTAGAGGGAGAGATGGAGAAGAGTGGGCGGAACAATTTTGGGAGACGTCATTGATATGCATTATATAAACCTTTATTTAAAATTTGATTAAACATGGAACTATCAATATTCATATGAAATTATTATTTGTTGATTGATCATATTGGAACCGGAGTTGACTATAATCCCAATAATGACATCAATGGTATAGTATTTTGTGCTGTTGAGAAGAGACGAAAACTCTAAGCATAGCTAGAAGCTAATAATATCAAGTCTCAGTATCGAAGACAGGTAAACCTTGTGTGATGGACATTGATAAACATTTAATTATTTAGTTAGGGTTTCTTCATATTTAATGGGATTGTTTTATTTTGTGTGTTTAATGTTTTTAGAAAGGTTAGTAGTGAATGTTTTTAGAAAAGAGAGTATGTGTATTATAAAACTTCGTGTAAATGATCTATATCAGGTGCACATGACGATAGCTATGTAAATATTTAGTATGGTGTTGAATGAAAGTGTTAGATAGCAAGAGAACAGAATAAAGCATTTTGTCATGTTTAAATGAGAGAGAATGTGAAACGTTTTTATTGAACCGAGGTTACGTATTTTGTATGTTAAAATGAACGGAGAACTTTGACCGGCTGCAAAGCAAGCAAGTGCCGTTAGAAGGCAAGATCAGGTTATATAATGAAACGAGTTATGCAGCTGTGCATTTGTGAATGGAAATATCTGTGGACCGTGTCATAATATATACGAGATGGCAAGCAAGCTATGCGTTCAGACACGCGTAGGAATGTTAAACGTTTCTATAGAATGTTAGTCTCAATGGATTTTTACGTTAATTGTTTTATTATTTTACTGTTTGTAAACGGCAGAGGCCTTTCATGTGTGTGTGAAGTCATCTAGACTTCAGTGGCCTGAATGAAAGAAGCATATACGGGTGTTATATTTCTATTATTATTATTATTATTATAGGGAATTTTTGTTTTTATAGGAATGTATTTAATACATTTATTTCGTTTTGTAATTTCGTCTCGAGTGACTTACTTTAATCTATAATCAGAGAGAGTGTTATGGAATAGCCTAAACTAGGGTCCCTTTTCATCCTACATAGCCCCGAGTTTTAAGGTAAGTTTGTACTCTACCCAAGTGTATGTTATTTTGTTTATATCCATAACACTACCGTAGCCTACTGTGTATAATCCCGAAAACCTTGCTGGTGGGATACTGACTACTTATCTAGCCGGAGACCTTCATGTTCTACGATCCAGCTGTGTTTTGGATTCCCAGCAAGCAACTTCTCGATTTTTACGGGTACAGTACCAACCACATTTCATTTCATTGTCTGTATAAAGCTGATTTATTATTAATATTATTTAATGTATTTATTTATTTATTTTGCGCCTTAACTTACATTCACTGCACATTTGCGGGGGAAAAAACATTAATATATTCCAGATATTATCATTATCAATAAAAGGATTATGGTTTCCAGGGTAATTCCCAGATTTGATGACTAAAGAGAAAAGATGATGGGAAACCTGCTGTTCGGGACTTCCCGCAAAATCAGCGTGAAATGAAGGAGTCACGTGGTGCATAGCCTTGTTTCCAGAACAAGAACTCTAATGGACTTGGGGTTTCATTAAGATGTAACTTTTGACTTTCGTTTCAAAAGATGTACTCACATGGATAGTTGTTTGTGGTTTGCTCACGCGTCGGAATGCCTCCTGGTTTATTTATGTACGCACCAGACGGAAAAACAAAATACACTTGAATAAAAAAATTGCTACAGAAACACTTTATTTCTTAGATTGGCAATGCAACGCATGGCGGGAAAAACTAGTTGGTCATCTTCTCAATATCATTCAAACTGGAATACTTCCAACAGTTAAAACTCAGAATGAGAACGGTTAGTTTTTGAAATGCCAACTAAAAAGGGTATTACAACTCCACTTAAGACAGACAAATACAAACACGTTCAACGATAAAAATAAGAGAATCACTGATTTGTCAAGAACACTTACTCATATCCAACAGTTTTAGTTATCATACATACAATACTTTTCCTTATTATGTTGTCCACTTACTCATTTATATGATTTCCACTTGCATCACTCTCTTCATCATGGGCTTCTTCTTCTACATCCTAGCAACAAGAATGAATCATTAATTTATTTGCTATCATATTAAGCTTCTACACAATCAATAAAAAATGATGTAATTTAACAGCATATCTCAACTTAAAGAAAGGATTTATCAGCTGTAAAACTTACTGAAATTACTTTCTTATTCTAGATCATATCTTACTGCATTATACAAGTCTCATGTAGACCTGAAACTTAACAAAGACATCCCTCCTTTATAGGTCAAGTAAATCAGACTTTGACAGAGCATTAGAAGACTTAAGAAGATACAAATCACCAGGCATAGATGATATACCGATTGAATTGCCACGCAGCATAGGTGATGAAGGTCTGATCAGGTTAGTTCACTTGGTGGGTAGGATTCATGATACAAGTGAGTTACTTTCCGATTTCAAGCAAAATGCCACCATCCCGCCGAAGAAAACTGGAGCTGACAGATGTGAAGCTTACCATACAATCAGCTTGATCAGTCATGCTTCAAAGAACCTCACTAGAATTATTTAAAAGATAATGGATTGACAGATAGAAACAGAGTTGGGTCAAGACCAGTTTGGCTTCAGGGGAACATAGGAAGAAGGGAAGCTGTAGGCTGATTTTGGGAGGAAGAATGCGGAAAGATAAGAGTGCGCTTACGGCATTTGTTGTCTTACAAAAGGCTTTTGATAATGTTGATTCGAGTAAATGGTTTGATAATTTGAAAATGATTGTAATAAAGAACAGGATAGGAATGTGCTATACAAAGATACAGAATGCAGACAGCAGTTATTAAAGCTGACGGACATTCAGAAAGGTGTAATGCAAGGCTGCAAATTATCACCCATAGTATTCAGTGTGTGCATTGAACAAGCAAAGAAGGAAATTAGTAAAAATTCGTAAGATGATGATAATTGTAGTTTTAAGGGGCCAAATATCTAGGTTATCGGCCTATAAAAATTCGAAGTAGAAGTAGAGACAAGAAAAATAATTTCAAGTCTGAGATTTGCTGATGACATCGTCATATTAGCCGACATACCAGAGGATTTGAAGGCATAGCCAAGTTAGATATGGAAGGTAGGGTCGAGGACAAGAACAGTAGGTATAGACCAAGGTTACATTATGTTAAACAGATTGCCCCGGCTGTAGAGTGTTGTAGCTATGTAGAGATGAAACCCAAACATCATCAACAACAAATTGAAGTGTGATAGAAAATATGGAGAACAGTACTTAGAAGGAAGTAATAAGCTCAAGGGCTGAAAGAATAATTTTTGAAATTTCTAGCAGCAAGACTGTATAAGCCTTTTCTCTTACTGGTCCATCCTTTTGTTCCATTTCAGACACAGCACATAATACATGCTCATGTCACTTACACGCGACATGGTTCTCAATATTTGCACCAGCACAGCTTTAAAGAATGAATGTATAAATCACTCATATGCCATATAAACGATATTCTACATGAACATCTTAACATAAAACTGCAAAATTTGTGAATAGGGCAGGTACATTGTCAAGAAACTTCCAATAAGCCAACAAGAGTAAGTGCCTTTGAGAGTTCCTGCAGTACCGGTAAAAAGGATTTATTTTCTATAAATAATAATAATTACTTTTCCGTTTCTCCGGGCTGCCAAGAAAGGTGAAATTTCAAGTAAAATGCGACAAACCAACATGCATAATATTGTATCTTCTTCATACAGAAATACAAAGTTAACAACAGGCAACTAATGCAACGTAAGGATTAAAATATAGCCTCCACTAGCTCATTAAATAGAACAACGGCAAGGTGAATGGTTTGAGTCCAGCACTTGTCGGAAAATATAATGCTTTACCATCCGTTTAGACGTGTTGTACTTTCCGTACTCTTCAGCATGGTCTAAATACACAATTCTGTAATAGCATTGGTGAGAAGAAGATGGCGATCAGGTCATGTGCAACAAGTAGTAACCCAATGAGGTACTTACCTCTTTGAAATCTCCAGCACTCGCTAAAGATGGAGTTTCTGTGTTGATGCATGGATCAATATCTGGTATGGAGGATTCTTCTATCTTAATATCCTCAGTGAGATTAGTAACATCCTGCAGAGAAATTATTTGTTTCACATACATGTTCCTTTGCATAGGTGGAATTAAATCTTATACAGGTTTCCACTACATTGAATTCCTTCCAAACATAATTCGACATACAGTAGAAAACCTAGATAAGAAATTTTGTACAGAATAGTAGTTCCGATTTTAGAGTTAACATTCCAGACTTGGGTAACTTCATCAGGTGATCTCAATATATATGTATTGTCCCTGTTCACTTCTTTACAAACCGCACCAAGATCTGAATTTTATGTCAGACCCAGAGACAACACCGAGCCAATCTCCAACATTGTAAGCTGAGTACAATTATAAAGACAGGGCACGGGAACAGATACTTGTGAAAGCTGTGAAAGGATCGACCGAGTCTTTGAATTCATTGGAAAAACAAGATTAAAAATAATAATAATAATAAAAATTGTAAGTATTGAAGAAACGAACAATAAAATGAGTTAGACATTTACCGTATACTGTGTGGAAATGATTAAAACAAGCCGGAAGACTTTAGGAAGACGCTGATTGGCTACAGAACGGAGAAGCCGGAAATGCTACACAACGCACAAAACAGAACTTGTGGAACGCCTGAGAGGGTGGATACAGAGATACAAACATCGAAATCCAGGGTAATCTTCAGCGCACAGAATGTAGTATAAGATGTGAAATAGAGTGCAGATTATTTGTTGTTGCGTGTGGAAATCGCTGGTTATTACAAAAATTTGTGTATTTACTAAATTTTGCGAACCGTTGAGTTTGCGCGATAGCTTGAGCACATTTCACTTAACCAACAGCGCGACGACTTACGTATTTTAACCACTCCGGAGGGACACGTCAACATGGCAGACTCGCATCCACGAAAATTCAAAATTTCAACTAATTCCCAGACCATGAAACGATAACAATTAAAATTACATGTTTTAAATAATTCGCCAATACTAGACATGAAATAAATCGTATGAGTCTGATAGACTCACGAGTCGCGTTGTGGGTTCAAGTGGAATGTTCTACAGCGACACGAGGGAGCTAAAACATTGTTCAGAATAATTTTTTGTAGTGCGAAATTAATTGTAAAAGGCTTTAAAAGCACGATTACTCCGATACAATCAGGTATAAGTAACAGTGATTTAAACATAAATTTGACCACGTGTTGGATGTGCACGAGCAAATCATTCAGAGTGATAAAATATTAGAATCTGTGCTAAATCTGAAAACAGTGCATTTTTTTCCTACAATTGAAACAAGTGAAGATGCTGTGTTACAAATATTATGATATTTCACACAATAGAGAAGATAATTCCAAAATTATGAGCAACTAAATTCACCTGGAAGGTGAGTTCAACCAAAATTCGAAACACCGGCTTCAGGAGATGAAAATGCTGCATTGAGATGTAACAGATGTCAAGTATAATCCAGGAGGAGAAGCTCCAGTGACCGTGACTACTTGTTTGAGGTGCGGGTATTAAGATTATTTTGATACTGTTTTGAAATGCAGCCATGTAAAGGCTAGGGAGAGCCGATAAGTCGGTTAAATGGTTTGAAAATATTTCTTCCCTTGTATTTAGACTAACTATGTTAATTTATGTTTATTCTTAACGGAAACATGCATCAGAGTGGCAACGTAAAAATAAATTTCATTTTTCGCCAATAATCTGTAGGCTAGGGATCTTTGATGCTTAAATTATTTGAGGATCTGAAATGGTTGGTGATTCGCAGAACATTAGAAATTTCCTTTTCATTCATTAACGTGTATTTTGAGCTAACTCCAACCAATCCTTACCTGATGCCCTGAGAGTAACATTCTAATGTTGTGACTACCTCAAGGCTATGTCTGTGGTGGTATGTGTTTGATTGTGAAGGGATTTCACGAGGCTTGATTTTGGCCTTGATCCTGTGGTATCTCAGAGAAATAGGGGCACAATATTAATAATTTTCCTATAAGACTAAGCCCTGAAGGCTGAATGAAAATGGAAATGAGAGGGAGATTTTTATGGTCAAAGGGACTGTGCAAAATCAACACATTGTGGAAAATTGAAAAAGACGATCCTTGACTTGATGCAGCACAACTGCTCAGAGAATGCACCGAAATAAATATATTGGGCAAGACTGCGAAGGAACTCTGAACAAGTAGAAATAATTAGTCTATTTTCATATATCCAACTGATATTTTCTAGTGAAAGCTCTCCTCTCCACAATAAAATACATTCCATGTCATGCAGCTTTTGGTACACGACCTGTCTCCACCAATACCATTAATTTGAGAAATAATGTGCTGTATATTTCACTTTCTGTATAGGTGATTAAGACTCATCCAATGGCATGACATCTTTCTGTTATGGAAATTAATTTTCAGAAAGTCTAATGCACGCCCTCTACGATTTACGAAAAGTTAGCCATATAATATAATGTCATTAGATAATGGTTATACAGCTTAATAGCCAAACAATCTCCTCCTTGAGAATACTGTAACTTCTTCATACTAAAATACAATATTTACAACAGGAAACTAATACAACGTGATTGTGCATAGGATATGCTGGTTTCATATAATGTACACTTAATCTATGAGAAAAAGATATCCCCCATTATATCAGTGAATAGACCAACGGCCTACACAAAGGGAGGTCATTGGTTTGAATCCAGCACTAGTCAGACAATATAATCCTTTACCATCCATCTAGACTTCTTGTATTTTGCGTACTTTACAAAACCTAAAAGCAGACTTCTTCCATTCGTCATCACTACGGCCTGAATACACAATTCTGTAATCCTGAAATAGGATTGCTGAGATGAAGACGGCAATCAGAACATGTCCTTTATAAGGTGCAAAATGTAGTAACCCAATCAGTTACTTACCTCTTTGAAATCTCCACCACACATTAAAGATGGAGTTTCTGTTTTGATGCATGGAACAAACTCTGGTTTGGAGAATTCTTCTACCTTAATATACTCAGTGAGATCAGCATCATCCTGCAGAGAAATTCCTTGTTACACTAACATGTTCCTTTGCATAAGTGGAATTAAATCTTCCACAGCTTTCCAATGATTTGAATACCTTATAAACATAATGCGACATTCAAGACCTAGATCAAAAATGTTGAACATAAGAGTAATTCTCTTTTGAGAGTTAACATCCCAGAATTTGGCAACTTCATCAGTTGATATCCATATATATGTAATATCTCTGTTCACTCGTCCATAAACCGCGCCAAAATCTGAATTTCATTTCAGACCACGTGATAACATTGAGTCACCTTCTGAGATTATAAGCCGAGTAAAATTATGAAGACAAGGCGCAGAAAAAGATACTTGTTAAGGCTATGAATGGATCGAGAGAGCCTGTAATTCATTGGAAACACGATATCAAAATTAAAATCAAAATTGAGTTAGACATTCACCGTATTGTCACCGATATCGCATGGCTCCGAGAGATCTGGCAACATCGCATTGCAGGGAGAATAAAGAGACGATGCAAGGGAAGGAAATAACCGCCGAAAATTCGTGAGGAAGGAACCCATATAAGATAATAATTCGCAATTTAAATTTTGGAGTGCCCTGTGTACTGAAATTTAATTATTTATACAACGGAAGTGAGCGGCCAGCGAACCGAGATTATCATGAGCAAGGTAGTCGACCTTTTGACTCAAGAAATAGGTCCAATATAACAAGAGACGTTAACCCCCGGGCGAAGTCGACTTAGGAAGGTAAAGTCTGCTAGGAAGTTGACTTCTATATCGTCGTGCTCCGAGGAACTACCACTTCAATCCTCTGCGAAGCGACAGTATATAGTGTACCCAAATTTATTAACTGCACAGGTTGTTTTTATGAGCTGCGAGTTTTGAAGAGCGCGTAGATCTGAGCTTGGGTTGTTTCATCCAGCTGACACCAGAGAGAGATAGCATCGCCATGACGAAAGAAGGAAGAAATAGTAATGGTTATAGATATGAACTGAAACATCGTGGGAATAGGCAGAATGTATTTACAGAATTATGCCGAAGGAATCAAGAGAATCCATCAACTGAGTCTGAAGATATTAGAAGATATGTGAACGGCTGGCGCAAGAACTATTTTCACCACGTGGACAGCAAGGCGGCAAGCAGCGAGCAACAGGTGTGTGTGGGGAGCAGACCGAACTATTCTCACCACGTGGACAGCGAGGCGGCAAGCAGCGAGCAACAGGTGTGTGCGGGCAGCAGACAAAATGACTTGAGATCTGAGACGCGGATGATCTGGTCAAGCTTGACGACTCAAATCTGAGGATACCTTTCTAAGAGCAGGGAACTTAGCCGACGATTGTGGTTTGGACTTAAAAATCCAATTACCATGCCAGGCACCGTAGGCGAGCCCAGATTTTGTGTGTGCAAATCTGTGGAGAGTAATACTCTGTACTCACGTAGACATCTTAGAACTGGATAGCATAGTGGATAGCAGTAGTACTGAAGTACTTTGAAAACCGCCACAATATACACTCACATAATTTTATCCATGTGAATAAACCCAGGAGGCTGAATGAAAATGGAAATGAGAGGGATAAATTTAGGGTCAATGGGGATGTAAGAATTAAGTGAATTGAGTGAGGAAGGAAAATACTAACATTGTCTTGATGCAGAACATCTGCTCAGAGAATGCACCGAAATTAATGTAAGATGATTCAAAAGAATATATTGTGAAAAAATCCTCCCCGTTAATAAACATGCTAAATAGGAAATGGAGAAAGCCAGGTAAATTAGCAAAATCATAACTCCCACAGGATCTGAATAGAGCCAGGTCTTGGTGGCACACAGATTTCCATTTTGATCCCATCAGAAAGTTCTTGTTCATGATCAGTCCACAGCAGTCCTGGTGGAGGGGATCAGGCTGTTCTTCCTGAGTTAAAGCGATATAAAGAAGATTAAAAATCAGCCACACAATATTAAGACCTTAACTATTCGTCTCCACTAGCTGCAGTCTCTCAGAATCTCTGATTCAGTAAAACCTAAGACGCTGAATAATCTTGTTGTTCTTTGAAGAAACATTACTTCACGGCCGCCAGGTTGTTAACCTGATTCATAAAATCACTAGCTCGAGTGTCCTGGCTCAAGGTTGAAGAAACAGGGAAAATAATAATAATGGAGTGCGCAATACTTCACTGCTACAACAGAACAAGCATAATTAATGCATATAACCTTTTGTTTTTATTAGTATTTATAGGAGGAATAAAAAGCAAAAAGTTAGTGGAATTAGAAACGTCAATGCGGATCATGACGAGCTTTTTACATAGTACAAACATAACTGGGATGAATTGGTAAAGATTTAATTGGGCACATTAACGTGTTGACCGACTGAAAAACAATTCTCTTACGAATGTAACAATGAAAAATGGCTTCTAATACTCTACTATAGAAAGGTTGAATACATGCCCTCAATACTTGAAGAATAAGGAACTTACATGGAAGGAAGTAAGTCATGAAATGGAGGTCATAAAAGTAAAGAGGAGAGCTCACTAGCCACAAGCCCATGTAGGGCAAGGGAGCATGTGAAAGGGCTTATTGCGTTATCATATCCTCTCCAACCTATTCCTTTATCAGTCTATATTGCCCTCTGAAGCGATCACCCAAAGTGTATTTCGAAACTAAATAATAGCACAGATGTGCTAGTTCCGTTTTTATCACTATTTGTACAACGCTTTAGCAGAATAGGGAAATTTACATTTGTGATGCTCTCTTCTTGGCTTTACCCATTGAGCACCACTGAAAGTGGGCTACACACTGCTCTTTTAGTTACCAGTTATGAACGGTAGAGGATATCACGAAGAGAAGTTGTCACGCAGTAAATAAAGCGGTCAATTGAGACGAGAAAATAGCTGTGGTAAGGCAATATTCAGATCTACGTGTTCACTTAAACCATCTTAAATATGGATTGATTCAAATAATTCCAGAGCATGGCACTCCACAAACTTATCCTTTACATAAGACCAAAGGCAAAGACCATTTGTGGTGCAATTGCTTAGCACAACTGCCTGGAATCAAAAGTAGTATATTTCGAGTTCTGTTGGCAGTCTCGTATTCCAAAAGACGACAAAACATCTGCTGAAGATTATGCAATTGAAATATGTTGACGGCCAAGTTAGAATCTAAATATTGTTTTAACCTGATACTGAGCCGAGGCAGCCTTCTCATTTCCCCACTAGCCTATAAGCAATAGGATACACTAACACTTGACCTTCCGTAGAGCGCACATAATCTGTGAGATTATGTGGGGATACATTTCCCCACTAGCCTATAAGCAATAGGATACACTAACACTTGACTTTCCGTAGAGCGCGCATAATCTGTGAGATTATGTGGGGGATACATTTCCCCAGTAGCCTATACGCAATAGGATACTCTAACACTGACCTTCTGTTGAGCATGCATAATCTGTGAGATTGTGTGGGGATACATTTCCCCAGTAGCCTATAAGCAATAGGATACACCAACACTTGACCTTCCGTAGAGCGCGCATAATCTGTGAGGTTATATGGGGATACATTTCCCCAGTAGCTTATAAGCAATAGGATACACTAACACTTGACCTTCTGTTGAGCGCGCATAATCTGTGAGATTATGTGGGGATACATTTCCCCAGTTGCCTATAAGCAATAGGATACACTATCACTTGACCTTCTGTTGAGCGCGCATAATCTGTGAGATTATGTGGGGATACGTTTTTCCCTCGCAGGCTTATGTTTTGGTATTAACAGTGGGTGATTGATTTTCCGATTTTCATAAAAATTGATTATTTTATAATTTACATTGGATATTTCCCTTTATTCAAAGTACAAAAGCAAGATGCTAAGCCCTAGTAGATATAAGGTAGATTAGTAGTGTCAACAGTGATGGAATACAGGTTGTGCCAGATGAAATGTCAAGGGCAATCATTACTCAAATGCTGTATGGTATGGCACGAGGTGTAGACTATGACTGCAATATATCCCAGGGCGTCAGCAGCATCAATACAATAACACAAGCTATTGTTAGCTGTTCTTATGGAAAACAAGACTGAGAATCCAAACTTCCTAATAATATTTCATGAATAAGCCATTTGTATTATTATAAGAGAGGTAAACGGTACCTGTATTTGGTATTCCTCTTTAACAGCTACAGATACATCAGCAGCCTCGTCCTGCAGGTTATGAGCGGTCAACTGCTCACTCGACTCCTGGGGAGTGTTGTATAAGTGTGACCCAATGTGCAATATATAGACACTAAGTTATGTGTAACATAACAGATCCTACTTAGCCTACAATTTACTATTAAGTATTCAGTCGCTATGATTACAACGTTATACCAGTTAAAATACAACTTACAATATTTGGGGATTCATCTGCACAAGCCGACCATTGTGACTCACTCTTGATGAAGGGTTCTTCCTCCATTACGCTCAGGAAACTAGAACAGAGGAAGAGCACTGCTTATATCAGTATGCGAAATCAGTCTCACATTTTAATAAATTAAATGAGGTAATTCCACACCTCTAAACGTTTGTAAATACATGTAGTCCCAATTTAACCCACGAGGTGCACAGAGACAGGAAGAGAGAGGAAAGTTTATACGGCCTTGACGCTTAACATTTAGGCTACTCTAATCTATAATGTATGCAAGTTGAGCATCATGGTCGAATAACTTATTAATATTTATCATTGAGATAGAATAGACGAAGTGAGGAAATAATTGCGCCTGCTTACAGGAATGAATCATCCTACATTCGGTATCTCAATTTCTGTGTACACACAACCATAATTTGGAGGCAGGCGGAGTAAAGACAACACTGCCAGATGAAAAATGATATATATTCAATAAGCTAAGCTGTTAAAAGTGATTTAAAGGGAGGATTGACTGGAATACACAATTAAAAAAGTACCTTATAATTATAATTTAATAAGATGCGCTCGAAAGAGCATTACTTAACCTACTTAATACACGAAAATATAATTCTAAATACAATTTGATCTTACAATGCTATTTAGTTTTCACTGTAGTCTCTGATGGATTTAGTTCTTTTTACACACTTAGTTAAGTGATAACGGTCACATCTCTTGTCACACAACGAACATAAGCAATCATCATCTGGCTGGTGGAAACCTTGAGTTAAGCAGATCTTATGGTGAAAACCATGAGTTGCAAGTCTCGTTACCACATGTCTTAGATCCTGTCCTGCCTCCGTCCATTGTCTATCCATCATTGCACTAGTGCTATAAAAATCAGGGTCAATGTCATTTCTCTTCCTCCGCCGCAGTTCGAGATGCGCTTGGTAAGGGCCGGTAGATGGCAGCGTGAATTGCAGTCTCAGGTCTTCCAAGAATTAATACGGGATAAGCTTTCGAGTAGCGATTTCAAACGATTAGAAAGTGTTAAATCACGATATATGAAGAGTGCTTTGGGAGTTGGGATTTATGCACCCTCAAGGATTGTATACGAATTAGCCAGGGAAAAAAGTACCTTAGAAACTTATAAACACATTTAATTCGGCTACGTTAATGTGAACTTAGGTAACTGCACGAGTATGGGCACTAGTTCAATACAGGCATTCAGAAGCCACAAAATAAAACTTCCTCATGGTGTTGCAACACGCCCAACTCAAACTAGACACATTAGCTATATATATATATATGCTATTTTCCGATAATACGGTAGGTTTACGGTCTACTTTGTTTTCGAATTGGGATTTGTACGGCAATGAAGTAGCCTATTCTGCATTTATGGATACGTCTTTCACCAAATTTTGACATAATAGGCCTAAATAGCATATGACAAATACACGTAGCCTACGCCCTATTATAGGTTATAAGTTAGTAGTCACAGAATTATAACCTAGGCCTCGCTTATATTACAGATTTCCTTGGAAACGTCCAGATGTATTAAAGAAATGGGTTATAGATGTGAGGAGGAAGGACTGGACCCCAACAAAATACAGTTATGTATGTAGTGAACACTTTTATAAATCACGCTACGTGTTTCACTGCTTAAAGATGATGCAGCACCTTCAATTTTCAATTTCCCACATCATCTGCTTCAGCCACCAAAGAAAAGACCGAGAGTTATTGAACGACAAGTGCAAGTTGAAGTATGTAGACCTAGGCCTAATATTCACTGTTACTTTTTTCATCAGCATAGACATAAAATTTCCCTTTTTCCAGTATACTTTTATGTCAGTCTTGGAGAGGATAAAAAGTATTCGGCTTAAGGGATCTTCCCTGCAGGACCCTCTTCGTTTCCTGTATGACTTATGTGAGGTCTAAGTTTCGACCTGCATTGAAGAAAAAGAAGCTTGTAGTTTAACGTGAATCTCAATTTTGTGATCATGAGCAAAGGGACCTCCATTTTACGTGGAATCCGAACCACAGGACATGGCATTTCACTTCGAAAATCTCACATGCAATGACCGGTAATCGAACGTGGTCCACCTTGGTGAGAGGCGAATAGCTTGACCGCTGCGCCATCATGCCCCATTGTTTTGAAAAATATTGAACATTTGGTTTTGTATAAATGAAGTATGTTTTTTGTTCACTAAGTATCGATTTAATTATTTAGTTGTAGGCTTATGCATAGGCTATTCAAACACATATGAATGCTGCCTTTGAGCTACGGTACGGTAATAAAAATGATGAATACCAATTAGCATATTTTTTGATCTTTATTCTTAGTCATTCCCTGTCTAACCTTATTTTTGTTTTTGATTTTAATGTACGTACGGCTTATATTTTTTTTGCCAGTAGGCCTATAGTTATTGTGTATGCTGCCTTTGATTAAAGGATAAAAATGATGAACAATCAGGCTGCAATATAATATTTTATGTTGGCGTATACTCCTACGCATTTTATGTGTCAAATTTTGAAATATGTATTTCGGCGTAAGTTCCGTTTAGTTTACCGTTCGCCTAAATGTTCAAAAGTACCCCTTTTACTTGTATCTCGTCTTACGTGCGTACATCAACCTTGCGTTCGTATACGTCAAATGTGCACTACAAGTCGCATACTCTGTGAGCTGGCAGAAGAGGATTGACAGTTCTTGTCTCGCCATGTGGTCTGAGAACGAGATTGCCAAACTGTCCAAGCCAGAGATACAGCTGACCAGGCACTGAAGCACGTGGGCTGTAATATTGCAACGCAGAGTATTATGACATCAACTATGCGAACATGGTATGGTCAAGACGCTGAGGGGTGATGATTGACGTGGAATTTCCGGCGAAATGTCAATCCTATTCAGGCAGCTCACAGATAGTCGCACCAAAAACCGCACTTTGCTCCCATACAGTTGGCATTCCAGTATTACCTAGAGTCAATGGGCTAGACTTCCCCTTTGTGCTGATGGTATCGCTGCCAAGGATACGATTTACGGTACTGTAATATAGAATAGACTAATAATATTAATATATTTTCAAACAGTTAGGCCTACTAATGATAACATTAGATATTATGATGCTTGGCCACTGCACGATTAGTGTGAACTGTTTCCAGTCTTGTAATTTGCTCAAAATGTTCCTCTGTAAACATTAGTTGATAGCGATTCCGTCCCTGGAATTAGTATGTTGCATATATATGTCTGCGAGATGTCAGTCTAAGAATGTTTTAAAGATATACAGTACCGGTACGCTACCTAAGTAACAGGTCCAAGTTGGAAGACATAAAAGATATTCTGTAAGGACACGCATCAACTAAGGTTACAACTGCGTTGTTGTACAGCGGAAGTAAATGCCCAGTGCAGATTATCAGTGGCAGCCAATTCACAATATTAATTGTCGAGGATACAGGAACAGCCTTAAGACGGCAATATACTGTACAAGTAACCCCCATGTTAGTTTCAGAAGTCTTATTGGAGATGCGTCCATGTGTTCAGTTTGAGTTGGGCGTCTTGTAACTAAAGGAGAAAGTGTTATTTTGTGGCTTCTGAATGCTTGTAAGAACTAGTTCCCATACTCGTGCAGTTACCTAGGTATACATTCACGTAACCGAATTAAGGTGTTCATAGGTTTGTAATGTACATAATCGCCTGGCGATATTCTATTTACTCCGCCTGCCTCGACATCAGATATCTGTATTCATAGGAATAGAGAATCCGAATATAGGATGCTTTATTTTACTGCCCTGTTCGCTGGCACAAATATTTCCTTATCTCATCTCTTCAAACCCAATGATAAATATAAACACTCAAACGACCACGATGCTTAACAAACAAACACATGGTTATAGTAATAATAATAATGTTAATGGTATTACGTCCCTTTTAACTATTAAGGCTTTTAGATACCCAGTAAATGTTTGCAAACAGAGCGACATTGTCGTATAAACTGCACTTTTGTTGACTACAATCTGTTCTCATCACTGTGCACCTCGAGGGTTATATTCAGATTGCCAGAGTATTTACACACCGGTACATTTGGAGCTCTGAAATTACCTCATTTGATTTATTAAATTGTGTGACCGATTTGCCGTACTGGTATAAGCACAGCCTGTACTATTCATAAGTGCTCTTCCTCGGTTCTAGTTTCCTTAGCAAAATGGAGAAACAAACCTTTGTCAAGAGTGAGCCAGAATGGTTGGCTCATACAGACGAGTTCCCGAACATTGTAAGTTCCATTATAATTCGTACCTGGTGTAACATCTTAATGATACGCGTGACAAGCAAGTGTTAGTGACTGAATGCTTGATAGTAAATGGTAGGCTAACTAGGATCTGTTAACTTTTACTGTTTGTTACATGTAACTTAGATCTCACATTTTCTTTTTTTTTTTTTTGCGTATGGCTTTTAGTGCCGGGAGTGTCCGAGGACATGTTCGGCTCGCCAGTTTTGTAGCTGCTTCGAGACGGACACCCAATGGGTGAGCTACAAGTACCGTTGGGGAGGAAAGTTGGAAGGGAAGGGCGAAGAGTTGGAAGGTAGCGGCTGTGGCCTATAGTGAGGGACCAACCGCGGCATTTGCCTGGAAGGAAGATGGGAAACCACAGAAGACCATCTTCAAGGTTGCCGGTGAGGGGATTCGAACCTCCTCGCCTCCCGGATGTGAGCGACTGCTATTAGTCATGCCGTAACCACCACGGCTAACTCACCCGGTAGATCTCACATTGTGTCTATATCATGCGTGTATAATACTTCCCAGGGATCAAATAAGCAGTTGACCTCTGATAACCTGCAGGACGAGGCTGGCGATACATTTGACGATGAGAATGTGGCAGTTAAAGAGGAACTTGAACTACAGGTAATTATAGTTTCTGCATTACTTCTCTTATAATAGTACAAATGGTCTTTTAATTAAATATTAAATATTATTAGGAAATTTGGATCACTCAGTCTTGTTTTCTGTAAGAACAGTAGCTGGTGTTATTGCATCGATGCTGCAGTTGTTTGGTCTAGTAATTTAACATTTTCCATGTTTCCCATACTGTAAACTAGGCACGGTTGGATCTTAACATGGAAGCGCGAGTGATATCAAATATTCCTTACTTGCAATACCTGGAATATGTGTATAATTATAAGAAGATTATTGGTAAAATAAATGTTATTAAACCTTATAACGGATAAGTAAACATTAAAGAAGATAGCATGAGTTATTGGTAAATGTTACCGGTGCGACGTATGGCCAATAACTCGTAGCTTTCGTGTCATTTTAGCATTTAAATGGGTCAAGTTAATACATAATATACCAATTTAGCAACCGGATAGCAACTGATTATAATATTCTCACATAACATATATAATTGGCACCAACTTAATACAATAATAGTCCATGATATGTTAGACCACTGCGTTTAAAATGTGCAAATCGCACACTTAGAAGGTAATCCGAAATAATCAAAATTACCTCGGACGATTCATTGGCAATGAATATCAAATGGAGATTCGTGGAAGCTCTATAGTAGAATATCAGAAGCCATTTGTTATTGTTACATTTGTAATATTTTTTTTTCTGTCGGTATGCACATATGCAGTATGTGCCCAATTAAATGTTCACAGGTGCATTCTAATCATGTTTGTTCCCAGCTGAAAGGCTCGTGATGATGATTCGTATTGACGTTTCTAAGACTAATAACTTTCTAATACTAATGCTAAGACACTAATACAGTCATCACAATTAACACCAGTTATCAGACAGATTCTAAACACACCCAAAGTACATGGGGCTAAATGACAGCCCGTAAACATAACAGCCAACCAACCAACCTAAAGCAAAGGATCATGTTTGTGAAACAAGTGAATTCTCTGCAGGATGCTGCTGATCTCTGTGGGGATATTAAAATTGAAGAAATGTCCATCCCAGAAATTGTTCGATGCGTCAAAATAGAAACACCATCTTCAGTGAGTGGTGGAGATATGGAAGAGGTAAGTTACTACTTGTATCTTATGGAGGACTTGTTTCTTCTGACTAATGCTATTCAGGCCGTACTGATGGAAGTGTATTGTACTGGAGGCACAAGCCGTGTAGATGGAAGGCGATGATTTATGATGTGTGGCCGATGCTGGGCCTCTGTGTATGCCATTGTTCTATGGAGGATAGAGCTTAATTCGCATAGGCCAAGCCTTAGCACAATCACATTTTATTAGTTGCCTGATGTCAAATTTGTATTATTGTATGAGGAAGTTCGAGTTTTTTAATTGTCTAGGTATATTGATTGATCCGAGATCTCAAATATTTACTGTATTCTGTCAGAGGAATGGTACGCGATCCCACCGTGAATCAAATAAAGGGGAGATGGTTTTAGTTACGGCTCAAGGTGTCTTCCTTCCTTGGGTTGTCACAATAACTCAGGCCGTTGCAGGAATTTCTAAGTACATGCACTTGCTATAAGCATAAAGGTAAAAAAAAATCTTGCAGATAAAAGTAAGAGAATATTGAAGAAACAAATGGTGAAACTAAGTGTGATTACATAAATCCATATGGAGGGTGGGCATGCAATAACTCGTAAGCCTTTGTATATAGCAAGTCAAGAACGACTAGATGACAAGTTATATACGTGCTCGCTGAATGATGTATTAGAAGTTGAGAAGTGTCTATGGCCTATGCCTATCCCAGCATTTACCTGCAATTTGAAAAGAGAAATTAAGGTAAACCATTTTCAAGATGACCGATGGTGGGGTTTAAACCCACTTGCTTCTAGGGTGGAAGTAGCCTGATGACATGGTCTGGAGCTAACATTTTGTAGTATTTAAAATGAGCCCAGCTCTAAGGCATGAAGAATGAATCTAGAATTCAATGTTAAGTTTCATGGTTGTGTATCAAAATTACTGAAGGAGGATTAAAAATATACATGGTAGAGAAATGTGTTATTGAAAGCATTTGTTTTTATGATTCCCTATATGACTACATTCATGAAACCTATCGAATCTAACTCAACAGGTGTCTCTTGTTATGGGCGGGGTGAAGCTTTTAAAATGTCACCATAGGGAGAACGGCTTCTGCCTGATTTTTGGATGGTAATCTCTTCTGGCAATGTCGCAGGGAGAAAGAAACACAGGCACATGTGCTTCAATCGTTTTAATTTTTGCAACGAAGGAGAGGTTTTAACGTGCATGAATAAGTCTGAGGCATATCATGTATGGCAGTTCCAGGTGGCTAGATATGATTACCTACAAACACAAGAAATTCTTCCAATTAAATCCAACCAGGAGGTTTGAACACCATCTAGGCTAGAAATAAGAAGAGAACACATGTTGATTTAAGTTGGCTTGTAACATTACATTTTTCCTTTGTTGGCAGCCGGGATAAACGGGAAGGAGCTGGTTTTTAGAAAATAAATCCTTTCCCTCCACTCCAATCACTTCAATAACTGTTAATGTAAACCCCCCTTATACTCTTACTCCTAGAATTTTTAAAATAAATGTTTTTACATTAGTCTTTCAGCCTATTACTGTGTTAGATATTTTCTATCATACTTAATTTTACTCAACGTATAAAGGAGTGATGGCTTTGATAAGTTCCAGAACCAGGGAAGACTTGCATAACACAGTAAGATTTGATGGAGATTAAGATAGTAATCTCAGTCAGTTGTGGAACTTACCTTTGGCTGAGCCGTGTTGTAATGTTACAGCGTTTATTATTAATTTAGTAAATGTGTAACATGATAATAAAGAAATTAATAATTCATTCTTAATACTAGGATACAAGAGAAGAAACCCAGAATGAAGAGAATAATGCAAGCAGGAATCATCTAAATGAGTAAGTGGAAAACATAATAAGGAATTGAATCCTTTCTGTTTTATGTAAGCAAACTAAAAATGCTGCATGTGAATAAGGTGTGTATGCAAAATCATATATCCCTTAATATATCTTTTATTGAACGTATTTGTTTTTGTCTGATATTCGCTTGTTATGCAGCAGCCCACAAATTATCCATTCTCATTGAGAGTTCTCACTGTTGGAAGTATATTAGAAAAGTGTGTTGCTCTGTTAATGGTATCCAGTATGAATGTTAAAGAGAAGGCGACCACCTATTTGTGATGCGAACTGTTCCTGTTGTCTGGAAAATCCTCTTCTTTGTAGCAGAGATCAGAAAATATGATATGAGTTTTTTAAAGAAAGAAGCTCACATATTGTCTGCCTGACTACAGGGTATTAATTTTCACTCCCATAGTTAACTCTTTTGTTGCTACATGTAGCAACCATATCGAAGATCAATTACAACTAATCTTCAGTGGTCATTTGATTTTCCTGTTTGGAGTTAGTGCTTTCACGATAAGTTTATTGGAGTGTATTCTTTGAAAACAATGACAAGCTTGTTTTTTTGGTATGCATCATTAAATTTACCATCTTCTTATTTCAACTAAGGATAGACAATATCTTGTGTGATGTTTAACTGTTGCCCTGTTCTTGAGGCAGATTACTCATTGTTCTTAATGTTCTGTTGAAAGACACAATTGACATTTCAGACGGAACCAGCCGGACAAATCATCCCTTGTGGAGCATGGCATTATTATTATACTCGTATTATTGTTTTATTAGGGGCGATGACCTCTGTGTTTTGCCTCCTTAAACAACGATAACTAATTATTATAATTATTCCTGTAGTTCTATGAGTAAGTTGTATGTAATTAGCACTGATGGGTTATCATAAATCTAGCTTATTTTGTAGTATATATAAACACATTGTCCAACACCTAATCAGACTGGCTGCGTGGCTCAGCGGTAACGTTCTTGCCTGATGTGCCCAAAGTATCAGGATTGAATCGGTAACTCACCATATAAGATTGCAATCATGACATAACATTGAATATTTTTGAATCTAATATTTTACCTAAATGAGGATTTTGCCTTTCGCCTTCGCTGACAGCTGATATTAATAAATATATTCTCCAATTTTGTATTTTAGTACCATTGAGCCTCTGTGGCTTAGGCGGCAGCACGCCTGCCTCTCACCGCTGGGACCGTGGTTCAAATCCTGGTCACTCCATGTGAGATTTGTGCTAGACAGAGCGGAGGCAGACAGGTTTTTCTCCGGGTACTCTGGTTTTCACTGTCACAATTTACTTCCAGCAATATTCTCCACTATCATTTCATTTCATCTGTCATTCCTTGAATCATTGCCACAGGGGAGTGCGACAGGCTTCGGCAGCCGGCACAGTTCATATCCTCGCCGCTAGATGGGGGCTTTATTCATTAATTCCATTCCCTGACCCGGTTAGTTGACTGGAAGCAGGCTGTGGATTTTCGAGTGTTTTATAAATAACTATCAGTGCCCGGTTTCGCCCTGTGGATATATTTGTTTTATGGATGATGATGAATACTACTACAGAACTGGCACATGTTACTTACAAACTAACAGAGAAAATTAAATTTAAAAATATAACTTCTTTTTGTGTTGATAGTGAAGTAGTACAGTAACATTCAGGTCATTATAATGATAAGAATGCATAGGGAAACCGCTATGCACTAACTACAGTACAATACTAACGCATGAAATTTACAAAGGAATTGAAAGATATGATTTGACAGAGGAGTAAGTGAAATAAAAGGCGTTGCCTAGGGCCTATATCTTATTGGTTGATAGAAAAGTAGAGACCAATTGTGTCGCCTTTTAGCGCATAGCGCCGGAGGAAAATAATCAGGGCATTTTGGAAGTCTTCGGCTGTCCCGATTTCCTGAGTTAGAAATAGAGTCATTTTTCGCCACATTGCGCTGAAGGATAAGGATCGGAATATATGAAAGTAAATTTAAAAGCACCAACGTTTGTGGCAGCTGATAACCTCAATGTACTGCATCAACACCAGCTCATTTATTCAGAGTCATTATATTTTTATGAAGATAACTGTTTTAAGGGGCCTAAGAAATCTTTTTGTACTAATTACTCCTCGTGACTGCAATATTTAAGCAGCGCAAGATGTAACTTTTTTCCCAATTCTTCACCAGAACACGGGTAGGGGCGACGTGATCAGCCCGCATTGCCAGCCCACAATAGACTTATTGAAATATTTTTACAGTTACACTACTACGGACATGAATGGTTCAAGGGTCTTAAAACGTGGTTTTCAAGTTCATTTTGTCTCATATTATAAATGTAGGAAATGGAGAGGGTTTTCCAAAATATCAAGTGGACAGTGTTACCAGCAGGGTTTCACAGGGCGAGTATGTAAAATTGGGTCCAATTAGGCGAAAAGGTGTAGATTTGTGCTAATTGGCCTGAATGCAGGAAATGGAGTGGTCTGTCCGAAATTTCAAATAGGCAGTGATACTCGTCGGGTTCCAAAGGGTAAGTACATAAAGTTTGGTTCAGATCGGTGAAACGGTGTAGATTAGTGCCAAAGGGCCAAATTGCAGGAAATAGAGAGGTCTATCCGAAATTTGAAGTAGAATGTATTACTCGTCGGTTCCCAAAAGGGTAAGTATGCACAATTTGGTTCAGATCGGTGAAATGGTGTGGATTTGTGCCAAAGGGCCTTAATGCAGGGAATGGAGTGTTCTGTCCGATATTTCATGTAGACAGCGTTACTCGTTGGGTTCCAAAGGTTAAGTACATAAAGTTTGATTGAGATCGGTGAAACGGTGTAATGATAATAATAATTTCGTATGGCCTCGGTGCCGGGTGCAAGTTTGTTATTTGACACCCAGATTGTTGCTTGCATCTCGAATTTTCATTGTTCCTCGAAGGACTATGAAAGACATGGAGGTTAGATTTTTAAGCTCCTTGAACACTATAGCACTTTCTAGTAGAGAAATGAGGAACTTTTTGTTGGTGAAGACTCCCGAGATTAATTTTACCATTTTGAACACGGCCTACTGAATTCCAATGGGTTCTTAACATACCAACATCGTATGACATGCGTGTCGTAATTTTTGCCGCCTTTCTAAAAATTACTTATTATGGTCAGGAGCGAACCAGTAAGCTTGGGATTTGTAGACCGACACGATAAACACTCACCGTGGTAAGCTCATGAAACGGTGTAGACTTACGCCAGAGGGCCTAAATGCCGGGAATGGAGTGGTCTGTCAGAAATTTCATGTAGACAGTATTACTCGTCGGATTCCAAAGGGTATGTATGTATAATTGGGTTCCGATCGGTGAAGCGGTGTGGATTTGTGCCCAAAGGCCTAAATGCAGGGAATGGAGTGGTCTTTGCTAAATATCAAGTAGACAGTGTTACTCGTCGTGTTCCAAAGGGTAAGTATACAAAATTTGGCTCAGATCGGTGAAATGGTGTAGATTTGTATAAATAACAGACAGACAAACCAACATTGATAGATTCTGTTGCACGTGATGTTAAATTTGAAGGCAAACAGAGGCTGAAGGCTGAATTCCATTGTTTTTTTTTAAATAATTGTGCCCAATCCTGTCATAACAAGTTCCTAATGAAAGCTACTTTGCGAGGGTGGTGATGTAGCCAACTTTCATTTTGCTTCTGTGATAGAATTTTTTGAAAGTGTGAATGGTGAATCGTCACTATAGAAATTATATAAATTAGCCTGTCATCGGGAGTACGCCTTTTGGACAGTAATTGGAACAGCATATTCAAGTAAATATCTGAAGGTATTTTGAAACTTATGACATGGAATTTGCTTCGACTGATGCAATGAATGAAAAGCAGGCACTGCGATTCCTACCAGTCACACACCGGTTACATTTGGTTAAGTACATTTCGAGAAGTTTTAGCAGTTGTGGCTGTATATCATATACTCGCCAATTTCCGGAGGAGTTTATCATGTGCTAAAGCTTATGTAAAATCAAGAAATGTTTGATTATCTTGTGGATTACACTGTCTACTAGAAATTTGGACAGCCCTCTTTTTCCCTAGATCCAGGCCGTTTGGAGGAAACATCGGTGGAAGGACCAATCTGGGCTCATTTTACGTCTCGCAGTGCATAAAACAAAACTCGCGACTTCAAATTTGACTCAGTTTGATGACACGGTGTATATTTGCATAAATAACACAAAAATTGGTCTGAAAACCACGTTCCATGCCCCAAAAACCACCATGTTGGAAGTATTTCGGTGTTGCAGAAGGGGTACAGAGATGCTGGGAATTGAGGTGTAACTTTAAGAATATTTAAATGAGTATGTCGATGGCTGGCAATGTGGGCTGAATCACGTCGCTTCTACCCGTGTTCTGGTGCAAAATTACGAAAATAGTTACATCTTACGCTGCTTACAGATTTTAGTCACGGAGAGTAACTATTGCAAAAGATTTCTTAGGCCCCTTAAAACAATTATAATGAAAATATTAGGCCTCTGTGTAAGTGCGATGGTGTTGGCAGAGAGCTTGGCCCCATGACCTAACGCTGCGCTTTTGCCAGCATAGACACTGCTGTCGGTAATTTAGTACTGATATCAATATGAAGGGACTTGGAACTTCTCTAAGCAGAGTAGTGTGAGGCCCGTGGCCATTTACAAGCATTTGCAGTAATTACATACATAATCAAACTCAAGGCTTATATAAAGAAAAATGATTGTTGTGCTCGATAAGAAAAACTAAATCTCTCACAACAAAAGCACTAATAAGAAATTTAGTTAAATTAGACTCGGTCTTGATTATGAAATAACAGTAATCAAGATTCATAGATTGAGAACGACCCTCGGTTGGAAGTAAGCTGAGCTAACTATACCAGCTGCACCCATCTAAAGAGATCTGTGAAAAATCATAAACCTGACAAAAAAGTAGCTTAGTAGTTTTGGTAAGAGGGCAACAAAGTAAAGAAATAATTGCTTAAATTCACGAGGCGCATCTCAAGTTGCTGCCATAAGTGAAGATCAAGTACAAGAATAGCTAGAATAGTAATTAGTTGGGGTAGATATTGGGAATAAATGCTCAATCACTAAATGACTACGAGAATATAAAATACGGAACAGGGGGCTGCCGTGGTTAAAAATTTAAAGCTATATCACTGATATAAGCTAAAAGCAATTTGATTGCTGAATTTGCCGCAATAGACAATGTAGTAGTTGCTAGCAAGTAGTTGGCCTCACACCAAGGTTGGAGACAAATTATGAAAACATTGCAATTATTGTATAGACTAGATTAGATAAGTGAGAATATCACAAGTAAACGTGCCCAATTAGGCATAATGAAGATTGACAAGAGTTAAGATTGTTGAAAATTTACTAATCCCTACAACTTGAAAACAGCTAGAGTCGCCGTGAAAACTTGAAAGATCATTTATAAATGGGAAAAGGGCTTGCAACAGGGCCTAGATTGCTAAAGAAAGACGAACTTGTGCCTCGACGGTCCAAGAATGAAACAGGGCCTAGAAGACAAAAGAATGATGAACTTGTGCCTAGATGGTCCAAGAATGATACAGGGCCTTGATGGCAAAAGAATAATGAGAGCTCGCAAATTTGTAAGTTACAATAAATTTGAAGTATTTCAACTTCGAGGAAGCTCCAACTATCCATCATTTGGACCTAGGGACAAATACCACCGAATTTATGCGTAAATGACAGTCAATTACAAATTCAAAAGTTTGGAGGTCATCTCTTGGACTGAACCTCAGATTTACCAAAACAATACCGTAAAGATTATTTAATATACTTAATTTAAAACTGCTAGTTAAGGGTGAAAGCGGGAGGAAAGGAAATTAGGGACTGTTTGTGTATGGGTGCCCAAAACTGGAACCTGTTGTACAGCAAACCAGATTATTTTTTGGCGCGATGCACTTTTTAGTCTTAAAGTTGTGGTGAATAATATCCGGGTTGATAACTTGCATAGTTGTAAAGCTATTTCAATCTTGAACATTGATATAATTGCTTGAGGTTGAGAGAACCATGATGTGAGCAGAGTTGACCCATTAGACAGTTAGTTACGAAGTTACAAAATTCCCACAGCGTGTCAAGTTATTGACTTTGACAGAGTAAAGATGAAAATAGAATACATTCCCCGTTGCGCCTAACCAATAGTTGCACTTTTACATTTAGCATAGTATCCCTTAGTGGTGAGATTGATGTTTGACATCAAGATAATAGTGCTTTACTGGCTAGATACAAATATAGCAGATTTGATTACTTGCAAGTATTAAAAGAGCTTCATAGCTAGGTTAAAATAGTGTGTAACTTATGCTTGCATTTTGGTTGGCTGACTGGCGGTATTGATAGAGCAATTATCACTACATGGCTTTAACAAAATGTCGAACGAGTGACGGCAGTCCCTTTGTAGATAGACAGAGCGTGTCTGCTGGCAGCCCTTAGATCAGTGACAAGTGTTACGGCTCCCAACTAGAGAGGCGATCGAGGGGGAGAAGGGATGGGGAGAGAAGGAAGGCATAACGGTCACAAACGTAGTAAAAGGTAAATCATTAAAGCACACACATTTATTTTCTTTAGGCAGGGTCCAGGTAATGTCGAATGCTATCTGTAGGGAACATCCAAGCATCATAAGTAGTCGGTGACGAGTTCTCACGTTGACCGCAGGAGATGAGCGAGTTCAGCGAAGTGCCGCGTGTTGGTGCACTAAGGAGAAGCTTGATGATTCTGATGAAAGAGGGGTAATGATTCTCGATAGCTAAAACCCACTAAAGACAGGCATGAGCAAAATCACAAGGAGAGAAGTGAAAACACACAGAAATCTTTGTTGGTGGTTTTAACAGAATAAAAAGAAAGAGAGAGCGTAAAACCATTATGGGTACAAACTACGTAAAGCGTATATTCAAGGAATATACCAACACCTGTTGTCATAAGAAGCGCTAAAGGGAGTTGGTGACTCCGGGTACTTAGGAAGCAATATGGACCAAGCGAAGAAGATACATATAAAATGGGTTGACATAACTATGCTAACATCATTATAGATGCAGGTAGTGGGAAGTCATTTTTGAAGCTATTGTTACGAGCGTGGTGCTCTATGTATGTAATTCCTTCTGCAAGAAAGGGAAAATAGAAGCATTTGAATGTGACGTTATTGGAGAATGTTGGAGATTGTGCGGCTAGATAGAGTAATAACTGAATGCAATGAGATGAATGGGAGTTAGATGATTCTGGCGAGTGGTAATGAAAGGAAGAGATTGGTAGGGCACATATTTAGGCACCAGGAATAGCAAATGTTCATTAGTTATTGAAGGAAGAGTATAGTACATGAACTATAGGCGTAAAGCAAGGTTAGAATATGTAAGATAGATTGCTTCGGTTGTAAGGTTTAGTGGCTATGTAAAGACGAATTATTTAGCTTAACAGTGAGAGAAATGGGGTGCAGCATTGAAACATAAATATCAACAACAAACACAACCACAACAACAGTAATGTTTTCTTTTCACTCAGCATTTTAGCCGCTTTGCGAAAGCTCTGTTCAATTATGCGCAAGAAGAGACTCTATTACATAAATATGCCCATTGGTGATCCATAGTCGAAGGTCAGCAGGAATGCGACGTGTGTAAACCTAAACACCTTGTTTTATTTGCATCTGACATGTAGAAATCTAACGCCTTGTGTGGCAAGAAACACACTCATGCTTACAGAGCTATGACTCCAATATTTCCAACAAGACACTATGTTTTCTGTTAAATATAAATTCAATTGCAAAACATTCAGGCTGTATGAGAAGCATATTATTGAGCAATTAAAGTGGAATCAGATACCTACTTATTTCATCGTAGTGATATTAATGAAAGTTGCTCCAATTATCAATTCATTACTTTGATCTCTACACCTTGACTGTTATTTCATTTCCTATAAAAATGCACCATACTTCGAACACTTACTACGAATTATTTCAGGATGATATGCCGTGATACGTTCAGTCCGACTGCAATGAAGATATATGACATCGGTAAATAGTGGAAGAGAATATATTGACACTGCCTTAGAATATAATTAATGTGCTATCAAACAAAATTTGGAATCTAATGCTTTGAGCCATACTGGTATACGTCGATACTCATGTAAATCACGTGAAAGAATATTTACTCTTATGCGGTTGTATAGTTAACATATGATTCTCCATAGCGATGAGAAATCACATACATGTGGCGTATGCGAAGCCAGATTTATGCTGAGAGGAAATTTGAATAAACTAATGCTAATCCATAGTGGCAAAAAGCCATATTCGTGCAGCGTGTGCGATGACAAATTTTATCAAAAATATAATTTAAGGAGACACATGCTTATCCATAGTGGCAATAAGCCGTATTCATGTAATTTGTGCGAAGCCAGATTTGCTGACCGATGGAAATTGAAATCTCATATTGTAATCCATAATGGCGAGAAGCCACTTTCATGTAACGTTTGCGAATCCAAATTTACTCTTAGGAAATATTTGAATAAACACATGTTAATCTATAGGCGTGAGGGGCCATTTTCCTGTAGCGTGTGCCATGCCAGATTTAGCCAGAAAGGCAATTTCAAAAAACACATGCTAATCCATAGTGGCGAGAAGGCATACTCGTGTATCGTGTGCAAAGCCAAATTAACACAGAAAGGAAATTTGAAGTCACACGTCCGAATTCATACTGGAGTGAAGCCAAATTCCTGTACTGTGTCCATGCCAAATTTATCCAAGGACGCCAAATTATGAAACACATGCTAATCCACTGCCACGAGATGCTTCATTAATATACCATCTGCGAAGTACAAGTCACTCTCATAAGAAGTTGTATTAACAAACATCCTAAACCATAAAGGACGAAGAAGACTCTCATGTAGTAAATGCGAATACAACCAAGCTCACGTGGGAAATCTAAAGACACATTTTCCAATAATGGGAATATTCATGCAGCAAATGATAATTGAATTAACAGACTTTTACTCTTGATAATGATGTTGTTGTTTCCTACCTACCAAATTCCCCTGTAAATATGCCGTTTTCAAAATCATAACTGCTTACTACCTCTTAATTTGTTGCTCTATCTACCCATCTTATATTCATCATTCCCTTGTAACACCACACTTCTAAAGCTTCCTTTCTGCTGTGGCAACAGTCCAATTTCCAATTTCTTGAGTGACATTACCCAGATCTTCTTAAAACATAAAGCTATGTTATATATCAACGCAGTTATTTTATGTAAAAATGTCTTCCTTTTTATATCCTCTTTGCTTCGTCTATACGTGATAGGTAAGTAGCATAAGTCTCCTACAATCTTCAGCTGCCTGTTCCATGTCAATGAGGCGTTGAGATTTCCTTCGTCTGAAATGTATTTTTTTATATTTATTGACTTTCTTCCTCAAGAGGGAGTAAATACCTTTTTAAATTAAAATACTTTGATAAATCGTCCATGATGAGAATGTCATTATCAAAGCTCACGGTTGAGAATTTTTAATTCTACAAGATTTTTGTTCAAATTTTCTTCATTGCTTGTTCAATGATTAGTTTGAAAATTACGGGCGATAAGGTGCAGCCTTGCCTTAATACTGCATGAATACCAGATGCTCTCTTATATTCTTCAGCTTGTAAAACTGCTGTCTGATGCATGTATAGGTTGAAGATCACCGTCGTTTCCCTGTACTTTATTCCAACCTTTACAGTATATCAAACAACTTACTCCAATTGGCGTTATTAAAAGACTTTTCACTGTATTCAAATGCTATGAATGTTTTTTTATATTTATTCTACCTTCCAAGTTCAATCTAAGTCTTACTACAGATTCCCTAGTTCCTACGTTCCCCCTCATACAAAATTGATCTTCACCAAACTCGCTTTTTCTCTATCATTTCGCCTTCCTGTAAATTATTTTAGTCTGGTTCTTTGAAACATGAGGAATCACGCTGATTGTACTCTAAACTTCCCATATATCAGCTTCTGTTTTGCGTAATGTTTAAGCTTCCATGGCTGAAATGGTAATGCGAGGGACCGCGGATTGAAGGAGTTGGGGTTCGATACTGTATCCGAATTTGTAATGGTGATGTTTTGAGATGAGATTAGCATTGTATTATAAATGTTAAAGTCAAGAATCTCTAGTTTACTGGGAAGCCACCTGTATTCGCCACGAGCATGAGTGTCGAGCGAGAGAGACTTTGGCAAAGAGTTTTCCGTGGCCAACCAGAAAATTGTAATTATTTACAGAAGAGAGGAGCGGTAAAGTTTCGTTCTCATAGGAGGCAGCCGACACGTGAGCAATGGACCGGTACAGGGGACGATAGAGTCACCCGCAACAACCAAATCGTGGACAGTGCGCGTCGACTTGTGACCATGGGAGGGGGTGACAAGAAGCGCGCCTCATAAGTCACATGGCCTGTGATAGTCAATCAGAAAATTGAACTGAGAGGATGTAGGTGAAATTTTTGCGATTTTTTATTTTATTTTTCTGTAATAATGGTATGTAGTTTCAAGATTCCAGTCACAAAGTTTCATTGCTATATTTCATTTCTAAGGACGTCAAAATAGTCGAAACGTTATGGCGCCTCGCCCTCTATTTTGCTGTCACCAGTACAGCTGGACAGGAATTCGTACATATCTTGCCACTCTGACCGTTATTGCGAGGAAATGTTTGATGTTATTCTTCGGAAGGCTGTGGACAAGATGGTGGCTGTTCCGGCTGTTTGTAGTTGAGTAATCATGGAAACTACGAGGTTAATAAATGTGTATTACCTGTGATCAGCGATTCTGTCGAATATTGTTTTGCAGCTGTGTTCTATAGGCTAATGGTTTTTAAAGTAAATATGAGGAGAATAAGTGGTAGAGAGTTTAAAATAGTAAAAAGGAATAGGATTCAACGTGCATGCACCGGTACAGTGAAAGGAATTGTCCCACAAATTTTGAATAGCAGTGCATCTACAAAAGAATCAGTAAGGATAATTTGCGTGACATTAGCTCTAATAGTGGTTTCAGATTAATAGACATCGAACTACTTAGTGAAGCAAAACATAACAGTGGTACATGTGTCAATTCTGGTTCAAAGTCTATGAAATTGTATGATGATGGTACAGAAAGAATTGGCATCGTTAGTACATTACATGTTGTGTGGGAAGAGTGCAAAGCAGACAGTTAGTTTAAAACATCACTTATAAACAAATGGGTTTATGATGCTAACAATAGATTTTGCTACTGTATGAGGTGCCTGGGTCTGAGAAGGGAAGGAATTAATTTATATTGTGGCTTGATGAAGATGCCTCCACCTGTCGATAGGTTTACAGATCTCAACACAAGGTTGCTAATTTCTTTGGAAAACGTTGCCAAAACAAACTTATTAGCTGCAGTTGCAGATGCTGTAGCAGAGAAAAGGGAGACTGAACCTAATTCAGGAACCCCAGCTACAGACCTGTCAGTTTCCTGTGATGGAACAGGGGTGAAACGGGTCCATACATCACTTCAAGGGCTATCGACAGTAATCAGTGTTGCGACAGGGAAGGTTTTGAACTTGCAGGTTATGTGCAAATACTAGTTTACTTGTGCCACCAGGAAGACATTGGGAGAAGCTGTTCAAGAACAATAGTGGCAGGCAAAACATCAATTAAAGTGCAGTAAAGATGAATCGGGATCACGTGGAGGGATGGAGGCAGCGGGTATGAAGCTCACTTTTCGTCGTTCAGAAAGCATGTATGGCAATGTATACAGAATATCTCGGGGTTAGGGATTCTAGTTCTTTCAAAAGTGTTCTGGACCGCCAGCCCTATGATCCAGTCTGCAGTGTTCAAAAACTTCAATGTGTCGGGCACATACAAAAGAGAATGGGGGGTAAGACTTCTAAATTTAAAAAATTGTTGGGGAAAAAGAAACTTGAAGATCGCAAGCCAGTAGGGGGTCAGAGCAGACTAACTGCCAAAGAAATCCATGAAATCCAGAATTATTATAGCAGTGGTATTATAAACAACACCGGGGATGTAAAGAAAATGCAGCAGGCAGTTTGGGCCACAAACTTCCAAAGGTTGTCAACTGATGACCACCCTCAACATTTTCTCTATGACATTTCATGGTGTGGCTACAAAAAGTCACAGGTTGATGGTTCTACTTTTCACTACAACAGACTGCATTATTGGAAGTTGTGAAACCAACATATCGCTTCTTGGCAGATCCAGAACTTTTAAAAAATGTGTACATGGACAAACGCAAAACTCCAATCAAAGCATCAATCGACTGATCTTGTTACGATGCCGCAAAACAATTTTCATTTCATCAGATGCCTGTCTGGTCTTCAATAGTGGTAATATTGGCAGGAACCATGTCTTAGATGAACTTGGAATTAAACGACGGATATACAATACAAACATTCTGCGATCCATCGATGAAGCAAGGATAGCCAAAGCCGACTCTGCAATAGATAATTTGAAGAAATGTGGCCGCCAGGACTAACAGACAAAGAAAAAGGAACTAGTATAAGCAGAAGAAGATGAGGAGTATGGATATGGTCAGCAATGAAAATTTCAGCACTAGGTATTGCAATGTAATATGAAGATAATACATCAAATTAGGTTTCCCGTAAATTACATCTTTTCACTTATAAGGTGCATTTTCTCAGACACTATTGTCTTTCTTCTTTCTTCTTTTCGAATCACCCACTTTGGGGTACGTCAGATCAATCACTTCTTAGATGATTGTGCTCTCCTTTTCTCCCAATACTTCTTCATTCTCTCTGATCTCCTCTTTCTTTCCTCTTGTGATATCTGCATCGGTTTTCAGGAGACGGGTCTGGCTTGGAACTTCTTGGTGTTGTCTTTGGTCACGGTTTTGGCTGTACCATTCATCAACATGATTTCAGTTATCTGAAACTCTCGCAGGTCCTTTTCCACACCCGTAAACCAATTACGTTTGATCTTCTTTTTGGAAAAGAAGTCAAAGATTCTCTTGGTTAATCGGGCAGGATTCATCCGGTAGGTGTGTCCATAGAAATCAATCCTCCTTTTCCGTATGGTATCTGAAAGTCTCTCCGACTTCACATACAGGGTGTCGTTCCTATAGAAAATATGTTTGTTATTTAGGAATTAAGGACCTATGACCTTCCTCAAAATTTTTCTCTCTTTGATTTCCAATTTTTCCATTTGCCCTTGTCTCCTCAAGACTAGTGTTTCTGCTGCAATGAGTTCCTCTGGCGTAATTACGGTGTTTTAATGCCTGATTTTAGTGTTCCAGGAGAGGGTTTTCTTATTGTATGTATTTTTGGTTTTCTGGAAGGCTAGTTCCATTTTGATTCTTCTCGCCTCCATTGTTTTTCCTTCAAGGTTATACCAGTCAATCCATTCTCCTAAGTGTTTGAAACTATTAACCACCTCGATTTTATTAGCTTCTTAAGTCCTATTTTCCCCGCCATCTCTTGTAATTCTGTGATTTGTTCTTTGGTTTCGTCCCATGTTTCTGCGAGCAGCGCCAAGTCGTCAGCAAAGGCCAAACACATAATCGTGATTCCTTTGTCTTTTGTTCCTAGACGTATTCCCCCTCGTGTTTTCACATTCCATTCTCTCATAACTTTCTCAAGTGCACAGTTGAACAACAGGGGGGAGAGACCATCCCCCTGCCGGACCCCTGTTCTGATCTCAAATGGTTCAGACAGTTCGACCATGAATCTAACTTTAGAGGACGTATTCGTGAGCGTCTCCTTTATGAGTGCTAGGGTTTTCTTGTCCTGGCCAAACTCTTCCAAAATATTGAGCAACGACTCTTTGTCGATGGAATCGTAAGCTTTTTGGAAGTCTACAAAGGTCACTATATACGGTTTCGCCCTCTGCTTCTGGTACGCTATAATGTTTCTGAGATTTAAAATTTGTTCAGCGCAAGATCTCCCCTTTCTAAACCCTGCTTGATACTCCCCAAGTTCGCAGTCCAACTGTGGTTCTGCTCTTTCTAATAACGCTCTTGAAAATATCATGTATGTCACGTCCAGCAGTGAGATCCCTCGGTAATTGCTAGGATCCGATTTCGAACCTTTTTTGTGAAGAGGGTGTATCAGGCCCATTTACCATTCCACTGAAATGATCTCTGTCTTCCATATCTCCTCAAAAAGCTTTTGGAGTGAGCCAATCGCATCTTCACAGGCATACTTCCATAATTCAGCTGTTATCTGATTTTCTCCAGATGCCTTGAAATTTTCCATACGAGTCAGTATCTTCTGAATCTCTCTTACAGACGGGGTTTTAGAATCATAGTTGGGAGATGATTTTGGTCCACAATCGAAAGACATCTTATGGAGTGGTTCATCGCAATTTAGGAGTTCTTTAAAGTAGCCGGCTAGAATTTTACAGTTACCCGTGTTACTATACGCCACGTTCCCGTTTTCGTCCTGAAATTGGAGAGTTGGGGGGTCATATCTGCTTAGGATTTCCTTGAACACCCGATAATAGTTTCTCATATTGTTCTTCGCAAAGTCATCATTTATCTTCCTGAGTAGTTGGTCGCCGTGTTCCTACTTTACTTTCTTGATCCCCTTGGACACCATCTTCCTGGTTTCCACAAAGTGTTCCCAGGTACTCTCGTCCTTTTTGGTTTGCCAAACGTGCCACGCCTTCTTCCTTAGATCAAGTAGTCTATCACACTTGTTGTTCCACCATCTATGCTTCATCGTGTTTGTAACAGAAGCAAGTTTTTCTGCCTTGGTTAGAAGACTCTTCTCCATCTGCCTCAATTCCTGGCCTTCTAGGTCTCTGGTTAATGTGTCCCATTCTTCCATGTTCTCCTTAATTTTGTTTGGATCATATATTCTTCGTATACGGTTGTTCCTTTGAAAGTTACTCCTAGGAATAATCTTCAGTTTAGCTTTTGACAAGTAGTGGTCTGAGTCAAGGTTAGCTCCTCGGAGAACTCTAACATTTTGAATTTCCTTATGAAACGTCCGCTTTATTGCAACATGGTCCAACTGGAATTCTCCGAGGAGAGGATTAGGTGATATCCATGTCTTCTGTTTTCTCGGCAGTTTCTTAAAGCTAGTCGATTTTAAGACCAAGTTATGTGCCTGACATAATTCAATGAGCCTGACACTATTTTGGTTCGTTCTGTTATGTGCCGGGTAGCATCCCACCAAATGCCTGAACTTCTTTTCTCTCCCCACTTGGGCGTTAAATCCCCTAAAAGGATGACGTTATTTTTGTCTGGGATCTTCTGGATCGTATCATCTAGTTTATCCCAGAAATGTTCTACTTTTACATTATCCTTTTTTTGTCGATGTTTATAGGGGCATGAATATTCACAATTGTATATACTTTGCTGGTTGACTTGAACGTGAGTGTGGATAGCCTTTCAGAGGTGGACTCGAAGCTTATGATGGAGTCCAGTATTTTTTTTTTTTTTTTTGTGAACTATGAATCCTGTCCCAAGATGAGGAACATTCTTCATTACTGTGGCCCCTGGTTTCCCCTTGAGTATCCTGAATCCTCCCGATTCAAAGCTGTTCTCATCTAGGAATCTGGTCTCTTGCACAGCCGTTATGATAATTCTATGTTCATTTAATGTGTATGTTAGAGTCTCAAGTTTCCCCACTTTCAAAAGTGAATTTGCATTAAAAGTGGCTAGGTAGTTTATTTTCCTGTATTTTATTCTGTTCGAAGTTCCAAGACGCTCCGACTCGTCTTTGTGTGACATTGCAGACTCCCCAGAATCCGAATGTCTGCTTGTGGATTGACCACCTGAGGTAAATAGTTTCACATCACACCGCTCCATGATTGATAATTCTTTTAGTTTTGGAGGTGACTTCTAGAGCCACCATTTTTACAACCGATGTTGTTAACTCCGGAGGATTATTTACAGCCGCCCCTAACATGGAGACAGACGCTGACCAAAGGCCGCCCAATATGGGAACAGATGCTCTTGGATTTTAAAATCAGACTGACATTCTGAATTCATTTATTTTTCGTGGTTGACTCCACTAGGTTCTTCCGCCCTCTCAGCCGTTGGGAAATGAAATTCGTCTTCCGCCTTTGAGACCGTTGACCAGGTTTCGCCTAGTAACCCTAGGTAGAGGCCCTATGACAGGAGCCAGATGGACCCTGGTTGATACTCCTCCCGCTCCTCCTTCCTCATCACATGCGAAATGAGGCCCCGGGCTTGTGACCGGTAGTGGCGGAGTTTCAGACACTATTGCATGTATAGCATTTTTTTATTTTTTTATTTTTTATTTTTAGCGTATGGCGTTTTAGTGCCGGGAGTGTCCGAGGACATGTTCGGCTCGCCAGTTCTTGTAGCTGCTTCGAGACGGACACCCAGTGGGTGAGCTACAAGTACCGTTGGGGAGGAAAGTTGGAATGTAAGGACGAGGAGTTGGAAGGTAGCGGCTGTGGCCTATAGTTACGGACCAACCCCGGCATTTGCCTGGAAGGAAGATGGGAAAAAACAAAAGACCATCTTCAAGGTTGCCGGCGGGGGGATTCGAACCTCCTCGCCTCCCGGATGTGAGCGACTGCCAGCAGTCATGCCGTAACGACCACGGCTAACTCACCCGGTATGTATAGCAATGAAACTTAGTAGTCTCCTTCTAAATAGTACTGTGCACAATCCTGCGCACCAGAATTTTAATTTATGGGCTATTATAGAAGTTATGATATGCTTAAGAACATATTCATGCACATTTTGTTTGTAATAATATGTTATAATTTTTTATGAGTAATTTAAAAGGCATCAAAATTATGTAGCACAGGATTTTAAGTTACGCCTTTTTAAATCTGTGATAAAATATCAGAAATATATAAACAGTAGTTCTACAGAAAATTCACCATGAAATATTCAGGATGTGTAGAATATTGCTTCTTCTTCTTCTTCTCGCGGATGGGTCACTTACGACCATGCGGAATCAACGTATGTTGAGCCTTCCTCCTTGCCCAGTAGCTCTTCATGTGCTTGGATTGGTGTAGTTTCTGTTCCTCTGACAATGCACGTGTGTTGGTTTCCTCTGATCTTCCTCAAATCCCCTTTTGTAATCAATATTCCTGATTACGTTTCTATTCATCAGATCTGGCGATCCCATCTCCACTAGGTCCCTCTCCACCTGTTTGTACCACATTGGTGTTGAACGTTTGATCTGAAGAAATTTGTGGATTCGGTAAGTAAGTCTCGTATAATTCATTCTTTCCAAATGGCCAAAAATTGAATTCGTCTCATTCTCATTGTCTCAGTAAGTTTAGAAATTTTCATGTATATTTCAGAGTTGGGTTTGGGATAGTGTGTGCCAGTTTTAATTCTGGGCCCCCAGATCTTTCGCATAATTTTCCTTTCTTAATCTCTAATTGTTCCTTTAATGTTTTAAGCTGTACATTTGGCGTTTCTGAAGCATAAAGAGCTTCCGGTTTATTCACTGTTAAGAAATGGCGAATTTTACTATTCCATGACAAGCATTGCTTGTTGGATTCTTAATGTTACAGATTTATTTTCATTCCAATTTTCTGTAACCTATTCGCCTAAGTATTTAAATTCCTTTACTCTAGCAATTTTGTTAGCGTTAATATCAATTTCATGTGGAGCATTTTTTATGTCGGTCATAAATTTAGTTTTTTCATAAGATATATGAAGCCCTATATTTGCTGCTTGTTCTTCCAAGCTTCTGCTTCTGTGCATCAGGGATTTCTTCAGCAATTAGTGCCATATCATGAGCAAACGCTAGACAGTCTATTTGAATAGCCTTACTCTTTTGCCCTAGTCTGTGAGATGGTACACATGCTTTTCTCCATTGTCAAACAACCATTTCCAGGGCACAATTGAAAAGTAATGGGGTAATTCCATCACCTTGACGGACGCTTGTATTAATTTCAAACTCTTCACTTAATCCACCCATAAATTTTACTTGAGACTTTGTCTCCGTAAGCGTGTATTTGATAATATTTCTTGTTTTTTGGTCAAGTCCAAATTCTGTTAAAACATTAATGAGTGATACGCGATCTATACTGTCATATGCTATCCGGAAATCCACAAACGTTATGACATATTTATTTGTTAGTTGTGTTGCGAAAATATCGTATAATGTTATAATGTTATTCAAATTCAAAATTTGCTTTGGTCATGACCGACCCTTCCTTATCCACCTTGATATTCACCGATTTGATTATCTACATGAAGCTCGGCAGGGTTTAGTAAAACTTTTGAAAGAATTTTGTATGGGACCTGAAGAAGGGATACACCTTGATAATTGTTTGGGTCAGTTTTACTTCCTTTTTTTGTGTGTGTGTGTGTATGGGATGGATTATCGCCAACTTCCAATCCGAGGGGATTTTTAGCGTTTGCCAAATGTCCAATATAATTTCGTGCAATTTTTTGATACGGTACAATTGTCTCCTGCATTTTTCCACAATTCTGCAGTTATTTGATCCTCCCCTGAGGCCTTGTTATTTTTTAGTGATCGAATGATTTCTTTAATCTCTAGTACAGTCGGTGGAGTTGAATCTTGATCAATTTTATAAGAATTGATGAACATTAACTTTCCTTGTGGTAAGTCTATGTCTCATTGCATTATCTATCACCAGACAAAATTTAAGGTGATATTAGAATTAATTAATGTAAATCTGAAATATTGGAATGCAGCCGAAACAAATTAGAAACCCCTATGGGCGTCAAATTTGCAGATGAAACGCTAATGGAAGTAGGAGACTTCTGTTGCTTAGGAAGCAAAATAACCAGTGATTAAGAAAGCAAAGAGGATATCAAAAGTTGGTTGGCTCAGGCAAGTAAATCATTTCTACAGAAAATGAATTTGTTGACATCAGAAAAATAAAGATTTTTGTAGGAGCGTGCCATAAGTCCATATCCATGAACTAGATACCTATCACAGGTCATGATTCTGGTATGGAACAGTTAGAGTCAGTACAATTCGACGCCGTAGAGAAAGAGCCACTGCTCTTACCGATATAGGGCAAACCATTCTGAGGATAGGACGTTTTGAAATCACAGGCGTACCAAGTTGTTAAGCCGCACTTTTTTTGGGTTTATATGGTATTCACTGTCGGACACCCTCCTCTGAAGGGAACGAGTAGTTCACCAATAGAATTTCTTTGAAACACATTGAAGCATAAACATGAACAAATTAATGGAATTTCTGTCCTTGCATGGCGAAAGGTTCCATAACGGCAACTGGGTCAAGCAGACACAGATAAGTGATAAGAGATATCTTTTCAACAGGAGAGTACGTGTGTCTATGAGCCCAATATTTTCGACTTTTAAGTCCATTTCGTTGTAGATCAGGCCTATCTGAGGGCCCAAATTGCTAAAGTATTTTTGGCATTGTTTAACGCAAAAATATGAACAAAATAACGGAGTTTCTGTCCTTGCATTGTGAACGATTCCGTAATGCCGTTAGGTTAGTAAAAAATAACAGCAACTGTGTCCAGCAGACCCAGATAAGGGCTAGGCTAAAAGAAAGGGATATCTTTTTCAACCGGAGAGGACGTGTGTCTATGAGCCTGGTATTATCGATTTTATGCTCATTTCGTTGTAGATCAGTGCGATAACGCTTGAGAATATGGATAGGCTACTGGTATCAAACATGGTAGACGATTTTGTTCCGTCGGTTGTCTTTCAACTGGTTGCCGTTATAAGATATTCACGTTTAAATTTTGGATTACGGTATTAGTAAATACTTGTAAATATTATATAATCTTGCTAGGTCGGACATTTTTGCAGACGTATATTAATAGATGTTATCTTTTTGAAAATTGTTATGGCTTATTATTTTTTTAAATAAGGAAATATATAATTGTGATTTGAGGAATGGAACGTGTGCATTCCGCCTCGTGACGTATATCTGAGCGGGGTTCGATTCCCACCTCCGATATCTCGGAAATGGTGTCCCACTTCTAGCCTACTCCTGCCAGGATATTTCCTAGCTTAAGGCCACGGCTGCCCTCTTCCACATGCTCCCCTGAATTACATTACACACATATAGCAATCACAATAACACAGGTTATCAGACAACAGGCCACATGGATTCAAGTACATGGTACAACGCCGTGACGTTTACAGCTGAATTTCCTTTATTTATAACAATTGACATTCTTTTTACGATTCATGATAACCTTTTCTAGTGCTATTGAACTGTGGACATGACAAACCTTGTGTTATGATAACATGTTTTACAGCGGAGATAATACTTAAGTGCCCAGTGACAGTCATTTCACAATATTTAATTGTCGAAGATACAGAGGTGTGGCTATTTAACTAGGAACAGCCTTATGACGACAATATACAAGTTAGGCCTACCCTTATGTTAGTTGAAGTCGATTCTAGTTTGAACTGCGTGGTTTGTAAAACAAGGGGATCTTAGTAATTTGTGGATTCCGAATGAGTGTTAGCGAGTAGTGGCGATTTACAATACCTGTACAGAAAACCAAGTTCAATTTCACGTGCCTAATTAAGCGTATTGATAGATTTTTACCGTCGGTATTTTATTGTGTGACAAAATTATAATCTACTCACCGCAAATCAGGTTTGTGTGTACTTAAGAATAAGGAGATCGAATGTTACATTTTCTATTTCCCTGCTCTATAAGCTGCCACAATTACTCATTCATTTCACCAATTCAATCGCAATGATAACAACTTATTCGACCAGCGTCATGGTCGTATTTGTTTTACTGTTGTTGACAAACATATAACCGCTCCTTATCACTGTGCACTTTCCCTACTGGTATAAGTAAGGTCTTCAATTAATTCAGTACTTTTCTTGTGTTCTAGTTTCCTGAACACAATGGAGGAACACATATTTATTAAAAGTGAGCCAGACTGGTTGACACATGCAGTTGAAGTCTCTAACATTGTGAGTTGCATTTTGATTCGTATTATGGTGTAACATTGCATTCTTAGTGATGTGCATGACAAGTGAGGTTTAGTGACTTAACACACTACTTAATGGTAAATGGCTCGCTAACGTTTAGTAACGTAACTTAGTACTCATATTGTGTGTGCTTATTTTTGATTGGGTCATACTTGTGTTACTTCGCAGGAGACAACTGTCCTGTTGCCCTCGGATAACTTGAAAGACGAGGCTGCTGATATATTTGACGATGAAAGGATGGCAGTTAAGGAGGAACATGAACTACAGGTAATTATCGGTTCTGCGTTATTTCTCTTGTAATAATATGAATGATTTTTAGAATGAATAATGTTTGGAAGATTGGAATACTTCGTCTTTTTTTCTATAAGAACACCAACAGTAGCTGATGTTATTGTATTGATACTGCAGTTCCACTCTGCTGGCACCCTGGATCCTATTATAGGTTATGTCTACACAATGTGCCATGTTATAACTCTATCATATAAGGCATTTGAGATATGATTGCCCTTAAGTGAATGCTCTGCTGGTTGCTATAGGCTAGTGGGGAAGAGGGAAGACTGCCACAGGAAAACAAGCTCGTTACCGGCATAAAACAATATTAAGATTCTAACTTGGGCGTGGGCAATCGTAGCCTATTTCTAATGAATAATGAATAATTGGTAGCACTGAATGAAAGTAGAACGAGCGATAACATTCTCTATTGTACAGAAATTAGCCAAAATACCCCCATTAAACGACGAGAAATAAATCAGGGAATGAAGCTTAAATAAATGTTTCCTCCTCCGCTGTCTGTGACCCACCCAGCCATCCAAAATAGGACTACAACTTACATAGGCAAAATTCCAGCTGTGGCTGCCATTGTTCACATCAATCATCATCAAAACAGTACTGCCAACATTGTCCTTACGGTACTACGCAACACCAACACCTGATGATTCTAACCTTTGTTCGTCCAATCCAATGGTTTTTGACCATGGATACAGCCTAACACGTCCAGATCAATGGTTTTGACAATGGTTACAGCCTAACACATCCCGATTAATGTTTTTTTAAAATTATCAAACAGTGATTCTGTATCCCACCTTTATTTATCAACAGTGATTTTGTGTCCCACTTTTTTTTATCAACAGTGATACTGTATCCCATATATTGGCAACTATTTGTGCACCTGGGTGTGTGCCGCTAGAGTCGCTTTGTTGACGGTTCAATGAGATGCAAGCGCTGTCGGAACTTGGCAGCCGTTTTTTAAAGAGCAATTAACAACACATGTTTACGTACTCAAGCACATATATGAGGTGCAGTAGTGACCAGGGTTCCTAATTTCAATACGTAATATCACCCAGAAGATGAAACAAAGACACAAGGTATGTAAAAGTCACATTCATGTCTGATGCAAATGTATAAGCCGCATTCTACTTTCAGTCAGAATTAATGAATTATCTTTACCACATTTTATTCTTCATTTTCTTGAAAACGTGACCAACAACGGAACAAAAAGAAAATCTTACGTTCAGGTAATTGTGCTAAGCAATTACACGACTAATGCACTTTGCCTCTGGTAGTTCATTTGTCTACTCTTGATGGACAGGACCAGTTTGTAGAGTGCCATGTTCTCTAGAATAATTTGTATAAATTCTTGTTGAAGACAGCTTAAGCGGGGGGCATATGACGCCCCTTAAAACCTCCATTACTAACTAACTTACTAACAGCGTAAGTGCATACACATTCTGAGCACAAACTTACCACGACTACATGACCTGTTTACTTGTGTTGGGCTCCACCTTGACCATTCCTTGTTGAGCTCTCCCTCAATTTTGATCCCGAAAGTTATAGGTACCGTGATCATCCTTTTTCTCACCCTAATTCGAAGATCTCTGCATTACCTGATAAATACCCCTAATTTCATAAGAGGTAAGACCTCTTCCTCACCTTCATGGTATAATGGTGTAACTGCTTAGCACAACTGCCTGGAATATAAGGTATTCTGATATATTCCACTTGTCATAAAAAGTAACTAAATAGGCGGTGATCATGGAGACACGTTTTCCCCCAATGTGAAAGTTTTTAGTTGGCTACGACGCGATTTATAACCAGTGATATCACGAAAATTTCCTCCATGATGCACTGCCTCTACAGTTCTTTGAATGTGTTAAATAATTGCACTGCTTTGAATCTGATACTGATGTCTTCCCTTTTGTACTTGTTAATATTCTTACACATCACAGCTGCCTCCTCCTCGTCAATTATTAGATGCTTTTATTACCGCAATCTGGCCGCCATGGCCTTCAATAACGAAGTTACACTGCACACAGTTTTATAGAATAGCAATACTCCTCTTTAACTCTGATATTAAACTTTGTAATTTGCAGCACGATTTCACACAGCACGACGACTGACCATGCGGTTAACAGTTTGCAAGTGTTTCTTTAAATCACCAAAAAGTGTGTGAAATATTCGACGCGTTACTAGCGTATTCCGCACTGGCAAATAAATGTTTTCGACCGTATTATAGATGATTTCAATAAATGTTTACCGCTTTTAGTACCACGCGGTCCAATGCACAAATCTCCGTACTCACGCTGTTTAGCGTTCGACAAGTACTGTACAGTAATAAGTAAGCGTTTCTGGCTGCTTTCTTCTGCGACCAGTCTGGTTGTTCCTTCGACATGTCCTTCATCATTCCAAATATTTGTTACTGGCGCCGATAACCTAGATGTTAGGCCCCTTAAAGGAACAATTATCGTCACCATGTGTATTATTCCCACATAGAATAATGTCTAATATCATGCAGTACATTTCCAACTCAGGTTATTGTGTTGTTTGTGTCTACTGTTATTTAAATATTTGTTTCCATCTCCTGAGTGTGATGTAGTTCACAGCTTACTGGATCCTTCTACAGCCTTCTTATGCATCTTTCTCCGTGTAATAGCTCAGGTCGCATTCTTTGCGCATAATTTGATGTTACGTGGTCTGACGTAGAATTCAGATATAGGCGCGTTCAATGATTATGTTGTGCCCATATTGATCCGAGATACCTCTGAGTCAAAAGCCAAATCAACTCTCGTGAGATCTCTTCACCGGCAGCACACATGGATTTCAGCTGGTTCCACACGCGACCGTTACTCTCAGGTTTTGAGTGTGGTTAAGAAGCTAGTCCAAGCACATGTTAATTAATGAAGAGAAGGTTCAAAATCTACTACAAATAACCACACATTTTAAGATAAAAACTCGTGTCCTTGAGTGATTTATTCACCAACGATTCCTAGCTTACCCTTTATTGTTGGTTAGTCCACAAGATAACGAGACAATACATTTCATCTTACATTACGGTGCGAATATCACCTCCAGAAGTCCTATATTTCGAAACGACATTTAAATACAAGCTAATAAATGTTACATAAATATAAATGTCAATTATTCATCAGATCTAATTACATTGCTCCTATCTTCGGTAAATGCCTAATCCCCTGTCGTTCCACAACGATCAGTAACATCTGACAAAGAAACCAAAATGAAAATAATAAGTTGCGATGGAACCACATCCACCTTTTATATTAATTAAATTAAATCAAGCTAGCCAAATCCTGTACAAAGTATCCTACAAAACGTCGCACCAGAAACTCATTCCTAAGCTGTAGAAGAAACAAATGACATACAAGAAAAATACGTACAAGAATAAACATGATCTCGACTGGGTTGTCGCATCGTTGACAGCTCATCTGTTCCTTCAGAAAGTCGTCTCACAATCCGTAAAGTCTCATATTTCTTATCTAGGTCTTGTATGTCACATTGTGTTTGGATGGTATTCAAAATGATGGAACACTCTGTATGATTTATTTCCACCTTTGTAAAGGAACGTGTTTGTAAAACAAATAATTTCTCTGCAAGATGATACTGATCTGACTGAGGATATTAAGATAGAAGAGTTTTCGATACCAGAGCTTGTTCCAAGAAGAGAAGAAATAGAAATTCCTCCTGTAGCGAGTGAAGGAGATTTGAAAGAGGTAAGAACTAATTGTTTCACCTTATAAGGGACATCACCTGATCGCCATCTTCCTCTCTCCATTGCAATTAAGGGAATACAAAATGGTATATTCAGACCGTACTGATGACTGTTATTAGGTTGGGTTTTGTATAGAAGGTACAAGTCGTGTAGAAGATTACCTTCGGCTGGCTTAATAATAAAGATAACAATTATTATGACACATGAAATTTACTTCCACGAAATTGTATTTGAAATGATATGGGGGAGGAAATGTGATAAATATCCCTTCAGATCCTCTCCTCACTAAGGTAAATGCACCAATGGTCGTCATGTTAAGGGAGATTTTGACAAGAAATCATATACACCTTACAAATTTTGGTAAATTTAATCAACAAAAGCACTGTACCTAACCTCATACTCTACTCAAACACTAGGAAAAACCAAATATCAAAGATATTCGTTTTAGGAAAAATGAGGTATTTTATAAAAAGTGTGTTTTTGTGCCAGTGTTCGGCACGATGTATTTGGATTTTTCCTATATTCGTCACCCGTTTGCACCAGTTTCCGTCACATTGTTAATTTTCCTTGTCTGTGTTTATAATGCATTTCTGTCAATTGCTGCGTAATACACCGATTTATTGACTTGGAGGCTAACATTTACGAATAAAACAGTACCAGTAATTATGTTTTTTAATAAAAATGGAATATTAAAAAAAAGACGGCAACGGGAAGCGGGATTGGTGGGTAGAAGACATACGAGCAGGAAAATATCGTAATTCTGCTCTAAACAAGTGATACCACGGCATAACAGCCCGGAAAATGACCATTCGCCGAGGCCTAATACCGATTGTTGCCATAGAAACCCTCTGAATTCGCTACTCATGTACATTTTTCTTCCAGGCAGTCTTTAGTAGCTTAAAAACCCCTACATCCGTGGGTTGAAGTACGTGTGTGTCATTAGGTAGTAAAGCGACCAAAACAATTCCATGATCCTCACAAAATTTAGACTACTAGTATATATGGTAAAGTGTGAGAAGTGCCCGTCTATGAATAATGTCAGGGAGAGGAATCTCCTTCTCAACCAACCCAGGATGAAATATGTTACTGAGAAATTCGTAAAACTCTTCCCCCCGTCATTCACCCGTTTGGCGATTTGCCAATGCCCCAGTGTGCTGGCATTGAGGCAATAATGATGTCTTGCGGCAGACGTTCATACTTGAACACTACAAGGGAAGGAGAAATATCGCCGTGGGCATTGCCTGTTACAAGTACCGTCGAGCATTCTTTCTCATCCGAATTCACTTGCTGATATATTGTCTTGTAACCCCTGTTCGCCAGCACTTTGTTACCTTTCGGATTGCGAAAGAAAACCGTCTCGTCAGCGTTGAACAGTCGCTGAGGGTCTGACAAAATAGACTGGAAGTCGTTTTCCACTGAATAGCTGTAGACTTCTGAAACCCAGGTGTTATTTTGATGTTCTGTAATTGCAGCATGGCTTACTGTCAAATTTTGAGGGGTTTGTAAAAGATAGACCTGGATTTCTTTTTATGAAAGATTCACGCCATTTCCTTCCTGGCGGCCATCTTTGAAAGGAAAGTCCCTCTTCAATTCTTGTGTAAGCCCTGGACGCTTTTGCAAATCGTCCTTTGTTACCGGGACCCCGCTTTTCGTAGTGAGATTACCCATTGAACTAGCATAGCCTCAGCTTCCGTTGTTAAAATGGAACTTAGCCCTATTTTCCTCTCTCCAGGAGATTTTCCTTTAATTTTGTCCGAGAGGGTGTTTCTCTGAACACCATTCCTCTCCGCGGCCTTTTTAATACTCATGCCGTCCTCCGCAACTTCCGTAATAGCAGCTTCCATTTGCTCAGTATCATAATTCAGAACTGTGCGTTTCGGCATATTGCCTGGGGCAGATGATCTCGTAGTTCCGCCCCTTAAACAACAATAACTATCTAACATATTGCTTGAAAGCAAAGATTTAGTCTTGGAATAATATATGATTTATCATCTCAATAAAAATTAAAAAATCCTATGTAGCACGCCTAGCCAAAAAAAAACTAGACCTACTGAGGTGCGGCCGTCAAGAAGAGAGACCTACGTAATAATAACAATACCCTGTAAATGTTTATTGGTTGCGAAACGTTAACACAAACATTAACATTATCGTGCACTAGTGTTCGTCACGAATGTGCTCTAAAGTTCGTCAGCTATGGCGACTACTGGACACGATGATCAAATGATAATTTAATTAATACAGGGTACTTTAGAGCTACATTATAAGTATATTGCCGCTGTTAGTTTGGTCTTGCAAGGAGAAATGACAATGTGCCAGTTTTCGTCACAAATGACGAGCATTGGTAAAGTGCATTTTTTTAAATCCAGTGTTCGTCACCGGCATTTCTAACAAAACTAGGCACGTGAGCACGAAATAACAAATCACATATGTTACAGAAACAATTACCAACTATATCACGCACTTGTAACATTTTGAAATGTCGGAACATAACACGCATCCACATAATTAACTCGCGTGCGTGCTTAGCACATGCGAGAAGCAAATGGCGCATCAAGACAGCTCAGCTGACAGGAGATGTTTGACGCAGAGAATCACCTATTACATCGCACGCATGATTTCGCAAAGTTTCTCCTTATCGGCAAGGAAGGTATGACGCATCTCGTAAGAATTCGTGCGTTGGGAAAGACCCGTTGACATGCTTATTTTTTGTACTTATATACGCGAGTGACGAAGACTGGATCAGTGACAAAAATCGGTACAGTTACCTTACTACAATGCATGAGAAATTATCGGTGACAACAGCTGTTTATTTATAAGTGGGAGAATCAGAAACACATCATATTATTTACTCTACCGTGAAATAATTTCAAATATCAAATTACGATGATTAACCACCATAATTAACGGGTGCGTAAAGTCCGTTATGTCACAATTCACTAGTTTTGAGAAAATCAAGTTTTAAAGTTCAATTCAAAACCCAAAATCGAGTTGTGGAATATAAGTAATTTGAATTATGTCTTCAGGGGCCTAATACTCACAACAATGGGATAACTCGTCATAATACATTCCATGTAAATTCACGTACCGGTAGTTACGGAGCCAAACAAAACGAGTTTGGTCTGTCTGTCTGTCTGTCTATCTGTCTGTTATGTATTCAAATCTACACCGTTTCACCGATCGGAACCAGATTTTACTTAGTTATCCTTTGGAATCCTTCGGGTAACACTATCCACTTGAAATTTCAAAAAGACCTCTCCATTCCCTGCATTTAGGCACCTTGGTACAAATCTACACCGTTTCACCGATATGGACTATATTTTACTTACTTTCCCTTTAAAACACGAAGAGTAACACTGTCCATTTGAAATTTCCGACAGCCCTCTCCATTCCCTGCATTTAGGCCCTTTGGCACTAACCTACAACGTTTCACAGAACTGAACCAAACTTTACACACTTACCGTTTGAAACCTTGATGATAACACTGTGTACCTGAAGTCCGGACATCCCTATCCATTTCCTGGATTTAGGCCGTTTGGCACATAGACGAAGGATCGAATTTGTAGTAGAAGGACCAATCTAGGCTCATTGTAAGCCTCGCAACGCAAGAAACAATAATAATATAATAATAATAATAATAATAATAATGTTATTGGTTTTATGTCCCTTTTAACTACTGTGGCTTTTAGAGACGTCGCGCGACGGGGTGCCGGAATTTTGCGCATTTGCACATCCCCAAATGCCTGGCTGAAGCAAGAAACAAAACTCGGGTCGTAAATTTTATTTTAGTTTGGTAAAATTGTGCAGATTTGTATACATAACAGACAAATGGACCTGAAAACCACGTTTTGAAGCCATAGAACCATTCGTGTCGGAAGTAGTATAACTGCAAGAATATTCCAGTGAACTACAGTATACTGAACAATCAAAGCGAAGCTGCAAATCCACAAATCGTATCTGAACTGGAAACAAATTAGGGGAAAGAACTTCCCTTGCTAACAGTCAGCTGATCCGCTATTAACGACTGTCACTCAAATATTGGACTAACGTATCGCTCAGTAAGCCTCAAATATCAAACGACGCATATTGAAGCAGGCTTCGAAAAAAGATTGAAGAGTGGTGCATTGTTTATAGACCTTACAGCTGCATACGACACGGTTTGGAGGGAAGGTGTTGTGTACTAGTTCCTTAAACTGACAGGCTGCAAGCTAATGGCACAATTACTAAACAACATGTTATCAAATAAAATGGTACAGGTTGTAATGGGTGGTAAACGAAGTAAAGTTAAAGTCCTCAACAATGATCTTCCTCACAACTCTGTGCTGTCTCCTCTTCTGTTCAATTTGTACATCGCAGACATACCACTTACTACCTCTCGTCAGTTTGCTTATGCTGATGCCCTGGCGATAGTAACTCAACATTCCTCTACAGAACAGATTGAGGAAATTCTTAATACAGATCTCTCTACCTTGAGTGATTACTTCAGAAAGTGGTGTCTGAGACCAAATACCACCAAAGCAGAAAGTTTTTTTTTTTCATCTCAACAACCGACAGGCAAATGTTGCTTTAAACGTCTCATTTGATGGTTCACCACTACCTTACAACCCTCGCCCAAAATACCTGGGCGTTAGTCTCGATCGCACTCTATCTTTCAAGAAACACCTGAACAATAGTGCTGCTAACCTACAGACTAGGAACACCATCCTCCACAAACTCGCTGGTTCAACATGGGGAGCTTCTTCATCCACTCTTCGAACATCAGCAATGGCATTAGTGTACAGCAGAGTATTGCTCTTCAGTGTGGCTAAATAGTCGTTATGTCAAGAAGATTGATGTAGTCTTGAATTAAACCATTCGTATCATCAGCGGCACCGTTAAATCTACTCCACTGTATTGGTTACCTGTATTGAGTCATATTGAGCCTCCAGATATAAGACGCCTCAACAACCTTGTAAAAGAGTACAGAAAAATAATATCAAACATAGCCCTTCCTATCCACCAGGACATAGCTGTAGGATTCTGGCGCTTAAAATCGAGATCACCACCAGTTCAGACGGCAGAGTTGCTCATCAGCAGAAGCTATAATGGAAAAGCAGAATGGCAATCTGTTTGGAACGGCACAGCTCCAAAGGAGTGGCAGCCATTATTTAATATCAAGCACCCTCCGGCTGGTTTTGATCTCCCACGAAGAACTTGGGTTGCCCTCAACAGAATCCGAACCAAGCACGGGCGGTGTGGCTCACTGCTTCATAAGTGGGGCATGCGAACTGTGTTGCAGTGAATCAAACCATCCACCATATTGTAGCAGAGGGCGTACTCTGGATCAATGGACGACTTTCTGGTGACATCTACTCAGACCATACAGTGGCTAGACGAACTGGACATACAGCTGTGACTGTGTTGCAGTGAATCAAACCATCCACCATATTGTAGCAGAATGTCCGAGGAGGGCGTACTCTGGATCAATGGACGACTTTCTGGTGACATCTACTCAGACCATACAGTGGCTAGACGAACTGGACATACAGCTGTGACTGTGTTGCAGTGAATCAAACCATCCACCATATTGTAGCAGAGGGCGTACTCTGGATCAATGGACGACTTTCTGGTGACATCTACTCAGACCATACAGTGGCTAGACGAACTGGACATACAGCTGTGAAACCTATCGGGCTAAGTTGATTGTTCTAATGGTTTGCTCCCTTTTTTTGTATATATATGTATATATGTAAATAGTATATCGTTTTTGTGTACAATGACATAAGCATAAATGAATAACCAACACATCTGATCACTTCAGGTTGATAAGTGTGATTCTTCTCGCTGAGGCTCCAAGATCACGTGTATCTCCGCTGAACAATCAAAATTCCATTGTATGTGGTTATGCATATCAATTGCATATCTAAGTGAAAACCCAACTCACTCGAACCTCAACATAAAAAATATGGCTCCCATGGCCTTGCAGATCGAGTCTCTCACTGGCCTATGTCGAATATTCAGATATTATAGGTCTACCTGCCTCGAAGAACATCATTATGCCTCGATGATTGTCACAAATTATGGGCGATAAGTGGCTACACCTGTCACCACTCGTCGATATACACTTATCACATGGCTTAACATAAAATGGCACATTATTCATAACATACACACATATTGCATGCGTATTACTCACATATTATAAACCTGACCTTTCGAATCGTTAATATTCCACCTCAAATAACAACACGTGATAAATATCGCTGATCATCGCCTGCATGCATATTCAAAGGCTTTCTTGGGGTTAATGACCTGGGAGTCTCAACATTACTAATAATATTCTATCACTGGTCATGAAATCATGTTATCTCACTTCATCCTGACGTCTATCCGTGATTTGAAACTCTATATACATGGTTATGTTTCAGCATACACTTCATCTAATTAACAGGTGACCAGAAATAAATAACATCCTACAATCAAAAGGGCACCGTTTCTTACTACCAACTATTCGTGATTCGCTGTTTCTACTGAATAAGACGCCGCCAAATCGCTACTTTAGCTTATCGCAAATATCAAACAAGTATCCTAACTGGACTATGTTATATTTACATTCACAAATCCTCTTACATAAATAGGAAATGACAAAGAAATATAGCCAACTTATAATGTATTTTCCCCCCTCCGTAGTTTATGGTGACGGGCCACGGACAGCCCCTTCCATAACGACTAATTCATAGTTATAAAGTCGCTACTCATTTCATGATGTCTTACGTCTTGCTCACATTTGTACACATTACAAATTGTTTCTTAGTAATATTTTTTAAATTATCATGCCCAATTAATATGATACACAAACTGTGGGCTCCACCATTTATACACTCCCTAGCCACTCTGGTCATGTGACTGGATTCGTTTTTTCTCCTTGCGCATTGATATTGTGTCTATTTTCTACATAAAATATTCTGTTTACATGGTGTTTTACATGAACAAATGACTTCATAATTCTTGCCTGTATATTTATAAATCCCTTCAAGTACCATATTTTCCGTAGGGTCGGTATATTATTCTAATTCGTCATATGAATGGGCGTGTATTCGCTGTTCTATGACGCGCCCCATGGAATTCCGTAGCCTGGGGATTCACCGAATCGACACCTGCCAAGGAGTGCTCGGTACGCAACTCTGCTCCCCTGGCCTTCATCTTATGTATAGGTGACCTATCTTTCCAGTCTCCCTTGTCAACTTGTATTGTGAAATTCTACCTCAATTTTTGCAGTGAAAATTTTGCTTGTAATTTAAACTTATTCATGTAATTAGTTGTCGAGCATAATATTGATTCAAAGTTGCCTCATATCAAATTTTTAATTTTGTCAAGTACTTGGCCTCGATCTTAATTCATAGACTTAGGGGCACAACACGTTCCTGCCGATTACTGAGATAACTATGTTAAGCAGAGGACATTGATTTTTAAATATGAAGTTCAAAGGGAATGTATATACACTTCAAGCTGGGAGTTAAGCCCCAAATACATGGAAAAGAACGGATAGGTGCAGAAAGGTGGCGTACAAGGCCTTTGAAGTTCACCGTCGATATATATCAGATTCACTTTTATTTGTATGTTAACACTGAAAAATCTGTAATACTGTATTTTACATTTCTTATAACTGACTAAGATGTGTGTCAGTATTCCTACCCTTATTATTCCCGTTTCCACAGTGTTGGGAAGAAGATTGAGAGAGTTCCTATAGGGCAATGGCACTTTCTTACAGCCGGAGTTTATGAGAAAAAAATTCTTGTGTAGAAGTGACGCTCCCAGCAAACGATAACATGTTTCTGTTTATTGGTGTTTCCTGTTTGTCGTTTTTGTTCTTTGCTGTCAGTGATCCATCAAGTGTGATATTTCTCAATACGTACGTTGATGTTTCTAGATTAAACCCACATTGTTACCTTTATGTACTGTTTAATCAGAATGAAATATGCTGAAGAGTTGGTAAGAAGTGTCCATGGCCTATTAAGACGTACAATCCCGTATTCGCCTTGAATTAAAAATAAGAAAAAATTCTGAACCGTTTTATAGGAAGACGGCGGTGGTTTTCAAACCCTGTTGTCTTCAGAGCGGGGAAGTACCCACAGACTGCATTTAAGTTAGCTTTTGAAGCAGGCAATGAGTTGTTAACGAAGCTATTGACATGTAAGTCAATGACGCTGCAGTGAGAACTGCTCCAGGCATTATTTTGTCTGGTGAACTCTACCGGTGATTCCTCAGGGAGATAGAGACACTGGATCATGTCCTTGAATATTTTCCAGTTTTGCAACGATGATATCCCGGCACCATAAAATCATGCCCTGCATTGTTGTCAGAAGAAAGGATATATCGTCCAAGAATAAGTCGGCGTCATATCATATATCCCAGTTTAAGGTGCCTGGAGATGATTGCCTCCAAAAACAAGAAAGGTTTCCTAATAAATCCAACCAAGAGGCCTAAACACCACCTGGGCCAGCCTTAAGAAGGAAACACACGATGGCTTATCGCATTATATTTCACCTTTGTTGGCTGCCCGGGCAAACGGAAAGTTTATTTCTAGAACATCTATACTGTTTCGCTGTACCGCAGTAACTCTAATAACTACTGTTGATATATAATGTAAATACAGTCAGCCTACTGCTTGCAGTAGAAGCATTATGTAGTGGCAAAATGTATGTTATATAGTCTACACAACGCGCTATCCAGTTGCGCTTAATGCAATTGGCTTACTCAAAGTTGTGTTTCTTGAAAATATTCATGTAGAATATTTTTTATATGACATAAAGTGAGTGATTTATGCGTTCATTCTTAAAAGCTGTCAGGTAGAACTGTTGAGGGCTAAGACACAAGTCCTGTAAGTGACCTGTGAGACTGAAATGGGACAAGAGGTTGAATTAGCCCCTTATAGTCACTGCTAGAAATTGCTTATTACATATTATTTCTTCAGCTCTTGAACCTATTATTGCCCTTATTGCACTGTTCACCATATTTTCTATCATAGACCTATCAAGGAAGGATGGCTTTTTTAAGATAACACTTGTATAATACAGCAAGATACACTGGAGAATAAGAACGTTGGGACAGATAACCTCGTTGTTCCGTCCCTTAAAGCCTCAATAGCTAACTAACTAATTCAAGAAAGTAATTTCAGTCAGTGCAACAGCTAGTGTATCCTGACTTCCAGTTGAGCTTTGCTTTAATGTTACATTATTTATTGTGTAGAAGCGTAAGATAATACCTCAGAAACTAATGATTCATTTTTGTCGCTAGGTTATAAAAGAAGAAACCCATGATGACGAGAGGGATGCAAATAGAAATCATCCTTTCAATGAGTAAGTAGACAACAAAATAAGGATTAGGACACATGAAATAAAAGCGGGTTTTTAAAATTTCGCTCAGCCGCCATCTTGTCGTTATGAAAATAATGTAAATGAATTATATGCCTGTCGATTAAAATTTGTATAAGCATATACCGTATCATTTTTCCCTGCGCTCGGATGGTTAAAACGCAAGAAACGTCCATTTGAATATTTAAATTTCGCTTTGCCGCCATGTTGGATTTGTGCTTACCAGGTTATTGAACGTCCCTTAGGTGAACTTATGCTTATAGCCTCAATACTCTTACAAAATTTCAGTATGATTGCTGTAGTAGATTAATAGATATTGAGAACAGTCTAAATATTTCAGATGGTCGCCATGTTGGTTTTTATTATATGTAGACCATAGATTTATGTACTATTAGATGATGATCATTGTATACGTTCAATATGCAAATGTTGATTTCGATCGCATGATTAGAACACAAGATATAAAAACTTAATTTTCGAAATTCGCACGGCCGCCATCCTGAGGATACGTAAACAATTGAACAAAATTAGATACCACTGCATTACAATGTGTATAAACATTTGCTGTACGAAGTTTCATTGTGTTTGGATCGTAAAATCGCGAGAAAAGTCTATTTAAAACTTTCAACTTCGCTTGGCCGCCAAGTTCGTTTTGTAGTTAAACGCTTCCTGAAAGTCTCATAGATGAATTTCCAGTAGTGCCTTTATCTCCGTACAAAATTTCGTGGTGATACCAGTAATAGTTTCGGAGATAGAGAATGCCGGCGAAATATTTCGCACTGCCGCCATCTTGAAGATATGTAAACAATTGAACGAAGTTAGATGTCGGTGCTTTACAATGTTTATAAACATATACCGTACCATGTTTCATTGCGTTTGGTTGGTTAAATCGCGAGAAACGTCTATTTAAATGTCGCAACTTCGCTTTGCCACCATGTTGGATTTTTAGTTACCAGGTTTTCAAAAGTCACACAGGTGAACTTCTTGTAGTCCCTATATCACCGTAAAAAATTCCAGGGTGATATCGGTAATAGTTTTGGAGATATTGAATTCTAATGAAATATTTCGAACAGCTGCCATGTTGGATTGGTGAGACGTAACAAAATTTGAAGGGCACGGTATGGGCCGTCCGAAATAAACTTACCGAGTTTCATTGATATCGCTCTAGCCATTCAGAAGTTATTAGGGGGACACACAAAAATCCATCACACACACGCACACACAAACAGACACACGGACAAAAGGTGATCTCATAAGCCTATTTTTTTTCATTAATTAAAAGTAGATTAAAAATGATGATACCCTGCCGGCGAGTGAAAAATATAGCAGATTTTATTACTTGCAAATATTAAGAGAGCTGTTTAACTTATTTATGCATTTTGGTTGGCCGACTCGCGGTCAATGCATGTCAGATTTCCGAAGTGAAATGTCATGTCCTGTTGTTCGGATTCCACGCAAAAATGAGGTCCCGGTGGCTCATGATCGCATGATTAACGGTCACGTAAGACTAAAAGCTTACTTTGACTGGTGGTGCTGATAGAAGAATTATCACCACATAGCTTTCACAAAATGTCGGACGAGTGACGGAAGTCCCTTGTAGATAGACTGAGTGAGTCAGTCTGCTGGCCGTTAGAAGAGCAACAAGTGAGATGGCTCCCTACTAGCGAGGCGATCGAGGGGGAGAAAGTAGTGGGAGAGAAGGAGGACATAAAGGTCACAAACGTAGAAACCATAAATCATTAAAGCACACACATTTATTTTCTTGAGGCAGAGTTCAAATAATGTAAAAGAGTGTAGGTTGCCTTCTGTAGAGACGAGTCGAACATCCAAGCGTCATAAGTAGTCGGTGACAACGAGTTCTTATTGAACGCAGGAGATGAGAGAATGCCGCGTGAGGTCACACGAAGGAGAAGCTAGATGATTTTGTTGAAAGAAGGGTCATGAATCTCGTTCACAAGAACACACTAAACACAGGCATGAGCAAAAGCACAAGGAAAGAGCGGAAACACTCAGACATCTCTGTTGGTGGCTTTCAAGGAATAAAAAGATAAGAGAGAGCGAAAAACTAGAAGACCCAATTAGGGTACAAACTATGTAAGGTGTATATTCAAGGAATATAATAACATCGATTGTCAGAAGAAGCGCTATAGGAAGTTGGTGCCTCCTGGAAATTAGGAAGCAATAAGGACAAAGCGGAGAAGATACATAAAAGATGGGTTGACATATGGTAACATCATCTTTATATATATAATTCTTCGACACGTGTGTATGTGACTGAACTCCTAAACGACTTAACCGATTTTGAGGGAATTTGGTATGTATATTAGGGTGGGTCCATGTATGGTTTAGATTCACAATCTTACCCGGTAGGTGGAATGAACACAATTTTATAACCACAATTTACACACAATTTTAGAACCCCAATATACAGTCAAAAACAGTCGTCATGGAAACCACTAGCCTTGGCCTTCGTGAAAGCTGATGTCTTTGGACGGTTTGTCTCTGCACGTTAGAGCCACCTGGTCGTAACCTGTGCAACTACCGCCAATACATACACTCCGCCCGTGGCGGAAAGTTGTGTTTTATACCAAAGGTGGCAGTGATGTCGAATTCTACTGTTTGTCTCTGCACGTTAGAGCGTTTCAAAGTCCCGTATGCGTTCATATACCATTCATCCGATTGCCATGAAACTTGGGTGATATGTTGAGTGAGCACCAGGGAAGGTGTTCGGCTTAGTAAATCCATTTTACAATAGATAGCGCACGAATAGATTCAACAAATGAGCGACGACGCGCGAAGCGTTTCAAAAAGGTCCCATATGCGTTCAAATACCATTCGTATGATAGCGATGAAACTTGGGTGAGATGTTGTGTACACTCCAGGAAAGGCTTCTGGCTTAGTAAATCAATTTCACATTAGGTAGCGCACGACTAGATTCAACAAATCAGTGACGATGCGCGAAGCGTTGCAACAAAATCCCGTATAAGTTTATATTCCAATCATAGATTGAGATGAAACTTTGATGAGTTGTTGTGTACACTTAAGTGAAGGCTTCTAACTTTCTAATCCATTTCACAGGACGTCGCGCACGAGTAGATTCAACAAATGAGCGGCGACGTGCGAAGCGTTTCAACAAAGTCCCGTATGCGTTCAAATACCATTCGTCCGATAGCGATGAAACTTGGGTGAGATGTTGTGTACACTTACGTGAGGATTTCTAACTTAGTAACTCCATTTTACAATAGGTAGCTCACGAGTAGATTCAACAAATGAGCAACGACGCGCGAACTTTTGATCAAAGTCCCGTATGCGTTCATATACCATTCATCCTATTGCAATGCAACTTGGGTGAGATGTTGTGTACACTTACGTGAGGGTTTCTAACTTAGTAAATCCATTTCACAGGAGGTTTCGCACGAGTAGATTCAACAAATGAGCGACGACGCACGAAGCGTTTCAATAAGGTCCCGTATGCGTTCAAATACCATTCGTCCGATTACGATGAAACTTAGGTGAGATGTTGTGTACACCTTACGGAAGGTTTCTGGCTTAATAAATCCATTTTACAATAGGTAGCGCACGATGAAACTTAGGTGAGATGTTGTGTACACCTTACGGAAGGTTTCTGGCTCAATAAATCCATTTTACAATAGGTAGCGCACGAGTAGATTCAACAAATGTGTGACGGCCCGCGAATCATTTCAACAAAGTAGCGTATGCGTCCATATACCATTTATCCGATTGCGATGAAACTTTGGTGAATTGTTGTGTACACTCGAGTAAATCCAGTTTTTAATAAGTAGCGCACGAGTAGATTCAACAAATGAGCGACAGCGCGCGAATCTTTTCCAAAATGTCCCGTAAGCGGTCATATATCATGCATCCGATTGCGATCAAACCTTGGTGAATCATTGAGTACACGCCAGAGAAGGTTTCAGGCTTAGTAAATCTATTTTACAATAGGTAGCGCATGAGTAGATTCAACAAATGAGTGTCGGCACGCGAATCATTTAAAGAAAATCACTTATGCGTTCATATGTCATTCATCCGATTCCGATGAAACTATGATGAGTTGTTTTGTACACGCCAGGGAAGGTGTTCAACTTGGTAAATCCGTTTTACAATATTGGTAGCGCACGAGTAGATGTAACAAATGAGTGACGTCGCGCGAAGTGTTCCAACAAAATCCTGTATACGTTCATATACTATTCATCGATTGCGATGAAACATTGATGAGTTGTTGTGCACACTTACGTGAAGCTTTCTAACTTGGTAAATCCATTTTGCAGTTGGAAGAGCTAATAATAATGATGATAATTGTTATTTTAAAGGGCCTAACATCTAGGTTATCGGCCCAAAGTTGGAAGAGCGCGAGTAGATTCAACAAATGAGTGACAGCGCACGATTCATTTAAACCAAATCGAGTATGCGTTAAATGCCATTTATCCGTTTGCGATGAAACTTTGGAGAGTTGTTGTGCACGCTTCAACGAATGTTCCTAAATTAGTTAATTCAATTCACGATAGTTTAGAGGCAGTTAGCAGAAATTGAAGAAACTATTGTGTATCCAAAAGCACTTCCAGAAACAAAGTTACAACACTTTCTTTGATTGGCAGGACAACGTCTGCCGGGTCAGCTTGTATGTATATATATTTCCTGAAGGACATCCGCCCGGCATTCCGGGAGACCATAAAGGTCCAGAATAATCTACAGTGTAGGTACAATGTTGGTTCTACAGTACATAATTCATTACGATATACCATATAAATGGTTATGTAGCATGTTGATTGAAGCTCTCAAAATGCCCAAGCAGATCTTCTCAAGATCATCCTCGATGATGCCAAGCTTCTTGAGGATATCCACGACGAACTTGTAAGATGTTCCACGATCTCCGAATAGAAGGCCATTCACTTTCCATGCATTTTTAGCCTATTTTCAATTTTGAAAAAATAGGCATATGAGATCACCTTTTGTCCGTGTGTGTGTGCGTTTGTGTGATTCGTGTGTGTGTCCCTCCCCTAATAAAATCTAAACGGCTGGAGCGATTTCAATGAAACTCGGTAAGTTCATAGCACTATTCCCGGCGACCCCGACCGTGCCCTTCAAATTTTGTTACGACTCACCAATCCAACATGGCGGCTGTGCGAAATATTTCACCAGCATTCAGTATCTCCGAAACTATTACCGATATTACCCTGACATTTTGTATGGTGATAAAGGGAACTACTATAAGTTCAGTTATGTGACCTTTGAAAACCTGGTAACTACAAAACCAACATAGCGGCCAAGCGAATTTGCGACTTTAAATAGACGTTTCTCGTAATTTAACCAACCAAACGCAATTAAACTTGGTACAGTATATGTCTATATACATTGTAATGCACCGATATCTAACTTCGTTCAATTGTTTACATAACCACAAGATGGCGGATGTGCGTAATATTTCACTGGCATTCTATGTCTCTGTAACTATTAGCGGTATCTCCCTGAAATTGTGTACGGAGATAAAGGGCACTACTGGAAGTCCATATATAAGACTTTCAAAAGCCGGTTAACTACAAAACGAACATGGCGGCCAAGCGAATTAGAAAATTTTAAATAGACCATTCTCGCGATTTAATGTTCCAAACGCACTGAAATCTGGTACAGGAAATATTTATACACATTATAATGCACTAGTATCTAATTTAGTTCAATAGTTTACATAACCTCAGGATGGCGGCTGTGTAAGTTTTAAAATTGAGTTCTTATTTCTTGTGATGTAGTCATGCGATCGAAGTGAAAGTTTGAATAATGAACCTACGCAATAATTTTCCTTTAATGGTACATGACTCTATGGCCAATACGTTTAACAATCCAACATGGCGACCATCCGATATATTTAGACTGCTCTGAATATCTACGAATCTATTATAGCAATCAAACTGAATTTTTTAATGTTCATAGGGGCTATGAACTTCAGTTCACCTATATTACTTTAAATAACATGGTGATCACAAATCCAACATGGCAGCGACGCGAAGTATAAATATTCACATGGACGTTTCTCGCAATTTAACCATCCGAGTGCAGTGAAACTTGGTACATTAAATCCTTATACGAATGGTAATCCACTGGCATCTAATTTATTTCAATTGTTTCCAAAACCTCAAGATGGCAGCTGTGCGAAATTTTAAAATCTCCTTGTTACTTCTTGTGTCCTAATTATGCGATTAAAGTTTGAATACTACACGTACACAATAATCTGCATGTAACAGTACATAATTCTAGGACCTACATATATAATATCCAACATGGCGACCTTCCGAAATATTTAGTCGGTTCTCAATATCTTCGAATCTATTACAGCAATCAAACTGAAATTGTGTATGTTGATAGTGGCAATTAACATAAGTAGGATATATGAAAATAGGCTGTATAGTTCTTCACGGAACTGCTTGTTAAGTAAGTTATATCTCTCACTCAAGTGAAGTATGCATGGTCGGTAAATAGCCTCTTTCTCCTCGTTTGCTCTTACGGCTTGCGGAATGTCCACTTCCATTCGTTCCGTGTGGTCCAGGACCAAACCCCTTCCGTTCTTCCTGTCAATGGCAACGATATCTTCTCTACGGTGACTACCATTTTCCGAAATGTAGTGTACTTCCTCATAAACTTCCCGTTTCAATTTCCTCAGGGAAGTGGCAATTGATGATCGAACTCTATGATGGCGGGAATTTCGTAACGGTTCTCCTTTAGAATATTGGCCCAGGACATGTCCTAGCGTCTCTGGTTGGTCACATCCTGGTAGCTAGTGGGAAATCATTTTTGAGGCCGAGGTCAGGAGTGTGGTGCTTTAAGTAAGTGAAACTTGGTTTATTCTCTCTGCAGGATTGGGAAAATAGGAGCATTTGAATGTGGTGTTATGGGAAAATGTTGGAGATTGGGTGGCTAGATGGAGTAAGAAATGAGGGGTAATGAGATGAATGGGATTAGATGATTCTGGTGAGTGGTAATGAAAGGAAGAGATTGATAGGGTTCATATTTAGGCACCAGGAATAGCAAAATTTCAGTAGTAATGGAAGCAAGAATAAAGGACATGAACCATAGGCGTTAAACATGGTTAGAATATGTTAAATATATAGCTTTGGTTTTAGGGTTTGCAGGCAATGTAAAGTCGAATTATTTATCTTAACAATGGGACAAATGGAGTGCAGCAATGAAACTCAAACATCAACGACAATAAAAACTAACACAACGACATCAGTTAAGTATTCTTTTCACTCTGCATTTTAGCCGCTTTGCGAGAGTTCAGGTCAATTATGCGCCAGGAGGGACGCTATTACATAAATATGCTCATTGGTGATCCATAGGCGATGGTCACCAGGAATGCGAAGGGTGCAAACTTTAACTCCTTGCCCTTTATTGCATGCGGATTGCAGGAATCTAACGCCTATGGATCGGAATAATGTGGTGGCTAAGAAACAATCCCAACAGACTCATGCTCACAGAGCTATGACTCCAAAGTTTCCAACAAGACCACTATATTATCTGTAAAAAAAATGCAATTGCAAAACATTCACACTGTGAAAAACGAATATAATTGAGCAATGAAAACGGAAACAGTTCCCAATGTTTCTTAAATACTTATTTCCTGGTAGTGATATTAATGAAAGTTTCTCCAATTGAAATTTCTTTACTTTGAACTCTACACCCCGACAATTATTTCACTTCCTATAATAATGTACCATATTTCAAACTGTTTGTACTGACTATTTCAGGCCGACATGTCCTGATACGTTGAATCCGGCTGCAATGAAGATATATGATGTTGGTAATAGTGGAAGACAATATACTAACACTTCCTCGACAGAAAAATATTGTATAAAGAAAAATTTAAAAAAAAAACATATAGCGTATGCGAAGCTTACTTTCCTCGAAAAGGAAATTTGAATAAACGCACCCTTATCCATAGCAGCAAGAAGCCGCATTCATGTACCGTATGCGATGCCAAATTTACTCGGAGAGGTGATTTGAATACACACATGCTAATCCATAGCGGCAAGACACCGCATTCATGTAGCGTATGCGAAGCCAAATTTAACCTGAAAAAGTATTTGAACCAACACTTGCTTATCCATAGCGGCAAGAAGCCGCATTCATGTTCCGTATGCGATGCCAAATTTACTCGGAGGGGTGATATGAATAAACACATGCTAATCCATAGCGGCGAGACACCGCATTCATGTAGCGTATGCGAAGCCAAATTTAATTTGGAAAAATATTTGAAACAACACATGCTAATCCATAGCGGCAAGAAGCCGCATTCATGTAGCGGATGCGACGCCAAATTTAGACTGAAACACCATTTGAACCAACACATGATAATCCATAGCGAAAAGAAGCCATATTCCTGTGCCATGTGCGAAGCTACATTTTGTCAGAAAGGAAGTATGAAGTCACACATCCTTATCCATACAGGAGAGACGCCATATTCCTGTAACCTGTGCGATGCCAAATTTACCAAAGGACGACATTTGAAGAAACACTTGCTAAGCCACAGCCTCGAGAAGCTTGACTAAAGTACCAATTGCGAAAAATTTACTTTCAAAACAAGATTTATGAACAAACTTCCTAAACAATAAAGGACGAAGGAAATTCTCATGTAGTAAATGCGAAGTCAACCAAGACACATCATCATATATATTATTTCAGTAGTATAGATCCCTCCTGCGGCACTCACAAGCGACCGATCGTGAAAGTGAGCCTTCAAATGAAAGAGAATAGACATTAGCAGTGACGAATTGCATTTTAATTCCATAAATATCAATAATTTCTTAAAAAAATACTTTTAGAAAACTGTACGAAGTGTGCGATTTGGAGATTGTGTTTGTGCATGAAGATACGGTCCATAATTTCTGTCCACTTCACATTTTGGTCGCTGTGACGCCCGTTTTATGTCATTTTAACATTCTGCCGTCCTTCCTTATCATTTTGCATGGATTTCAGAAACAGTACCTGAAGGAAAAGTGTAGGCCCGTCTCAAATCGCATAATTTCGTAAATTAGCTGTGCGGAATTGCATTCTAATTTCATTATATCAATTTTTGTAGAAGTGTGCGATTTGCAAATACCGATGCTCAAACATGCTGCAATAGTTAATTCTTTTACAGGTTTTTCTTCTGTCATATCCCATGGTTTTCAGGATCAGTAAATCAATGGATTGAGTACTCAAATCATATAACCGGCGAGTGTTACTGCGAAGCTTTCAGTCAATGGACCCAGCACACACAATTTAAACTCATTCGTCTAAACAATGGATTCATGGAATTTCAAGTTTGTTATATTCTAGGTTTGTTAATATGCCGCGATACAGGTTTTTCATCTGCACTCTAATTTCATAGATCTCGATTTTTGTAAGAGGTGTGCTATTTGCAAATATTGTTGCTGTAACATGCTGCAATTAATGAGTTGTCGTCTAAAACCTTAAAACTATTGAACGTTAATTCGTTTACAGTTTTTCTTCTATCATTTCGCATGGTGTTCGGAAACAGTAAATCAATGGATTCAGTACCGGTACTCTAATCGTATAACCGATGACTCTTACGTCGTCTAAAAGCTTAGAACTACCGGTATTAAACATTAGTTAATTTACAGTTCCTTCTTCTATTATTTCCCATGGTTTTCAGAATAACCTGGCTAAATCAATGGAATTGGTACTCAAATCGTATAACCGGCGAGTGTTACTGCTAAGCTTTCAATCAATGGACTTAGCACACACATGATTTAAGCTCATCCGTCTAAACAATGGATTTATTGAATTCCAGGTTTGTTAATAGGCCTATGCCGCGATACAGGTTTTTCTTCTGCTTTCTAATTCCATAAATATCGATTTTTGTAAGGATTGTGCTTTTTGCAAATACTGTTGCTCTAACATGCTGCAATTACAAGTTGTCGTCTAAAATCTTACAAATATTGAACGATAATTATCTTAAATTTTTCTTCTCTCTGGTTTTCAGAATCAGTAAATCAATGGATTGGGTACAGGTTTTTCTTCTGCATTCTCATTCCATAAATATCAATTTTTGTAAGAAGTGTGCTTTTTGCAAATACTGTTGCTGTATCATGCTACAATATGAGTTGTCGTCTTAAACCTTAAAACTATCGTCATCATATAGGCCTCATAAATTAGCAGTGACGAATTGCATTCTAATTTTATAAATAACAATTTTTGTAAAAATTGTGCTATTTGCAAATACTGTTGCTGTAACATGCTGCAATTATGAGTTGTCGTCTAAAACCTTAACACTTTTGAACGTTAATTCTCTTACAGTTTTTCTTCTATCATTTCGCATGGATTTCAGAAACAGTAAATCAATGGATTGAGTACTCAAATCGTATAATTTCATAATAATCGAAAAACCGGTGAGTCTTATGATGATCCAATTCTCAGTGATTGCCTTCTTAGGTTAGGGAACGTAGAACTTGGAATTCTGATTGAAATGTATCGAATAACCTGTGAGTGTTACGGCTAAGCTGCCTATCAATGGACTCAGCACACAAATGGCATTAACAGTGATAATTGCATTTTAAATTCATAAATATCAGAGAATAAACGAGCCACAGCACGCTCTCATGCTGACGCTCCAGTCAAGGAAGCGAAAGCACCCCTGTAGGTAACGTGCAAAGGAGTTTAGCGCTGAGCGCTACCACACAGAACCGGGAAAGCTGCCCTGCAGGCAGTGTGCGAAGAAGTTTAACGCTGATTGTTGCACGTAGGAACAAGGGAGCCTCACTGTAAGCGGGGAGTGAAAAAGTTTTCTAATGAGGGCTGTCCTGATAAGGGAGAAAGAGGCTCCTCAGCCTACAAGATAAAGCAGGAAATCTTGTCCAAGATGCTTTCATATATATCGAATAACTGGTGAGTGTTATGATGATCGAATTTTCAGTGATTGCTTTCTTCGGGTCCGCTAGTTTTCTAATAATAAGCATATTCATGTAGCAAAGGATATCTGAAGCATCACATATTTACTCATGATGTAGTTTCCTACCTACCAAATTCCTCTGTACATTAGCCCTTTACAGAAACATTTCTCCTTACCACCTTTTCATTTGTTACTCTATCCACCTATCTGATATTCATCATCACCACAGTAGGGGGGTAATGAGAGTTCTATTACCCCCCACCACTACTCCCAATGCGAGCCGATATCTCCCGAACCCGTGGTCGGAGATTCAGGAATGAGGTGTCGTTGGACTCGAGCTGACGGGGGCTTTGTTACGGACCACTCGTTATATTAAAAAAATGTTTTTGAAAATAGGCGATAGTTTAAAAACCAAACATGATAGAACGTTGTGCCATGGTTGAGACGAATGGTATTTATGTCCCTTATATTTTATAATAAAACATTTTTATTTTTGATGTTTTTTTTTAAACAGTCCAATTTTGAAATTCCTATATTTTGGAAACTAGCAAGTTTACAAAAAACTTTGTTTAACGTAAATGAATGGGCCCTAGCCCCTCTACCCTCAAAATAAATTTCAAATCTCTAAGATAAAAACTTGACGTTAGTAGTTGGGTAGTGTATGTTCTACCCATAATCGCGCGTGTGATTGAATACATATTGCTATGTTGGAAAAAGGTTAGGTGGTGGGGGAGGAGTAGGGTCTAGTGAGGGGTCGTTTAGATGGTATTTTTTCCGCTCTATTTGATGGTGAGCTTATTTTTTAAACTGGGTGTGAAAACGCAATTTGAGGTAAACGTGGGTTTTTGACATTTTGGTGATATTTAATGAGCTAGAAAGGCTAGAACGATGTGTTCTTTAGGAACGGGGTGACGTCCTCTTTGCTAAGAATTTGTGTTGGTATTTTAATTTTTATTTTTTAAAAATGTTTGTTTTTTGGATTGGCGCTATTTTGGAAACTGTGATTTTTGAAAAAAAGTTTGTTTGACGTTAATGTAAGGCGGCTATTCCCTCTAGGAGGACAGCAAGTTTCAAGGATGTAGGAGGGAAAAAAATGATAGCCTACTTTCTCGCGAACATTGGCGATAATTGGAGAATGGATGGACGGAATTTAACGAATGAGGGGTTGTTGGATTCGAGCTGACGGGCGCTTTGCTTTGGACCACGTATTATATATATATATTTTTTGAAAATTTTTGTTTTTGAAAGTAGGTGATAGTTTGAAAACCAAACTTGATAGAACGTTGTTCAATAGTTCAAACAAATGGTCTCGATGACCTCTATTTTTAATTTAAAAAACTTTATTGTTTTTAGATTTTTTTGAAAACACTTCAATTTTGGTTTTTTATATGCTGCTCAAAAAATTAAAGTACCACTTTTTTCAAAGGCAACCAAATTTGGAAAGTTGACTGCACATGGTCGAAATCTCAGTATGACGTTTGCGCCGACGCCTACCAAGCACATGCTTCAGCACAACTCCCCAACTTGTGTAGTTTCGGGATAGCGCCCCCAAAACCAGCCCATTTTTGAAAACCGTAAATTGATGTTTGCGAAAAACGCTGTAGGACTTGTCGCAGGTTGCCAAAGCAGTCGAAAATGAATGAGTCTTGCTCTTAAGGTTCCACGAACACGTTGAAATCGTTACATTTGACGTTTGGGCATTTTCAACCCCCTTCATCATCCCCTAAACATGGACTACCATTGGGGGCACCTGAGAAGGTACCGGATGTGTTTAACCACCTGAAAACCTGCACACCGTCCTCAGTTGCTGATTGCAGTAAGTTCTTAAGGCCTCCGGCAATGTTCACCCCTCCTAACACCCTCAACTGGCAAGGGACCAAACCACCCCGTCTTGATTCACCCCTATGGAAGGTTTAAATCGAGTTGTTTATCAGTGCTGCTAATGGGGGGTCTTCCCCTAACGTTTCAAAAGAGGACCTGCGCCTGTGTCGCCACCCCTTCCCTTGCTACCCTCTTTTGTATGATTTTTCGAATCAGGCCCTTTTTAAGGGCTGAAATGAGGTCCTAATCGCTGAAAGGGCTGTAAAGGTCCTTAGAAGTAGTGGTGACACGAAATCAACCCCTTCCGATGTTTGATTGACATTCCATCCCCCAAAGTTGACATTTTTGCACCCTCAACCCTCCATGTCTGGACACGTAACGCGTCATGGCAGAGTTCTCACAGTTGGATCAAAATGAAGCTTATGGACTGAAATCGAGCCCAAACAGCAGGTTGTATGGAAATTTATCGGTAAGATGGGAAACGAGACCAAAACGTTTTCAAAGAATTAAACACCCTCTAGTAAGTACGCCCATGCCTAGGCAACCCTCATCACGTCCATGCGTACGGGTTGCCTATGATGGAAAGGATGGAAATGGGAGAAAAATGACTGTAATGATTTTTACCCTTTAATAGCGCGTAACGCCTCCATTTGCATCAATTACAGCCTCACACATTCGCCTCATGCTCTCAACAAGCGTCGGGAACGTCATTTGATTAGTCGATTCCGTTCACGTACCATTCTACCGTATCTTTTGGCAACGTTAATTGTGGCTTAATGGTTAGGAGATCGTGGGTTCAAGGCTCAGTACCGTCGTAGAATTTTAGCCATTCGTCCTACAGGTTCTTGAAGGTTCTGTGTTACCGGATGTACAGTACTTTGTTTCCGGTTACTCAAAGCTTCGAGAAGCATCCATAGCCCTTTAAAAGCACGGTGTCCACATCCTGGGTTATCAGTTCTTCAGCCTGTCTAGAAGACACAATATCTCAGCAATTCTTCAATCAACGGTCGGAGTGCTGTCTACGGTGGAAGTTATTTCCAAGAACGTCAACTCAGGCATCGAAGGTGAGTAGTGTCTCATCTTAAAAGGAAAGGGATATCATAAAGGCGGCCCTGAAAGTCTTAAGGAAACGTCGTGCTGATTCTTCGTGTCTCCCTTGGCAGGTAGCCGCAGTGGTCCGACGAGCGGTGAGTGAGGAGGAGTGCATTAAAATCATTGCAGGCTTGTCCTTCTGAGAGATCGGCCACCGTTTGGGGAGGAATCACACGGTTGTCTCCAATGCTTACAGCCGCTTTCAGGAAACAAATTCTTGCCGACGGCGACCTGGTCAGGGGCGATCTCGCTGCACGACGCCTCGAGAAGATCGTGCCATAGTCCACGGTGCTCTTCAGGACCGTACGGCGACGGCCTCGAAGCTGGCGTCCGTGCACCAGTACGCAACTAATCGGAGAATCAGCAACCAAACTGTCCGCAATATTCTGAATTGCACACGCCTTCGTTCCAGAAGACCTGTGCGAGGTCCAGCTTTTACACGGCAACAACGGCGCAATCGGGTAGCTTTTGCTCAAGAACACCAATGTCGGAACAGGCGACGTTGGCAAGGTGTCTTATTTACGGACGAGTGTCGGTTTAAGTTGCGGCGCTGTGACGGGCGGGTGCGGGTCTACAGAAGAAAAAACGAGAGGTACCGACTAGACTGCTACCAGCCAAAAGAAGCGTTTGGTGGAGGGTCCGTCATGATGTGGGCGGGTATAGCGAGCAACGGGCGAACACCTTTAGTTCCCATACCCCCACCCAGCATGACAGCAGAACGGTACGTCGCCGAAATTGTTGATCGTCACATCGTCCCTTTCATCGAAGCGGCTGGCCGAGACATTATCCTCCAGCATGATAACGCACGACCGCACGTCGCAAGGGTTACGCTCGACTACATACACGCAATGGGCATCCATATACTCGATTGGCCAGCAAACAGCCCCGACTTAAACGTCATTGAACATCTCTGGGACGAGCTGATCCGGCGAGTGCAGCAGCGACAACGGCAACCCCAGACTCTGGCAGAATTGCGCCAGGCGCTACACGAAGAGTGGGCCAACATTCCCCAAGACCTAATCAGAACGCTGGTTGAGAGCATGAGGCGAAGGTGTGAGGCTGTAATTGATGCAAATGGAGGCGTTACGCGCTATTAAAGGGTAAAAATCATTACAAAGAGTCATTTTTTCCCATTTCCATCTCTTCATCATAGGCAACCCGCACGCAAGGACGTGATGTGCGTTGCCTAGGCATGGGCGTACTTACTAGAGGGTGTTAACTTTTTTTAAAAATAATTTTGGTCTCGTTTCCCATCTTACTGATACATTTCCATCCAACCTGCTTTTTTTGGCCTAGATTGCAGGCCCTAAGCTTCATTTTGATCCAACTCTGAAAACTCTGCCATGACGCGTTACTCGTCCGGACAGGGAGGGTTGAGGGTGCAAAAATGTCAACTTTGGGGGATGGAATATCAATCAAACATCGGAAGGGGTTGATTTCGTGTCACCACTACTTCTAAGGACCTTTACAGCCCTTTCAGCTATTAAGACCTCATTTCAGCCCTTAAATAGGGCCTGATTCGAAAAATCATACAAAAGGAGGTAGCAAGGGAAGGGGTGGTGACACAGGCACAGGTCCTTTTTTGAAACGTTAGGAGAAGACCCCCCCCCCATTAGCAGCACTGATAAAAATCTCGATTTAAACCTTCCTTATGGGTGAATCAAGACGGGGTGGAGTGGTCCCTTGCCAGTTGAGGGTTTTAGAAGGGGTGAACATTGCCGGAGGCCTTAAGAACTTACTGCAATCAGCAACTGAGGACGGTGTGCAGGTTTTCAGGTGGTTAAACACATCCGGTACCTTCTCAGACGCCCCCAATGGTAGTCCATTTTTAGGGAATGATGAAGGGGGTTGAAAATGTCCAAACGTCAAATGTAACGATTTCAACGTGTTCGTGGAACCTTAAGAGCATGACTCATTCATTTTCGACTGCTTTGGCAACCTGCGACAAGTCCTACAGCGTTTTTCGCAAACTTCAATTTACGGTTTTCAAAAATGGGCGAGTTTTGGGGCCGCTATCCCGAAACTACACAAGTTGGGGAGTTGTGCTGAAGCATATGCTTGGTAGGCGTCAGGGCAAACGTCATACTGAGATTTAGGGCTTATGCGGTCAACTTTTCAAAATTTGGTGGCCTTTGAAGAAAGTGGTGCTTTAATTTTTTTGAGCAGTATATTTTCGAAACTAGGAAGTTTACAAAAGAGTTTGTTTGACATAAATGAAAGGTCCCTACCCCCTCTACGATGAAAATACATTTCAAGTCTCTAGGACTAATACTATGCATTTTGAAACTTGTTTTTAAATAAAGAGTGTTTGTAGACAGAGAGCCGATAGCGCTTGACGTATGTTACAACGAGGCTATGACTGGCCATGGTGAATACAGGAAATGCCTATTTCGAGGGGCAGCAGGGCGAGGGGTCGCTTTTTTGGGATATTTACCATTGCGAATGAATGAAGGCGAATAATTGAAAATGCGTGAAGCATGCTAAGATTTTTTACCCCTGAAAGGGATCTTTAACATACTTGTAAACGGTAATAAGCGAGACAGCTGTCTGGCAGAGCGAATGGTTGTAGAACATGGAAACCTATAACATTCGCTTGACCAAGTCATGTGCATGTACGCAAAGAGCCAAAACAGAAAGGTAATTGGTCTCAGATGTTATAAACTAAATATTGAACTGGGTGAAGTGATGTGTTATAGGGTGAAAGTATGTTGTTAACATGGTCATGTATTGAGGATGGCCGCATACTAATGATTATTATTATTATTATTACAGTATAATGTTTAATGATAATAAGACCACATGTTTTCAATGCTAAAACACACACAGTCCTGTTCACTGGAGACTGAATATTGTACCTAGCCAGAGGACTCGTGAGAGAAACTGCTGATAAGACAAAAATGTCTACGTCAGCAGGAAGTGCGATATTTAGCTTACTTGCCTCGTGGTGGCTAGCAGGTGTGCTGTTTAAGCAGTGACCGCCATTTTGGTGCTGAGACAGTAGGACTACCGATGTATAAGAGGCAGCCATTTTGGTTTATTATTAAAATCATGAAACTAATATAAGGTACGCGAATCTTATCGCGTTTGAGGAATGTGGCGAGGCGTGGGAACACGTGTGAGAGAGACAATATTTCAAGGTCAAAACGCTGAGAAAATGCAACTCTCTCTGTTGCTAAGCAGACTGATAAGGTTTGTGTTAGTAATACACTGACAGGGCCAGCAAATAGACGTATACAGTAGAGCTCTGAACTGAGCATTGGAAGAAAAAGCCTCTTTGTTTTCGGTAAGTACCTATGAATGAATATTTTAATAATGTCATGCTCATGAACCTTAAATTTGTAGTTATTGATTAGGTAATTAATGATTTTTATTTATTTATTTATTTGTTTGCAGTTAACCGGTATACCTTACATGTCTGAAATACAAGAAACCATTGTACTTTTGAGCCAACTAGATGGAAACAGCAACAAGCCAGTGCATGTGAAGGTGGGATTATTCTTTTAAACTAACCTGTTTCATTTCGTTTTGTTTGATATTATTTTATTTTATCAAATGCATGTATTAACCTGAATTTACGTATTTATAGCGGTTTATTTTATTTATTTTTAGAAACTTGCAAAGAAAAGCCTTACCGCCGCAACAGTTGCTGAAAATCCGAGACCCAGTAGAGTGCAACCATTGCTTCCAGGCAGTGAACTATTTAAAACTCAGGTAAGCCTAACATAAAATGCTATTACATTTTACCGCTACTGAAAACTCTTACACAAAAAATTCATTACCTGAACATGACTGGGACAATGATTCCTTTCTTGATTAACGACTATGTATTGGCAAATGGAACAAGACCATATTGTTTGTTGACCGGGAAAAGTACAAGGCCATATTGGATTTTGTAAAAATAAAAATTTAAATTTAATAACTGGGCGGTCCCCTATGAACTCAACGAATATCCACAGGTTTGAACATGATAATCTGGACAAAACGACATGACATTCATTCATTTTTGTTTATATATTGGTTACAGGGAAATGTAAATGACTGCAGCTTTATAAAAATGTAGATGGGTTACTGTTAGTGTAGACATACAGTTTATTTTTTTAATATTTTTTGATGGTGTTTTTATTTAATGCCAATTAACGTTAAAGTTTAATTACAAGTATTGATTGATTGATTGATTGATGGGTTATTTTGTTTGTTTTTAGGTGTGGTGATGCGCCATTAACGTAGTGAACAGACAGTGAGCAAGCATATATTGAGCTTTAATGTACTCTGTGCCCTTGTGCAGCGTTAATAACTTGCAATAAGAAAAAGTTTTATTATAACACATGGCGTTAGTACCAAATACAACAAGTGAGCAAGTTGGTTTACCACGTGGGTTAAATTTAATATCAGAACATGATCGTTGGTTAACATTTGAATCCTGGCCTGTAGGCTTATTGTCAACACATAAAGTTGCAAAAACCGGATATTTTACTTGAACCGAGAAGATGTGGTGCGCTGTGTGTTTTTTCGTATTGAACTTTCACACTGGGAAGAAGGGGATGATCCCTTTCCCTGTCCTTACATTCTTGGAAAACAAGTGGGTAACATACCCGTGTATCCATTTTACCGAACCACAAGGCCATTGGCCGTTACTTACGTTGCTGAATCACAAATAAATAATAATAATAATGATGTATTACCAGCCAACAACGGTAGTGTCGATATATGTGGTCCATATGCCATAGACGGTGTTGAATTGGCATGTGCTTTTGAAAAATTGGGAGTTTGCAAGACTAAAGCACTAGCACACCCAGAGTACAGCTCTGTTGAAAAACATTTAGAATCTTATAAAAATGTTTGGCCATTAATATTAAAACACCTTACCAAACAGCTAGGTGAAGCTGGATTTTTTATACTGGTGAAGGGGATAAAACAATATGTTTTTATTGTGGATTTGCTTTAAAGGATTGGCAAGTGACTGATGACCCTTTTGTGCAACACGCTCGTTGATTACCTAACTATAAATACATGGTGTAGCTTAAAGGTCAGGAATTTGTGAACACTATTCGTAAAGAAAACGTGATTGCAGCACAAAACATAAAAGTGCCTTTAGAGTTAGAACATGCGTAGCAAATACATGAGGCGAAAAAAAGACCTGTCTCACGAACAGATACGAAAGTGTGACCAACAATTATGTAAAATTTGTTATCAAGATGAACTAGGTGTTGTATTTTTACCTTGTGGACACATGATAGCATGTGTCAAGTGTGCATTAGAACTTAACACTTGTGCTATATGCAGAAAAGTAGTATCTGCTACAGTTGGGGCATTTCTTGCCGAAATAGTATAATTTATGAGCAATGCATAGTGCAAAATACCTATATGCACAATATTATTACAAGCTGTGGTAGAGTGTAATAGATATGCTTTTCTTTTGTTTATAGACTACTACAATCAATGTTTGGAACGCTGTGGGGAAAGCTTGTGGCTTAGAGACAAAGAAGCTCAGCGAATTGCCAACGCATATTCCATTCCGCATTATGAAGATTCGGAAATTAAAAACAGCATATGGTGATCGTGTGCTTTGAATATGCGAAAATTTTGAGACATTTCTGCCTACGCGATTTAATGATATGTCGGAGAGTGTTTTTGATAAAGTGAATAATGCTGTGCAACCTGTACACGTAATTTATGAAGGTTTTAAAATCAATAGGTACATGGTCCGTTTTAATTAAATAAAAGAAAACAATTGTGATATAATAATGGAACAAGAAGTTCCGTGACGAACTAAAGAGCCTACTTTTCTTAAAATTTAAAATTCATGCCATTGATTAATCTATATGGATCTATCTAGAATAATGACAAAATTAAATTGGTAAGATAGAAATTTCTAATTAGTTCGAAATACTGTATACCTGGCATAATGTAGCCTAATAGAGAACTACAGTTGGCAGCCATGGTGACTGAATATGTTCTTAGTTCCATGTCTTAAGGTACAGAATACAAAATTTGGTTGAAGTCCAATGGATAGCATGGAATTTACATGCAGTTAAACATTGGATCTAACAGCGCGCTTAAAATCATGTTGGCAACAATGACATACATGTATTGGTCAGAAATAATCTGCAATAATATGATCTCTTGTTGTGTTAATTTTGAATAAAATCCATTTGTTAGTATAGAAGTTACAGGCATTTTAAAATTGGACCTATCAGCAGGCTTAGAATCATGTTGGCAGCACTGACGTATATTAATTACTCCAAATTAATCTAGAATGTCAGGTACTATACGTGTGCAAATTTTAGAGCTATTGGCTTGCATATCATATGATATATTGATATTAGGGAAACAAAAATAGAGACACCATTTTTTAACAGTTGGCAACACTGGTTGCTCTTAAGAATACGCATAGTCGTATCTGTTATGGTGCACATAGCACATACAAATTTTGGTTGAAATCCAAATGATAGTATAGAAGCTACATGTATTTAAATTTGGACCTCTCAGCGGGCTTATAATTATGTTGGTAGCACTGACGTATATAAGTTACTCCAAATTAATACAGACTGTCAGGTACTATACGTGTGCTTAGTTTAAAGTTGTCGGCTTGCATACTTTCTGATATATTGGTATTTGGAAAAAATAAATTGAGAGCATTTATTAACAATTGGCAGCCCTGGTGGATCTTAGGAATACGCTCAGTTATATCTGTTTATGAACACATAGCACATACGAAATTTGGTTGATTTCCAATTGATAGTGTAGAAGTTATATGCATTTAAATATTGGACCTATCAGCAGGCTTATAATCATTTTGGCTACAGTGCCATGTATGGCTTCCTGGAAATTAAACTGCAATATTATTATCTATACGTGTGCCAATTTTCAAATAGCTCCCATTCATACCTTCCGAGATATCCAACATAGAGCTCAAATTTCAATTGCGATTTTTCAGCAGTTGATAGCACTGACATCATTTTCAAATATGGCCGTGAGATATTCAGGTATAGATCTTTACTCCTACCAAATTTTGTTTCGATTGCTGCAGCCGTTTAGGAGTTGATAGGGGGGGAAACACACACAGCCAGACAGACAGAAGGACAGACAGACAGACAGACAGAAGGACAGACAGACAGACAGACACACATTTGCCCGATCTCATAAGTCTACTTTTTCCTCATTTTTGCAAAATGTGAAAAGTAGGCAAATAATCGGGTTACGGATTTCTTTTGACAAAACAAAATTTATTAAAACTGCTCCGAATACACTCCGCATCGGTAAATGTCAGGTCTCCCGAGTGAAAGACTTCAAATATTTAGGTGAATGGATCAATGAAACTGGCAACGAAAGAAAAGCTATAGAAGCAAGACTACAGAAAATGGAAACTGCTTTGCATTTGACAAATCAAGTTTAGAACAAAAAATGCCTCTCTTGGAATTGTAAAATTCAACATAATAAAACAGTAGTCATGCCTGCAGCCCTTTATGCAGCCGAGACACTTAATCTACAACATAAAACTCTGAGAAATCAATTGGAGATTAAAGAACGCAAAATCATGCGAAAAATTTTGGGACCAAGAATGAAAGATGGAATTTACCTTCCGAAACCTAATGCTGACATGTATTTAAAAATTAATAAAATCACCGACACAATCCGTATGAGAAGGATCCAATTCATGGGACATTTGGACAGAATGGACCCAACTAGGTTAACAAATAAAATCTATACGTTTTTGCAGAAAAGGCAACAAGGTCCAATTGGTACAACAGGCGGAAAAGGATTTGGCTGAATTAGGTTTTCCCATCCTCAACGATCGAGAGGAAATTAGGAAAATTACTAATACACGTGATTTTGAGGCAGAAGAGAGAAGACCTACCAGACACGTCTGGTCGCAGCAACGAAGACTAGCTCAATCGTTGCGCATGAAGAGTTATTGGGCAAATATCAAGGCCAAGAAGTGTTGATTCCGCGTGGTCCTAGGAGACCCATTCGCGCAGAAGAAGAATGGAAAAAAATAAGTGATGGCAATGGACCGAAAGAAAAGAAATATGTGTATAGAAAAATAATGTTTTAGTTTTTAGTATTGTCTTAAAAAATATTATCATGAAACCAAAAAATGTATATAACATTTGTAAATAAATGCAAAATTATGTTACAATGCTGTTTTATTTTATACAAAGTTGGAATATTATTGTACCCCTAGGGTACGCCACCATCATCCCCTAACACTAACACCCCCGGAAAACCAAATGCCACATACCTACTTCAAGAACCAACGAATACATTTACATAATTACACATCTAACAAATTATTGCCTCAATGAACTCAGGTAGCCTCGTGTCCAAGCCCAACGACCCCAGGGAGGGCTATGACATAGGAGAAATGTGCAAATTCCGCAAACGCAGCGCGACGCTCCTATAAAAACTCCGGGAGGTCATGCCTCCGGATCAGTCTGTTTCAGTGTTACCTGCGTGCCGAATCGCTGTTGGAAGCCGAGGGGTAAGTGTCTTAAGCGATCACTACACTCACATTCAATTACACTCCCATCCCCCTGTGCTTGGATTGTGATAATTACTTATTTTTATTAACTGCACTGCTAATTACAGGAGTACTTCAAATCCGAAGTACTCATTAAACTCATAGTAGAAGCCAATGGTCTTTTCATTTATTTAATTAGTTGATAAGATCCTACCCTCTTAGCTTCCCCGCTAGGTAGGATCTAGTATTAGCACTGTTAATTAATTGCTTCGAGACGTCAGCAGAGCGTCACAGCCACAGCACTGACACCAGCAGGCTCGCTCCCAGCTCGCCTGCTTACGATTCACATCAGACCGCTTAGCGCCGATATCGCGCACAGAGCACTAAGTAAACCACCCTTCCTTTCACACTCACACCCTCAACTACCCCGCCAAGCAGTACCTTGGGGAGTTATCCTTTCAGATAGTACTGACGATCCCAAGCCACTTGCTAATCACCAGCTCTTACACGTAATTGCCAAGCTTTCCCCCTAAACACATTTATTTCAACCCTTAGATTAATACTTTGTAGAGGCTGCCCTCTCAGGAACACTTCAAATGGTGGAGGCACTAGGTACCACGACGTTGTCATAAGACAACGCCTAGAGGAGTTCATACAACGTATTTCTGCGGGAAAAGTCCCTAAAACTTAACCTCTTAATAGCCAAGCGAACGCCACCCAAAATTGGGAAAAAAATTTGAAGTACAGGTCCCATAATATTTTTGTACCCACCCAAACCCGCCCCAATAACTGATACATTTTTAAACGCCACCCTTATATCGCAGTAAGCGATTTACGGCCCCTATGATGGCTACGCCCACCCCATACAGTAGATAGGGGTCACATTATTTAGTTGCCCACCGAGTTCGGTCCCCGGTACCTTATATAGCTTTGCAATAATAATATTTCATTCACTACCCCCATAGAATAGAGAGGAGGTTACACTCATTTAAGTACAATACTACCCCACCAGCTTAGATAGCCCGTAGGAATCCCTATCATTGCAAAAATAGGTACAATTATTTTACACTAGCCTTTTACGATCCCCTTGAGAGTTTATAATCTGTTGATAGATACTTTTACACCATGGCACCTCATGCCGAAGCACCCAATACACAAGGGAGGGTGCACCATAGGCACACAAATAGGGACTCCGAACTGTTCTTTTTCCTATTACGAAGCCGCCAGCGAATGCTAAGGGAGCAATTGCGCATACAGGCAAGGGTAAGTGCGGCGCAGAATAAGTACATCCCCACCGATACGCGTAAAATACTCCTCGCCCGGTCGTACCGACATTTGCACAAGATACATAGGGCATTAGAGGACAAACACACACAAACACTAAGGAGCCATAACCGAATGTATATGGTCTATGGTCACCTCAATTACACCGCAACCCTCCAACACATTAGGGCGCAATATGCGAGGTTGATACACAAGCCAGCATGGTCAGTAAAATTTTTGCCACGCACAATAGCGTGCTCATCATAAACCCACAGCTGCGTACATTTGCACCCCCATAGCCAAACAGTTCAATCCACGCCGCTATACTGTCCCCTATCACACCTTAAGGTGAATACTGCCACCACGACAGTAGCGGAACAGGCCAGAGCATTTACCCTGCAATACGCCACATTATGGTAACGTTCCCGTCAGCTACGGACTACCTTTATAATATAAACTGGTAATTCATACGCCTACACCGTTAGGACGTGTTATCACAGACATTCCCCCCAAAATGGCCAATAGGCCCTACGGCTCACCCCTATTAGGAAGGGGACTGCCGTGGCCATGCCACATAAGCAGCCCGCCATTGGAAACGATGCACCCGTAAATACATGTCACCTGCCACGTGCATCCATACAGCCCCATACACTTCCATTGCACCCTAGGACGTTACCGCCTACCATGGCGACCAACGGCCCTACTCCACGGCGAAAAGACATATTAATTTACCGGCCAATTCCAGTAACAATCCCGAAAGTAGAAGGTAGGCAACACAAGCCTAGAATCACCCTTCTCTAAACGCCCCGCACGGGAAATGCATCCCTTGAGTGGATACCGGGCGCTAAAGCCGCCTTGGCAATCCGAGGGAGACGGTGCCATTATTTGCATTAGATATGATCCGAAATTGCCAAAATAGAACCCACACATCATTCATTTTTATTTTTAAATGATTAGAGGCACACTGAAGCTTCCGTGGCTTAGGCGGCAGCACGCCGGCCTCTCACCGCTGAGTCCGTGGTTCAAACCCCGGTCACTCCATGTGAGATCTGTGCTGGACATAACGGCGGCAGACAGGTTTTTCTCCGGCTATTCCGGTTTTCCCTGTCAAAATTTCATTCCAGCAACACTCTCCACTATCATTTCATTTCATCTGTCATTCATTTAATCATTGCCCCAGAGGAGTGCGACAGGCTTCGGCAGCCGGCACAGTTCATATCCTCGCCGCTAGATGGGGGCTTCATTCATTCCATTCCTGACCCGGTCGGAGACTGGAAGCAGGATGTGGATTTTCATTCAGAGGAAAACTAAATTCTAATACCGTTAAACCAGACCACAGGATAGCTTTACAGAGCATATAACTCGCCTCCAAAGCCAATTTTCCTTTTACACACAACATTTAGGTGTAAGTAGAGAGTAAGAAATGTCGAGGCTAGATACACATTTAGCAGTTACATGTGCCTCATATTCCCCTTAGGTCCCCATGGACACGAAACGCCAGACAAGCATTGGCAACACCGCCAGTTGCACTATGGCATCTTGTAGCCACAGTCAGAAATAGGTGTCAAAACCAATCCCGGTTAGGCCCCAGACCATAGATATTATTAAGTTGCATGGTACCATATAAGGACTGCCGATATAATGTCATTTATAATCGTTCCATACTTATAACATGTACAGTGCATGCATGTCTTTTCAGGAAATATATTGTAAACACGGCCTAATATAAGTTACACGCCTAGATCAGCAAGCGAGGTCAATCCTCTGCTGCGACACACGGATGTAACAAGAGCCGTCTCGCCTACTCAGCAATACACGCTTCCTCCCTAGTAACAACTGTTTGCGACAAGTCATGCAGACAGGCAAGCGCCTACATAGCCATGCGTCAGCCAGGTCATTCACTCAACTGGAATGCAAATAACGAACCACGGAAAGGTTCCTTTACCATATGAGGCTATCTACACATTTTACATTCATACACTCTCATACAGGACGCACATTTTTAACCAACTTCATCGCACGCAGATTTCAATACACGGTCACGACCATTAGGCGACCGACTACAGATTCAATCAACTTTCACAAGGGACGACTCATTTACGCACCCTTCCCATACAACTGTATTCACAGCACACAGTTAATAGGAACCGACACATAACTTAATTATATATATATTGAACCTTTATCCACAGGCTGTATAAAGGATTCCAATAAATTATTCATCATCATTTGATACATATCTACAGACAGCAGATATGAGAGCCAGATGGTGTTGGGAAATGTTGAGAAATCAGTGGCAGAGAGAACACAAAGATTTAAGCTCCTGTGGTATTTTTGAAAGTAGCGTTGAAATCATGACGCATAGGACAGGTGCAACTTTTAGCGCGAAGAGAGGCTTGGGTACGCACAATATGGCTTGTTACTATGAGAGTTGGCGCCAAGAAGAAATTGAAAGCTACGATGTGAATGGTCAATCTTCATGTTAACCACTCCTTGTGGCAGGAATACAAGTATGAGCTCGCGAAGATCTACAAGAGTCTGAACCCATAATATCAAGACGCCCTGTTTAAGCAGCAACTCGGCGTGGTAACGCATCCTGGTGATTTAACGCGGGAGTTATCTACGGATTAATTTCACGATCGATTCGAGCCAGCTACAGCATAATCGTAACCTCCACATTGCTACGAACTCAATGATACCGATCGCATGCTAGTCTGATAATTATTATGGATTATTTTTCCATAAATCCCTATCCATGCCTACTCTAGCCAGTATCATTTATAAATGGTCCAGGAAGCTTCGAGAGATGACTTTTATTTGAGCGTTTGAGGACGTGAGGCCTTTATTCAGGTGTCTGAGGACACGAGGCATAAATTCTAATTTTATGTGTCGTGGATACTCTGCATATTTTTCATGTGTGTGAACATGGAACATTTTCGTCAAGTTATAAGTGTTACTTCAGTGATTTATTTGTAGTCCCAGTACTACCAGATAGGGCGAGTTCATCGAAATAATTCACCAATAGACAGTCAAGGAATTTAGTACTTGATCGGTGGATTTAATAGGAAATATATCGTGTGTGTATCTGACAAACATTATTTTAATTCAGCACGAGATGACGTCTAGGAACGAGGGCGGATCTTGGAACCAACAGGACATTTGCCAGAAGATGTCGATGGCGAGCTAAGCATTTTAAAGGAGTGATGGCTGGAGATGTTTTCCTGACGCTGTTATATAGGAATGAGTACAAATGAATGTATTTCTTCATTAAATCAGCTATGGTTTTATGGGACGTATATTTGTAGATATTTGTTTGCTTGTTTGGTTATGTAGATTCATAGTTCTTGTTTACTGACAAATTAAGTATGGGACAAGCTGAGCGCTTTGTATTTTGTAGATATTGTGATTTTGTTTGATTCAAGTGTACCGGGCTAAGCGCTGCTCGTGCTCGCATTCGATTGCGTAAATCGCGGTCAAGCATTGTAAATTCTGAAGTATGCCTTATAACAAAAATGGAACTGAATTAATTTTGAGATTAAAAATAGAATTTGGAGGGTAAAGATTATTTGTGAGCAGAATTTATGATGGATCAGGATTATTTTGATAGTTGCTTTTCCAGCAGGTCTGTACGGGATGGCACTCTTGCACCCGAGTTTTTGTTGTTTATTTTGTTTAATGTGTCTATGGACGCAATGTATGTTGATCTGTTTTGAGCCGACCCAGATGGTATGTTTATAAGTGAGTCAGTCCAAGCTTTATGGTGTATCTTGTGATTTTATGATGTGTTCGCGGGAAATATATCATTGAGATTATTCCGACTTGCTGCACATCAGCCCAGTTCATAACGTCGCGTGGCTGAGCTTGTGGTATATATTTGTGTTCTTGCCATCCAAGTGGATGAGTGAGATATGTCTTTTCGCGTTTCCCATGTATAATTAGCACCAAGCTTGAAAGACTGACAGAGAGTAGAGGCAGCGATGACTCATCCCAGGAGGGGAGCGCTCAAATCAGATAACAACTGTTGGTCATTAGTAGCAGGCTAGGTTCCTGTATTTCAATATGAGATGTTGTTTAAATTCACAAAACCCTGATCGGTTATAAAGAGTATTTGATTGATTAAATGGGTGTTGTCCATGGTTTTAAGATATATTCCGAAACATCTGTTTGTCTGGATTTTATTCATGTAAATATAATTTTCAGCCGTTAGGCTTGTATTTTGTTGTTGTTGCTTGTCTTCTTGTGTGTTTATTTTACTCGTTTAATGACCCAGTGTGGCATTAGGGTGTGCGAGGCTGTGTTCCCATTTTGTGATGCTAGTTTTTTGGCCTATTTTCGGCATGCTCATTATGTTTTGTGTGCTTTGGCACCGGCTAGAATCTCGGGGAGGTTCATCGTGTTTTAGTATTTTTAGATCTTGCATGTGTCAGTAGTAATTATAGTGTGTAAATTAAGGGTGGGTCCCATAGCCGTAGTGTGATTTAAAAGATGCAACTCCGTGAGCAATATGACTGTTTCAGTTGTAAACGGACTCGTATCACTACTCATTTTCTTATTAAGAATCAGTACACCACGCATTATAAAACTTCTTGACCAGGATAAATGGACTTGCACCCCTATGTTGTGAGGAGCGAGTTCTTACCGCTCAATTTTATGTTATGATTAACCATTTTGAGTGAAGCTGTATTCACATTGTTTTGTTGTGTGGAGCGAGTCCTTACCGCTCAGTAATATATTTATTTCTTGGGAGAGTGAAAGTCAGGGAGTACTTCTTTTTATTATTATTATTATTATTATTATTATTATTATTATTATTATTATGCACATAATTTTCAGTCATTAAATACTTTTCATTCTACTTGTTATTCATTTTATTCCTAGTATAGCCTCTGTTATGGACCTTTCTATTCATTAGAGCATGTTGTTTTCGCGAACTTTGCTGTGAAAAGCATTCAGGACTGAGCACGACCCCCTAGAAAGAATCTTGATAAAACACTGCTTTATTGAAGTGTGCATAGAATATACCTCCGGTGGTGGCCGATGGCAAATTCAAACACAATAACCAGATGTAATAAGTAATAGGCGAATACATACATCTTCCATGACAGTAGAGGGATTAACATTCCCATGGTTAATGCCCACATTTAGGAAATCGGTACAAAAAATTTTTCCTTGCACGAATTTAGACATTGCACGGATTCCAGCATTCACCCCATATTAAGGCGGGATGACAGCCCGGTCCTATACATTATCACCGAGTAGGCCACTAAGTTTACACATATGACCAAGCATAATACATTACTGGACGTACAATAAAATTTATATAGCGAACGCCACTACTCCAGCAGTAGCGGAAGCAAATACAGGGCGTACAAATCCTTTCACACAATACCTATATACTTATGACATTACAGAAATCAGAATGGTCTATACACCCGTGAGTTGACCGATTGAAGATTACATTTCATTAGCATCACGATTACTAACACACTACTGTATCACCACAGATACTTCTTCGTTTATGGCGATAGATATACAGTAGAGTTATTACAAGTGAGGATAGGACGCGCAGACATTCTATCCGCACAAGCTCACGTTCACGTATTACCATAATATTTTGATAAGATGTATACCATACTCCGGCCATACATAAGTTACCATACGCGGTTTAAAATTCATTGCGTTGACACCGCAATGGCACAGGTTAGCAGCATTACACACATACAGTGGCCTAGCATCTACAATAACACAGGTTAGCGGCCTTTCAATAATGCAACGAAATATTCGTACAAAACACAGATTAGCGGCCTTTCGCAAAGGCACAGAAATAGTCGTAAAATAACACAGGTTAGCGGCCTTCCGCAACTGAAAAGATGTATTCGTACAATAACACAGGTTGGTGGCCTTCCCTACAGGCCAAAGCGTATTAACACTAATGACAAAGTGTAGCGACATTCGATATAATTCCGCACACAATCTCACTATTACACAGGTTGGTCAATACCACTACGGCCAGCAGAATTTGATACAATCACACACGTTATCATACCGTCCGAGCATTAAACTCTATAGGTCATCTGAACAAACAATTAGGAGACACTTGGAATAAGGATAACTTATACTTACGTAGATTACATTTCCCATACACTTTAATCCAGGCTACATTCTTTTATACATCTCAATCACTTCTCACACTCAGTACTGCAAACTGCTCATAGAAAGTGATGCGCGCTCCATACACAATACCGGAAGCGAGGATTGCCCACACAGCATCTCGACCTACGAGACGCAGGGACTCCAAAACTCACACGTCACTTTCGGCACTCATGCCGTTATAACATACTCCTTTTTATATATATTTTTTCTCTTCACAGGGGATCTTTAAATTTTAATTCTATTCAACAGTGGCATTGACCACAAAATACCGTCATAAAGACAGACAGGGTGAACAGTTTTCCCACGAGGCGACTTCATCATGAGTCGACGGAGTATGGACTCCATTCAACTTATAGTTATAATTATAATTATAATCATGCAATTCAAGCCGACGACCGACTGGACTCCTAGGTAAACTAGGGGATTGGGGCTACACCTCTGACAGTCGACGTAGAAAACCATTTATCATCCTTCCACTAAGTATAAACTGTTCGCCATGATCTGCTATATGCCGACATGATATTCGATAATGAATTCACGAAGTTACTTCATAAGTGCCACAAGGCTCCAATGGGACCACAAGTCCTTATATAGATCCCCTTTAATTAATATCTACCCAGTAGATACACACTCATCGTCAAAGTCATAAGTTGGCCACATGGAAATTTCGTATTTTCGTTTTGAGGCAGCGTAACACGACGTGGTACTTATCACTATATGTCCATCAGCGTCACATTGACGCCATGGCCCATAAATGTCCTAAAGCGGACCTAGGCGAGTTATGCCAAGGGTAAATTAACTTCTGCCCTCCTAGGTCAACACTCTAGGATGCATATCAGCCATGAGCGCATAGATAATTCAGGCAGCCACTACGTCCATGGGCCATAAGTATCCTATGAATTCCTAGGCGAGTTATTCCCAGGGAAGATTAATTTCTACCTTCCTGGGTAACCGTTCTAGGATAAATATCAGCTATGAACATAGGACTGCCTGGTTTTGTAGATAACGGTTAACAAAGGCCCAATGATTTTATTTTCTACACACATTAAGTATCCACTTGAGTCCGCAAACAAGTTATACGCACTAGGACTACATCATCTCCACATCAACACATTGCGTTTTGGGACTAAAACATATAGCTCTCACTTCCATACCGCAGAATGCCCGGTAAATGTAGCCCATTTTTGCTACTTTACGGACATTCCGACATTTGCGGAATAAAATATTCGCTCTTGATATACATATTACTGCGCCCCGCATTATTTTTTCATTTTCCCGAAGTCAGTGGGAGTAAACCACGGAAACACTTTTCTACAGGGTGACACCCAGCATATTTACATCCACATGTAATCGCCATATGCTTCCACACATTCACAGTACAGTCCAGTACACCCCGTAAATTAGGTACAAGAAACTAAGTATTTTTTAATATATCATTTTGCATTTTCCCGATGTGAGTGGGAGTAAACCACGGAAACACTTTTTTAAACAGATTGACAAACAGCATTTTAACATCCACATGTAGTCGCCATATGCTTCCATACATTCACAGTACACTCTTGTACATTCCGTAAATTAGGTACGAGAAACCCAGTATATTTTTATACCTCCTTTTCCCCATTTGAATACGATATGATGACAGCGTCATCCCAACATTGTTCACCTCCGGAGGGACATGCTTTGTTTCCCAACATGCAGACGAGAATTCACTGACTTATACCAAGTTTATATCATACACAAGCGTCTAGCATGCGACAATGCGTACATGACAAACACTCCAGTCGACTCCCAACACGTGCGTTTGACAGTTCATTCACTGTATGGCAACAAACCGCCATGCTCTAAACTCACTCCTAGCGCTCAGGTCCAATCAGCGTAGCGCGCCGATAAACATGATCCACAGCAGTACGCTAGCCAATAAGCACCGTAGGTTCCACCTAGCGGTAGCCGATATCTGATACCTTACGTACACACACATTATCTCAAGTCACACCTCCCACGTGACAAGTAACCCGCAAGCAGCCATTATTTGTACTAACCAATCGCACTCGCGCGCTGAATTCAAATAACGGTGCGGTCGGAACATATGATTCTCGGAGTATACCATACCTACCAGGGTAACCAAACATTTTTATTTACGCCCAGCCCTTTCATCACTCACTACTTAACACCGGGCCAGCATATTTCACGGCAGGAGCCATTGTGATCGATGCTAAATACGGAGCGCCTTTTTACACAGATGCACTTTCTTTTATCTATTTATCGGGCTCCAGTAAACATTTGCCCTCGAATACACCCTTATATCGACACCGCCCTCCGACATACACGGGCACTTCCCCGTGACCATACAAATAAATAGATTTACTTCCCACTTAGGAGATTTTATTTTATTCGCGGAACAGCGATCTTCGATCAGATATTTTCTTCCAGAATCGGACGAGCAACCTCGTCTACAGTGGTGGCGCATTAATATTCCCGCCACGCGCATTTTGCCGCTCTTGAATTCCCCAGTTAAAACACCACATCTATTGGAATTTATAGCCCCACTTAACACAAAGCTGGCATTTAAATATACCCCCCCCCCATATACTAGAATGGATGTACACACTTATGGATACCCCACATTTCCGCAGGGCGGATAAGATATTTTTAAAGAAATAAGCCCCTCCCCCTATAGGAGGGACTTAATCCATACATCTCGTGCACAGAGGTGCAACCTGCTTTAGAATATATCTATATATATGAGACAGAATCCCTAGGTTAAGGGATTAGGTTATTTATTGATACTAGATGACCAGTATTTGGATATAGGCTTCCTAGTATATAAATCTAAAGTATATGTTATACGAGCGCAGACAGCAGTATATTATTAGTATGGCCACAGATGCCATACATCACGACTAATGCATCCAAGTTAAATAGCATTTCTCCCTCCCACCACACATTGTTAACACTCTACAGTTACACGTTTTTACACCTGTTCCCTATTAATGCACGGTACTTGGTAATCATGCAATTGCCAGGGTGAACGACATGCTTTTTCGCTAATGGCTCAATGTTAGTCAACATTCGGAATTATAAAGCTAACAGCTTAGCGTCCCATGCATCACCTGCTAACACCAGTGCATGAAATGTTTTATTTTTACCCTGCATTTTTACCTTGCATGCGACTTTAGAGAATATATGTCACCCTACCTCCTTCAGTACGGTATCTAACAACCACACTGAACGCCCAGTTCCTAACTCAATATGATCCTCACTCGCACCGGTCGAGCGATCCTTCCATTTAACGTTTCTCGACATCCCCATAGGACCACGATTCCTTGGACCTATCTCACCATCCATTTACCCGTTACTTACGAAATCTAACATGCTTACAGCTTCTCAATAACACGGAAACACCCTTCTAAATCCTTGAATTACCCACTAACATGTGAAAGGGGATAATACGCAGCTGAAATTAGCTAGATATCTGAAAGCCAGGCGCAATGAAAGTGCACTGTGCCACCACAGTCCCTCCCCCGTATAACTATAACACCCACACACAAACACAGTACCACTTGACACTATCTTTTAATGGTTTGTGCACGAAGGTGCACTGTGATGAATGTGACGCTATTTTCCAGGGGAAAATAGGCAATGGTGAGTTTTGACTGGGATAAAAGGCAAGCATAGCCCAGGACATGATATGACTTAGACGTTGACGAACGACGGGAGGTCATAGCGGTGACGTGTTAGGGTGGGCAAGCGCCCGCGCTCGAGAATGTACCTAGCTTGTCTCCCACAGCGCGGGGCCCATTATACCCATTTTATGCCCTAGCGTCGTCTAAGCTATACCTGCGGATGGAGGCTTGATAGTTCGGTGAGGGGATTGACTACCCCCGCATCGGGCAGGATGGACCCTCCACCCCATGACGACCCTTTTGACTTGACGTTAGTTAGCATGTAAGGGTAAGTAATTTCGGCTCCATGCGCGGAGCTAGATACCTGGTTGTCACACACAGGTGAAGAAAGAAGAGGATATGATATCCCGGGCCGAGGTATGTGGCACCGATGATCTCCTCTGTCCATGCCCCCGGTGAGTATCACCTACGATTTGCAATTTACGACACACCTTAATATGCAAAAACACGTAATAGCTTCATAGCGGGAGCAAGTCCTGTACAAACACACACACAGGTGGATAACGTATGAAGAATGAAGAAACATGAAGACATATGAAATTAGTATGTAAAAACACGTAATAGCTTCATAGCGGGAGCAAGTCCTGTACATACACACACAGGTGAATAACAATAAAGAAGAAAGAAGAAATAAATTTATCAAGAAAGAAGAAGAAGTTTATCAAGAAAGAAGACATTATAAGGATTATTTCCCGGGCCGAGGTATGTAACACCGATGTTCTCCTCTGTTCATACCCCCGTAGAACGAATAACGAATAAAGAAGAAAGAAATTTATCAAGAAAGAAGGAAGAAATTTATCAAGAAAGAAGAAAGAAATTTATTAAGAAAGAAGAACGAAATGTATCAAGACAGAAGAAAGAAGTTTATCAAGTAAGAAGACATAATGGAGGAATATCTTTGTATTGCCTTGACGAGGCGATATGTTTTGCGATGTGCCCATTTGCATAGTAGCATATTGTTACTATGGTCCAGAGTAACTTGTACGGATGTATATATGCAAATCATCCGTTATATCTCTACAAGCGATTTTTCGAGATACGATGCGATATGCGTTTTTTGAGAATGGCCAGAATTAATTTTAAGGATATCTTATAGATATATATATTTGTGTCTTAATTTTTCAGCACAGGTTGCAAACCTGAGACGCCAACTCCCGACACAGCGCACCCAGTGGTGCATAAGTTGCCCATATGCATCGGGGATAGCTCCATTTTGGGGCACTCGACGAGTTACCCAAATACAGTGTATGCGCATGATATATTTTCATAATTAATATATTTTTTGTGTACATCCACAGGTTATTATTTGTATTTTAGTCCCAACAGGTGGCGACATGATATAACCACTCTTGTATGTGTCTTTAATACACAAGTTTCCCTCCCCAAATTTCACACTCACACGGCCCATGCACGATCCCCCCACACATGATATACGTTTCCAGGTAAAAATCCGAACCACGGTGGAGATATACCTGTGGGATATCCCCCACTGGAGGTCGGATCAACGATAACAATTTGCCACCTACAATGAGAGGTGCACTACGGCCACACAACTCGCGCCTATTTTTGTGAAGGACGAGTTGTGCTGCCAAGATGACTTCGCTTTCCCACAGGGAGCGAGTCATATCATAGACATATAGATAAATAACCTGCAGGTACGAAATAGTCGTTCAGGTACATATTAGTTAAGAGTGCACTCATGATATTGTTGTAGGTGAGAGGATATGGTATGGTTATGATATTGTTGTAGTTGAGAGAGTGTATGATAGTGTTGTAGTTGAGAGAATATGGTATTGTTATGATATTGTTGTAGTTGAGAGAGTATGATAGTGTTGTAGTTGAGAGAATATGGTATTGTTATGGTATTGTTGTAGTTGAGAGAGTATGATAGTGTTGTAGTTGAGAGAATATGGCATTGTTATGGTATTGTTGTAGTTGAGGGAGTATGATATTGTTGTAATTGAGAGAATATGGCATTGTTACGGTATTGTAGTTGAGAGAGTATGATAGTGTTGTAATTGAGAGAATATGGCATTGTTATCGTATTGTTGTAGTTGAGAGAGTATGATATTGTTGTATGTTGAGAGAATACACACTGTTTTTCCTTTCTGTTCTTTTAAACTCCCGGTTGTACAAACGTAGCATTTCTTCCCCAAAAATAAACCATTTATGCAAATATTCCCTTAAATTACACCCTGCGACATTTCATTGCTTCTTTCTCTCCACCCTATCCCTTTTATACACGTGCAGGGCACACGAGGGCAGTTTTTCATCCGCACCAGAGGTATGTTAATTGTATATCCTGCCCCCACCCCTAGGATGTTTTTTCCTCTCGTTATGTTCATGCACCCCTTCAGATGCATTGCCGATGTTGAATGTTTTGATTATGTATTATACCCTTCCAGGGCCTTCTAGGATATTGAATCTTATCTCGGGCGCGGCTCGTTCGGTGGCTAATTAACACTTCACATCCTAGGAATTCGGAATTTTGGATCATGGGAACTTAAAACTATAAATCATATGCCAGGGGAACAAGGAAACAAAATTTATTCTTAGAAGACTACAAAACAGAAGAAACAATCCCTTAATAAAACGTAGAACCACAACAAAGTAAACTGTGTCATCACTGTCCTCCTCTGCCATAAAGTCCACAGAGATGGTACGACCAGGGTACCTTAAATCTAATTAGTTCGGGCAAGCCTCAGCTTCCCCCTGATCAACACTGCAGGATCATGGAACTCCAAAAAAAATAAAAAAAATAAAAATAAAATAAAATCCCAAAAATCAAAGTGGCGCGCTCTCACCCCAGGTGAGTTCAAATGGAACAACAAAGGACTAAATTAATGCCACAAGAAATGAATCATTACGTTAATCAGATCATAACACAAATACTCCAACGGAGCATCAAATCAACTGAATTTTACAAGCTGGAACCTCATTTTAACGCTCTTATATTGGAAAAGTGAATCGTACAGACGAGACCGTTCCGTTTGGCAAACAGACCTCCCTTCACGACCTCCGTTAGAGTCGTGTACGGTCAGCATGCAGTGCGGCCACACAAACACTACATTAAGCTACAACGTGCCTATCTCATTCACATACAACAGTTCCCGTGTGAAACATTTATCAAGACAATCATTAATACCGACTAGCGGCCACCCGGAGGGTACAAATCTGATACACTAGTAACGTGGGTCCACAAAATAAAATCAAAACACAACAAACCAGAATCCCAGAATTAACAATAAAATATGTAAACAAACCAGCCATTTTAACTTTGACCAATTAACCTCGGACAGACTCAAGGCCAAGCAAAGCACCCCGTGGCGAGGAGTGGCTACCAGCTTTCACCCCCTCCACAGCTGATGTATACTGACTGAAGCATGAGCTCACAATAGCCCAATTCAACAAGCCCCGCAGAATCATCACTTAGCACGCTGCCTACGGGCGTCAGATCGACCCCAGCATCACGGCCGTGATTTTACCTCGTGGGAATTACCCGTCCACGGAATTACCAAAAATACTTACGTGGTTCTGAACATCCACGACTTACCAATATGCATCAGTACATCCAGCCATACTCCAATTAAATTACCTCAAATCGCCGGGTTTGCCTGCCTTGTCCGTCACCAATCGAAGATTGCAACACAACCATTACCTGGTAGAACTTACCACAGTCGATCCACGAACCTGATTTACCACAAAATATTCAATATGCTCTGGTTTGCTTACGACCACTGTACAAACTCTCACCCCACCTGATCAACTGAAAAATGTATCTACAGTGACAGTAGCTGATGGCCAGATTTCCCCTGAATGATAATCTCCCCAAACTACATTGAAAACCATGACCACACGATACATATTTACACGCACGTTGCAGCAACAAACACAACAACAAAAACACAACTAACATTAAGAAATTGAATATGTACACAGCCATTGCACTTATGCTGATCCGTACACCCCTAACTAAATTATGCAAGATAATTTGCTGTACTTATCACTATTCCTGGGTCCCAGACTGTCTCCATCATCGCGGCGTGCCCCAAGGTTTTGGGTTTACGCCCTCATTCCTCGCATGACGAATTCCATAGTTGAAGATCCTCCCATTGTTCCAATCTCGGCATCAGCTTCCTCTTGCTTCAGGTACCTCGTGGTAACGAAGAACACAGAAATACACAATTTTTTTAATGCGACAATCAAGAAAGTAACACGCACTCACTGTTCCGGACCGATAATCCTATCATTCTCCTAAATGCTACCATCTGAACTACTCGATTCATCCAGATCGTCCACCGTAGCTCCTATCGACACAACTTATATGTTTATCTAGCGCAATGGCTAGCCTATTTCTCAGCCACTAACAAAAACTCGCACTCGTATGCTATAGTATTTAGACATGATCTCAAAAAAAACCGCCACGCTATCTCAATTTACCATCTGACGTGAAAATTAACAGAGTCCAAATCACGAACTCGACTGACGTGGAGCGTCCGTGACAGAATCACAAAATTGACTGACTCCACTCTCCCATTTGGAGCTATTTAAGTTTTTGAGGCATAACCTGCCGTAGGAGGGGGAAATATGAGATTTATTTCCAAAAATAATAGCTCTGTCCCAAATTGACTTATATCACTGCACTCATCGCAATCTCAATGTCTCATTGGTGATATCCTTTCCAAGAATCGATCGTGGACTCCTTATCAAATAACCTCCGTAATCATCCCTCATTGTCTGCCAATTTACGTGCCAAACACGGCTTGGTGACGCTTATCCCCTCATTGGCTGATGCTGAAACGCCCCCATATCAGGCATTTTATACTGAATTAAATCAGCCTTACATCCAAATTGCATCAAATTACATTTCTGGGAGGCTGAGAGTCTCCCGCTTCCATACATGCAACTCTCATTGCTCTCCGGTCATTAATTCTTAAGTAGGTCACATTTGGGCGGCACCAAAACTTGGAGCTGTGACCTTGCCAAACTGCAATTTTCCCACACAAATTCCTGCGTTCAACGACCTGCCTGTCCTACCCTCGCTCGTCTTCTCATGGTACAATGTCCTCCCTCGGCACACCCTGGAAACCTGCCAAGTGCATTTATGACCACTCAACCCTCCTGCTATTCTTCGTACACGTCTCTGCACACATCCAATAAAAGTATTCGCCGCCTCTGTACTCTGCATCTGCTGTGCCGGTCTGCGTATAGAATTAATGTTGGAAATACAAACTTGAGACTAGATGGATATGCAATATGCCATAAGGTCTCATTACTCCCTCACAAGGTTAAAAATCAGGGTAAGCATTACATGATTTTTAGCACTCCACACGGCTGCTACGAGGTTCCTTTCCTCCGTCTCTACTTTGGACCCCCCTTCCTGGGTTGCTCTGAAATGACAGGGTGTCTCACTCCCTTCTCTAGCATGCCGGCCGGATTACGTCAGACCTCTGGCTCCTTTGGACTACCTGCGTGCGGTAGACAATGTCTCTCCCCTCTCTCTCCTTCTCCGAGCAATGTCCTCCACTTGCCTGAAGCAATCAGGTGCTTGTTGTAAACATCGGCCCGTGTTTACATCTGAGGACCGCCCCATGTCCTGTCCTATTCTTCCAGAGTTTTGCTATTAATTTAACTCTATGATCTCGGCATGATTTGCTGCTGCGGCCCTGGGCTCATCGTATGGTTCCAGTGGATAATAAATCTTTAAATTAGAAATGTTGTAGATGGGAGTGTTTCCAGTACTGATCTCTTCCAATTTGTATGCGTTGTTTCCCAAATTTCGAATTATGCGGAACGGGCCCGAGTAAGGTGGTATGAATTTATGGAACACCTTCGCTGCTGGATCAGATACAGGTTGGCGCTTAACAAGGACCAACTCGCCCAGTTCCAGTGCACGGTGAAACCGCTTTCCTCGTACCCGGCGCAATCTCCGGTCTGCTTGCTTTCTAAGGTACACAGCTGTCCTTTCCACTCTCAGGGCTGGGGCTGGTCTAGGATCCATGGGACAGTTTATTACTCCTTCCCATGATCTCACTGGATATTCGTTCAAGTGTAGAACGCTCGGTATTTGACCGGTCGATTCATGTCGTGTGGAATTTATGCAGATCTCTATTTTCTTCAGGGCGTCCACCCACTTGTAATGCGCGTCGGGGATGAAGATTTTACAGAATTTAGATACTTCACGAAAAATTCTTTCCGAGGGGTTCGACTGGGGATAACGGACACTACTTAATACATGCTTAATACCTAGCTCCGCTAATCCTCTCTTGAATTCGGCGCTGGTAAAGTAGCTACCGTGGTCCGACAATATGAACTCTGGTTCCCCCATCCTAGGTATGACTTTATTCCTTAGTTGATTGAGCAGCTGTTTTGAATTTGTTTTCTGGACGGCGCAAAGTACCACGTACTTGGAAAAGACGTCCACACAGGCCAAAAGGTGCCGGCATCCTCTTCTCCCCTTAGGTAACGCGCCATAACAGTCAATGGCCACGAGCTCCAATGGTTTTTGTGGCAACAAAGGTCTCGGGTACTGTTTCATCAAGAAATTATTAGGCTTGACCCTCTGGCACGTATCGCACGTCTTTAACACTTCGCATATTGTGTTCCTCATTTTCGGCCACGTGAATGCCTCGCCTAGTGTCGCTCCGTTTTGTCTGTCCCGGCATGCCCTAAAGTATAGTGCGCATGCCACACTAGCTTTCGCTGGAGAGAGGCAGGAACCAATATCCTCATCATGGTATGGTCCTGGTCCACAAATCTATGCAAGAGACCATTGAAATAATTGTAACTATTAGCTCGAGCTTCCGCCTCACGGTATTCCGGGCTTCCGGGTACCAGTTCCCTCTTGAAATATCTGATAATCATTCCCATCCACGGTTCCTTCTCCTGCTCCGCCTGAATGTTGCTTAACTCCCGCAGGAAATCCTGGTCTTGCTGCGTGAGCTCAATCTGATGGACCCTTGCTTCCACGGTGCTTCCGCCTTCTTCCGGGTTCCGGCTTAGAATATCCGGGATCACGTTTAATTTTCCAGGGCAAAATTCCATCTGTAGGTCAAATTGCTGCGCATAAATTGACCATCTATTCAGCCTCTCAGAAAGCATAGCCGACTTAAACAAAAACGTCAATGCCTTATGGTCAGTTTTAATTATTATGGGAAAACCATAGATAATCTTCCTCCAGTGTTCGAGGGCATGAATTATCGCCAATAATTCAATCTCTGAGACTGTATAATTCTTCTCGTGCTTGCGCAATCTGCGGCTAGAGAACGCCAGATATATGCGACTCTGCGGGTTGCTGGCATCTTCCTGGTATAACATGGCCCCGACACCTATCATAGACGCATCGGCCTGTATGATAAATTTGCGAGTAAAGTCTGGATATCCTAGCTTTACACTATTTGCTAGTAGCTCCTTCGTTGCGACAAATGCCTTCTCACTCTCCTCGCTCCACTGCCAACGATTATTTTTTTTCAGAAGCTCTTGGAGTGGTGCCACTATCTCCGTATATCCTGGGCAATTCTCGCGGAAAAAGTTCGTGATGCCTAAAAACATTCTAATGTGCTTCACTCTGGTTGGTCTCGGGAAATTTCTAATTGCTTCAATCTTTGCCGGATTGGGCCGAACTCCTTCTCCATCGATGATATGGCCTAGATATAAAATCTCTTGCTGAAAAAAATGCGACTTCTTGAGGTTGATTTTAAAATTTGCCCTATTGAGGTTCTTTAACAGTTTCTCTAAATTTACCATATGTTCCTCCGCTGTGCTAGACGCAAGCAAGATGTCGTCCACGTATCTTACGGTCATTTCCTTAACCTCTTCTGTTAAATTCCGATCTAAAGCCCTAATGAGTGCAGATCCGGCCGTCTTGACACCAAATGGGAGCCTAGCGAAAACCCAGCTCTGGTGGTCGAACAGAAATCCAGTCAGCAACTGTGATTTCTCCTCCAGTTCGATATGGTAAAGAGCTCGAGAGATCAACTGACGAATAAATCTGTTTTCCTCGAAAACGCTTCAAAACGTCCTTAATTATCGGCGCTTTGTCATGCTCCGGTATAAGGCGTGCATTCAAGGTGCGACTGTCGAGACACACCCTCACAGATCCATTGGGTTTCGCCACTGCAAGTATCGCGTTTAAATACGGTGTAGGTGTCTTTCTGATTATACCTGCTTTCGCCATTTCACCAATAATTTTCCTAACCTCCGGATAGTGTTTCTCTGGAACGGGGTAAAGTTTGCTTTTAAATGGTGACCAGTCGTCCACCTGCATGGCGTAGCGGAAATTTAGAATTTTCCCTGGCATTGTGTCGAACGTTGATGCCTGCTCTCTCAAAATATTTTCTAGGCGTGCCTTGCCTTCGCTGTCCAACCTGGCCTCGCTCAGTTTTTCCTGTAATAGCTTCTCAAATGTTTCTTCGGCTCCGTCAACTTCCACGGCCGTATTCCAGATCTCTCTCAGTGTAGGTTCCCTAACGTGCATGGGTTGCGGGTTCGAATGTCCCTCCTGCGTTTCATTCTCGGCCTCCTCTGGTATTGTTTCTAGCATCCACATATCTGCCTCGCGCTCCAAGTGCACCTCGTTCATGTGTAAATTTACGTTGCTTAACCCTTCCACGTTCTTGAACGTAACTGTGTTCTCATGCAGGTCTATCACTGCCTGGTGGTCGCATATGAAATCCGCACCAAGGATTATGTTGAAATTTATGTTGGCCATAACCATGAAGTTTTGTGATAGAATATGGCCCATTATATCCAAATCTAGATGTACTTGGTATTTGCATACTGCTGACTTCTCCGGAATAACTCCTCTGATTTTTATCTGTGGGACAGGTAATGTGGGTATTTTGTTCTGCTTGTTTAGCATCTTAACTAAAGCTTCGGATGCCAGGCACAGTTGTGACCCAGTATCCACGAGAGACCGGACCCTGACTCCTCCGATTCTTGCTATGATAATAGGTAACTTGCGTAATCCCTGCTGTTTTGGTTGACTGAGCTCATTTAAAAAGTCGTCTGATGTAGCGACCCATTCCTGTATGTGTGCGACTAACCAGTTATTTCCCTCTTGCTCCTTTCTGAGACTGTCTTCTTGGTCTACCACCGAGTTTTTTTTTTTGTGCACGGCACCCTGCTGTCCGGTACCATTGTGCTCCTCTCTCTCCTGCATTACCAGCTCGCTTTCTGCCCCCTGTATATCTGGGTTATGCCTGTTCTCCATGGTGTGTTTCCATTTTTCTCTCTGTGCTTCCTGTTCCTGGTGCAACTCGCTTAAATATCGCTGAGTCTCCTCGTACCGACTATTCCAATCCTGTCTATAGTCTTGCGTGGGCTCCTGCCTTTCTTCTCGCCTTCCGGGCCACGGCCGCCTCCCATCTCTCTCATGTTCGTAAGGGCCGTTCCTTCTTCGCCATTCATCCCTTCTCTGTTGGTACGGCTGCCAGTTCCTTCCGCGGTGCTGTCCCCATTTTCCTCGTTCATGTCCTTGGTATCCGTTCCGCACATTATTTTCATCCCTGCGCTCGTATGCTGGCGGTCCGGTGTTCGTACCCTGACTTCGCTTGCTGGCACCAGTGTCTTGCTGTAACACAGCCGTGTTAACCTGTCCTATGGCTCGCACGTTCCGCATCTGAGGTTGCATAGAAGTGTCATCAAGCTGTCGGAGCACTTCCTCAGCTTGTACCGCGTTATTGACGCTTGCGGCCACTAGTATCTGCTGGACGCTGGCGGGTAATTGCTTGCCGATGGTCATTATCATGTCTGCTTCCCCGGGAGCGACATCAAGATCCCTCATCAATAACATCTGTTTTGTGAAATAATCCGCGTAACGTGTGGGCTGCGTAGCATGGTACTTTCTACTGTACAGCTCCATCCTGAGGCTTAGCTGTGCCGACTGCCCCCAATATTTTCTTAGGAACGCCGATTTGAACCCTTCAAAGTCCTCGAAAGTGTACCTGAAGCTCTGGTACCAGGTCAATACTTCATTCCCTAACATTTTTTCTAAAGTTCTGAGCTGTCTATTTGACGGTACTGCGTGATCGGCAAAAAATGATTCCACCTCCTTAATGAAAGATTTTGGTGTTACTGATCCATCATTTGTGTATCTCCGAGGTCTGTCCTCCTGCATTCTTATAACCTGTACGTATTGCGTGGTTAGTTTATTCTCCATTGGTGTCGATGCTTGTCCGCGAAATTGGTGGAATCCCTCTGTAGTCTCACCTACCGTAGCCTTCTCGACCGCCCCCTGGCTTGCTTCTCTTTCGCTACGTACTGTGGCTGCGGTAATCCCATCGCTTTTATTCGTTCGCATTTCCAACATGAAATCGTCATGTTCCAGAGTTCGTATCTCAGCTTTGATAATTTTCCTATCTTGCTCATCCATTCTGGCTAGGAATTGTTTCTCGACCTCTCTGATCCGTTCTTGGTTCTCTTCCATCTGTTTAAATATTTTCTGTCTATCTTCTTTCCCTTCGACTCCTATCTGCAGGCACGTCTTATTTATTTCCTCTTTCATTCTCAAGTATCTCTCTTCGTCTTTCTTCCCTCCTGCTCCGTTATTTTCTTCCAACCGATTTAGCCTCTCACCAATTAAAGCGTTACTCTCCCGCAGGTCCCCTCTTATTGCCGCCTGCTCTGCTCCTAACTCGCTCCATTTCTCTGCTGCTTGCAATTCCCCCCTTTCTACGTCTTCGTGCATGTCTCGCACGGCTTTATTTAGCTCTGCTATCTGCCCCTGAGCCATGATATTTCCCTCTTCGAGTATGTCTAGCCTGCCTTTCATCTCCTCCTGTGTCAGTTTTAGTCCTTCCGCGCTCAAATTGCATGCTAACTCTATTTGGTTTAGTTTAGCGAATGTCTTCTCCTCGCTAAGCGCGATCGCCTCTCTCAATGTTCCCTCCATGCGCTCTAATTGTATGCCCGCGTCTGCTTTAATGTCTAGCGTAAGCTTCGCGAATTGTTCCGATAATTGTCCGCTAGTGTCTGCCTTCAAATCTGCCTTTAAATGTTCATTGTTCTCGGCTATAATTTGATTTAATTGTTCGCTGGTGTCAGCTTTCAAGTCTGCTTTTAAGAGTTCATTGTTCTCGGCTATAATTTGATTTAATTGTTCGCTGGTGTCAGCTTTCAAGTCTGCCTTTAATTGGGCACACATCGCTTCCATAATGGCTCGCACTTCCTCTGAAGAAGCCATCTCCTCCACCACACAAAATACACTTATCTGAGAAATAGGGGCATGCCTTAATGAGGAGACAATCTGTTAGCGCTAAAATGAGTTCCTTTTTGTTCCATGTTCTGCCTCCCCCAATTACTTTAGTCAGCTCAATTATTTACGTTATTCTAACCCATAAGCAAATAGCTATCCAAGCTGCATATTGAGCTTCCTACGTGATGCACACTCCCTTAAAGTTTCCTTGAATAAATTCTTTCATCCTTACACTCGCGGTTTTTACGTTAATTTATCCCAGACTTGCTAATAAAGATATTAACAATCTATAGGCTACCAGCCTTCCTATTTCATTTTCACTGGAGTTTGTTACTATCAAAATTCAAATCGGGCGCCCAGCTGACATGTCTCTACTTTACATTTGCAATAAAAATGTCAACTGTATTTCTAATACAAACTCCATGATTTTACACCCCTTTTATTTACAATAAATCAGCCACACGCTCTTGGCGCGCCATCATAGACTAACCCTAGTCGTACGAATCATACGCAAAATCCGCCACGGATGGCAGATTTTACGATGTGCACCGACTAGCTCAAACAGGCATATGACTTTCCACATGATCCAATGAATTAGGTATCAAAACAACAATGCAATCAACTAGGGACGAATGGCTAATGCGCCATCACATAACCCCTATATACCCTTCCAGGGCCTTCTAGGATGTTGAATCTTATCTCGGGCGCGGCTCGTTCGGTGGCTAATTAACACTTCACATCCTAGGAATTCGGAATTTTGGATCATGGGAACTTAAAACTATAAATCATATGCCAGGGGAACAAGGAAACAAAATTTATTCTTAGAAGACTACAAAACAGAAGAAACAATCCCTTAATAAAACGTAGAACCACAACAAAATAAACTGTGTCATCACTGTCCTCCTCTGCCATAAAGTCCACAGAGATGGTACGACCAGGGTACCTTAAATCTAATTAGTTCGGGCAAGCCTCAGCTTCCCCCTGATCAACACTGCAGGATCATGGAACTCCAAAAAAAATAAAAAAAATAAAAATAAAATAAAATCCCAAAAATCAAAGTGGCGCGCTCTCACCCCAGGTGAGTTCAAATGGAACAACAAAGGACTAAATTAATGCCACAAGAAATGAATCATTACGTTAATCAGATCATAACACAAATACTCCAACGGAGCATCAAATCAACTGAATTTTACAAGCTGGAACCTCATTTTAACGCTCTTATATTGGAAAAGTGAATCGTACAGACGAGACCGTTCCGTTTGGCAAACAGACCTCCCTTCACGACCTCCGTTAGAGTCGTGTACGGTCAGCATGCAGTGCGGCCACACAAACACTACATTAAGCTACAACGTGCCTATCTCATTCACATACAACAGTTCCCGTGTGAAACATTTATCAAGACAATCATTAATACCGACTAGCGGCCACCCGGAGGGTACAAATCTGATACACTAGTAACGTGGGTCCACAAAATAAAATCAAAACACAACAAACCAGAATCCCAGAATTAACAATAAAATATGTAAACAAACCAGCCATTTTAACTTTGACCAATTAACCTCGGACAGACTCAAGGCCAAGCAAAGCACCCCGTGGCGAGGAGTGGCTACCAGCTTTCACCCCCTCCACAGCTGATGTATACTGACTGAAGCATGAGCTCACAATAGCCCAATTCAACAAGTCCCGCAGAATCATCACTTAGCACGCTGCCTACGGGCGTCAGATCGACCCCAGCATCACGGCCGTGATTTTACCTCGTGGGAATTACCCGTCCACGGAATTACCAAAAATACTTACGTGGTTCTGAACATCCACGACTTACCAATATGCATCAGTACATCCAGCCATACTCCAATTAAATTACCTCAAATCGCCGGGTTTGCCTGCCTTGTCCGTCACCAATCGAAGATTGCAACACAACCATTACCTGGTAGAACTTACCACAGTCGATCCACGAACCTGATTTACCACAAAATATTCAATATGCTCTGGTTTGCTTACGACCACTGTACAAACTCTCACCCCACCTGATCAACTGAAAAATGTATCTACAGTGACAGTAGCTGATGGCCAGATTTCCCCTGAATGATAATCTCCCCAAACTACATTGAAAACCATGACCACACGATACATATTTACACGCACGTTGCAGCAACAAACACAACAACAAAAACACAACTAACATTAAGAAATTGAATATGTACACAGCCATTGCACTTATGCTGATCCGTACACCCCTAACTAAATTATGCAAGATAATTTGCTGTACTTATCACTATTCCTGGGTCCCAGACTGTCTCCATCATCGCGGCGTGCCCCAAGGTTTTGGGTTTACGCCCTCATTCCTCGCATGACGAATTCCATAGTTGAAGATCCTCCCATTGTTCCAATCTCGGCATCAGCTTCCTCTTGCTTCAGGTACCTCGTGGTAACGAAGAACACAGAAATACACAATTTTTTTAATGCGACAATCAAGAAAGTAACACGCACTCACTGTTCCGGACCGATAATCCTATCATTCTCCTAAATGCTACCATCTGAACTACTCGATTCATCCAGATCGTCAACCGTAGCTCCTATCGACACAACTTATATGTTTATCTAGCGCAATGGCTAGCCCATTTCTCAGCCACTAACAAAAACTCGCACTCGTATGCTATAGTATTTAGACATGATCTCAAAAAAAACCGCCACGCTATCTCAATTTACCATCTGACGTGAAAATTAACAGAGTCCAAATCACGAACTCGACTGACGTGGAGCGTCCGTGACAGAATCACAAAATTGACTGACTCCACTCTCCCATTTGGAGCTATTTAAGTTTTTGAGGCATAACCTGCCGTAGGAGGGGGAAATATGAGATTTATTTCCAAAAATAATAGCTCTGTCCCAAATTGACTTATATCACTGCACTCATCGCAATCTCAATGTCTCATTGGTGATATCCTTTCCAAGAATCGATCGTGGACTCCTTATCAAATAACCTCCGTAATCATCCCTCATTGTCTGCCAATTTACGCGCCAAACACGGCTTGGTGACGCTTATCCCCTCATTGGCTGATGCTGAAACGCCCCCATATCAGGCATTTTATACTGAATTAAATCAGCCTTACATCCAAATTGCATCAAATTACATTTCTGGGAGGCTGAGAGTCTCCCGCTTCCATACATGCAACTCTCATTGCTCTCCGGTCATTAATTCTTAAGTAGGTCACATTTGGGCGGCACCAAAACTTGGAGCTGTGACCTTGCCAAACTGCAATTTTCCCACACAAATTCCTGCGTTCAACGACCTGCCTGTCCTACCCTCGCTCGTCTTCTCATGGTACAATGTCCTCCCTCGGCACACCCTGGAAACCTGCCAAGTGCATTTATGACCACTCAACCCTCCTGCTATTCTTCGTACACGTCTCTGCACACATCCAATAAAAGTATTCGCCGCCTCTGTACTCTGCATCTGCTGTGCCGGTCTGCGTATAGAATTAATGTTGGAAATACAAACTTGAGACTAGATGGATATGCAATATGCCATAAGGTCTCAGTATGTATCTTATATTTTGTTGTACATTGTAATATGGATGCACTTTGTATCATGGGATTATCCTTGCGTTATCGTCAGGATGACAATTGACATTTGTATATGTTTAAGCTTCACACCCCACTGTTTGCATTATTTGATACCACGTTATAATGAAATATTGTTCCCCTTACCTTATACACCTACACATGATCGCTGGACACTACCCGGAGGCACATATAATCTACAAGGCACTTCTGCGAATCCCCAACCTTCGACGCTCACTTCTCTAATGCACATTCTCTATCTGCCCCATAACTCACCCTTCCACACTTTATCTACTACGAGGCTACACACACCTCCGACGACGCCACCAACACATTTCCGGACGGAAATACCAGAAGAGAAGAACAGAAGAAAGAAGATATACAAGTAAGAAGAAGATGCCCTATTTTCCAAAAACCACCCCCACGTCTTCGTCCAGTTATCGAGGACGATAACTAACTCCACAAAGGGGGTTCTTGTACCCCTAGGGTACGCCACCATCATCCCCTAACACTAACACCCCCGGAAAACCAAATGCCACATACCTACTTCAAGAACCAACGAATACATCTACATAAATACACATCTAACAAATTATTGCCTCAATGAACTCAGGTAGCCTCGTGTCCGAGCCCAACGACCCCAGGGAGGGCTATGACATGGGAGAAATGTGCAAATTCCGCAAACGCAGCGCGACGCTCCTATAAAAACTCCGGGAGGTCATGCCTCCGGATCAGTCTGTCTCAGTGTTACCTGCGTGCCGAAACGCTGCTGGAAGCCGAAGGGTAAGTGTCTTAAGCGATCACTACACTCACATTCAATTACACTCCCATCCCCCTGTGCTTGGATTGTGATAATTACTTATTTTTATTAACTGCACTGCTAATTACAGGAGTACTTCAAATCCGAAGTACTCATTAAACTCAAACATAGTAGAAGCCACTGGTCTTTTCATTTATTTAATTAGTTGATAAGATCCTACCCTCTTAGCTTCCCCGCTAGGTAGGATCTAGTATTAGCACTGTTATTTAATTGTTTCGAGACGTCAGCAGAACGTCACAGCCACAGCGCTGTCACCAGCAGGCTCGCTCCAAGCTCGCCTGCTTACGATTCACATCAGACCGCCTAGCGCCGATATCGCGCACAGAGCACTTAGTAAACCACCCTTCCTTCCACACTCACACCCTAAACTACCCCGCCAAGCAGTACCTTGAGGAGTTCTCCTTTCAGATCGTACTGACGATCCCAAGCCACTAACTAATCACCACCTCTTACACGTAATTGCCAAGCTTTCCCCCTAAACACATTTATTTCAACCCTTAGATTAATACCTTGTAGAGGCTACCCTCTCGGGTACCCTACAATATTTAACATTGCAGAGTATACATGATTATGATAATAGATGCACACTGAATACAACTCTTTCTCTCTTAAAAATAGTCTGTTATAATTTTTAAACACAAGGCTTGTTGTATATCTTTTTTATAGCAATGTCCATTCACTGTTGTTTTCGAAAACTGGGGATGCCGCAATGGTTTTATTGGCATAAAAACCTTATTGTTATTACTATTTAGTCATTTTGATCCTCTTGCAATACTACGGTACCTTTTTGCATATCAAGAGCAGATGACCTAGTTGTTCCACTCCTTAAAACGACAACAACAAAACCTCATGCATAGTTTGTGATGTTGATGGCTCTTGCGATGTTGAATATGGATTAAACATAACTTTTAGAACAGGGGTTAAACGTTGCTTATTAAACAATCCATTAATTTGAGTAGCAATATGGTTTTCTTGTTTTTTTTTGTCGACGGCAACTGTGTTTCATGCAGTACACTACATTGATGATCACTGACACTTAAAACCTCACTATTTTTACTTTTTAGGTCACCACGACAATGCTTGGAACGTTGTTTTGAACAGCGCCAAATATCAGTTCCATTTCTATTGGTTCGTTTCACAATATATGAATATCCTTTATAGTATGCATAAGGCTTACCATACCTAGTCACTGATACTTCCATGTCAAATGTCAAGGATAGACTAAGCTCTAGGAAAGTCAACTTGGTAATAAGAATAATAGTTTAATGTAAGAGCAAATATGGATCCAAAGAGTTCAGGTAAAAGTGGAAGCAAATAAGCAAATATAAGAACCAAGAGTGGGGGTAAAAGTGGCCGCAAAGTGGTAGACCCATTACACAATAATTTTAGCACGACGTAGCTTTTGTTCAATTTCATTGATTTCTCAATCATGACCTGTACTGTTGTACTGTTTCCTCTCCCTGTAGGTATTGTCACCCTGTAGTCTGTTTTGGCCCTTGCGTATTGTATAGGTGAGTGTCTTCCATTGTTAAGTTTTCTGCTAAATTGTGGTTGTTGTGCCTTACCTCTATTGTTTCTCCCTTGTGTTTGTGTGTCGATTGCTGCGATTTTCATTTCCTCTAACTGCTGTGTGAGGTAGTGTATTTGTTGTTGGAAATCGTGTTTATCTGTTTTGATATGAGAGTCGACGGCCTTTTCCGTGATTTTGTTGACCGACTCTATAATCTTAATATTTTGTCGTAACTGTGTGATTGTTGTGTTCATAAAAAGAACGAAGAGTTCCTCCCATGTGTTTCCCATGTTGTGCTCTTGTAGCTCAAACCATGTCAGGGCCGTGTCGGACAGGTATGCGGGAAATAGCCGCTTTCTGTCTGCGTCCGTCCAGCCATTAATGTTGGCCACCCTGTTAAAAGCCTTGATATAATCCTCAGGGTCTTGGTTGACTCCTGAGAATTTCGTAGGCTGGATGAGGGGATATTTTGCGTGTACGGCCATGTCTTCTGTGTGTGCTTCTGTGCTGTTATGTAAGGAAGTGTTAGATTCAGTGTGTTGCGATGTTATGGGGTTAGTTTGTGAAGTCCTGGGTTCGACTTGTGCTGAGTGTGATGCAATGTGTATGTCGGATTGTTGAATTGTTTGTGTTGTTTTGCAGGTCATTACCTGACTCTCTGTCTTTGTCACTGTGTCCTGAAATCTCACTCCCGGATCATCTTAAGTGTAATAAGTTGGGGGTGTGTTCGTCGCCAGATATGCTTTCGCTAACCGGGGGTGTGTTCGCGTATTGTGTTGACTGTATTACCGACACTGTCTTGTCTATGTCCATTTTTATTGATTCTGCGATAATTTGCGTATCTAGGGCTAAAGCCATTGCTGAAGGGTCGTTTGTGATGTGTTCAGAGTCTAATATCTGTGTTATGAGGGTGAGTATGCTGTCGTGTTTCTGTTGTGTGATATGGAGTTGTTCTAGGACCACGGAACTGGAGTGTTAGTGGGTTGTCACTTGATGTCTGTGAGCTGTTGCGGGCTTGTGACCCTGTAAAATGAAGAATTTGTGTGGCCGCTAGAGGGTATTTAGCGCGGATGTTTAGCGCTGCCGCTTCAAGCTCCTGGAGTAGGCGGGGTGCAGTGCTTTCGTCTTTTAGGTCTTCGTCTTTAATTTTTAGTTTGGGTCTGAGTGGTGTTGTGTTTGCCGATAAATGAAGTTTCCAGTTCCTTAGGGTAGCTTTGAGTGTGGCCATATAATGTGGGGTTGTGAGTGTGAACACGCATGTCCTTAACGAATTTGAAGCGTCACTTCCTTCTGGGAAACGCCCCAACGATAAAACCCCAAGCGAGAGACCTACTTATTGGAAAATCGCTCTTCCAAACACTGGCCGAGTCGCAGGGGTTAAACCGCAGATAAAACTGTTTGAACACGATCTCGAATACATCTCGCACGCCATAAACAAACCCCTAGAATCAAAACACTGTTCAAATCATCCTTCCAGCACCTTCATACACTACACTCACCTCCGCCTACCCCCAGCCTCTTCATACACTACACTAACCCCCGCCTACCCCCAGCCCCTTCATACACTACACTAACCCCTAGCCCCCTCATACACTACACTAACTCCCGCCTACCCCCAACTCCTTCATACACTACACTCACCCCCAGCCTCTTCATACACTACACTAACCCCCGCCTACCCGCAGCCCCTTCATACACTACATTAACCCCCGCCTACCCCCAGCCCCTTCATACACTACACTCACCCCCAGCCCCCTCATACACTACACTACCCCCGCCTACCCCCAGCCCCTTCAAACACTACACTAACCCCCGCCTACCCCCAGCCCCTTCATACACTACACTAACCCCCAGCCCCCTCATACACTACACTAACCCCCGCCTACCACCAGCCACTTCATACACTACATTAACCCCCGCCTACCCCCAGCCCCTTCATACACTACACTCACCCCCACCTACCCCCATGTCCTTCAAAACTTTCTAAACATCTACACAAACCCCGCATTCCCTCGCGAAGAGAACACACACCCGCTAGATCCAACACACTAGTGGGATAGCACCTGGCCGGAACTGCGTTCTGAACGATCCCCGATATAGCTCCCTCCAGCCTCATCTTGCTCAAAGCACACCCGGACAAGAGTCAAAAACAACCCCTTAAATATCATTCACACCCCCTCACACACAATTACATACGCCGACATGCAACACTAATCAGGGGTTCAACAATGAACAAAGAGCACTGGAGTCATACCAGACAAACAGAGAAATCCAACCCAATCTTACAACCCCCTACAATCTCTCATGCCCTTATAAAAGGCTATCACACAAACAATTCAGTCCCACACATGACAGGCAAACGACTCCTACTCATTAAACACACTCAATATACGTTGCATTTCATCCCAATGCCCAGACACGAACGACAGCAAATCCATAACGTAAGGGCAAATCACGCACACAAGGGAGGAGAACAAATAAGCTTCGAAAGAGAGACTATGTATCCTTGCTTTGTATAACTGACCTATCATAATTTCTCCTATTCTCCCATATAGCATTCCATTCCACTGGTTGGCTTTGCTTTTGGAAAAGGAAAGAACCTGTATTCGTCTCATGCTCTCTTAGGATACGATTGATGAACCTGAGAAGGGCCGTTTGGGCACCCAGAGGAGAGTGTGAGAGGATTGGTAAAAACCGATCAACCTCTCATTTCATCTTTTGAGCTACCTTCTTGAGCGAAGTCTTGGGCTAGGCAGCGTTCTTATGCTTAGGTTTCACTGTCACCACCTTTGCTGCCTTCTTAGCCTTGGAAGGAGATTTGTTAGGCTTAGGGGCAGGAGTAGCACGCTTCTTCTTCTCGGCGGGTTTCTTGGAGAAGGCCTTCTTGGCGGCTGCGTTCGCCCCGGACTTCTTGGCCTTGGGGAGGCTTCTTCTCCTTAGGGGCAGAAGCTCCCTTTCCCATGGTCTGTACCAGTTCTCCGGAAGAACATCAGCGTTCAGGTACTTCTTGAAGAAAAGGGCGAGCTTCTCAGAGTCCACCTTGTAGTTGACCGTGATGTATTTCTTGATAGCCTATAGAGATGATCCGCTGCGTTCCTTGAGACTCTTCATGGCACTGCCTACCATCTCGGAGGGTTGTGGATGGGCCGGCTTGGTTCGGCGCTTCTTGGAGGCAGAAGGCATGCTCTTCCTGGACGAGGCCTGGGCCTGAGCCGAGGCAGGAGTTGAAGCTGCTGATGCTGTGTCGGCTATGGTGAGCGAACGAGTGTGTGTACTGCTGTCAGTAAAATAAAGAAAATGGGGGATGGGGTAATCTCAGGCAAGGAAGTCGTTTATGGCGTCTGATAAATGGGGACCTGGTCTCATTTTGCCCCTTAATTTCTTAAATTGTGTGTGAAATTGTTAATTTAACAGTGATTTTTGAATGACATGTATATACGCTCACTGCTTGGAATTTATATTTTTACAGAGGGCGTAGAATGGTGTAATTTTTGGAAGGCGTATACATGAAATTGAGATTACCTTCCTGTTAGCTGAGCCATGGCCTAGATAGACAGCTTCGTGGGCAAATGAGTCTAGAATTAGACCACCCATTTAGCTAACCATCTGGTGTAAGAGTGCTGCAGCAGCATCTCAGGCTTGTCGCGAGAAGCGAGGAGAAGTTGCCAAGTGAAGCTCAAACGGTGTTATTTGGCTAAAAGTATTCCCATAGTTGTACCAGGTGTACAGTCATTGTTGGTAATTTATCTTTGGGGCCCCTTACCAGGCTCGTAATTGTAGTGTGTGTAATGTTAAAAGCTAATAGTAAGCCATAAGAGTGTAATAGCACTGCTTTCGCTACTAGCTACATTGAGTGAGGTCTGGCGGGAATGGAGCGCTGTGATTGGCTGTTGTGTTAGTGTCATTTGTGGGTGATTGTGTGGCGTGAGAAATGGTATTTTATTGATTTTATGAATACTGAGTGGTGTATATTGTGTATTTGACAATTGTAATGCTTGGAGAATAGTTTAGTCGGACGTCGGACAGTCATCCAGCGTCTGGGTAGATTACTAGCTTGGGAATAACCTACCCCCCAAAGGAAGATGGTGAAGAAAAAGAAGTGGGTTTCGGATTGGAAAAAAAGGATGGAGAAATAGGTCGAGAGTCCAAAATAAGTTATAATTTTAACTTTAAGTATACTCAAAGGCAGCTGCCACTGGAAATCCGCTTTCTGATACCTAAAGTGGGTAGGGACCTGGACGAAGCTAACAGGAAACGCAGCTGAACTTGGGCTATTCGCAAGAAAGTTGCTATAGCGTATTCCCTCTCAAGCATAAATATGCCTACCATGGGGAAGGGTGGTGGTCTGGCAAGACAAAGAGTAACGGATTTATTGTGTATCTGTTCAAAGGAGTTTGTTTCTAAACAAGTAATTTGAAGAGTACAAATAATTTGAATCAGCCTTGATATTTAGGTCTTTTAAATTGTAGAATTTCTAAAGAGCGACCAAATGCTTCCAAGAAGGATAGGGATAAAGCAATTATACCCTTGGGAATAATTTTGGTAAGTGTTCCAATAGTTGCATTTAGAAATGACTAAGCTTTTACCCACCAAGGCGCCGACTAAAAGTTTAGACAATGAGAAACACTTATATTTTGAAAAACCAACCATAAGTGTTAGAGAGTATCTCCACAAGCAGGAGGCTGGCGTAGCGAGCTATGCTTGCCTTACTGGCCAGTTAGAATTAGCTATTAAAGCTAAGAGAGACTTTACTATGTTAGTAACTAAGAGTTCTTGCTCAAATGCAATAAGTGGTGAACACGGGAAGAGTCAAGGAAGACAGGATCTTGCCAAACCGTTATGTTAGAGAAATGATAAAGCAAAGAACAAATCTTTAATTTATTTAACAATGTAAAAGGAAGTAGTTTTTGTAACAAATATATAATTTTGATTTTTATAAACAATTGGGGTCGCTTTAAAATCTTCGTAAGATTTTGAAATGTTGTTAAGATTAAAAATGGGAAATTTAAATATATTGACGTAATTAAGGTTAACCAATAAATCAAATACAAGATGTGTACTTAAAGGATTTCTAGATAAGTATCTTAGAAATATGAACAAATAACAACTTCGAAAGTAACGACAAAAAAACAGGAAGAATGAAATAGAAGTTTCTATAACTTCTTGTGTTGATACAGAAATACTTGGGTAGATTATACAAATAGGGCAGGTCACTTATTGTGAAACCTGAAGAGAAAATTGAAAGGAAGTTTCTAGAACTCCTAGGTTTAAGTAGGGATCACGAGAAAAATGGGGCAAATTTCCCTTTCGTGAAACCTAGAGATAACTCACTTTTGAGTAGAAAGAATTGTATTCCCTAATTAGAAGGGAGAAACAATATAATTTAAGGCTTGTACTAGACACGACGTTTTACAGACATTAATTCGTTATACATGGAGCAAATAAGGGAGGGCACTTATGTAGAGTGACACCTCATTGAAAAAAGACCTAAAGTAACAATTTTATTATTTTAGTTTGTTAGTAAAGGGTTTGGGAAAGATCTAATGGGATTGTGGAAAAGTGTTCATGGCCGTATTTATTGTACTCGGACGAGCGCGACGCGGATGAAAAGTTGAACAGGCACTGTTTTCATTATAGTCTGTTGATATAGTTGAAGAGTTCACTGTAGTAGCACAAAACGTTGATGGCAAAGAAAGTTATTGCAATGGTGGAAAATAACTAGTTACACTAGATTTGCGAGAGTCTATTGCTTGAAAAACTTGTAGGTTATAGTTGAATGCACCAGAAAAATCCCAACGGAGGAAGAAAAATTAGATATTGATTAGCAGTTCATAAGGAAGATTCCTTAGTTTAAAAATGTATTCCCACATGTGAGTGGAAAATACATGACAGTATAACTGGTAGATAGAGTGCAGTTTCTGGAAGGTTCCAGAGCAATGATGACTTGTTTATATTGGGTAGAGAATCCCTCGACGGAAAACTAGATTATATAGACAGTTGGTATTTTAGAAATATCCCTCGATGTGAGATAGCATCTCAGAAAATCTTTCATATTGAAAGTCAGACTTGATAGTTTAAGTTTGATCAAGAAGATCTCTAGGAAGCAGTTCTTATCACATAGCAACTTTCACTGTCTATAAAATCCAAATAAAAGCACTAAGCCTTTTAAAAGCGATGAAAATGTGGTTAAAAGATGAAGTCGGTACTTATCTTTGCTTCATGAAGAAGGCGATGTTGCTGTTGACGGTTGGTTTTAAGACTCGAACATGGCGTCGAATTAAAAAGTTTGCCTCTAGAGTTGAGGAGGCGAGCTTTAGTCAAGCTCCAACTGACTGGTTTGACTTCCGACGTACAAGTGAGGGCAGCTAGACGCAGCGAAAGTACACTAGCGTAGACGGCATGTCCAACAAGATGTTGAGTGCACTTGAGAGGGTGAGCGGTTGCTCACGGCACGGAGACAAGTCGAGAAGAAGTGAACGAGCGAGCGAGCAGCGCGCGCAGAGAAGAGAGCAGTAGGAGGATGCAAGAAGAGGGGGAAGCGGGCGAGTAAGGGGAGGAAACAAAGAGGTTAAACATGATAAAACTTTACAAAAACAAAATTCTTCTTGGAGCGGTGTCTTCACGGAGTAGTTGGTTGGTGAAGAACACGACGCCCTGCGGATTAATGTAGAAGTCATCATGGCTTGAAGCAATGGAAGTTTGGAAGGCAGCGATGGGACGCTGTCAGGCTGGTTCAACGGAATATGCGTTTCTGTAAAAAACTGACAGAAAAAATGAACAAATGCACGGGGCAAACGGGAGGTAACAGTTCGATGTTGGTGTGTGCGGGAATGAAATGTAAATAAATGGACTGATATAAAGTAATGAAGAACAGCAAAAGCTAATTCTTTCTTTCCGTGTATTTCCAAAAATACACCAGCGCCCAACCGCGGCCAGTGGACCTTAACTCTTGTATTGTACTGGTAGTGTTCTTTGATTGGTGTAGTGAGGTTGAATTATTGTTAATTACTATGTTTGTTGGCGAGATGTACTGTGGTGTCCGTATGAGATGTCTGCGTTTTGTAGGATCTCTTTGAGTATTAGTATGTATTTTGGTTTTCGTTTACTGGTTGTGGTGGGATCAGGTTCATATCTGCCTAGTCGGCGTATGAGTGGATTGGTGATTAGGGCGGTTTTGATGTAGAATTTTCGAGTGAGGTTTGCAACAAAGTCAAGGAGGTACGGGATCTTGGTGTTTCTGTGCATGTCTATAATACGCAGTTTATATTGGGATCTTACTGCCAGGCGTAGATTGTAATCGTTTGGGGTCGGAGGTTGAAAGAAAGCCCATAGCTGTGAATGCGAATGAGTTCAGTATACAGTATATGTGTAAGTCTTTTTGGTGTTCAGATTACTTTAGGGATTGATCAATTGGTATAACGTTCTCATGTGTGCCTTGGAACGTTGAATAGTCGTTTATACGTAAACAAAATGGTCAAGGCTCAGGTATAGACTAAACGGTAGGTTGGACCGCGCAGGGAACCACCGTGGCCGGCTGTCGGTGTGTCAGAGTGACGGGAAGTTGGGGACATGTTTTCTAGACCCTTTAAGGTGCTCGGCATGCCCCTCGGGGACGCCCAGGCATCCTGGTCGGGATAGGAACGGATAGCCAAAAGTTGGGCACTTCCCCTTACCCTAGAGTTTCCCTCTTAGTTTCTGCCGTCCTGGCTGAGGTGCCTTTGATGGGTAGCAATTCACCGGTCGCCTCTCCTTGCCGACGTTCAGGGGTGTCCGGCACCGTCGCGACGCCCTGGAGAGACCGCCGCTCACCTGCCCGAAGCTTCATCCTTCCTCTAGCCCAAGTAGGAGGTCAGCCACCCGGTACCGACCCGATACCCACGAAGGCGACAGCCATTCGGCCTTCAGGTTGATTTCAACAGAGGGAAGGAAGCCTACAATAATCTTCCTCTCGCAACAGTGCCTGAAAGGTCCTACGAAATTAAGGACCTAAGGTTGGAAACACCCTCAGGGAGTTCCGGGACAATTGCTTCCTCGTTAGTCCTGTCCTGTATCTTCCCGAAAGGCCCATCCTCCTCATCAGGGCGAGCTAGCCTCATCTAGAGCTACTATCGTTCCTTAGGGCCCTCCTCCTTCATAAGAAACCGTCACTAGGACACTAAAAGAAGTAAAGTTTTCTGGAAAGAAAATTAGACCTGGGGGGAGGACTGGCATATTTATCAGAGTCATATTTGGTCTGCAAGACAACCAAACACCATAATTTACCTCGCCTTAGTGAGAGAGCCTACTCCCACGTCCGATGCAGAGACACCGAATAAGTATTCGAACCAGGTCCTGAAAGAGTGAGATGAATACGTTAACATTCAGGATGTTACACTGCCACGAGAGGCCGAAGAGGCCTGTGAGCCTCTCAAGCAGCTGTTAAGGAGGAGTTTTATCCTGCATCTGTACCTCCCGGGTCACGAACAAACAGCCATCCTACTTGAAAGCTTAGGCCCTTTTATGAGGTCCCCTACGTGTGAGAACACCTCTCTAGTCGTTGTCTGTATGTCCCAAGAACAATGATATGTTATATGAAGTGCATTTCTATATTTTGGTTAAGTGTAATGTAAGTAAGCACATGCAATGAGAAAATGTATGACTAAGTAGAAGGATGAAATAATGAGTGAAATAGGGTGATTACGACCTGTCTAATTGATATTATTCCTACTAGCTTAGTTTGTAAACAGTGTGTGTATTCCCCCTCCCAAAATCCCTCCCTCTTTAAACTGTCTAGTCATAAACTTATTAAAATAAATAAGAGCATATATCTAAATTAAAGCACTTTGTGGTACCTGTCTCCACGTATACTCTAGTACACATTTCTCGCTTTACTATGTCCAATTCTAAGGCATTGGGAAACAAATTAGAGCATCTTCTAACTCAACATGAAAGGGAAGGCTAGATCGAACATTCTTTTTGAGCCTCGTTGGAAGAATTCGTACAAAGAGAGAGGTTTATTTATGCCGAGCAAGGCGATAGAAAACATCATAGGTATCTTAGACACGAACCGCATCGTAGTACCAAGAATTCTTAAAATCGTTGCCTAGAACCTGACGGGATAGAATTCAAAATTGTCCCCACGAACACCGTATATCAGAGCGCTCAGGTTTTATTTTCCAAGAGTTATATGCGGTTTATTTATCACGAATAGGACGGCCTCCTTCCTACGTGTGTTATTAGCTGCTAATCTCTGCCATGGCGTCATTTTTTAATGGCAGAAATAATCGTCACAAGCCGCCATTACGAGCGCTTTTGTGTTTGAATCACCGGCTACTGAAAACGCAATTTGAGAAGTCACTCACTATGAAGACAGTAATTTGCGAGAATTCTAAGAAAAATCGATAAATAATGGGTATAAAGTTTAATCTCAACCCCCCAATTATAGATATCATTTGGCACTGTAGAGCTTCAGTGCTTAGAAAACAAGGGTCGATAACTCTCAATTAACAGCGAGTATAATGCTATATTATGATATTTCTCTCTTTAGGGGCAGATGACCTAGCTATTCTGCCCCCATAATGCTTGTTATTCTCTTGGCGGAAAGATCCTCTTAACCCTTTCTTTGTAAGCTCCTTCAGGGCCCTCAGGTCATCAGCCAGGTGCACTCGAGTAATGCTCAAACCAACGGTAGACCACCGGAGTAGTATCTTGTCGGAAGGCCCTTTCTAATGCTTGCCTCTCCCCTTCCCCTCCTTTCCCCTCTGTGTAGTAGGTTCTGTGTGTATGCGTGATGATAACCTGCTTTATTGGGGTGTTTGTGTATTTTGAAGTCAGGTGAGGATTGGGAAGGACGCACTGGCCTCATGTTAAGCACCGTAACAATAACACAGGTTATCAAGCAAAATTACTTACACACAGCCATGTTTAAGGGGCTGATCGTCCTCCTTAGTCGATGTCCCTTTCATAATAAATTTCAACTTCAATGCTTATAATATTACTAGCTGAAGTACCCGTGCTTCGCTACGCGTCATAAATAAATTAAAATGTGATGGTGATAGTTAAAACAGGGGATAGGCGAGGTGCTGCGCAGAGGGAGATTAAGGATGGAACATTTTGTCCAACTACACCGCTCGGCGTTGACCGTGTATTATAGCACAAATTTAGGTTTTACTCGCTAACCGTTGGAGATACCTTTCAGATAAAAAATGTTATTTTAAACCTCGTACATGCCATCAAAAGTTTGCTATTTCTTAGCGTTCTCTTTTTATTTGAAATGGAAATATGAAAGTTAGAAACCAAAGGGTGTAGTGACGTCACTAAAATGGTCGCCATTTTTAAATAGTGCAAAGTATTGAAATCAAAAGTAACCTATATGTTAACCAGGTAAATCAGCTACTTCCATGTAAAATTCATGTAAATCGGACCAGTGATACTTGCGTGATTGAGTAATACACAGACACACACCATCTCATTTTTAGCCTCGCTTCGCTCGCGTCTTAGTCGTGTCATATTGTTATTCAATGAAATGCAGGTTTAACTCCGTTAACACCCCTTTAGAACCTGAATATCCAAAAATCCCTCCTTAGTAGACGTTTTCGACACACAACAAACATATCCCCAAAATATAATTCTTCTAACTTTAATAGTTTTGGTTGGTCGATGAGAGTGAACATCCAAAAATCCTTCCTTAGTGGACGTTTTTCTTCCAGAATTTCACCCCTCCCCATAGGCCCCTTAAATTGCATTTATGAAAAAAAAACGGTCGAACATCTATTTATTTTATTTATTTATTTATTTATTTTTCAGCTGATTGATTTCCTCCGAGTTTCAAACTCCTCGCCTATGTCGTTTAAGAGATACACGCTCCGTTAGGAATCTTTCAACCTCCACTTTTCATCCCTTTCACCTCATAATATACACTACATCGAAAAACCATTAGACATATGTCAGCTTATTTTTAATGATTATTATATATGCCAAGTATCACATCCCCAAATGAAACCACTCGTGAGATATTAGTTTTGTTCGTGCAGCAAATCTGTGATAGTCTGTGATTTGAACAAGAGCGCATGCGCGGATTTGGAGCAGTCAGAGACAGTTTCTGATTCTTCCCTGCACGAACGTCACGTTCAGTCAACCATATAGACGTTAGGTGTCAGCACCATTGCCGTTTGCTCAGGTCGTGTTTTACGTACGGAAACAGGAATATTTGTACTCAACATGCAAGGTATGTGTAAAATAACTTATTTAGTAGGCTATATTATGAATATTCTACGGAATTTACCAGGATGTATGAAAGATGGAACATCTTGCGTTTGGGTCAAAGCAATTAGCGTCTATAACACTGGTAGTCGAGCGGCCAATCAGAGTCAGGCGCCTTCAAACTCAATCTCGCGCCACAAAACTTCGTAAAATTCAATTATAACCAAAAATCTCACTCCACAAACACCAAAATCAGTAAACTACCATCATTTCAGAAGCCCTTAACATTAAACAGACATAGAACGCATAGTAATGACCCCTTCATAGAGTAGGCTATTGACTAAACCCGATCATGTCTCCTTCAACTTTACTGAAGATTACTATAAAATTCAATTATAACCATAAATCTCACTCCACAAACACCAAAATCAGTAAACTATCATCATTTCAGAAGCCCTTAACATTAAACAGACATAGAACGCATAGTAATGACCTCTTCATAGAGTAGGCTATTGACTAAACCCGATCATGTCTCCTTCAACTTTACTGAAGATTACTATAAAATTCAATTATAACCATAAATCTCACTCCACAAACACCAAAATCAGTAAACTACCATCATTTCAGAAGCCCTTAACATTAAACAGACATAGAACGCATAGTAATGACCCCTTCATAGAGTAGACTATTGACTAAACCCGATCATGTCTCCTTCAACTTTACCGTAGATTAGTATAAAATTCAATTATAACCATAAATCTCACTCCACAAACACCAAAATCAGTAAACTACCATCATTTCAGAAGCCCTTAACATTAAACAGACATAGAACGCATAGTAATGACCCCTTCATAGAGTAGGCTATTGACTAAACCCGATCATGTCTCCTTCAACTTTACCGTAGATTACTATAAAATTCAATTATAACCATAAATCTCACTCCACAAACACCAAAATCAGTACACTACCATCATTTTAACTACAATATTCGCGACGGGTAATGATAGTTAAGGGACACTGGGACTGAGTTTTCATATTTCTGTAATTATCAATGGATATTGTTCTAATTTTACACACATCACTCAAATACTAATATACAGGGTATTTCTTATAAATATCAACAAAAGAAAGGCGAAGTCCAGTTGGATCGTGTTCCGTGTTAATATGACCAAGAACTCAGGAAATTCAAATTCAATGAATATAACTGTTAAAAAATTGAGTAGCTAAGTGAAAAGCATTCATCACGTGTGTAGCAAAGTGACGTACTTTGATAATAGGAATATAATTGTCTTATTGTCTTTACTGTGAGATAGACACATACTGAGCGCCATTTTGGGATCTGGTGAAACATCACAGCCACGTAGATCGTAAGGTCAGATCACCAGTACCGGTACATTGCGGAACGAGTGTGTTTGCAAGGAGTGTTTTAGGCTGCTGGAAGACTGCGAGTATACGGAGAGATGGATGCACAGCGCTCGGTTTCATTGAGTGATCTCAGGATGGAAAATAGAGATGGCAAGGATAATGCCTGTAGGAAACGAGTTACATCCGCAGACCCTTGTAGTATTTCCCAAGAGTCATATGCTAAACGGAATGAGGATATGTGCCCAATATGTGAACGGAGGGTGGAAGAAAATGAGACTGCTGTTGCTTGTGATGGTATATGCCAGAAATGGCATCATCTTCAATGTGCTGAATTGCAACAGGGACAATTTAATGCCCTTAAACCATCCAATAAAAGAAAATCTAAGCTGTTATGGCTTTGCTCTGGATGTCAAGAAGATTTTATTTTATACAAAGCAGGGAAAACTATGAAGAATGAACTTGAAGATATGAGAGCAGAAATCAACATAAAAATAGATCAAATAACAAGCGCACTTAGTAAATTGCACAACGAACGTCGACCTTCCATCTCATCAATCTTAGGCAACGAATATCATCGTGTGAAGGGAAACAGTAAGCCTGGGTCTCTGCCAGCTATAGATCATACCAATCAAGGAATCAATACGGTAATATCATCCCCGAAAGCACCAGCAGTATGCAGCACCATATCAGATCATACCAATCAAGGAAACAATACGGTAATAACATTCCCGAAAGCACCAGCTGTTTGCAGCACCATATCCCATGGAGAAGCTAAGCAGAAACCAAATGAGGTCAATGATGGAAGCTTGGAAATTCCTCGGTCTCCAGTCGAACAATTGATCAACCAGTTGGGTTCAATAAGCAAGCCACAGGGCGTTCATAAAAGCAATGAATTTCAGTACACAGAGGAGAGGAGAATTGAGAAAGAGGATGGTTTTATTTTGGTAGAGAGCAATAGGAGGAAAAGAAGAAGTCAGCAGATCATAATTGGAACTGACACATCTTCAGTTTTAGCACTACAAGCAGGAGAAAGATTCGCCTGGCTCTATGTAGGACGATGTTCTCAACAAGCGACGACTGAGAAATTGAAAGGCTTCCTTTCAGAAAAGGGTATACGTGGCAATACCACTTGTGAGGAACTGAAAACAATGGGAACGAATAAGGCGTTCAAGTTAGGAGTACCATATCAGTACCTTCAAGAAACAGAGAAACCAGAGTTTTGGCCAAAGGATGTACTCGTAAGGCCCTTTCGTATTCGAAGACAGGGACTGTACAACAGAGGAGCCGGTTTGGAAGGAAATAGAGCATTTTCCACACACGAAAAGTAGATCAGAGATTTTACGAACATTTCTATGGAATGTGGAAGGTCTAAGGAGCGTCACAAAGATTGTACCGGACTACGTTTTTGCGGAGCATGATGTTGTGATACTTACAGAAACAATGCTGACAGTAGAATGGACGGCAAACTATGCTTATACGTTTAATATACTAGCGAATCAGGGACCTCTGGGTAGACCAAAAGGGGGAATTACATGTCTGCTTAAAGCCAAACTAGCACCATTCAGAATTTTACATAAAACAGACAATGTACTGCGCCCGAAGAAACCCATCAGTACTTATATCCAATGCCCGGAAAAGGATTGCAGACATGTAAGTTACCTTGCTCACAAGCTTATCATGCCTACTAAGTAAAATTGGGAATTCCAGGAACATACAGGATAGATATTATTCGTAAAGAAAATAGTACTACTAGACAAGGTACAAATTTCTACTATTATTTACATTTAGAACAACCGAGAAACTCCAATCTCGAGGGGTGATAAGGTCTAATCTATAGTGAGCGCCTGTATCTATACCTCGTAGTACTATTTTCGACGATGACGACAATGAAAACGGAATCAGTTTAGATAAAATTTGACTAAGTTGCTAAAAAGCACTAGCCGTTTATTAAGCTAATAAAACATGTATAACAACTGACTTCCTCCCTTAATACTATGTCTTCCTGACACTTCAACAAAATTAATTGCAAAGATAAATTTGCACGTGGCATTACTGTCGTAAGAAAATGCGAAACGGCGTGACATTAAGTATTGCCCTATTTTATACAGGTCCGCTTCAACTATGAACCGTAGTTCCATATCTAATCAAATTATTCATGAACTATGTGCATATATACAACTTTTTATGAAATTCAAATTTTACACTTCATAACGTCGAAGATTAAATTTTCTTCCTCCAATAAGTTTTTCATCTACTCCATTTCTCTTAAACATCAAATTCAAATTCAAACAAACACCGCAACTATCGTGTTGAATGTAATAAATACTCGTCATAATCAATTGAACATAAGTGACAAACATTTAAGCTAAGCACTGTTCCTTTTTACCTTTATCTATATATCATGAAATTCTGAAATAAGTGCTGAAATTCTTTACTGAGTTAACAATCTTCTGATAAACGTGAATACTGTAAGTGCACGGCATTAACCTTCGTTACCACACTTCTCCTCCATAATTATACAACAATTACTTTCTTTCTTAAACACCCTGTACAGAATCTTCCTTTACTACACTCTCATAACTTCACAATTATTACATTCAATACTCGAAAAACTTAAGAGACTCCCCTGCGTCCCTTCGTAAACATACGTAACTCCTTTACGTTCATAACTCCTTAATCTGCACGGTAATTCAACTATAAACTTCTACTTCAATACATATACTTCCTTCACTTAACATTTCTCCTCTATAATTGATACAACATCGCCTCGTGCTCGTAATTTCATTTCTGTAATAAATCTCTGTACTTTCACCTTTTTAATCACCCTGTGATTTAATTTCGTTAACTTTCCTCTTCACGTGTTTAAATTCAGCTTTACAATTTATTACAACTTTTCAAGAAATATCAGTAAATATTCATATTCTTAACTAAAGATATAAGTTTGACTTCATTCCATTAATATTTGTTTAACAAATTCATTTATGTTTTTTTAACGCTCTAAATCTCATTAGACATATGTGTTTAAGCTTTTCGTAATACTTTCGTTCATAATAAATTTCTGACACTCGAATCAACATCATGAGTTGTCGAAATATTCTTTACACTTCGTGACGTTACTTCTTAAGTATACTGTACTTAAATTTGCTCCAATACATTTCATTTTACTTTAATTACAATCTAACTCCTTCTTTACTTCGTTCAACGTTCTATTCCTTTTATATAGTTGTAATGGTCTCTTAAACCATTTTATAGTAATTAACGTTTACTTTTGATGAAGTACATTCCATTTTAATTTTAACGCTCTAAATCTCTTTAATGCAATTCCTCTCAATAATTCCTTTATATTCCTTTTTTAACTCTCTGAATTTCATTTAATACAATTGGTTCTAATTTACACTGAACAATTCCTTTCAATATTCCTCTCAATTCCTTTATATTCCATCGCTGCGATAAAACAGATTTAATTAAATTAAATCTAACGCAAGTGTGAAAATATTTACACGATTTTACTTTACTATAACCTTAGTGTTAATAGCATCATCATCATGCCAAAATTTCGTCCAAGTGACTGAAATTTTCAAGAAATACGGCAAATAACTCCGTAGAAAAATATGAAAAATCACAATAGCAAGATCTACACAAATGTAATTACTTTGACAAAATTACACGTTTTAAATAATGCAGTTAAGAAAAATGCTATTGAAAATACTGCAAAAATGCTGTTGAAAATAATGCGGTTGAAAAATATGCGGTTGGTCAATTGGATAATCACAAAGCTAAACTACAATTCTACATTATAAAAGACGATTTTCTCACTACCTTGTGTTGACTTCTGAACTGCTGAAAATACTTGCATCGCTCCTTCCAAACCAAACTTGACGTGTTCATAGCAATGTCCACAGCTATGAAGACCGGTTCTGTGATAGCAGCAGCTGGGCTCGCGGTGACTGACCTCGCCGAGAACAGCTCTGCCAACTCCCGTCTCTCCTTCGCTCCAAGTAGGCGGCTTCGATTCTCCATCTCTTCAGAATATACATCATGGTTTCTTCAGAATAGACATCGGTTTCCTTTAGAAAAGACATCGGTTTTCTTCAGAATAGACATCACGGTGTAATACTGTCGTTTATGCAAGCTTTTTCGTCTCTCAAGATGTGTTAAAACTCTCGTAGAAAAGTATGAGTTTTGCTCGGTGATGTTGCGCTTTGCGTAGATATTTGTAGCGTCTTTCATGCTAGTGAATCTGGAATTCAACTGACATCCTTGTAGCCTTCAACTTCCCCATGCTTAACTTAGCACATGTTAATATTCATATTCTTGATAATATACTTTAGACCTCCCCGTTGCTGCCTGGTAACTAGCATTTTCAATACAATGTTGAAATAAGCTTTTATACGTAGAAATACTGAGTAGCTTCTTGTCGAAAATGTTTCTAGCTATATGGAATACTTGCATGAGCACTGCAATATATAGTTGTAGCTTGCTCCCAAGTTACTGAAATTTCACTCTTCCTTACTTCCAACCTTTGTGAACCGTAGCACTCTTATAAAGATACTCGTTTATGCTCGAGGTCTTCTCTCGTTCAAATCTCAATTGGAAAGAACTCTCTCGTCCTGCTCTCCGCATTCCTCAAGTTCTCGTCTCACTTCCTCTCCTCCCGTGGTGTGACGTAACTCTTACCACCTCTCCTGACTTCCGTCCGCAGTTCGACCTTCGCTTCTTCCCCTCTCTCATGACGTAACTCTCGCTTCAAGTGGCGTGATCTTTCTCGTAAAGTGATCCTCCTACTTTCGTATAATGGAATATATGTCCATCTTTAAATCATTCCTACTTCCTTGCCTTTTATAAATGCATAAGATCTATAGTATTTCACTCGTTTCCTTACAGTTTTTCCCATATTACTCAAATTTTTAATAAATAAAATTTTTTATCCACTCATTTATTTTCTGGGGTCTTGGTTCATCTCCCGATCAGTTCTTGAGTAATGACCTTCAATAAATTCTGGCGCATTTCCCCGTTGCTAATTTAAAGTGAAGTATAGCCTGTACTTTCTTTAATACCAGTGATTTCTCTGCTCTTGAGACTGAATTTATTGATTTTTACTGTATCTGTGGGTAAAATCTTTTCAACTTGGAATGGTTGAATTTTCCAATGGATCTATTATCTTCCACTCTCACAATTTTGTAGCAATTATTTCCATAGACTGTATCTACTTTGAATGGTCCTCTGAACAGGTTACTGAATTTGATATACACTTTCTTCAGTACGTCAGCTTTCACAGGAATTCTGACTAATACAAGGTCTCCTTCTCGTAACGGTCCACTGAATCTCTTCCCTTCTAAACGTTTTAATCTCTTCTCAGCCGCTTTGTTCAACTGTAGCCTTGCTTCTTCGATTCTCTGGTCCATCGTTGGTTCGTTATCTTCCGGAATATTGAAAATTCCGTCCCATGGTCGTACCGGTTTCTCTTCGAACTGCAACATGACTGGAATATCGTTGGTGCTCTCATGTCTCGTAATATTGATACAAAATTCCACTAGAGGTACAATCTTTACCCAATTCGCATGATTATCTGCACTATACAAGCGAATGTACTTTGAAAATTCCAGCATCGTTCTTTCAACAGGATTCGTCTCTGGGCTTCTAACTGATGAAAATAGGTGAACAATATCCAACCTATCCATCGCTCTCTGAAATTCTGCAGAAGTGAATTGTGTTCCATGGTATGTTAATAGCCTCTCTGGTTTTCCTAACTTTGGAATAATGTTCCTCTCCAGGTGATATAAAACATTCCTCGTTGTTGCTTTCTGCATGGGATTGAGCATTACAATTTTGGAGAATACATCCATTGTAACTAACACATACTGGTTTCCTCTGTCTCCTTTAGGTGCAGGTCCAAAAATATCCTGACTAAACAATTCCAATGGTTTCGTCGGAATAATCGCTTTAGGTTTCTCCTTCAATAGTTCAGAATTATATTTATTCTTCTGACAAAGTTCACAAGATCTGATTACTATGGTTATGGATTCTCTCATATTAATCCAGTAGAATTTTTCTAACATGGTATAGTGTGTTTTATCAGTTCCTCCATGACCTATACTTTTGTGTACTAACCAAATTAGTGGCACAATAAGTTCTGGTGGAATAGCAACTCGTACTTTCGTATGTCTGGCATCGATGTATTTACATACAGTTTCTCCCACAAGAATATAGTGTCTAGCTTTCCTTCTCGTTTCGAAGTATGAGGCGTGTCTCCTCGTCATTCTCCCTGACAAAAATCGATAAATGTTCCTGAATGGTGCATGCTTCTTTTGAAAAAGAGGAATTCTTTTCAACTTATTCAGCGTTTCTTGATCTTCAGCATCTGTCTGGATAACATTAACTCTCACATCTCTCTCAGGAATCGGATGTCTGGAAAGAATATCTGCTAGAAGGTTGTCTTTTCCAGGTACATGAACTATCGTGGCATCAAATTGTTGCAAAAACATGGTCCATCTTGTCATCCTATCGCTTGACAAGTCTGACTTCAACATGAATTCTAGTGCTTTATGGTCCGTTCTGATTATGATTTTGTGTCCCAGCAATAATTTCTTCCAATATTGTAGAGCATTTAAGACGGCTAAAGCTTCAAGCTCCGTCGTGAAGTAATTCAGCTCGTGTGTGCGTAACTTCCTACTGCTGAATGAAATATAGTGAGGATTTCCATCTTGATCCTTCTGATATAAGACTGCACTAATACCGACTCGTGAAGCGTCTGTTTCTATGATGAATGTTCCTTCAAAATCTGGGTACTCCAACTTGATGTTATCTCTGAGCATTTCCTTTGCTTGAATAAAGGCATTCTCAGCAGCTGCATCCCATTTCCATCTATTGTTCTTCTTTAGAAGCTCATGTAGAGGTGCCATGATTTCTGAATATCGTGGACAATGACTACTGAAAAACTGACAAAGACCCGCAAAAGCTCTGATGTCTTTGATTTTCTTGGGTGTTGGAAATTTCAAAATTGCTTCAATCTTGTCTTCTTTCGGATGGTAACCAAATCTGTCTATAGTATGCCCAAGAAAGTTGATCTTTTCTTGAAAGAAATGACATTTATCCAACTTCACCTTGATGTTTGCACTTCTAAGGTTATCAAATAGCTTCGTCAAATGCATGAAGTGTTGCTCTGGTGTCTCTGAAGATATAATGATATCGTCCACGTAGCAAATAGCAAATTGTTTCACTTCTTCACTCAACTTGTCATCCAAGGCTCTGATAAGTGCTGGACTTGAATTTACCAATCCATATGGTACTCTTTGGTATACATAACAGGTTTGATTGAACATGAACCCTGTATAACATTTGCTGTCTTCTGTAAGCTCTATTTGATGAAATGCCGCAGTTAAATCAATCACTGAGAAACAGGTTTTATTCTTGAATCTCCTCAGTAGTTCTCTAATTTTCGGTGGCCTGTCGAATTCTTTCAGCAGAAGAGTATTTATGCCCCTGGCATCTAGACATAGTCTAAGACTACCATCTGCTTTCTTCACAACAGTGAGTGGATTTAAATAAGGACTGGTTTGCTTTCTTATAATTCCTTCCTTTTCCATGCCTTTTATGAGCTCTGTCACTTCAGGTTGATACTTCTCCGGAATTGGATACAATTTCTTCTGATAAGGTGTGTCGTCAGTTAGCTTAATCTGATATTTATATCCTCTTATAATACCTGGCTTGTTATCAAAAATGTCTGCATAAGTCGTGACTAATTCTTCCAACTTCTCCCTCTGATCTTCAAAATTCTCAATCTTTCTGCCATAGTGAGGTATTCCTTCTGCTCGATTTCCATAACAATCTTCACAAGATTTTCTTCTGTAGTTTCGTCCAACAAACTACACTCATTCTCATCCTTCGTCTTATCCTCTGATTGGTGTAGGCCTTCATTAAATCTTATGACTCCATTTCGTAAATCGATTACAGCTCCAGTCTTGGTTATAAAATCAATGCCTAAAATAGCATCAAAATTGATCTGGCTCAAGACTATGAATATCTGCTCATATCTGTGTTTATTTATAGAGAATTCCATTAGTGCTTGGACTTTACATTTCATGGTCTTGTCGTTAAATACGCCCCTGACTTTAATGGTTGAAACAGGCATTGCTATAAGTGAATTTCCATCCTTCAATCTGTGAAAACAGTTCTCTGATAAAATTGATGCTGTTGCTCCCGTATCTAGTAGTGTTCTCAGGCATTCTCCTTCTGATAAGATTTCAATAATCGGTAACCTCGCTACTCTATCTGTTTTCGTCTCTTCTCTCTCATATAGAAGCTCTTCATTCGTGGCTTCATACAATTCATTAATTTGGATCTCATGTCTGGTTACGGTGCTGTTTTCTTCTCCTTTCACGTTTTGGAATTTGACGCTTTTTTTGTGCCCCTCCTGGGTCTTCATTCCTTCTATCTCTGCTTGTTCCAGGTTGAGGTTCTTGATTCCGGTTATGCTGTCCCTGATCTTGGTCTCTCGCATTCCTTTCTCTGAGATTCCTTAGGTACTCCTGACTTTCTCTTTCCCTGTCATCATAATACCTTCTTACACTGTTATTATTCCTCCAACCTTGTTGCTGTTGTTGCTGTCTTGAATAATTACTCGTGTTTCTCCAGTTCTGATATCCCCGATATCCATAATTATTCGTAGGGTTATTTCGATTATAATATCCCTCTCTACGATAATCATTGTTCCTGGTGTAATAGTTATTCCTCCATCTTTGATTTTCATATGGCCTTCCTTCTCTAGGTCTCTGATAATCTGGTCGAAATCGATTCTGCCCATATATCCTGGATCTCGTTGGACCTACTCCATTTTTGTTCTCCTCTGTTTGCTGCATTTGATCGATGTGAATGGTGTGTATTTCTCTCGGTTCCTGGTTTCTACATCTCTGGTTTTGATTTCCAGTTGAGTTGGTGGACACATTAGACGTGTGATCCAGTCTTCTCAAAATTTCCGCCATTCCTTCTATAGTTTTCACGTTTGCCGATATGAGGTGTCTCCTAACTTCTGTTGGTAGCTGACATAAAATAGCGTGAACCAAGTCTTCTTTCGCCAAAGGGAGTTGCAAATACTGCAAGCGTGCTTATTGTTTCGTGAAGAAACTTGCGTATTTCGTAGGACTGGAATATGCATACTTCTTAGAATAAATTTCCGCTCGTATATCCTGTTGAAGTTCCTTGCTCCAAAATCGTTTTTGTAGAGCTATAGCGAATTCTTCAAATGTCTGATATGTGTATCTGAAAGCTCTGTGCCATATCAATGCTTCTGAATCTAAGTATTTTTCCACGACTCTCATATGTCTTTCACGAGGTATCCTATTGTCTTCTAAATACGACCTCATGTCTCTCAGAAATTCTACTGCTGTAATATTGCCTACTCCGCTGAATTTGTTCGGTTTCTCATCGTTATTCTTTATTACGACGATATTGGCATTTGATCTAGTTTGGTAAGGTTCAAAATTTCCCCCAAATTCCCCTATTTCACTGTGAAATGGTTCTCGACTGAAGTTAAAATTGGACTTCGGAATTTGCTGTTGACTACTCTCGCTTTCCTTATCCTCTTCTATCCTGTCTGTCCTAGCCTCTAATCTTCTTATTTCTTCTTTTAATTTTTCATCTCTTGCTTGAAAAAATCTCGCCAAGTCCTTTCTGATGTCCTCCCTGACTTCGGTTCTTAACGTTGATGAAAATGGAGCATCTCCTATCATAAGTGACCTTAATTGCTGTTCAATTTCTCTGATATCCTCATCCTGTTTTGATTGAATCTTCGCTAGTTCTATGCTTATCCCATCGACCGTACATTTAATTTTGTCAAATTCGTTAGAGTTAGTTAAATCTGCTTTATTAACAATCTCTGTCAGCGTGGCTACGTTATTAATTTGTAATGTATCTATCCGCTCAGATAGATCTTCCCGTACTTTGCTAACATTAATATTGGAACATAATTCTATAGCTTTAATGTCATTTGCTAATTTGTGATGTATCTCTGATATGATTTGAGTTGTGACTGTTACGACCTCCTCCTTCATGTCCGTAACTGCCTTTACAATGGAAGCATTTATGTCTACATTTATACCCTCTTCAATCAGTTTATATTGACCTTCCAATTTGACCTGCAATTCACCAACAGTGCCATTTAGATTGTCAAGTTGCTCCTTGAGTTTCTTCTGGGCCTCTGAAATGTGTACATGATGAGTGTTATTGTCTTCCTTAATTGAGCTCATGCTAGCCTGTAGTTTCTGTTCTAGTTCTAACATGTGATTACTGTTAGCTAATTGGATTTCTATCACTTTTCCTGCCATGTCCTGTTTGACTTGATCAACTGAAGCTTTTAATTCTTCCTGTGCTTTACCTGCCCTTTCAAAAATTATCTGAGCTTTTTCCTGATTTTTCCTGACCTCCTCCTGTGTTTTCCTAGCTTCCTCCTGTGCTTTTCTTATTTCGGCTTGGATCTTTCTATCTTCCAATCTAGCCTGCTCCTGACTTAACCTGTCCTCCTCACGAGCTTTTTCCTGAGCTAATCTTATCTCTGCTCTTATCCTATTTGCCTCTTCCAAAGCTAACTTGGCTTCTTCTCTTTCCTTCTCTCTAGCTAGTCTATCTTCTTTTCTGGCCTTCTCTAAAGCTAACTTGACTTCCTCTCTTTCCTTGTCTCTAGCTAGTCTATCTTCCTTTCTGGCCTTCTCTAAAGCTAACTTAACTTCTTCCTGTGTTAATGTTATACTAGCCGTAGTAATTGTTTGAGCAACTGCTAACTCTGCTTTGACTTCTGATTTTACAGTAGCTGCTGATTTCTGTATCTCGGTTTTCAATTGTTTAATGTTGTTATGTGTTAACTGGTGGAGGGCTTCAAGGTCTTTGGTCGATGTACTTTGACCTTCCTTCATGGTTTCAAGCATTGTTCGAATGAACGTCATATCATTCGTTGACATCTTTCTTCTTTTCTTGAGAATAAGGGAAGTATCGACTACAAAAATTACCAGTGAATATCCAGATTGACCAACGCATACATTTTATACCAGTAATGGAATATATAGAACATCTTAATCCTACTTACATCTATTTCAATCGCGACTTGTCTCGTATACATGTTGTCCCATTTTACCGAACTGACATCGCTTCATTCTATCATCTCACTTAACCTATGTTTAACAACATGAATTTACTTTTAAATTTACTATTACATGACAAATGTCGTTAGCTGGTTTACAAATTATGCCTCACAACTATAGTGTACTCCACTAATCTCCTGATGTTGTGTTCATCTCAACAATCCTTAAATTTGGGATCGGCATTTTTCTTTTCAAAACTAATATGGCCTCACTCTCGAGTACTTCCAAACTTCTTCTCTCAAGTGCTCTTTCGAATGCATTTCGAATGCTTTTCGAACGCCCCACGGATGGGTATGCCATTTAAATAATACTCTATCTATATGCGCCCGAAGAAACCCATCAGTACTTATATCCAATGCCCGGAAAAGGATTGCAGACATGTAAGTTACCCAGCTCACAAGCTTATCATGCCTACTAAGTAAAATTGGGAATCCCAGGAACATACAGGACAGATATTATTCGTAAAGAAAATAGTACTACTAGACAAGGTACAAATTTCTACTACTATTTACATTTAGAACAACCGAGAAACTCCAATCTCGAGGGGTGATAAGGTCTAATCTATAGTGAGCGCCTGTATCTATACCTCGTAGTACTATTTTCGACGATGACGACAATGAAAACGGAATCAGTTTAGATAAAATTTGACTAAGTTGCTAAAAAGCACTAGCCGTTTATTAAGCTAATAAAACATGTATAACAACTGACTTCCTCCCTTAATACTGTGTCTCCCTGACACTTCAACAAAAATAATTGCAAAGATAAATTTGCACGTGGCATTACTGTCGTAAGAAAATGCGAAACGGCGTGACATTAAGTATTGCCCTATTTTATACAGGTCCGCTTCAACTATGAACCGTAGTTCCATATCTAATCAAATTATTCATGAACTATGTGCATATATACAACTTTTTATGAAATTCAAATTTTACACTTCATAACGTCGAAGATTAAATTTTCTTCCTCCAATAAGTATTTCATCTTCTCCATTTCTCTTAAACATCAAATTCAAATTCAAACAAACACCGCAACTATCGTGTTGAAAGTAATAAATACTCGTCATAATCAATTGAACATAAGTGACAAACATTTAAGCTAAGCACTGTTCCTTTTTACCTTTATCTATATATCATGAAATTCTGAAATAAGTGCTGAAATTCTTTACTGAGTTAACAATCTTCTGATAAACGTGAATACTGTAAGTGCACGGCATTAACCTTCGTTTCCACACTTCTCCTCCATAATTATACAACAATTACTTTCTTTCTTAAACACCCTGTACAGAATCTTCCTTTACTACACTCTCATAACTTCACAATTATTACATTCAATACTCGAAAAACTTAAGAGACTCCCCTGCGTCCCTTCGTAAACTTACGTAACTCCTTTACGTTCATAACTCCTTAATCTGCACGGTAATTCAACTATAAACTTCTACTTCAATACATATACTTCCTTCACTTAACATTTCTCCTCTATAATTGATACAACATCGCCTCGTGCTCGTAATTTCATTTCTGTAATAAATCTCTGTACTTTCACCTTTTTAATCACCCTGTGATTTAATTTCGTTAACTTTCCTCTTCACGTGTTTAAATTCAGCTTTACATTTTATTACAACTTTTCAAGAAATATCAGTAAATATTCATATTCTAAACAAAAGATATAAGTTTGACTTCATTCCATTAATATTTGTTTAACAAATTCATTTATGTTTTTTTAACGCTCTAAATCTCATTAGACATATGTGTTTAAGCTTTTCGTAATACTTTCGTTCATAATAAATTTCTGACACTCGAATCAACATCATGAGTTGTCGAAATATTCTTTACACTTCGTGACGTTACTTCTTAAGTATACTGTACTTAAATTTACTCCAATACATTTCATTTTACTTTAATTACAATCTTACTCCTTCTTTACTTCGTTCAACGTTCTATTCCTTTTATATAGTTCACTCTACATTCCATTTTAATTTTAACGCTCTAAATCTCTTTAATGCAATTCCTTTCAATAATTCCTTTATATTCATTTTTAACGCTCTGAATTTCATTTAAAACAATTGGTTCTAATTTACACTGAACAATTCCTTTCAATATTGCTCTCAATTCCTTTATATTCCATCGCTGCGATAAAACAGATTTAATTAAATTAAATCTAACGCAAGTGTGAAAATATTTACACGATTTTACTTTACTATAACCTTAGTGTTAATAGCATCATCATCATGCCAAAATTTCGTCCAAGTGACTGAAATTTTCAAGAAATACGGCAAATAACTCCGTAGAAAAATATGAAAAATCACAATAACAAGATCTACACAAATGTAATTACTTTGACAAAATTACACGTTTTAAATAAAGCAGTTAAGAATAATGCTATTGAAAATACTGCAAAAATGCTGTTGAAAATAATGCGGTTGAAAAATATGCGGTTGGTCAATTGGATAATCACAAAGCTAAACTACAATTCTACATTATAAAAGACGATTTTCTCACTACCTTGTGTTGACTTCTGAACTGCTGAAAATACTTGCATCGCTCCTTCCAAACCAAACTTGACGTGTTCATAGGAATGTCCACAGCTATGAAGACCGGTTATGTGATAGCAGCAGCTGGGCTCGCGGTGACTGACCTCGCCGAGAACAGCTCTGCCAACTCCCGTCTCTCCTTCGCTCCAAGTAGGCCGGCTTCGATTCTCCATCTCTTCAGAATAGACATCATGGTTTCTTCAGAATAGACATCGGTTTTCTTCAGAATAGACATCGGTTTTCTTCAGAATAGACATCACGGTGTAATACTGTCGTTTATGCAAGCTTTTTCGTCTCTCAAGATGTGTTAAAACTCTCGTAGAAAAGTATGAGTTTTGCTCGGTGATGTTGCGCTTTGCGTAGATATTTGTAGCGTCTTTCATGCTAGTGAATCTGGAATTCAACTGACATCCTTGTAGTCTTCAACTTCCCCATGCTTAACTTAGCACATGTTAATATTCATATACTTGATAATATACTTTAGACCTCCCCGTTGCTGCCTGGTAACTAGCATTTTCAATACAATGTTGAAATAAGCTTTTATACGTAGAAATACTGAGTAGCTTCTTGTCGAAAATGTTTCTAGCTATATGGAATACTTGCATGAGCACTGCAATATATAGTTGTAGCTTGCTCCCAAGTTACTGAAATTTCACTCTTCCTTACTTCCAACCTTTGTGAACCGTAGCACTCTTATAAAGATACTCGTTTATGCTCGAGGTCTTCTCTCGTTCAAATCTCAATTGGAAAGAACTCTCTCGTCCTGCTCTCCGCATTCCTCAAGTTCTCGTCTCACTTCCTCTCCTCCCGTGGTGTGACGTAACTCTTACCACCTCTCCTGACTTCCGTCCGCAGTTCGACCTTCGCCTCTTCCCCTCTCTCATGACGTAACTCTCGCTTCAAGTGGCGTGATCTTTCTCGTAAAGTGAACCTCCTACTTTCGTATAATGGAATATATGTCCATCTTTAAATCATTCCTACTTCCTTGCCTTTTATAAATGCATAATATCTATAGTATTTCACTCGTTTCCTTACAGTTTTTCCCATATTACTCAAATTTTTAATAAATAAAATTTTTTATCCACTCATTTATTTTCTGGGGTCTTGGTTCATCTCCCGATCAGTTCTTGAGTAATGACCTTCAATAAATTCTGGCGCAGAACTAATGATAAAATCAAGACTATGTGTAATCATGGGAGTTTATTTTCAACCTGACAAGTCAGCTGTTGATATAATTGAAGAGATAGCCTATGCAATGAACAAGACAACAGTAAATGATGCTTTAATATTGGCCGGAGACCTTAACTGTCGCATATATAAGACATGTCACAAGGCGTCGTCAGTGCTAGACTACTTGGAAGGGGAAGGATTGACTCTTGTGAATGACGCGCAGCAGATGACCTATATATGCTACAATGGATCTAGTGCTATTGATTTAGTCCTTACAAACAGGAGACATATCGTTCCTGTAAGCCAAATAATAATAAGGGATTCAACGAGGAAACACCTTCCTGTTGTAACGGTTTTCTGTTTGAAACCAGAGAATTTCCAAAATGAAAATGTGCCTGTGAAGATCTCGAGAAAAATAGATACGAAACTGATAAACCTCACGGACAACCAGGCCATTTTGAAATTAATATCAATGGGTGATCTTGACGCTGCAACGAATGAAATTGAGCAGCTTATTCTGCATGCAGCATATCCTGTACATGTTGTGGCGAAGAAATCTAAATTGTGGTTTAATGAAGAATGTTATAATGCCCGTAAGGTGGCTTTAACAGCCTTGCATCAGGCCTTACAATATTCCTCACCAGAGAATCTTCAAGCTTACAACGAAAAAAGGAGACAATATAAGGTCATCTTGAAAGCAACACGGATTTCATACCAAGAGAATGAAGAAAGAAAACTTGTTGAAGAAGCAGAACAGAACCCCTACAGGGCTTTAAACCCAAGACAGCCCAGATTCCCAAGGAGTATCCCAATGGAGATCTGGGAAGAACATTTGTCGCTTATTCTAAAAGACAGGGAAACGCGTCCATCAGGAAACTCCCATGTAACAGATCATTTACAATTGTTTACAGAAGAAGAGGTGTTGAGAGTGATAAACAGTACGAAGAATAACAAGGCATGTGGTCCAGATTTTATCTATAATGAACACCTTAAAAGCGTAGCACCAGTCCTTAAAGAGGGAATATTGTCTATTTTAAATGAATGCATCCGCCGTGGGAATGTACCGGAGAGCTGGAGGAGATCTACAATTAAGATGCTTTATAAGGGAAAAAGGGATACCAGTGACCCGAATGCATACAGAGGTATAGCTCTTGAGTGTACACTCTTCAAAACTTTGACGAAGCTGATATGTGAACGTCTGACAGAGCACGAGGATATAAAAATGCCAGATTTGCAATTCGGTTTCCGGAGAGGTAGATCCACCTTACATGCTATTCAGTGTCTTCAGATGGAAATAGAGGAGGCATTAGCACCATCAAGTGGAAAACTTTACGCAGTGTTCATTGACTACAGCAAGGCTTTTGACACATTAAACAGAACTATCCTATTGAAAAAATTGGAGAAATTCATAGGCGAGGAGCACTACCTGAACACTATAATACGGAATATTCTTAGCTGGAATTGTGTGGAGATTAGTGACAACATCTCCAAGTCTAAGCCGATACAACAAACTAATGGTGTACTACAAGGGGACCCTCTAAGTCCCCTGTTGTTCAACATCGCCACTGCGGACATAGTAGAAGCAACATTGACGGACAAAGTCAGGTTATATATATATGCAGACGACATGGTTCTATCATCATGAAGTATGGAATATCTCCAAAGAGCTTTCAACAAGTTGGTGGATTGGGCTGAAGTCAATGAATTACGCTTAAACGAGGACAAGACAGTTATGATGACATTCAGGAAAGGAGGGAAGCGGGGAAAGATAAGTTATAAAGACAGACTTATTCCATCGGTGACTCATTTTAAGTATCTCGGGATAACTTTGCAGACTCTGGGAAACGTTTTTACAATCCATATGAGAGACAAGCTGACCGCTGCAGTGAAAGCGATGAGTGACATAAAACAAATTCATAAATTGTCCCTAAAGACTGCAATCCAATTGTTTCATGTAAAAATAGCACCAATTGCATCGTATGGATCGGAAAATATATGGATACACCTCAAGAGGAAACACCTGGCAGATCTGGAAAGAGTAAAATCCATCTATCTCAAGAGAGCTTTGTGCCTTTCAAAGTACACGCCATCCCGTTTGGTTTACTTGCTAGCTAGAGAGCCATATTTTGTTGAAGACCTTAGACTGAACCTACTGCTGCCCGTTACACCTGGATATGAGACCCTACTGACAGAATTGAAAAGGAAGAGAGAAGACATATGGGACGACTTTTACGGCACTGACGCGATGCTTTCAACTGAATGGACAAATGCATTGTACGATTTGCGTCATATAGTCACGAGATTTTCGGTGCATGGTTTTCACTTTAAAGTATGCACCAAGAAGAGATTTCATCAGCCGGACCAGCAGTGCATCTGTTTGCTATGTGGAGAGCTGTGTGATAGGTATCACGTGATGTTGTGCAAACAAAGGCGGGTCACACTTACAATGTTTTGTAGTGAAGACTAAGGCAATCTTTTTTGTCTTTTAATGTTAATTTATTAATTTGGCCATTGGCTGCAATAAAGTTCTTATTACATCTTTTCCATCTCAACTAGGAAGTCTTTTTGCAATTATGATAACAACTTGTTCCCCATCAAACCCTCAGGCTCTTTGGGACAAATATAAAGAAGGCCTTAGTGAGGACGTACTTAGAGAACAACGAAGAGCTAATCCAGCTTTGGATTGGAATTTTTCTCCTCATGTGCTTAATGAAAGCCTCATTATGATTGAGGATAAATGCAATGTCAAAACTACCATACAGCTTGGTTTGCCAGCCCCAATACGCACTAATACTGACGTACTTGATAGGGACATATTGAGAGAAAAAAGCTTCAACACTGATGAGTTAAAAAGGTTCGTTGAAGACAAAAAGCCTCTCTTAGTTGATGACCAAAGATTTGCATATAGTGCCATAATGGACTTAATCAATAACGGAAATGGTGGAATTGTTTTTCTTGATGCACCAGGAGGAACAGGAAAAACTTTTCTCATTAATTTGCTACTTGCAGAAATTCGGGCACAGACGAAATTGCATTTTTAATGGCATCATCAGGAATTACATCCACACTACTCACTGGAGGTCGAACAGCACTCTCAGCTCTGAATCTGCCATTAAATCTTGCGCAGTCAGAAACTCCAGTATGTAGCATCAAGAAGGGCTCCGGAAAAGCTGAAATACTAAAAACATGCAAAGTAATTGTTTGGGATGAGTGCACTATGGCCCATAAGAAAGCTCTTGAAGCGCTCGATCGAACACTGAAAGACGTACGAGGAAACAGCCAACTGCCAGGAGCTGTTATAGTTCTGGCGGGTGACTTTCGCCAAACATTACCAGTTATACCACGATCAACTCCCGCTGATGAACTCAATGCTTGCCTCAAAGCATCGTATCTTTGGAGACATATTTACAAAATGACACTGACGACCAATATGAGAGTCCATTTACTAGGAGATGTGACTGCACATAATTTTGCGCAACAACTCCTGCATCTCGGTGATGGTGATTTCACGACTGATGCGACAACCCATCTCATTTCTTTCCCGTTAGACTTTTGCGAACTGATACCTTCAGTTCAGGAAATGATGAACGAAGTATTCCTAAATATCCCTGGAAATTATAAATACCATCAGTGACTTAGCGAGCGAGAAATTCTGGCGCCTAAAAACGAAAGGGTACACAAAATGAATATTCAGATCCAAGATCATCTTCCTGGCCCCAGTACGACGTACGAATCTATCGATAACGTTCTGGAGACCGAACAGGCTGTATTTTATCCTACCGAGTCCTTGAATTCCTTGGAACCACATGGATTTCCACCACATAAATTAATACTAAAAGCTGGATCATCAATACTGCTATTGCGAAATGTCGATCTACCAAAATTGTGTAATGGAACGAGACTCTATGTGAAAAACCCATGCCAAACGTAATAGAAGCGACAGTATTGACAGGCCATGCCAAAGGAGAAGATATCTTCATTCCACGAATTCCTATGATCCCTACTGATATGCATTTTGATTTCAAGCGGCTGCAATTCCCTGTGCGTTTTGCATTTGCAATGACCATAAACAAGGCCCAAGGACAGTCACTCAAGGTAGCAGGCCTTAATCTGAAGAGTCCATGCTTCTCTCATGGTCAGTTATAGGTAGCTTGCTCAAGAGTGGGCACACCTAAACATTTATTCATTTATACACCAGAGGGGAAAACAAGGAATATCGTTTATCCTAACGCACTCCATTAATTTTATTGTTATCTACAAACATGTTCGTATTTATTAAATAACAACTGCGAAGTGAGATGAAACATTTCTCTGAAGTTCAACCATTACATCGTATATTAGGCCGTGTTACTTTGTGTGTCATCTGTCTAAGATACTATTTAAACTACTGTCACTGTATTCATTAATGCCAATGATCTGGTAGTCTTCTTGTGAACCTGTACCGAAATATGTAAGCCGGTCACGTAGAAAATTCAGAGTGAGTTTTATGGTATATCGTACATCTCTTTTCTATTTTATTCCTCTCATTCCTTTAACCAGCGTATCAATTTTTCCCACCCGTTGATAAGTTACATGTGCCAGTAGTCGCTTCTATGTTCATCATCACTATGTAGCAGAAGTTTCGCGTCAGCAGAAAAGACAACTGGATGTTCAGGAACGTTAACCATATATCGACTGAAAAATCTGGAAGCTTCTCATGGAGGAATTGCTTCAGACATTTATCATACAGGTGAAACCTTAACAAGACGAAACTTTTAACAAGATAGCGATCTAAGTGGGAGCCCTTTGGCAAAAAATAATCAAGTCTTTCCCGAAATGTGAGTCCTTAAAATAACTTTTTTTATTATTTTCTAAGTTTCATTTGTCAGTTATGTAGTAATTTTCAATATCATCCTGATCAGTAGGATGTTACGCCCTCAACGTCATAGGGGGCAAATGACCTAGATTTTAAGTCGATTATATTTCTAATCACCACCACATAAAGTCTTCTACGACTGAGATGTCACGAATTCTGGGACCGCTAACGACATTTCTCGACTCGGACTGAAGACAAATATCATGAGAATGATCATTATTTTACAGAGTCTTCCCATAGTGACTTAAGTATAAACATTGTCACTGGGTTTGATAATGTAAGAAATGAATACATAAATAAATATAATTTATCACGTTAAGTGTTAAGGAGATTGGGATATTATCTTCATTCCACCGGGCGAAGCAGGGTACTACTGATAGTCCTACATAAAAGAATCGACCTTCAGTCGGACTCACATGATTTCCTTACACGTCTCCAGCCTGTATGCATTGCCTGGTCTCCTCAGCCAGTGCTGCAGCATGGTTTTAGTATCCAAGACTCCATCCTTCCATCAATGAGCGTCATCCGTCGCTATCCCCCTCCATATCGGGATTTTATTACTTAACAATCTCCATGATAGTTGGAATAACCAGCGTGTCCATGTGGCGTTGAACCAATAAAGTTAGCTCCATGATGGTGAAAGATTCGTCGTTTTCACTGAATTTAAATGAGTTGTAACATTGATTTACTGAATTCACAGATTCTACGCTCATGCAGCGGGTTGTTGCAAAGAATGGCCATGTATTCATCCGCTCACAGACTCGATATAGCAGCTTGTGCCACTAGACTGACCCAAAAATGTTGTGTCATTTAAACACACACTTATTGCTTCACACTGGAGCGATTTGCTCATGAAAAATCTCCTCTTAAATGCCGGTGAGTGTTACACCAAGAATTATAACGTTTTAGCAATTTGAACAGTTTTCAATTGATCAGCAACCATGGGCTCATAACTAGGTCCGTTTCCGGGTTGACAAAAAAAACAATTTCAGGAATATTATTAATTCACTTTAAATCACAGTCCTTACTAGTTCTGGCAGCTTTACTGCGCGCATTAGCACGTTGTTATGCACTCGATGATAATTATCGAACGTGGCATTCGCGGATTCAGACAAGAATTATAGACCACGTCTGCACAGGACCTCGCCTGCTATAGAAGTGTGCTCATCAAAATGCCGGATGTTCCGATCATGTCACCAGTCAAGGGTGCAACTATAAACATTCTTCGCATTCTCTGCGGGGTTACATCTTCATTTCCTTTTGCTAACAAAAATCATATAATTCTCTAGTGCTTCGAAATATGTACAAACTGTTGGAATATGTGACCATGGTTTTTGCAGGTCACACTGTTAATCAGTAAACCTGCTCCATAGAGATTTTCTCTTTTGTTTTTGTTTTGGTGTGTATAAAAGAATGTTGTATCACCTTTTTCGTTCAGTTCTGTTCTAGTAAATGTCAAGCACATTAAACGTGTGTTCCATTTCAATTGCCTGAGTTCCTCGTAATCCTACAGGTTATGGGCCCAGCCACGAATCCACCTTGCTAATATAAAGCACGTAATTTAGACTACCTCGCAGCTTATCTATAGCCGGTAACGAGGTGCTTGATGCAGACATGTTGATTTCGATACGTAGCGAAATTCACAGTTCATATAAAGAGCAGTCTATCATACGCACTTTATATTCGCGCGGTGGATTCGTGGCTGGGCCCACAACCTGTAGGATTACGAAGCACAAGTCGAGAATCAGAGTGAAAGATCTATCAAGGTCCTAAGCACTGATAATGGTGGTGAATTTTGTGGCGAGAACCTACTTAAATCAGAAGGCATTCAGCATCAAACTACAACTAGCTATTCCCCACAGCAGAATGGTGTAGCTGAACGCATGAATAGAACATTACTTGATAAATGTAGAGCCATGATGAGCGAGTCTAAAGTAGATAAACGCATGTGGGCTGAAGCAATAAATACAGCAGCCTATCTTGTAAACAGGTCCCCAACCAGATAATTTCCAGATATAGTTCCAGAGGAGATCTGGACTGGTAACAAGGTCAATATGGAGCATCTAAGAATTCTTGTTTGTGTAGAAGTTCATGTCCCTGATCAAAGAAGAAACAAGTTGGATCCTAAAAGTGAAAATCACGTTTTTTGTGTTTTTTGTGAGGACAGTAAAGCCTATAGATTCAGGCATCCTGTTACTCATCAACTTGTTAAGTCCAGGAATGCACAGTTCTTTGAAGATGTGTTCCAGGAGTTGTCTAATGCTCTCTGCCCCATCCTCTGAGTTGTTGGGTTCTGCTTCACTGTCAGTGGGAACTAAGATCTGCAACATTGCAGGTTCATCAATCTGCAAGAATGGGCCAACATTATCTGGAGACACCTCCTTGTTACCCGTCCAGATCTCCTCTGGAACTGTACCTGGAATTTTTCTGGTTGGGGACCTGTTTACAAGATAGGCTGCTGTATTTATTGCTTCATCCCACATGCGTTTATCTACTTTAGACTCGCTCATCATGGCTCTACATTTATCAAGTAATGTTCTATTCATGCGTTTAGCTACACCATTCTGCTGTGGGGAATAGCTAGTTGACGTTTTATGCTGAATGCCTTCTGATATAAGTAGGCTCTCAAATGCTTTGCCACAAAATTCACCACCATTATCAGTGCGTAGGACCTTGATAGATCTTTCACACTGATTCTCGACCTGTGCCTTGAAATCAATAAAGCAATCCAAAACATCACTTTTCTTAGCAAGGAAATACACAAAAACCTTTCTAGAATGATCATCAATGAAGGTCAAGAAATAACTAGCGTTGCTCCAAGATGGAACTGGCATAGGCCGACATAAGTCTGAATGAATAAGATCTAGCCTATTAGCCTACTTTTCACATTTTGCAAAAATGAGGAAAAAGTAGACTTTTGAGATCGGACAAATGTGTATCTGTCTGTCTGCCCTTCTGTCTGTCCTTCTGTCTGTCTGGCTGTGTGTGTGTGTCCCCCCCCCCCTATTAAATCCTAAACAGCGGCAGCAATCGAAACAAAATTTGGTAGGAGTAAAGATCTATACCTGAATATCTCACGGCCATATTTGAAAATGATGTCAGTGCTACCAACTGCTGAAAAATCGCAATTGAAATTTGAACTCCATGTTGGATATCATGGAAGGTATGAATGGGAGCTATTTCAAAATTGACACACGTATAGGTAATAATATTGCAGTTTAATTTCCAGGAGGCCATACATGGCAGTGTTGCCAAAATGATTATAAGCCTGCTGATAGGTCCAAATTTTAAATGCATATAACTTCTAAACTATCAGTTGGATTTCAACCAAATTTCTTATGTGCTATGTGTACATAAGCAGATATGACTGAGCGTATTCGTAAGAGCAACCAGGGCTGCCAACTGTAAATAAATGCTCTGAATGTTTTTATCCAAATACCCATATACCATAAAGTATGCAAGCCGACAGCTTTAAACTATGCACACGTATAGTTCCTGAGATTCTATATTAATTTGGAGTAACTTATATACGTCAGTGCTACCAACATGATTCTAAGCCTGCTGAGAAGTCCAACTTTAAATACGTACAGGTAACTTCTATAATATCATTTGGATTTCAACTAAATTTCGTGTGTGCTATGTGTACCATAACAGATATGACTATGCCGATTATTAAGAGTAACCAGGGCTGCCAACTGTTAATAAATACTGTCTCTATTTTTGTCACCCTAATATCAATATATCAGAAAGTATGCAAGCCAATAGCTCGAAACTTTGTACGCGTATAGTACCTGGCATTCTAGATTAATTTGGAGTAACTAATATAGGCCTACGCCAGTGCTGCCAACATGATTCTAAGCCTGCTAATAGGTCCAATTTTAAAATGCATGTAAATTCTATAATAACTAATGGATTTCATTGAAAATTGACACAACAATAGATCATATTATTTCAGATTATTTCTGACCAATACATGTATGTCATTGTTGCCAACATGATCCAATGTTTAACTGCTTGTAACGTCCATGCTATCCATTGGACTTCAACCAAATTTTGTATTCTGTACCTTATGAGATGGAACTAAGAATATATTCAGTCACCAGGGCTGACAACTGTAGTTCTCTATTAGGCTACATTATGCCAGGTATACATTATTTCGTACTAATTAGAAATTTCGATATTACCAACTTTATTTCGTCATTAATTTAGATAGATCCATATAGATTATTCATTGGCATGAATCTTACATTTTAAGGAAAGTAGGCTCTTTAGTTCGTCACATACAGTTTTGCTCTTACTTGACTTAAAAGGTTGTCTAGCTTGTTTACCTTCAGCACATGAAAAACAGTTTTTAAAGCTATTATCTGAGAAATTAATTCCATGAGTGAGACCATCTCTTAACAACTTCATGCTGTGGTTGTTAAGATGACCCAGTCGTTTATGCCATAAATATTCTGAGTCCTCTGCACAAATATTAGCTTGAGCACTGTGAGCATTGACTTGGTAAACACCCCCCACGTTACTTGCAGTCAGTGCTGCATTACCTGTAGCAACACAGTTTTCACTATCATAAACTTCACAAGTATTGTCAGTGAATACCACAATACAACCCTTTTGAGTAGCAGCAGACACAGATAAAAGTTTAGCAGTGAGACCAGGAACATATTCTACATTGGAAAATGTTTGTGAAATACCATTTTCTAAATTAACAGTTACATTACCAGATCCTTGGCCATACAAATTTTGATTGTTTGCTGTACTGATCTCCAGATTAGGACCAGCAGTGAAGTTCACCATCGCAGTCTTGCTAGAACTCATATGCTTAGTAGCACCAGAGTCAACGAACCAGGCTCCTGTAGAGGCTCTTGCACTTAATGCTTGTCCATCGGTTGCCAGCATCATCTTGTCTTCCTTCGACTTCTGTTGAGTTGAGCTCTGCATCTCCTCTTTCCTGCAATCCCGCTTTCAGTATCCTGGCTTCTTGCATTTCCAGCAGAAGGACTTCTTCTTCGTCTTGTCTTCTCGTGAAAACAGAACAGAATCCTTGGATCGCTTGGAAGTACTTTTCCCACTCCAAATAGTATCTTGTAGCAACTTGGTTCGGGCTGTGTCTGCAGTAATGTCTGTTCCGGAACTTTCCAGAGCCATAATCATAGGCTGAAACTCATCTGGTAGACCTTTCAGCATAAGAGCTGTCACAAACTCGTCGTCCAGTGCCTTATTCATAGACGCAAGTTGCTGAGCAAGTCCCATAACTCTTCCATCGTCTTGTAGTGCTTTAATTTAACTTGGCACGATTTCTTCAAGATGACGATCCGCCGATTCACTCCTTTATCTGAGTAGGCCTTTTCAAGAGCTTCCCGGACTTCCTTCGCGGTCTTACAAGGCATGATGTTTGGGAAAATTGATTTATCCACCATGAGGTTAAGTCTGGCCCTAGCCCGACTTTCGTCTTTCGCTTTCTTCGCAGATGTTGTATCTCCATCCGGGTAGCCAACTATACAGCTCCACAGATCTTCGAGTCTTGAGACATTTTCCATCTCAAGTCGCCAATCATCTAATAAATTCAGTCTCCAAGAAATAAAGAAAAATTAACATTGGTGGCGCGTCAACTTGTGGTGCTTCAAATTAGAGTCACTCATACTTTCTCTTTGGGAGTCCTCGGTTCATTCACAGAAGTTATACTCTTCATGTGCTATCGACGTGAACTCGGGCTCAATATATACCAACTGATACCGGGACTTTACCGTAAAATCAACTATCTGAGTTTACTGTCACCTCACTGGAGATTGTAAGAACGGGCATATGCATTATTACTTGTGGTAATACCGTCCTCTCCTGTAAAATTCAAATTCTACTGTATGTTGGTCCCGCTTTCGGCTCTCCAGCCGAGGACTACTCGAGAGGGTGTTAACATCACAAAGTTTACAAAGGTAACATCTGACATTCTACTGGGTAGAACTTGGCTGTTAGAATTGTGAAGGCAAAGGCAGGTTTAAAAACATTTAAAGGGTAACGGTTAGGTTGACGTTAGATTTGGTTGGGATTTTTGAAGTGTTTAGATCGTACGCTTTTGTGGCCGGCGTCTAGTTTATGATCTAGGCTTACTGGATGGAGCTGCGTCGTGTATCGGTGATTGTTTCCCGACGTTTCGGCAGTCATTGCAGCAGCCTTTATCATAGATACGAGTACGTGTCTGTCCTCAAACTATCCGTTGGCTTTCAGTGAGGCACTGCTTGATCGGCATTGAACTCATGCTGCTCCCTGATTGGTCAGCGCCCTAGCCAGTCACGCGATAAGAGACCTCTCTATGTATTGCTAAGCCTAAATCTGTCATCGCAATTGAAATCACTGGGATGCTTCAAGATCTCCAATGCCTCTATTATTATCCTGTTTTGATATCTAGGAACTTAAGAACAGTTTCGGCCTTTTTACATTCTATTGCGTGTCTCGTGACGTCAGTATGTTCAACTATTACAGATCTATAGTTTATTTGTTTTTTCTCTCGAATGTGCACTGATATTCCAATAGAAACGCGACTATTTGTATGCCGTATGTATATCTCTCCACAGGAACAACGTGCCCTGTAAACTTCTACGTCCTGGTTTTGGCTGCTTTATCTCGGCTTATTTATACACCTCTTGTGTTAGCTTGTTTAGTGGTTTAGGGGCAAAAAAGTGAAAAATGATATATTTATTTATTTACAATGTAGAGAACAGGACTTTGTAAAAAAATCGAAAAAAAATATATGAATAATGATCATTTTAAGCCTATTTTTATTTTATGAAAAAACAAATAGGCATATGTGTGTGATTCGTGTAAATCCCCCCCATATAAATTCTAAACGGCTAGAGTGATTTCAATGAAACTCGGTAAGATCGTAGCACCATATTGGCCGACCCCGACCGTGCCTTTTAAATTGTATTGTCTCTCACCAATAAAATATGGCGGCTGTGCGAATTATTTCACCAGCATTCAGTATCTCCGAAACTATTACAGATATCATCCTGAATTTTTTTACGGTGATAAAGGGAACTACTAGAAGTTCACCTATGAGATTTTCTTAAACCTGGTAACTATAAAACCAACATTGCGGCCAAGCGAAGTTGAGACTTTTAAATAGACTTTTCTCGCGATTTAGCCATCCAAAAGTAATGAAACATGGTAAAGGAAATGTTTATACACATTGTAATACACTGGTGTCTAATTTAGTTCAATTGTTTACATAACCTAAAAATGGCGGCTGTTCAAAATATTTCACTGGCATTCAATATCTCCGAAACTATTTTTGATATCACCCTGAAATTTTGTACGGTGATAAACGGCACTGCTACTAGTTTATCTATGTAACTTTCAAAAACCCGTGAAGATCGTAACATACATGGCGGCCAAGCGAAGTTGAAATATTTTCATAGACTTTTCTCGTGATTTAACCATCTGAGCGCAGTGAAATGTGGTACAGTAAATGAGTATACATATTGTAATGCACTGGTATCTAATTAAGTTCAATTGTTTACATAACCCCAAGATGGCGACTGTGCGAAATTTGAAAATTAAGTTTTCATTTCTTGTGTCGTAATCATACGATCGAAGTGAAAGTTTGAATAATGAAGCTACGCAGTAATTTCCCATTAATGCTACATAACTCCATGACCTATACATATAACAATCCAAAATGGCGAGCATCCGAAATATTTTCACGGTTCTCAATATCCACGAATTTTTTACAGCAATCAGATTGAAATTTAGAGGCTACGAGCATAAGTTCACCTATATGACTTTCAGTAACCTGGTGAGCACAAATCCAACACGGGAGCGACGCGAAGTATAAATATGTAAATGGACGTTTCTCGGGTTTTAACCATCCGAGTGCAGTGAAACTTTGCACGTTAAATGCTTATACAAATGTTAATCCACTGGCATCTAATTTCTTTCAATTGTTTTCATAACTACAAGATGGCAGTTGTGCGAAATTTTAAAATCTCGGTTTTACTTCTTGTGTCCTAATTATGCGATTGAAGTCTGAATACCACAGGTACACAATAATTTTCATGTAATAGTACATAAATAAAAATCCAACCTGGCGACCATCTGAAATATTTAGACGGTTCTCAATATCTACGAATCTATCACAACAATCAAACTGAAATTTTGTTTGTTGATAGAGGCAATTAACGTGAGTAGGATATATGAAAATAGGCTGTATAGTTCTTCACGGAATTACTTGTTTAAGATATAAATATATATGCTGCATAGTGAAAGACAATGCCCAATTTTTGCAGTGATTTATGTATGTGCGTATAACTTCTAAACTGTTATAGATAGATTTCTGAACTCACTTCTGGTCTGCTGTGTTGAGTGCAGACTTTGTGTTGGAAACAATGACAACTTCCTGAGTTGTTTGTATTGCGAGTGGTTACTGAACACCGTCACTGTAATTTTGCAGTGACCTATTGAAGAAGTATTGTTTTAAGGGGCGGCACAGCGGAACAGTCGGTGATTTGAAGAGAGAAACAAGTTCACTAATTTGCAAAAAGAATAGTTGAAATACGCATTTATTTATGTATTTATAGGTTTTTTATTACTTACGGTATTTATTTATTTATTTAAAAGCTAAAGGAAGTAGGAGACTTATGACGCAAAATAATAGTGATACTCGAAATGATGGAAGTGATGGGGCAGGATTGTTCTAAGAATTTCAAAAGTAACAAAATGTTATGAAAAACTTCAACCTCATTTTTCTCAGTTTCAAATTTTTCACTACTTTGCTACCATTTGTAATAAAACTAATACTGATAGGTCCATTAAATATCATTGATCATCCTAATGAACAGTAATATGACGGGATATCCCTTTAAATAATATACAAAATGAAATATAAATATTTTTGGACAGTTTATTTTTATTAAAACATCGTACCTTAAATAATATTCATATTTCATAAGTATTTCGTTTTTGTCAATAATTCTTCTTATTGTTGCAGTAATCCTTGAAGATTTCATGGCTAACCCAAACAAATTTTGAGTAACGTGCACCTAAAATTTGAAGATTTAACATGGGCGAGAAAGGCAGGTCTTTCTTACCTTAACCGTTGTCACGTTGTCTTTCCTTAGCAACCTGACGATTCTATTTTCTCCCCCTGTATTATAGGCAGATGGGCTTTATGGTCGGGCCGATCTTCGTTTTTTCAGCTATTCTCCGGCTTTGTTCTATATTCCGCAAGCCCCTATATATCTGTCTTTTCTTGTATACCTTAGCTAGGAGCGTATTCCAAACTCGATATTTCTCTTCATTTACGCTATCCTTATCGCAAATGCGGTTGGCTCCGGTGAGGAGTGTCCTAGCTACCATTTCCTTCTGTGACGGTGGATGGCTTGAGTTTCCATGTAGGTACCGATCTGTATGAGTGTCTGAGCGTGTGCCTGTTCGTTTTTTGACCAGAACGTCTTCTAAGGCCAGTGCATTGTTTTCTTCTACTTTTATCGTTAAGTTGATGTTCAGATGTCTGGAGCACATTAAGTCTAGGAATTCCTGAAGTGAGTTGCGTCCATGTTCCCATACCAAACAAGATGTTCAGTAAAGAACATATAGCCTACTTTCTCCTAAATGTATGAGTATAGTTATAACTCGTTGTTATTATCAAAGAGTATAATAGAACTATTCTTTGTTGAAGACCTTAGAAACGATTTACCTCTACCAAACGCCACAACCTGGATAAAAACTGCTACCATCATTGAAGAAAGAAAGATAAGAAGTATATCAAGAATGTTATGGATCTGGAGACATAATCGACCGGACTTGCGGCGTGGCTCAGCGGTAACGTTCTCGCTTGCTGGGCCCTAGGTTGCAGGTTCGTATCCTGGCGCAGTCAGCTGGCATTTGAGGGTGCACAAATGCGAGGGAGCCGTGTCAGTACATTTACTGGCACGTTAAAGATCCCCTTCGGGCCAAAATTCCGGCACCCCGGTGTCTCTAAAAGCAGCAGTAGTTAAAAGGGATGTAAAACCAATAACATTATTATTATTATTACGACCTGCCGTGGGCAACATCCAACTTTGAGTTAAGGCATGTCTTTACACGTCTGGTTGTGCATGGCTTCCACAACCCTAATTGAATTAACAAATCTTTCCATGACCCTACAGAGACGTGTGTATACAAACTTATGTGGATATTTTCGATAATATAATCCTAACAGAGCGAGTGCATTCTAGCGGCCTGAAGAAGAAACTTTTCAATAAAATCTGGAAGTTACCTTTTTGGCAGCTAGATGTCTCGAGTAAATCTGCTGGCGAATTATGTTTTAATTAAATATATATTTTACACCATAATGTGCACAATATAACGCTTAATAACATTTTCAAGTAACGCAAAATAGGCTGTTACAAACCCTTTAATATAAAAAGTTAAAATGTATCGTAGTATCATCTTGTCATTCTTCAAATTCGATGCGCATAGAATGATAATGGTATAGTAATCAATGGATCCCCACGTAGACTAGTTGTGACATCTAGTGGTGAAATATCGAACAATATAATCCTAACAGAGCGAGTGCATTCTAGCGGCCAGAAGTAGAAACTTTTCAATAAAATCTGGAAGTTACCTTTTTGGCAGCTAGATGTCTCGAGTAAATCTGCTGGCGAATTATGTTTTAATTAAATATATATTTTACACCATAATGTGCACAATATAACGCTTAATTTTAAAACATCTGAGTCATTACAAAACAATAAACATATAACATTTCAAGCAAGAATCCTAGCTCTGATCGGGTTTGAACCACAGGCATTTGAGCGATAGGCTAATGCTCTACCACTGAGCTAATTGTGTCAACGAATATCGTTCTATTTAAAATGCCTTACATAGAACTTGTTAGCAAATAATGATTTATACTAAACGATTTCATCACTGGAGTATATTATTTATATATAAAGCATTTCATACAAAGTTTATTTATTTTTTATCAGTACGCTATATTGCATGCAATACTCAAATTAGTGAAATATAAGTCAGGCACAAGATATCCGCTGCCATCTTGTCTTATTACTGAATCAGTTCAGCTTTTTAAAATCACGTCTGCACTATAGTATTACAAAATAAACTTTTAATTTCGAACGTGCCTCTTCCTTTAGAACAGTTAAAACGATTCTCGGCTCGATAATCGGAACTGGTGGGTCCTATGATATGGATTATAAAGTTCGCATAATTCGCACGGCCGCCATCCTGAAATGGTATGGCGGACGACCTTGTAGTTTGGTCACAAGACGCATCCTATAGGAAGGTATGTTGTTACCAAATTTGGTAGAGATCGGATGATTTGGTTAGTCGTTATTTGATTTTACGTTTTGAACGTTTGAGTGGCCGCCATTCAGTTTTAGTAAAGATGGCGGCGATATAAAACATGACACTGAGGTGTCCTTTGCTAGTGCTACCTTTGTACCAAATTTCGCTCAATTCGCATTCACCGTGTTCGAATTGATAGGGGGGGTCAGACATTCAGAGTACACACACTCACACACACACAGACACACACACACACAGACTCACACACACACATACACACACACACACACACACAGACTCACACACACACATACACACACACACAGACAGACACACTTTTTTCGCCCTGTGTTGATCTCATAAGTCTACTTTCATTTTTTGCAAAAATCGAAAGTAGGCTAAAAATCTCGTTTTCGTATCAGAACAAACACTCAAGAATCAATGGGCTCTCCTTTACAACTTCATTCTGTAATTTGCCATGAAATTCCAAATGTCGAAGGATCTGCCCATTGAGGACGAAGAATGTGTAGTTTACGCAGTGTTCAACTAAGTCCGTTGAACCGTCTGTGGCTGTAAGCTTTTACGTGATTGTCTGTGTGGCGTCAGGTACAGAATTCTTGGTATATGAGGACTCCACATCGAGACTTGCCAGTAAATCACTGTAACTCAAGTTTATACTCGCTATGATATCCGCGAAGTGTTGAGAGTTTCTGTAGTGAGGGGGTGGCGGAGGGAATAATGGACGCAGGACCTGATTCAAATATTTAACTAGATCGTGAGTTAGGGACGCTATGGCGCTAAATATTGGTCTCAGAGGCACAACGGTCTTGTGTATTTTAGGTATGCCGCATTTTTTGAGTAGCGAGTTTCTAAGGAATTCTAGGTGTTTTCTGTAATTGATGACTACTTAATTAGCCGCGTCTTCGTCTTCTGTACTTTCTCTATGGGTTTCTTTGGTATCACCTTATAAGCTGGATCTGATCGACGGGCCTGGAATGTTTGATTTCCTGAGAGGCCTCAGTTCTAATTTATTCTGTTTCGAAGACCGGTAGATGACGTATAGAAGCTTCTAGCCCGCAGGTAATATCTTCCATAGGAAGACATCTCGGCATGATGGCGAATTTAAGTATATTGCTTCGGATATATGACTCAAATAAAAACAACATATTGTATTTTTGTCACTCATCACTTTAGCCACTTCTTTTACACTACATATAAAGTTATATACAGTCTTAAACACAAGTTCCTGCTTTAAACTTCTAAATCCAGGCCATCAATCCACTGAAGTGCCTCGTATGATTCTAATCCTTGGAACGTTCGTTATGGACATTCACCAACGATATGTTCGATGGTTTGCAGGGTAGCTCCACAATCGCAGTTAGCAGAAGTAACCCAACCCCATTTGTGAAGCAGGAATCCACATTTTCCTTGTCCTGTACGTATCCGGTTAATGATTCTCCATTGGCGTCTGGGGAGTTTAAAACCTTCTATCCGGTTGGAAGGGTTTTCAATCAGATGTGCATTGAATACTGATGATTCTTCCCACATAGTTTTCCATGCTTCTGAGATGTTAAATGAAGAGTCTTCAAGAAGAACTGCAGAGCGCCAAGGTGGTTTTCCTTACTTCAACCGTTGATTACCTGCTTTTGCTACATCAGTATGTATGGGTAGCTGGGGGTTCTTCTGAATGGTTTTCCAGATGTTCAGGAGAGCCTCTGAGCTTCGAAGAGCTGGAGATTAATGTTACTTAGAAAAGGTAACCATGTAGTGAATGTGCTACGTATGCAGCCCGTAATCAGTCGCATTGTGTGGTTAAGTTGCACATCTATCTTCTTGGAGGGGACACTGTTTAGCCAAGATGGGCAGCAGTATTCAGCAACGAAGTATGACAGTGCCAGAGCAGTTGGACGTAAAGTTTGAGCGCTGGAACCCCAGGAGGTACCAACAAGCTTCTGAATGTTGCTATTACGGGTCTTCACTTTTGCGGCCACGTTCGTGAGATGTTGTTTGAAGGTCAAGGACCTATCAAGTGTTATCCCAAGGTACTTAGGCATGCTGCAGAACTGCAAAGTGTGTCCTCTGAATGTAACTTCGGCTTTTTAATTAGAGAACCTATTGCGTAAGTGAAATGCGGATACAACCGTTTTCTGATAATTTAGGCGGAGGCACAATTTCTTGAAATATGTGTCCAAGACTTCCAAGTTGGCAGTTAGTGTATTTTCAGCACCGGTGAAGTTGGAGTTCTGGGTTACCAAACAGATGTCATCAGCATATATGAATTTCCTTGATGAAGTTTCTTGCTGGTCGTATATGTACAAGCTGAAAAGGAGAGGAGCCAGCACACATCCTTGGGGTAATCCATCATTTCATTTGAAGAAATTGCTTTTATCATTGCCAGAGTAAACCTGGAAAAGTCTATTGCACAGCATGTTGTTAATTAGGTTTGTGAGTTTGAGACACGGAATGATGCTCACAAATTTCAGAAGGAGGCTTTCTCGCCATACTGTATCGTAAGCGGCAGATAGATCCAAGAAAGCAGCTCGTACACATTTGCAATATGAGTTGTTAATGCAAACACTTGATCATTACAGATTCTGCCAGGCCTGAATCCAGCTTGTTCTATGGGGATGTGGTTGTTAATTGTATCAAAAATCATTTTGTAGATTAGTCGCTCAAGTAGTTTGTTAGTGACACTTAGAGCTATGGGGCGATAACTTTCGACTTTTGTCGGATCTTTGTTCGGTTTGAGGATTGCTATTATTTTTGTTTTCTTGAATAATACAGGGAGATTTCCAGTATTAATGATATCTGAAAAGAAGTTAGTAAGGTATTTAATTGCAGCTATTCCACAGTGAGCGAGGAATTCACGATAGATTCCGTCGAATCCAGCTGCTTTCCCAAGTTTCATGTTGTGATGGCGTCTCCAACTTACTCTACAGCGAATAGCATGGAAAATTTTGAAGAATTTTTGGCTGCTCTTTTCTTGATTTTTAGCTGAGATTTGATTTCCTTTCTTGTCTGCTTTTCTTTTGGGCTCATGGAATTTGAGATTAGATGATTAGCAAAGTCATTTAGCTTAATGGCAGTTTTCGATCTAATTGGTCTTGAATTCGTTGGGTCTACTTTTCTGATAACAGACCAAGCTTTCCGACTCGAGTGTGAGTGGTCGAATGATTCCACGGTTTCATGCCAGATCTTTTTCTATTCTCATCTAGTGAATGTAGGAGTCCAGTAGCATTATCAGCAGATGGATTTGCTTCATATTTTTCCAGTAAGCTTTCACTATCCTCACTCCAACCGGGTGTGTATTCTTAACGATTACCTCTAGGAATATATCGTCTAGCTGCTCCTTTAATTGTGCCAATAAATCGTGTGTAATTACTTCATGTTGGCTTGATCCATCTGATGTTGGAGTCTGTTTGCTCTGAAAATTCAGACCAGTTTTCCTTCTTAAAGTTCCACCTTTGTTTTGGATGGGACTGTACAATTGGTACACATATCCCAGTCTCTAAAATAATAGGTCTGTGCTGGCTGTGGGGGAAATCATTAAGTACCGAACGGCGTATCTGGCTATAGGAGTTTTGAAGCTGAGTTGTGAAACACAGATCAGGAGTATATCCTCTGTTCCATCGACCTGAATGAAAAGTTAGTAAATTTTACCATCAAAAATTAATTTAAGGTTTTCTGTTTCCAGCCAATCACAGACAGCTTCGCCATTACTGTCACTCTCGCAGTATTCCCAGAGATTACGATGGCTATTGAAATCATCCAGGAATAGAGTTGGGTGTTGCTGAGATGGAAAAGGAGGGGTTGGCCAGTTTACTTCAGGAGGCTTCTATACATTTACTATTGTTACACTATCAATTTTTGTTATAATTGTAAATATATTATTTTCACTGCTCACTGAAAGTACTTGATGATTTTTATGTTATGCTTGACGTAAGTCGCTAGGCCGTACTTAACATGGTTGTTCGAGGCTATTAATGTATATCCTGGTATTTTCCCTCTACTTCGTTACTGTTGATCATCTGCTGTATGCGTTTCTTTGAGTGCAATAACATCGATTGCATGTTTCATTGATAGTCTGGATGGATAGTCACATTTAGCTCTACTTATTCCTTCAATATTCAGTTGAAATATTTGTTGACCGTGAGGCCTTTTCAGGCAGTTCGGTCTCATCTCTATTTTGTTGCTTACTTAGCACCTCCCGGGGGACACGTGTAGGGTAGCAATGGGTAAAACCTACGGACTTGAGCAACGTTTGACCCCCAGTAATAGTATTAATACGATTTGTCCAAATTGTATTCACAGTTCTTAGGTCTCTTAAGATTCTATTATTCTTCTTCCACGATAATGTACCACACTTGAAACTGTTAGTTCTATTTTTTTCAGACTGATATATCCAGATACATCGGATCCTGCTGAAAGATGCTTTACCGATTGGGTGATAGTTCAAGACCATATGCTGACAGTGCATCTAGAAGAAAATGTACTACGGAACAGAAATTGATGTCAACCATTGCTAGTCATATCAGTCAAGAGTCATATCCATGTAGCGTGTGTAAAACCAAGTTTTCCACGAAAGGACATTTGAAGACACACATGGTCGTCCATACCGGCGAGAAGCCATATTCGTGTAGCATATGTGAATCGAAGTTTACCCAAGGAGGAAGTTTGAAGATACACCTGCTCGTTCATAACGGCGAGAAGCCATATTCGTGTAGCGTATGTAAATCCAAGTTTGCCAAGAAAGCCATTTTGAAGAGACACATGCTTATCCATAGCGGCGAGAAGCCATTCTCATGTAGCGTATGCGTATCAAAGTTTACCACGAGAGGATCATTGAAGAGACACTTGCTCGTACATAGCGGCGAAAAGCGATATTCATGTAGCGTATGCGAATCGAAGTTTACTTCGAGACAAAGCTCGAAGGAACACATGCTCACACATAGCGGCGATAAGCCCTTTTCATGTAGCGTATGTGAATCCAAGTTTACCTCGAGAATTAGTTTGAAGAGACACACGCTCATTCATAGCGGCCAGAAGCCCTTTTCATGTAGGGCATGTCAATCCAAGTTTACCCGGAAAGGAAATTTGAAAAAACACACATGCTCATCCATAGTGGCGAGAAGAGTATGTGATTCCAAGTTTACTACGAGAATAACATTGTAGAGGCACGCGATGATCCATAGCGGTGAGAAGCCCTTTACATGTAGTGTATGTGAATCCAAGTATACCTTGAGTTGAAGTTTGAGGGCACACATGCTCAAACATAGCGGCGACAAGCCATTTTCATGTAGCGTATGTGAATCCAAGTTCACTACAAGAACACATTTGAAGGAACACCTGTATGTACATAGCGGTTAGAAGCCATACTTACGTTGCATATGCAAAGCCAAATAAACCGTAAGAAGATCTTTACTAGAACATGTGTGGATCCACAGCGGTGAAAGGCCATATTCATGTAGCGTATGTGAATCCAAGTATATCCGAAGACACTATTTAAAGACAAACGTGTTAATGCATAGCAGCGAGAAGCCATAATCATTTGTTGTATGTGAATCCCAGTTTACTATGAGACGAAATTTGAATAAACACATGCTAGTCCATAATCGGCGGGATGCCATATCCATGTGGCATATGTGAATTGCAGTTCTCCCTGATTGTATCATTGAAGAGGCACATGCTATTCGATAGGCCCACATCCTAAACAACAGTAGCGAGAAACCATTGTTAGTTATTAATCCAAAGTTCAAATAAGCTGAAATTTGATCATTTTATGACGTCGCGTATGGTGGCAAGAAGCGATATTAATGTAGTACAGGGAGATTCTTTTGCTGGACCGCTATATGCGGCCAGCAACCAAGTGTCCACGCTTTCCGCCAGCCAACTGAACTCGAATCGCAGATTGCGCGCAGGTAAAAATCGTATCATAGTGCATTAATTAATGATTATTTCACCCGGCAAATCTTCGCAGAATATTCTGAAAATGGTCTTCTTCAGGTGACAGACAGGCGTTGTATCGTGTAAATAAATTAGCGTTTACACGTTGTAATTTCCTTCTGTTGTGTTCGATATCTGCTGCCGTATATTGTTCTCCAGCTCCACGAGAATACGGGAAATTGACTTGTACACTTTGTATTTTAAAATACCCCACAATTAAACATCAAACGGGCTTAGGTCCATGGTTCGATTAATTAGAGTATACACGCTGGGTGGTAGCTTATTACTGAGTACTAACGCTACCTAAGGGAAGATACTGAGAGAGAAAATGAGGTGGGTTTAGGAGTGGAAACAAGTATCGGTAATGAGAAGAGAATCCAACACAAAATAGAAACAAAATAAGGATTGAGTGAATGATTCCACGTCACAAAGTTAGTGAAGTACCTAAAATGTGTGGGGACCGGTCTACAGCTAAGGGGGAGTGCAGCGAGAGCTGGGGTCGCCTGCGAGCAATCACTAAGTGCTCTTTCCCTCCCGAGCAAATATTTCGGTACTATGGGGAAGGGTGATATTCTAGCAAGGCCAGGTATGCCAAAAGGAAAGGACCTAAACACTTTTCCTTCAAAATGGTAAGATTTCATAAAGCCTTCCGAAATGCTAAAATAAATTGAGTTTGTCTTGATAATTTTGTTTCTAGACACTGTTGGACCCCTGATAGAACGGCCGAATGCCCCCTAAGTGGATAGCGATCAAGCGACATTATTGCTTTAGGGATTTTTTTTATTATTATTAATTGAAATTTCAACAAATACCGATTGTTGCATCGAAAGCAGGTTAAACTCGTACCGAGCTAGGTGCTGACTAAATGTTTAGACGAGAGGAAAACTTCAGGCGTAATTTAAACAAAACCAACATTTTGAAAGTAGACCACAAGTCACAGAGAAAATCTCTACAAGTAGGAAGCTGGCGGAGCAAGCTATACTTGCCTCAATTGTTTACTAGAATTAGCAAAGACAGCTAAAAGAAACTTTATAAATGTTGTTATTTGAAATTCAGCAATACTTCAAGGTTTGTGTCGTGTCTTTTGTGGGGATACGCCTAGGAAAGCCGTGAAAGCCTATATAACATCTTTTTGGAAGGCTTCATAGGAGGGTTGAGACTGCTTGGGCTTTTAGTTCTCGCAATAAAGATGTGCAGTTGCACCTTGTATAAAGGGAGGTGGCGCGCGGTTCGCTACTCCTGTGGGGTCCGTGCGGGGACACCAAGAACCCGCCGATGAGCCAGCTTGGTGTCCTAGGCAAACCCCACACAAGACACTGCACAAACCTAGAAGAATTGCTGAGTTTTAATTCACTGGCCGTGAAAGCCAATATACCATCGTTTTGGAAGCCTTTGTTGGGAGGTTGAGACTGCTTGGGCTTTTAGTTCTCGCAGTCAAGAGGTGCAGTTGCACCTTATATAAAGGGAGGTGGCGCGCAATTCGCTACTCCAGTGGGGGTCCGGGCGGTGACATCAAGAGCCCGCCGATGAGCCAGCTTGGTGTCCTAGGCGAAACCCCACACAAGACTCGGCACAAACCTAGATGAATTGCTGCGTTTTAATTCACCGGCCGTGAAAGCCAATATACCATCTTTTGGGGGCCTTCATAGGGAGGTTGAGGCTGCTTGGGCTTTTAGTTCTCGCAGTCAAGAGGTGCAGTTGCACCTAATATAAAGGGAGGTGGCGCGCAGGTCGTCACTCCTGTGGGGGTCCGGGCGGGGACACCAGGAGCCCGCCGATGAGCCAGCTTGGTGTCCTAGGCGAAACCCCACACAAGACACTGCACATACCTAGATGAATTGCTGAGTTTTAATTCACTGGCCGTGAAACCAATATACCATCTTTTTGGGGGCCTTCATAGGGAGGTTGAGGCTGCTTGGGCTTTTAGTTCTCGCAGTCAAGAGGTGCAGTTGCACCTTACATAAAGGGAGGTGGCGCGCAGTTCGCTACTCCAGTGGGGATCCGGGCGGGGACACCAAGAGCCCGTCGATGTGCCAGCTTGGTGTCCTAGGCGAAACCCCACACAAGACACGTCACAAACCTAGATGAATTGCTGAGTTTTAATTCACTGGCCGTGAAAGCCATTATACCATCTTTTTGGAAGCCTTCATAGGGAGATTGAGGCTGCTTGGGCTTTTAGTTGTCGCAGTCAATTGGTGCAGTTGCACCTTATATAAATAGAGGTGGCGCGCAGTTCGCTACTTCAGTGGGGGTCCGGGCGGGGACACCAAGAGACCGCCGATGAGCCAGCTTGGTGTCCTAGGCGAAACTCCACACATGACACGGCACAAATCTAGAAGAATTGCTGAGTTTTAATTCATTGTCCGTGAAAGCCAATATACGATCTTTTTGTTATTTGAAGTTTCGTTTTAAACGCAACAAGTGGTAAATTTTTATTGATTCAGTGAGTGCCTTCTTTATTTTGAAAGATGAAATGTTTTTGGGAGAAGAATCAGGGAAGAGAAGGTCCTGTCCAACCTCTGTTCTAGTAATAGAGATAAGAACAAAGAAAACAGTTTGTTTATTTAACAGATGATAGAATTAGAAAATTTAACAGTACTTAGATCTGTGATCTTATTCTGAGTTGAGAGTAACAACTTAGCTATTTGTAAGATTTTCAAGGTCTTAGACCTAATAATAAAAGGTTTACAATGCCTAAACAATGTTAAATAAGGTACAGGTTTCGAACTTAATACAAGCACTAAAATCTCACAAGGATTTTAAAAGATGTGCTTACAATTGAGAAATTAAAGCATATAAAGAGACCAGTATATGTATTAAACTTAAGATTAATATTTCCTTGTATTAGTCTTTAGGTTACCAATTAATTAGAAAAGGCCCTTTTTTTGAGTGAAAACCTGTAAATTCCTGTGCAAGCAGGATAAAAGGAAGAGATTAATAAGAGGTTTCTATAACCTCTAGTATTTAAACAGAATTGAATATATGATTTAAATGGGGAAGGTCACCTTTTGTGAAACCTGGATTAAACAATTTAACAATTTGAAAACTAGAGGTTCCTGATTATAATAGGAAAGATTACATATTAATGCAGAATGAATAACTGGGAGATGGAGCAAAATTGGGAGGGCGCTTAATTTTAGGCGAGGCCTCGTTGTAAATGACTAAATAGTTAAATTTGTTCGTAAAAGGTATTTGGGAAAAGGGAGATAAGGATTATAGTTCTAGCCAATTTTTATTGCTCTCAATCGAACGCGGTGCAGTAGATAGTTGAACGGACACTGTTTTGCACTAAAGTTTGTTGTTAGGTGTTAAAATTTCACTATTGTAGCACTGAAGGTTCATAGAACAAGAGAAAAGTTATTGCTATTTATGGAAATACTTGGTTGAATTGGAACATATTTTGTGCGTTGTGCGAGTTTTAAGTTGAAATTGATAGTTCAAACTAACTTGAGGTTTTCAGCAATTTTACTGTATTGAGTGTAGTTTTTCATGGTTTGAAGTTTTATGGAAAATTCCAGAACTGTAATGATAGTTAGATGGAGCGGTAAACGTCCCTCGAAGACAAGTTAAGTTTTAGAAAGTTATTTATTAGTTTTGGCAAAAATATCACGGTGAGAGAAAGAATCTCTTTTATACCGTACAAGAAATACTAATTTTCATGTTCGAAAATAAGCTTTAGTTATCTTGAGCATGATAGAAATTCCCGCGGCGGCCGTTATTGCACAATATTAGAAAGTCAGAATATTTCTCATAAATTCATTAAAGCTTTGCAGTTTAGATTAAAACTCATTAAAATTGTTTAAAATCACTGTACTTAACTTTGCATGTTGAGTAGGCGATGGTTCCTTGTAACCGTTATTAAAAATCAGACATGGCGTCGATTCTAAAATTGCCTCATGGAGACAGGAGGCTGGCCTCTAAGAGGGAGCACCAAACTGTTCACTTGACGACTAGACTAGAAGTGAGAGCGAACAAAAGCAGTACACGACGGAACTAGGAGGGCAAAGAGAAGGGGGGAAGTAGACAAAGGAGCATATATCAGAATGGGAAACACATAAACAATAAAAAATTTGTACATAAAATTATTTCTTCATGGAGTAGGGTCTTCATGGAAATGATAGCTGGCGATGAGGACGACGCCTGCTGGAGCGAATAAAAGTCCTCTTGCGCTCGGGGACTCCAAAGAACTTAGGCGGGTTGCCGCGAGATGCCGCTAGGTAGATTTCGTGGAAGATGCACATGTAGAACAAACATAAAAATCAACTTAGGCACATGGTTTGAGAAAGATAGAATACAGAGGGTCGCAGATGGTGTCTGCATGAAAGGAAATTAAATAAATGAAACTAAGGAAAAGGAAAGCAAAGAGCAGCAATAGCCAACTCTGACTAGACGTGTATTCCAAAGAATACACCACTGGGTGGGACAGGAACAGTTTCATAAAGTAACGATGTAATTTTCAAAGATTTAGAATTCAAGTGTTGAGGAATGTTGGTTATTGTCATTCGTCAGCTGAGAATCTGGGCCTTAGTTTTATTTTGTGCATTTCTTTTGAGCCCACCCAATTATTCCGGCTGCCTGTACTGGCAACCGAATGTTTTAATAACAGACGACGACAGATACAGACCAGTTGGTTTGCTTGCTGCAACAGCTACGAACTGTTGGGAATGGTTAGTTTTTATCTAGCCACACACAAGTATGGCTGCGATGTTCACCAAATAACAAAGAATTTTCATCTGCTGTACTTTTATAAAGAACACACAGAGCATTTCAGGTGCCTTCAAAGACTGCTGTTTGGAAGGTTGTTGCAAAGTTCAAGTCTATGGCATCAGTTTCAAATTAAAAATTAAACGGAGACGTCACGTTTTGACGGGAAATTAGAGGATATTACTGCTCGGATATTATGGTCAGCGAGAATATCTTTGCGAAAACAATCCATCGTGTTATATTCAACGACTCAGAGGGCCATAAAACGAATTATGTATTGAACCCGCTAAGCAAAATTTCATGTGATATTTTTCATTGCAACATATTTTTGATGTATCATCTTAAAACACACTCACCGACCAGCCATGCTGTCGCCACATGCTAACATTCTTTGGAGTTATAAATGGTTGATCTTTTGACTATGGAGAAAACCATTATAATCTAATCTGAGTCTTTATTATAACACTTCTACTTTCTACGAAGCTCAGATATTTCCATGTTGTAATTCTGTATCATGGAAACATTCTTCAGAATGTTATTTCTACTTTTGGTAAGGTATTGACGTCGCAGATACGCGAACCGGAACCAATCAGTCGCTGCACGACTATAGTGCGTCTCTACCTTAAAAGACAGTACGCATTAAATTGAGCGCGCTGATGCCAGATCTGCTGCTTATACCAAGTTCTGCAAGGCCGGGCACATGATGTAACATAACTCGTATACAGGCGTGTTTTTACGCAAAACTCGGGAAATTTCCAAAATATTTGTTTGTTGTATATAACTGTACCTCGAGCCTTGAAGCGAACGACGGTACAGTATTCAGATATGATACACCGAAGTTCAGAGCGCGATTTTAATGCACACATTATAATAATTTAAAATTTTCAATTATTCAGGAATATGATAATATTACAACATGTTATAATATTACATTTTCTCGAATATCATAGGCTATAATAAATTATAATATGACATTTAATAATAATGATTATAATAATAAAATAATAATAATAATATATATTGTGGTCCAAGTAATTTACCCAATTTTGTGTGGTCAAGTGGTGGTATGCAGCCGAAATTAAATTATTCATTTTTTGTTTTTTTAATGAGACGTTGTTCAATTTTATATACAGTAGGCTAGTTCTTTACTTGCGCCCATACCCTTTCGATGGGATTAAGTTCACTCTGGTTTCGTGGCAAGCAACGAACATATTTCTCTGCTGTGATAGCCTACATTGCCTATTACTAGACTAGATCCTTCGGGAACATTGGGCAACAATTGCTCGGCGAACCACTTTTCATACACTTCACCTGTCATTTTGTCGTGGGTGTCTGCCGTGTTCTTTTGGCTCAAAAACGTTAACTCTGCACCATTAACGAAACTTTGTTCATTCCCGGGACGAACAAAGGCGAACTACGGAAACCACTTCGAGGATGGCTGAGGTAGGAATCGAACCCACCTCTTCTCAGTTTTGTCTCATGAATTTGAGTACACCCCGTTCCAGACCACAGACCAGAATTAAATTTCTTGGCAGAGCTGGGATTCAAACCCGGGCCTCCACGGTGACAGCACAGTGACAGCCAAGAATGCTAGCCACTACGCAAAGACGTGGACAATTTATAAAGAACACAAGCTCCATTTCATTTCACAGTTCAACTTCACACCATCACCTTCCCTCCTTCAATCGTAGACGGGCAGATAGCCTACGGGCCACATTTGTAAACAAACCTTCGGTGTGTCAGCGCTGGGCGGGAGGTGTACGTAAAGTGCTATAACTTATGAGTGATATCTGATATCGAGCTCTGGTTTGTTTTAAAAACTATTTCAGACATTAATGAACATTTCTTCTCGCTTAGTCACCAACGTAAAGTCAACAGCAAAAATGTTTCTCGCTACGTAACTTTTGTGTGACACCATCCCAGATTCTTCAAGTAACATTTAAGAAAAAAAAAGCATTACTTTCTTATTATGAAAATAATTACTGCCTTGAGATATAGAGAGAGTATCTTCTACCAACATCAGGCAATCTAAAAATACATTCTTGATCTGTTGCGACCATTAGTTTATTATCTATGGCGTGATTAGTTTTATATCCACAAAAATATAGATTCGAGCTAAAATATCGTAATTGTGAAGATTGGGTCATGTGTTAATTATTTATGGCTTTTATTTTTACATCATCATAAAGAGCGGAAAATTCTCCATAAGAACACGCAAACATTTTCTTAGATTTGTCACTTTCAATTATTGGGAAATGGCAACATCGCCGGCGTAGAAAAGGATGAAGCTAATTGCAGGGCATAGGAGTGCGAGTGAGAGGCAAATACTACATTTAATTCCATACTGTCTTTTAAGGTAGTGACGCACTGTAGTGTATTTGTAAGCTCTAGCAGCGCAGGACTGAACTCTTCGCACATGTGTATGGTTGTCCATCCAAATTGGATGTGTATTTGAAGTCCGTCTTAAAAGACGAGGAAATAGCCCGTCTGGAAGGCGAGGAACATAATCTTCGTGCATCGCACACTATTTTGCAACGAACAGGATATTATTCAAGTGAATATTAAAGCCGGAGAAGGCTTGTGCTACGATATTAGCGAATTTATTGAAGAGTGATTAAAATTGTGCATCGTGGAACACCACATTTTCAACCACGTGTTGTGAGAAATTCAACCTCGTCAAGTGACGATAAAATATGTTAATTACTGTGATTCTATAATCAACCAAGTGAATTATTTTAACACTCACTGCTACGAATATTGCTGTAATAGCAAGAGCGATTAATTTCTGTAACGTACAACTTCGATGCCACGTGATTTGTGGACCATTAGAATCTGTGATTGTGAAGCAGATAAAGTGCATGGCCAATTTTTCAGTCATCTGCGCCGTGTAGACTCAGTGAGATTGCTACCATATTAAAGCTAGCTTCAGTGAAACTGTGCTACGCCCATTTTCTGAATTTTCCAGAGTTTATTTTCTACTCAAACATGTCACCCTTTTATAACCACGTGTACGACGATTTCCATTACACATCATCTGTGGAGATGAGCAGATAAATCTCATGATGTGAGGGAGAGTTCCGGTGAAACTTCAGCAAATGACGGAAGAACCATGACTACAGCACCAGCTAAGCCAAGGAACATGACGACCGACACAATGGAGAGGAATCTGGTCATATCACGACGACAACGCTGAGGACGAGTCAAGATAATGGTAAAGGATAGAGCCCATGTGGAGGCCCAGATTGGACAACCCTTGTCCGGAGACCAAAGCCTAATTATATCCCTCAAGTCATTGGAACGACTGAGATGTAGACATCCTTTCTTGTGAGTCCGATTAATCAATTCCTTGTGAGGTTCTTTTGTGGTGTAGTTTATTGTAGTTAATAGTAGTTAATTGTAGAAGCAACCGAACTTCTTGACAAGCCATAGGTAGGGTTTTGTGATGTTAGAACTAATCTTTGTAGTTCACTTTCAGTGATTAGTTAAGTCACCTGAGTGATTGAATCTTTTCGGTCACGGTGCATTCTGATGGACACCGCTAAGATGTTAGTTCTACCCCTGCTAAGCATGACTGTAGTCTTTGTTACTACGTTTTGTTCAACCCTAGGTGGGTGATTTTGTGAATAGTTATTTTGGCTTGACGACTAGACGTCATGGCCAGTGTTATTTCGTAACACCCCTTTTCAAGTAAATGTTTGTCACGCCACTGCTTTAGTTAGAACAGTTCTTATCGTTAGGTAGTCGACTGAAACTACCAGTTTTGTAAAATAATGTCATATCTCATTTTGATGTGCTGTGAAGCCATCCTGTTCAAGAACAGAACACATTCAGGGAGTTATATTTGAATGCAATCTAGCATCGAACCCTGTAATTACTACGGTATCATTGGCAAACTTAGCAATTGTAAGATTTGCGCCTTTATAATGTTTATTTTGTGTCAGGTGTTTCGATACACAGATATTATTTGGTCATTGTAAGACAAAACAGTTATGAAGTGACATATCTGCAGATTTCGAAGAAGTTCAGAACAAGTGGTATTTCTGTATTTTACTTTTCTTTGACTTAATGAACATGCCACGTCTTTGTGTATAGTTTTGAGGCGTGATTTTAAGCTTATGCTTATTCTATTTGTGTATTATATTTGGGACCAGAAAACAAGGCCAGTGCTCTGATAGACTTTTTTACGAGAAAGCTGCCTGCCTTCAGTGTTGTTTCATTTCAAACCGTCCAAGTAGATGACTGTGAGTAACGAGCCTAACTCAAGTCATGGACCGGTGGTAACAGTTCCCAGCATGCAACGAACGAGAGCAACACTCATTCAGCGAGACACATGTATTAGACTCTTTGACAATGCTTATAGCATTATTTATCGTTTGGCAAATGCCATATGTTTGCATCGCTATTGAAGCGACTATCTTTCAACCCTATTTGAGAGTGATTACACTTCGTGTCAAGGTTTATTTGTTGAGATTAAGAGGCTATAAGAGGCGCCTGTGTTAGAGGCTATTCATATATGTCGAGACTTTGTCTCTGTGGACTAGGTATTTTGAGGGAGGTAACTGAGGTGCATTCCAGGCCTGCCCAATGGTAAATTAAGTGAGCCGAGAGCCACTAATAACCTGTGTTATTGTTATGTCCGAGCGTGGAGAGCTCGATGATGGTATTTTATAGCAGAGATTGATCTCGCATGAGACTGCTACTGCTGATCCCAAGGTATTCAGGATCGTCAGTCTATTCGCCATAAACCAACGATAATTTTAACCGACACTCTAATAATCAAGCACATTATTATTATGAACTGACGATAACTAATTTTTTATTGCATTTAACCTTGATTTACTTGCATTTTGGACATGCTGGCTGACACCTGCTTTTGTGCACGCTACTTTATGGAAGTAATCTAGGACAGATGACACTATTTTTTATCGGCGGAGTGCTGCTTAACCTATAGTTAGTAGCTGGTGGAGCTCGAGCCTCATGTGACGTTAGACGTAGTTTTCACTACGCATTCGCCACCGTAAATGACATGCACTTAGATGACACCGGTTTACAAAGAGTAACCCAGGGCGAAGGCAGGAATAATATTGATTGTGGTCTTGTTGTTATTTATTGTATTGTATGAAATCCCCATGTTTACCTTATTTAGATTGTAAGAAGGCATTTTTTTTTGACGGCTTGTCATGTAGATTTGTATTAATTGTTTTGCTTTACGGACGTCATCGCCGTAAATTTTGTATTAATTGTTAGGAATTAGCTAGATAATTGAACACTAAATGTAAATAAGGAAATGGTATCATCCTAACTTAGATTTGTCATTGCTACCCTGTTAAATGTAAATTCCGTTATTATCTTATTTTTGTAACTTGACTTAGGGTTTATTGCCGTACCATTTTCCTAGCGTTGCTGTTGTTGTTTAACTTTGTAAAATAGATCTTTCGCGAGGGTTTATCGTAGTTTACAGGTAGGGTCCTGATCTTTATTTTTGTTTATTTATTAGTTTGCGGATTAGCCGATAGAAACCCTCCGAACTAGGCTAGGTGTCTGAATATTTTGAATAAATATTTCTACAAGTTTTACTTAAGCCTGGAAGTTTATTTCTCAGTCTAGCTTTAGGAGGTGTATTTTTCTTAGGCTGTCTATGACCTTTTAGCAACCATGTTACCACGGATCCCTTGGATCATGGAATCTCGTGCCGCTATGGCCTATAAGAAATTCACCTGATCCTCATGGCACATGGGTCAGTCAGGTGAGGTGTTTGGGATGTCATTTCGGTTGTTGGCAACCCTGATAGCTCCCCTGGTGGGCACAGTATCGACCATAAAAATTACTCAGGTTCAAACCTTAAGCCCAAGAGATACAGTGGCAAGAGCCAACTACTCTAATTGTATCTTCCCGTCCGTGCACGACGGAATTTTAGATCCACAGCTAAAGTTTTTCAGTGACGAGGCGTGGTTTTATTTACGGGGACGTGTTAACTCACAAAACAACCGATACTGGTCACCTGTGAACCCAATACTGATCCACAAAATCCCACTGTATTACCCAAAAATCGGTATTTGGTGCACAGTAACCGCAAAGAGAATAATAGGCCCAATTTCTTTTCCGTGAAGCTATTAATTCTTCTCGATACATTCAGGTCATCTTGAATAATTTATTTGTCCGGTTAACAGACACGGAAAGATTTTAGGGTTTTTCCCTGCAAGACGGTGCAACTGCGCATACTGCGCACAATTCATTGGACGCAATAAGTGCTGTCTTTGTTTTCAGGCTGATTAGAGCTGGGTTGTAGGCGCCTCGAAGCCCGGATTTAACACTGCGCGATTTTTTTTCTTGGGACGCTTAGAAGACAAAATGTATTGGTCTAATGCTCGTACGCTAGAGTAACTTGAGAACAATATACGGCAACAGATATTCCTCATTACGGAAGGAGAATTACAACGTGTAAACGCTAATTTATTTACACGATACAACGCTGGTCTGTCAGTTGAAGGAGAACATTTTCAACATCTTCTGTGAAAAGGTAAGTTCTTAAATCATAATTTTCTGGTAAATACACCATTAATTAATGTACTATGTTATAGTTTTTACCTGCGTGCAATCTGCAGCCCGAGTTTGGTTGGCTGACGAAAGGCGTTGGCGCGCCTGGTAGCTGGCCGCTGGCCCACTTCCATCCAAAGATTCTCACTGTATATACGAGAACAACTCTGTTCCAAGGTTACATTTGAGGACATACGATCTAATCTATAGAGTCCAGAAACCATGTTTCTGTAGCAATATTGATGCTCATTTGCTTAGAGAGAACATTAAATAATCACATTCTAATTCATTGTGGCAAGTTCATACTTTTGATTTGTAGTTGTTGTCGAGGTCTTCAATTTTTTAACTGGTATGATACAGCCTTCCGTACCTTTATATCTTGCGTCAATCGTTTCATTTCTACATCTTACAACCGTGGCAATCGTTAAATTCTAACCTTCGTCTATCACTGTAGTTTTTAATCTCGACACTTTCTTCCTTAACTGAGTTAGCGATTCCTGGGTGGCTTAGAATTTGTCCTGGCAACTTATCTCATGTCTTCATTGGTAGTCAACAGAAATATCTCGTTTCGCCTACACATTTAAATACCTTTCAATGTGATGTTCACTTCCCATTTCATCTTCAATATTCTCCTGTAACAGCGCATTTCAGAATCTTATGATCTCCGTTTCTATCCCGCTTACTTCCTTAGCGTGCCGCACCCCAGGAAAAAAATCAGAAGTGACTTTCTTATACTTAAATTTATATTGGTGTCGACACAATTTTATACTGCAGAAATGCCGTCCTTGCCTTAGCCAACCTTATTTTAGTATCCTCTTTGTTCGTTCATCACTGGTTATTCTGATCCCTACGTAGCAAAAGTCTCCTCCTTAATGTACCTGTTCACTTGCCAATTTGACGTCAATATGTGTTTCTGATTTCTTTCGGCTGTAATACTCCATGACTTTCTTTACATTTATTGTCTTTCATCATGAATTACGTTCTTAATACGAAGTCACTACCATTTAATAACTCATTCATAACTTCTGGTCAATCGGCTATGATGACAACGTCGATGGCAAATCTCAGAGTTGAGATTATTTCTCCTTGAATATTTACTCCTACTTGATATTTATCTCTAATTATCTTCATTGCTTGTTCAATGAATAAATTGAAAACTAGGGGTGATAAGTTGCAGCCTTGCCTTATACCTTCTTTAGTATAGATTGCTGATCAGCCTTCTCTCCCCGTACTTCATATAAATCTTTTTCAATATGTCAAACAACTTACTCTAATCAACGTTCTCAAAAGCTTATTCGAAGTTTGCAAATACTCCGAGCGTTCTTTAATTATTCAGCATTCTTCCTTCCAGGATCAGCCTGTTACATAAGTACTGCGTACCTTGTTCTCACATTTCTCCTGAAACCAAATTGGTCTTCACCCAACTCCGTTCCTTCTAGTCAGTTTCTCTCAAGCTTGAGTCATAAAGCTGATTGTGTGACAATCTTCCTATATGCCAGCTCCTGTATTATTTGATATGGGGATAACAACACTAATCTAAAATACAGAGGGTAATTCACCTATCCCATAAACCCTATGCTCGATCAAATTCAGATATCAATATTATATATCCTTTCTCATCGTCATCAATTTACTCTTCCCTTTCCATCACATGAATCTCTATTTAATACCTTTATACAACTGCTCTATGAAGGTTTTCTGTCTCTCTGGATTTCTTCTTTTCTTGTTAGAAGTTTTCCATCTTAAACCTAAATAATACAGCACTTAGTCTTCCTTTCCCCCCAAGTACTCCATTCGGTAATCTGTAAATACTCCTCCAATCTTTAGGCAATTTTCTATAATGACACATTTAATTTTCCAATTTTCTTCTTTTGCTTTCTGCACTTGTTTACCTGATTTTTCAGAAATCTGTGTTCTGCCTTACCTTTTTTATCTCCTTCAATCGTATAAAAGTTGCAGTATCGCATCCTGGAGCAGTCAGCTGGCATTAGAGGGTGCGCAAATGCGAGGAAGCCGTGTCAGTAGATTTAATGGCACCTTAATGATTAGTTTTGGGGCAGAATTCTGGCTGCCTGGCTTCTCTAAAATCCGCCACTAGTTAAAAGCGACGTAAAATCAATAAAGTGGTTTTTATCGTCTGCATTCTTGGGCTCGTTTCGTCCAATATTTCTAGTGTATGCTGAGTGATCCACAGCTATTTTTTCTTCTCTACCAAAGTTTTTGTCTGAACATTTCCTTATTTTGTTTTTCAAAAAGTACCCGATTTTCTGCATTTTTAGTTTGTTCAGGATTCTTTAATAGTCCCTCTCTTTTACTCCTCTTGAACTTTCAAAGTCCAGTCTCTTGTGTACCTGTGCTTTCTCCCTCTCCGCCTCGCCCTGAATCCTAGCAGAAATATCTCTCAATAAGGAGGATAAATAATGAGTACGGAATTGTTTAGTACGAGCGGACCTGCGACAGTGACTTAATATACATATTAAAATTAGAAATGCAATAAACCTCGCCCAATTAGTTCATTTCGAACGTCTCATCTAATGTTAATATAATAGAATAAATTCGGTATGTGAGTTTGTAACATCCCTGGAATCTTCTGTACGCCGATGATGTCATGTTGGCAAGCGTGACACGCCAAGGTCTAGAGCAGCAAACACAGATTTGGAATGACCACCTTGATGCATATGGACTGAAATTATACATTTCCAAAACTGAATACATGAAGTGTGGATAGCAAACCGATGGTCCGATATCTATTGTTGGAAAACAACTCAACAAGATCTCTAGATTCCGAAATTTGGGCTCATATATAACATCAGATCGAATCACATTGAGAGAAGTACTGTACCCGAATTTCGCATAGCTACCACCTCTGAATGGATTGCAGGGACGTTGATACCCAGCTAGATAAACCAACACTTCCCTACTAGGTGAATAACTAGGAAGCTCTCGGCACAAGGATATTATAAAAATTCAATAGTACTACTACCTAGTTATTTACAGAAATCCTACAATAAAAATATGGCAGGACGAGATTCTCGGATCTCTAGGAGGGAACGGTCTAAAATGTGGGCGCCAGTATCTAACTAGTAGTACTACCGTATGCTGATTGTCAATTCTATAAAAAGTGAACAGGCAGACGAACTAGTGCTTGAGTAGGTTTATTCATCAGGACAATACAAAAGAATGATGTCCCTGACAAGATGAAACGAAGTAAAGACACTCAAAGATAAAATACGATGTTTGAAATAAAAATAATAGCTCCTTCTATCTGCAAACTATACCTTCACAAACGGTATTCGGATCTATCTGAGTCCTTCTTAACAAACAAATAAATTTACTCTGTAAGACATTCGGTCTTTAAAATGTTTAAGGAATGTCAACAACTTGTTGAACATCCTGCAGTTTCTAAAACCAGTACTTCTCGTTAAATACACGTTTCTATATACATTGTTCTCCCTATATGATACATAGTCTTATGCACACGATGTTCTATCACTAATTAAAAAGGTTTATTAGTTAAAATTATTATTATTGTAATTATTTACAAAATATTTACAATGCTCGTAGAATAATCACGTCCAGCACGATGTCCTATCCGTCAAATAGCTCCTTCTAGATCCTACTCCTTCTATTTTTACTCCTTTCAAGATCACAATATTAATCTACCATCGGTTAAGTTTGTCTCATTCAATTGAACATCTGTAGCGAGCGGAAAAGCTAATTACTGTTCCTATTTTTCAACATCAATAATAATAACGATAAATAATGAATATTATGCCAGACTATCTCATGCTTATAATCCTATATTATAGTGGTTTGTGGAATTTACCTTCACTTACACATAAATCGCAATTCTCAAAAATCATTACCCATGACTACATCGTCATACATCACAGAACGTTACTCCACGTATTAATACTTCTCTTACCAATGAACAAGTTCCTCAACTGGCTTCTATAATACGCAAACATTCCTAACCAACATCACGTTTCATTTCGTCATTGCACGGCATCACAAAAATTAAAACTTTCTCAACACACCTCTAGGATGCATGAGATTCAGTAAATCTATTCAATATCCACGGCTGCGTGTTATATCTTTCAAGTTACAATACTGCTACCGACTATACATTATCCTCGTGCTTGTATAATATTCTTCACTTGTTCTGTTATCAATGCTTATTATTTCTGTACATTTTCTATACACACTGTAGCGATTTATTTGCTATATTACCAATTCATTTTACCAAATTCAACCACGTCACGTCGAACAATACCTCTTGAGATACTAGTCTGCATTCAAACCTTTTGTTAAGTAAAAATACGTTTCATATCCTCCCCTTCTTTTTATAATTAATGAATCTACATCCATTTTAACCTTTACTGACATCTGTCATGACGACAGGTTGATGCATTCCATCACACCTTCTCTTTCTTTCGCATATTGTCTGCTTACATAGCGTAATTACATATTTTCATTCCAACAATGAGTTATTTATACTCTCATATAATAATGACCTTATTGTCAACAATGTTCATGTCACTGGTGACCCATGCTAAGTCGCATCCCTCCACCACACTTGAGGAGGAAGCAAGCTCTACTAAGGGAAGCTAAGAAAATCTTTGCATCACCCTCTTTGCCATTGCAGCAAGAATTCTGCCATCCATCACAGCAACGACTGAAATCTAGAAGACCAGTAAGTGTCACTGCGGGGCAACTCATTACTGCTGGATTTGACCTAATTGAAAGCTGGAAGCATGAGTGGTCAACTAAAACATTGGGACCAAGTGCCCACCATCTTGATCCCACGAAGAAACCAAACGGCTTTGACTTACCGAGGAACTTCTGGTGCCGCATCAACAGGCTGAGGACTGGACTTGGTTGCAGCAATTATTTCAGGTACAAGTGAGTGTGAGTGTAACCTGGAAGAACAGACGATCGAACATCTGGTCCAACGCTGTCCTCTTTATTCGTACCCTGGCATTCCTGAAGATTTGTTCGCTCTCACACCCGATTTAACCGAATGGTTGAGAAGGATGGACTTTAAAGTTTGAATATAGCTTGTTATGTATAATTATATATTGTATAAATTACCTTTTTTTTGAGTCGTTTCGGCCATCAATGGACCACGATGTTCTTCACTCATATGATCACTGTAAAGCTTGTTTTCTTGTCTGCCAATAGATCTTCATTCTTGACGAATGTTCAGCTCTCCTTTCTTCCGTCCACTTGCAGTGAGGGCGAGGCATCACAGATGTTAAAGGGTGTAGATTACTGGTTGATTTAACCGCCTTTCTGAACAGGTTCCTATCCCAAACCAGAGCTTGATTGATTCGAGCTTCTGTTAGGTCCTTTTTAACTTGCATCGACCATTTACAATAGGAATTTTTTTTAGAGATTGATGAGTGGATTCGATATGAAAGTCGATGATGCTCCATCCGCTCCAAATGTCCAAAGAAAGACATTCTCCTTTTTCTCATCACACTCACCAAATCTTCTATATGTTCAAATAATTCATTGTTATGTCTTCTTCGGTAAGTACCATTATCATTAACAGGTCCTAATATTTTCCTTAGAATTTTCCGATCCTTAAGTTCTAATTTTCTCAATGGGCCTTTGTTTGTCATCTATAAGCATTCTGCAGCATACAGTGCTGACGGCCTAATTACTGTATTATAATGACAAAGTTTGACATTCCGGGACAAGCTTTTACTTTTGTAAATGTTTTTGCAGGTTTGAAAGGCACCTTCCAATTTGTTACATCTGCTCTCAATGGCAGCTATTTCTGAATTATTAGGGTTAATCCATTCGCCTAGGTATTTAAATTTTCGGACTTTTTTTATTTTTTGCAGACCAATCGTGATGAATTTTGAGGCATCTTTGACATTTGTGATAAAATTAGTTTTATGGAAGGCCACTTTAAGTCCAGTTTTAGCAGCTATGATTTGTAGTTTATTAAGTTGGTCAGTGGCCTCTTCCATTGAATTAGCGAACAAAGCAATGTCATCTGCAAAAGCGAGACAGTTTATATTCAGGTCTTCTTTTTTATAACCAATTCGAATACCATAATTATTTGGTAAGATTGTTAACCATTCTCTTATAATTTTTTCCAAGACACAGTTGAACAGCATCGGTGATCCCAGATCACCTTGTCTACAGCCAGTCTTGATTGCAAAGGCTTCGGACAATTCACCACGAAATTTGACCTTAGAAATGGTGTTTTCTAAGCTTGCTTTGAACAAATTAATTGATTTATTGTCTAGGCCAAACTCACGTAAGGTGTTAATTATTGTGTCTCTATGAATGCAATCATAAGCCTTTTGAAAGTCCACAAAAATCACAATATAAGGTTTTGATCGTACCGTACAGTAGGAAATTATGGTCTTAATGTTATGAATTTGTACAGGACAGGATCTTGATTTCCTGAACCCAGCTTGATATTCCCCTAACTGACGGTCTAATATCGGTTCTGCTCTGTTCAGAAGATCCCTTGCAAATATTTTGTACGTTACCGATAACAGTGAAATACTTCTATAATTATTTGGGTCGGATTTATCCCCTTTCTTATGTATAGGATGAATGATGGCAGAAGTCCAATCCTCCGGCAACTTTTCACTATGCCATATTTCTTCAATGGTTTTCTGGAGACAAATGATGGAGTCATTATCTGCATATTTCCATAATTCAGCCACAATACTATCCTCCCCAGAGGCTTTATTATTTTTTAGCGCCTTGATGATTTGTGTTATTTCTTCGACGGAGGGTGGTGAACTGTCGTGGTATGCAACGCTAGGATAGAAAGCAAGTTGTTCAGTAGTTATGTCCGTGTTCAAAAGGGTTTCATAATATTCTCCAAAAGCTTTAGCACAGTCTTTATTATTGAGATTAAGTTTACCATCAGATCCTCGGATGTGAAGAGTAGGGGCGACGTATTTAGACAGTTGGTGTTTAAAAGTTTGATAGAAATCCCTTGTTTTGTGCCTTTGAAAATCATCTTCAATTTGAATAATTTGAGATTTGTGGAAATTTTTTTTTGCCAATTTTAAAATTTTACAAGTTTCTTTCCTGATGCAGAGAAAGTTCTCAAGGTTCACATCGTCTTTCTTGTTATTCCACTTGATCCAAGCTTTTCTTCTTTCCTCTATTGCGTGATCACATTGACCGTTCCACCATGGATGCTTGCGCGTTCTATCAAGAGGAATGGATTCCGAAGCCGCAGTAACAATGGCGTTCCTTAAAGTAAACCATGTTCCATCTTTTGGTTTGTTGTGGAGTGTTTCCGCAAAAGTGTTGTTATTTGACTTCAGACCACCGATGTTGTACTTTTGCGTTTTCATTCCCTTTTCAACATTCACTCTATTGTTACTAAACGGAATACCTTTCATTTTAATAAGGGACAGATAATGATCTGAGTATATATACGCATTACGCAGGACCTTCACATTTTGGATTTCACGATCTGATTTTTTTTATATTGCCACATGATCCAGTTGAAATTCACCCATACGTGGATTTGGATGTCTCCATGTCTTTGCTTTCCGAGGAAGATGTTTAAACGCAGTAGATTTCAAAATTAGGTTGTTATTTTGGAGGTGTCAATCAGCCGTTCGCCATTTTTGTTTGTTCGTTTATTACCATACGATTAAATTCATAAATAAATGTCCTCTTTCTTAAGAAACATGATGCTGTTCTATATTCAACTAAGTCTTCTGTTATACTAAATCCTTAGATTTATACAACTTCAATTATGATCAAAATCATTAGATATTGTTATATTCCGAAGAATTCGAATTATAACATACTACAAAGTATGTATAACAATATACTGCTTTCCATAGCATTAATAATAATAATATCGTATGGCCTCGGCTGCCGGGTGCTACCCAAAGGGTAGCTTGCATGTCGGATTTCGTGATTCCTTGAAGCACTATGAAAGTCAAGGAGTTTAGATATCTAAGCTCCTTGAACATTATAGTGCCTTCTAGTAGAGAAATGAGAAACTTTGTGTTGGCGGAATCTCCCGAGATTAAGTTTGCCATTTTGAACACGGTCTAGTGAATTCAAATGGGTTCTTTGAGATGCCAACATTATATGACATACGTGTCGTAATTTTTGCCGCCTTTCAAAAATCACTTACCACGGCCATGAGTGACCTGCAAGCTTGGGGTTAGTAGACCGACACGTTAACCACTCACCCACCGTGGCAAGCATTGTGCAAAATATTAATGTTCATAATGAATTATATTAAAATATTATCGGCGCGTTATCGAAGCATTCCACTCTATATAAAACAAATTCGCATGAAATTACATTACCAAAATAAACTTGCAATTCATCATCAGCTTCTAAAGGCTAAAAGCCTTGTCGTTGCAGCCATTTCTTACGGTCTTCAGCAGTTTTCTTCATATTGACATACGATTGACATTCCATTTCCTTGACAATGTTCTTGAGATACGATTGTCTTGGTCGTCCCCTTGGTTTCTTCCCCAAAATTTTTCCTTCAAAAATGACCTGGAGGAGAGTGTCATGTCTGAGTACGTGTCCCATGAATTTTGATTTCCTTTTCTTGATGGTGTTCAACAGGCATCGATTCTCCTGAATTTGGTTCAGAACAAGCTCATTTCTCTTCCTTTCCACCCAGTCAATTACCAAATATCGAAAAAACGACACTCGATGACGTTAAGAGAATTAACTTGAATTTACTTGAATATTTAATGAACTAATTACATGGATAATAAACGGTCACACATCTATATAAAATGTTGGTAACAACTAGATATCCCCAAAATGTGGCAAAGACTACTGAATATAATGTGAGCGCTTATCTACCTTCAGCTCGTATAGTTTCTTGGTAACCTGTGGTGTTGATGAAGAGTTGAACGTCCGCATTCCTGGGTCACGTTCCAAAAATATCTCCAAGTCCTGCGGGGTAGTCTGTCTGCTTGGAGAAGCAAACAGCTGGGCAGGCTTCGTTCCCGGCGTGATGTCTCGTACGCTTGGAATCGCACCATCTCTGCCTCCGTTCTCTTCTCGGTTCACGAACCTGGGCCTGTCGTACGTTTCCGAACCAGACGATTCTGTCGATAACCTCTTCAGACGTCTCCTCTCTTGCAGGTCAACGGTGAAATTATATGCTGTGGTATACATGCTCTGAGATTTCCTACATAGAATTGGAATCTCGTGTAGTCGTAGCAGCATTTGTGATATCAATGGTCTGCGGTTGGAATTTCAGTACCATTCCATGGATCCCTTTGTTGCATTAGGTATTGTCCGTCATCTGACCACATGAGGCAGGTGAGAACAACACAGGTACTATAGTTACTCGCCTCCAGGCTTCCTTTATGATTTTTTACTCGCCTCCAGGCTTCCATTATGATTTTTCACTCGTCTAAAACACGTGGTGTCGCACCATTCCCTGACAAGATGCTGGAAGCTCGCCTGCGTTGGTACGTATATTTACTATGGAGTTGCGAGGACACAGTGGCAAACATAGCACTACAACTAGATGTAGTAGGAAAGCGACCACAAGGACGGCCCAGGAAGCGGTGGCTTTACCAAATCAAGGAGAACATGAGAGCAGTCAATGTTGAGAGGAAGGACGCTGCAGACCGTGCAAGATGGAGGCAATTGTGCAGAAGAGCCGACCCTGCTCTGCGGGACAAATGCCAGAAGAAGGAGAAGTAGAAGAAGAAGATGTGAGTTTGTAAACAAGGAGTGGGTCACGCAAGATAATCATGCACTCCACATTACAGTGGCTGGCACATCGCCCTCGGTCTAATGTCGACAGACATGGAAACTTTTATTATATCAAAAAGTACCCATCGGATTTGCAAAATAAGCACACCACTGATCTTGTCACTCGATTCTTAGTTGTTCCAGTGAGTGAAATTACTATAGTCGCATTACGTATGTGCTGGGGGCGAAATGAATTGTGTTGTTTAATCCCCTCAATACGACTTAAGAACTTGAAAACAGAATGACGATATCTTAAACAGTTCCGTAGATATTTAAGGTGGTCTTCTTAGCTGAATATTTATTGGCATTATTAACAATCTTGAAGACTAAAGGAAGAAAACTTGTAAATCTCACGATCATGAGCCACGTGACCTCCTTTATACGTAGAATCCGAGCCACAAGACATGGCATGACATTTCACTTGGAAAATCTCACATGCATTGACCGGGAATCGAACCCGGTCAACCTTGGTGAGGCTAAGGGCTTCCCCGCTGTGCCACCACACCCCTTAACAATCTAGAATTAATGACTCTTAGGGCCGATTGTATAAAGGTCGCTTGACTGGGGATCAAATTAACTGGAGTTCAAAATCTGAACCAAGTTCAGTCGTCGTCCATGTTGTATAAAACTATTCGCGGATTCCGAGATCCTAGTTCAATTCGATCTCAAGTTCAAAGATATCAATATGGCAACAGCGCAAAATAGTAAGGATATTCACGTATAGAATGCATTAAACTCATCTCGCCGAGCGATCTTCAACTTTTTGTTTGTTTATTTTTGTGTATGTTAACCTCAAAAGAGAGCGTACTGACATGTGTTGGGGATGAAAACCTAGAACATAACCTGAGTGCACACCATGTTTGTCTGAGCGGGAATGTTACAAAAAATGTACCGTAACATAAAAGACCATTTCAGTACCGGTAACCGGAAAAAGAATGTTCCATGGACTTCAAATTCTCGGTCGAAATTTCGCAAAGGACTTGCAACCGAATCCATAAAGGCAGGTGAAGTCAATTGATATAATTATTTACAGCTTTTAAATGTACCCTAGATGCGATTACGTTGTTGAAAGATATAAAACACGGTTTCAAACCATTTTTTTAAATTTCTTTCAAGTTCAAATTTGATTATAGCTAGCTGATCCAATCTGGCCCTGCCTGAGCTTAAAGTGGAATCACATGTGAATTGTGGTCTCGTACAACTTTTGATATTCATACAAATCACTATGCTTCCTTCTGCATGAAATCCATGAAGGTAAGTTCCTTGCACATCTTACATCTTACAGTTATACCTAACCTGAAAATAATCTACAATAGCTGAATTTGGTCCATGTACCATAGATTTATGCATTAAGTTAATGTAGTGAATTTCAAGATGTAGAGAGGGGAAGATCATGTGGATGCCTGATATTAGGACACTGAAAGTCTCCATAAATATAATTTTAAATCAATTACACTATTATAAAATATATGCTTAAGACAAGTAAGCTAGGTCATTCCTCAGCGTACTTGGCTACTGGTAGTGAACACTGAATCAATAGCCTAGATATTGTAGACTATTGATTGCTTAGTTTATTTGTGTAGTCTAGCCTTCCTTGAGGCTCTTGTCATTGTATCACAAAGGACAACAGGCTATCCTTTTCATTGGCAACCAAGGCCCCTAAATCTTAAACCATCAAGAAACAATATACTAGCATGCATTGCTAGGTTATGGTATAGGTTCGGAACAGTATGGTATCCAAAGGTTTATTTAAATCAAAACTATAATTTAATTTTGCAAATTAATGCCATATTAGTATTGTTAGGCCTACCCCAATGGCAACATCGTACTGTACATCATGTTTGGAAACTTGATGCTTTTCTTTCTCGTAAGCTGCAATTGATTACTATAACTTTTGCAACATTGTTGGTATGAAACATCTTAAATATAAGTGGGTAGAAAAATGTGCAGTAGCCTATATTACTTAGAAAAAAGAAGTACTGGTAAGTAAATAAATATACAGAATCATACCAAGGAGGCTTCCAATTATTAGGTCATGGTGTAGTGCAATTAGTTCAGGCAAAGGTCATACACTCCAACTATTTTTACAACACATGACCCAACAGCTGGAAGCCTCCATGGTCATATATGCAGTCATGAAAATCCAACTGAAATATACTGTAGGCTACCTCTTATCATTCTTTTTGCACCCTTTGCATTGATCTGTTATGCCTATTTTCTAACACAGCTTAACATGAAAATGAATGATATTTTTTTTCCTCTGGTCGTAGGCTACTCCATTTACAGGGGGAAGTGAATTACAGTGAATTCTTTATCATGTTTGGCAGGGCTGGATTCTTGCTCACAATTCAGTGTACCCAGGCATTTCTATTCAATTACACTGTAGCCACTGCCGAGCTCTCCACTTCAGTGTTGTGGAGCCAGCTCATGAGAAACCAAGAGCCTGAACATTTTTGCATGCTTTGCTGGCAATGGCTACAATAGCTTACTGATGAACAGGTCATGTTAAAGCGACTTGATACCAATCTCTGATAGGGTTTTTAAGCAGTCTTTTCTTTGTTTCTGCTTCATTTTAAGGACATGGTAATCAACTCCTTGCACTGGGGTGTATGTGGAAGTGTTGACTTTATTTGAGATACAAACTGAAAAGTTTCAATAATTTACATCAAAATGTATAAAGTGTTCTTTGTTGATTAAGTAGGTCATGTTACTGTATTCTAAATTTAAGAAAACCTTTACAGGTACTGTCCAATGCTAGGTCTCCTTAGCATGCTGCAGAAGGCAAACTTATCTGTTTACAGGAACTATGTTGAGATTGCTATTTATGGACAACATAAGCACAATGGTTAAGTAGCATGGTTTACCACAGTCTCAAATTAACTTAAATGATGGTTACATTTTGAAATAAAGATAAGTAAGCCTCTGTGGAATTTGTTACACCAGACTACATTTAATTGAAAGGGGGAGGAATGAAATCTTCTGATGGCATCTGGCTAGTTTTAGTACATCAGCATCAAACATCGGAGGAAGCTACTAATTCCCAAGGAGTAGGCAAATAAACTTAAAACGTTCCCTACCGTATGAAATAAAACAAATTATTTAGCATGATTTTTTCCTGGACTTTCACTTATTATTTATTTATACATGCACTTTCATCATCATCTTGTACAGTTTTCAGCCCCAGGCTGGGTCTGTTTAGAACATAAGCCTCGCCACTTAGTCCTTTCTTCCCACCACCTCTACACTATCACTCTATTCCAGTCCTCGCCTCTCTTCTTGACACATTCCTCCACCCCTTACAGCCATCTATCTCTTGGTCTTCCCCTTGGTCGTTTCTTCTGCATCTGCATCTATCTCATGCATCCTATTGGCAATCTTCTTCTCTTCCATTCTTTTTATGCTCTTTGTTTATACGTGCACTTTATGCCCTAAGGCTAAATGAATGCTTATCCATAGTGAGAATTCAGTTGTTGTAAAGTACACTCCACACTTCACTTGTTATTTTCTAACATATGTTATTGTTGCAGGTAGCTTTGGAGGTGCCTCTAGCAACAACACAGAGCAAGCAGAAGCCACTGTTTGGAGAGGACAATGGGCAAAATTAAAAATGGAAGAATAATTAGAATATGAAATATTGAGCAGGCAGAAGCTGAAGGAAATGAAATGTACTAATGCATTGTTTAATAAAAATAAAATAAAAGGATGTAATGTTATTCTGAACTAGTTGTTAATTCTTCAGGCCCTGATTGTTCCTGAAATTCTTGTTGCCACAATATTGTCCTCCATTGACTTAACAAGGTTACGTAGTGATTGGAGTACAATGTCCCTAACACTCATTTGTGCTCTTTCTACAACTGAGCATGGATGATTTATATTTATAAAATTTTGTTATGTGCATATAAAAAAATGTTTCTGTTAAATGTGCAGCAGAAGACTGGTGAAGACTGCAGATAGGCTATGGTAAAAAAATGGTCGAGGGGCATTCACCGTTATTGATACAGGTTAATGTCCAGTACAACAGTTATCATTTGTAATGCACTCACAACTTTAATCAGAAATCTGCTGTTTGCCATTTAATTACAGTTGTCATGTATGGGACAGTCGAAGCCAAGCTGTTAATTGCTTGCATATTGAATTTCTTGAAATTTGGTTAACATAATAACATTTGAATTGGGTAGGTTTTGGAGAACTTACTATGAAGCAGACCACTGTTTTATTGGAGGTTTCAGGTTCATTTCTCTTTCAAAAATTAGTTTTTAAATTTGGGTTTTTATCACTTTAAACATTTAAATATTAGAATATGTTATCAAATGGTTGTTGGAACATCTTGGTCAACAGCCCTGTGTGTTGATTTTGTCTGATAACTTGAGGTGGCTGTAATAGTGTACCAGTATGTAACTGTGTAATAAAAACAGTGGATTTAGTAAGTTTTCTATGGATGATATTTTAAGGAAAATCTGAAACAAGTTTGGGGCAAGTGACCCAAGACTTACAGGTACCCTTAAGTAGCATTCTAGCATTTGCCTTGGTATAGTGTGGGTACCCCTGAAGAGCCACACTTAGGATGATCAATGTCATCACTGGGATTAAAATATCTGGACTTGTTGCATTTCCTCATTACAGTCTTGGACCATGACCCGATATACTCAGCTAAGCTACTGGGTTGACATATGATTACACACAGATAGTTTGGGTGGGTGAATAAATGAAATGTTGAGCAGGTAGAAACTGAAGAAAATGAAATGTGCGGAAGCAATTTTAGGCCCTGAGAGTTCCTGAAATTGTTGCCACAATATTGTCCTGCATCGACTCATGTAGGGTGCGAGTTATTCAACGGGGTATTCCTTCTCTGGGGGATTTGTACTATCTCCACCCCTTAAAACATTACACCTCAATCAAACACATTTTATATCCCTCCCTGAGATAATATCTATCCCTAATCAAAGAGAAATGCTTTCCACAAAGAAAAGAAAGGAAATTGTGAATATACACCCCATAAGGCCTATGCTACAGCTGGTGATCTATTACAGTATTGTTTTAGCATTTTCTTGTTAATGTGATGCAGATGTACAACATGGGGCTCTGCTGAAGTTCTCGGGGACACAGTCCAGGGGATGGTTGGATGACCTGGGTCTATTGACACTACTGGTATTTGGGGGAAAAAAACAACTGAGCACAGTAAAAGGTGGGGAGTGGAGAAGAATGGAAGCAAAATAGGATAGATGGAAATGTTAAAAAACATTTTCTCAGTACAAATAAATTCATATACCTAGCAAAGATGTCTTGATCAAACATTTTGCAAAAATGTAAGCCATTGAAATGTACATGTATCTAAATTTACATGAGGGACTATTTAGAAGTACCGTAGATTATGGCACCCAGCTATGCTCTTATAATTGTGGTGCATGTTTACTGCCATATGGGCTAAATAATGTGAAGTGTGTGTCACATGAATACTAGGCCTATTATACTGTAGTTCTTCTACAGGATATCAAATAGGCTACCCTATTAGCAAAGGTAAGATTAAGTACCAGTGACCTACCACTTTCAAAAACAAAAGGCACCGTGGATAAAATAGTCATTTAATACTACTATTACCGTATCGTGTGTGTGTGGTACCGGTATTAATACATTCACTGGTGGCATGAAGCACCTCTCGGAATGCTTTTAACCTCAAAATTATGCATCGCATTCGTAGGCTTAATTACGGTATTGGTGCATATGTCAACGATACAAAGAAAAGTTACATCACCATCATTGATTAAAAACACACAGTTTGGAGTGAAAACATAAATTGTTATCAAATGTGAACACGTATTACGTCCGTATAGCCTTTAGGCCTAATATAACCCTCGACTTGGAGGCACAGAACAACATGGTTTATAGGTGACCTAATAGGCTACAATAAAATGTAAAAAAAAAAACATCGTGTTTTGATATTTATTTAAAACTGAAGAAATATATCGTTCAAGTGTCTCAATAAGACACGATTTTTAGGAGAATGGCATTCTTCCTCCTCAAAATCCAAAATCACTCTTGACTAAAATGCATCAGCGAGCACGCGCAATTTAAGGGGATACGGAATGGGAAATTTTTCTAAAATTAGTCATTTTTATTTTTTATTTATTTATTAATATTTAATATGTCCTCTTTAAAATGCTGTATGAATTATGATGATATTATAACTACAAGTGTTTTTTTTAATAGTATAGATCATGATGTACACTTGTTTTCTGCTGGAAGTAAACATGGCCAGCACTTAAGGTATCTTCTCTGGCTAAATTTTCAAATATACCGCCTTAAGGGAATAAGTTTGTACTTTGGCTACCTCTGTAGTGTGCATCATGTGCATCTTGAGATTCATTTGTTTCTTACTTTGTTTATAGTCTGGATGGTTTCCATGAAAACAGTGCATCTAGCCTTGTATGATTATCAGTGATTAGTCTGTGGTATTGTATTTACGAATCCCTCTAAAATACCTAGGCATACTGGTAAAGTATTCAAGAGACGTACTAATTGGCAGAAGAAACGTACAATTAATTTGAACTTGTTCGAAGATACACTATCTCCATCAAAAATACCTCCACATGTTCCTGTAACAAATGACCTCAACATAGGCCTACAATCAACACCTATACAAAATATTATTTGCTAGCCTGAAAGTGCCTCACAGAAGAAACTCACTGGTGAGGAGGAAAAATATGATGACCTATCAAAAGGGAATGAGAGTTGGGAAATTGTAGATATGTGTATATTATCAGAAGTGATTCAAAATAATACAATTTGTAAAAAGTGTGCTAGAGGGGGCATGTCTCTGAGGGTGAATACACATGTTGGTCTTGCAGCAGAGTTTGAATTAGTTTGTAAATATTCTGCACACAGTGTAAAGTTCTTCAATTCTTCATCAGTTACTGTAAGTACCAAAGCAAAAGACACTGCATTGTATAGTGTAAATATTAGGTTAGTGTATGGCCTCCGTGCAGTTGGGTGTCGAACAGCTATGCTATGTAGCGTATTGACTTACAAAGACTAAGAGCTGCTGAAAATGCTTTTAAAATACTAGCTCAGAAGGCCAGAAAGGAACAGAGAGGTGCCGAGAAGAGATTACAAGAGCAATTTGAAGAAGATCCAGAGAGTCCAAGCTACGGGCCTGGCATGCATTAGGGTTAAAACTTTGAAGCCTGTTTCCCGTAAATATATTTTTTTCTTACTTAAGGAACATTTTTCAGCCAATTTTGAATGTAGAAACTTCAAATTTGCATCACTTCTTTATACATACCTATTACAACTACTGAAACAACAGTTTTTAATTTGCATGTTTTATAGTGGACAGGGTCACCCGCAGGGTTCCAAAGGGTAAATATACAAAATGTCGCCTCCGTAGCGTATCGGTCAGCATGGTTACCTGCCGCCCCGGAGGTCCTGGGTTCGATTCCCGGCTCTGCCACGAAATTTGAAAAGTGGTATGAGGACTGGAACGGGGTCTACTCAGACTCAGGTGGCCCAAATGAGTAGAGGGGGTTTGATTCCCACCTCAGCCATCCTCGAAGTGGTTTTCCGTGGTTTCCCACTTCATCTTCGGGCAAATATCGAGATGGTTTCTACTGTCAGGCCACGGCCGCCTCCTTCCCTCTTCCTTGCCTATCCCTCCCTTCCCTCATGAGGCCCCTGTTCGCTTTGCAGGTGAGGCGCCTGGTCGGGGTGCTGGTAACACCTCCCTAGTTGTATCCACTCCGATCAGATGTTCCCAGCAGCTCTAGGACACTGCCCGTAGAGGCGGTAGAGGTGAGTTCCCCCACTGAGTCCGGGGGAACCACCAACCTGGAGGGTAAATTCTTTTTTTTTTAAGTATACAAAATGTGGTTCAGATCGGCGAAACGGTGTAGATTTATGCCAAAGAACCTAAATGCAGGGAATGGAGTGGTCTGTCCGAAATTTAATGCAGACAGTGTTACTCCCAGGGTTCCAAAGGGTAAGTATACAAATTTCGGTTCAGATCGGCGAAACGGTGTAAATTTGTGCCAAAGGGCATAAATGCAGGGAATGGAGTGGCCTGTCCGAAATTGCATGTAAACAGTGTCACTCGCAGGGTTTCAAAGGGTAAGTATACACATTTTGGTTCAGATTAGTGAAATGGTGTAGATTTGTGCCAAAGGGCCTAAATGCAGGAAATGGACTGGTCTGTCATAAATTTTATGTAGACAGTGTTACTCACAGGGTTCCAAAGGGTAAGTATAAATGCAGGGAATGGAGTGGTCTGTCCGAAATTTAACATAGCCTAAACTATTCCTCTTGAATCAGGCTATCATATACAAAATGAATTTTTCGAATCCAACCGGTAGTTCCAGAGATTAACGCGTTTAAAAAAGACAAACACACCGACAAACTCTTCAGCTTTATTTTATTAGTATAGATATATCATTCATAACCGTGTTATTGTGGGTCAATGTCGTAGTTGTACCGTAGTGTGTTTATATTTAATTTGGGGACGGAGACGGCCGTGGAAAACCACTTCCGCTCTTCGCACCTTTGCTAGCCACTGCACCACGAGGCAGACGAAAATAAATATGGTGGTGGTTGTTAGGAAATCTTGTCATCAGCCCGATGTACGGTATTTGGTTGTGTGTTAAATGTGTCTGATAACCAGTGTTTGTGTGTTCTTTTTTAGTAGTATGCATGGCTGTATTTATTATGGTCTAGGATTGAGCAGATGCCCTGTCAGTGCCAGAAAAAGAAACGTGGATCTCTGTATTTGTCTTGGATACAGTAGTTGCATTTTAAGGATGGAAGGAAGAAGGAAGTTTGCAGTTTTACGTGACCATTAATCTCGAGATCATGAGCAACGGGACCTCCTTTTTACGTGGAATCCTAGTCACTGGACATGGCATTTCACATGCATTGACCGGGAATCGAACCCACTCCACCGTGGTGAGAGGTCAACCACTTGACCGCTGCTCCACCACGCCCTCTACGTAAAGGATGAGTGACGATGATGATGTATGTATGTACCTATATGTCTACCCCTTACTCTTACCGATTTAACGGAAATGGGGTTGAGATGCGATGAAACGCTATGTGGCGGATGTTTTTACGACCTGATTTCCTTCCTGACTCCAACATGAGAGGAGTTAATGAGAGTTCTAGATGAATGAAGCTGGGCAAGGATGTGGAAGGAAGCGGCAGTGGCCTGTCAGAAGGTACCGTCCCAACATTTGCCTAGAGTTGAAAGTGGGGAAACCACGGTAAACCATTTCAAGGACGGCCGACGGTGGGGTTCAAACCCACGTCTACCAAGTCCGCATGGAGCATGGCCACATTGCCTAGCGCTGTGCGTTAGCGAGTGTAGCTACTGCCGTCGGTAGTGATGAGATGATAATAATAATAATACGGTAACAATAACTATAATGCGTAGTATTCCCGTTTCAACTGGGACGGAAATGAGATGATATATTTTTTGCGTCCTTATGGTGGATAGTTTATACAGTCGGATGCCCTTCCTGTCGTCAACCTCATGAGAGGAGTTAATGAGAGATGATACGAATGAAGGTGAATGTAACTATGCACGGACTTGGAAGGGAGCGGCCGTGGCACATTCGAAGGTGCTGTGTCAGCATTTGTCTGTAGTTGAAGATGGGAAACCACGGAAAACTATTTCACGGACGGCCGGCGGTGAGGTTCGAACCCACGTCTACCGAGACAACAGATAACTGGGCACCAGCTACCGTTGTTGGTTGTTGGTAATAATTATAAATGACCCTAATTTATTCATTTTTTTTTATTTTATTATGTTAATTTTTAAGTATAACTCTTATACAATTTTAATGGCCATTGATTAAAAAGAAAGAAAATAATTTTACAATATTTACATAGTCAATGCAGAATAAAAACAAGTAGTTCCGTGAAGAACTATACAGCCCATTTTCATATATCCTACTTATGTTAATTGCCACTATCAACATACAAAAATTCAGTTTGATTGGTGTAACAGATTCGTAGATATTGACTAAATATTTCGGATGGTCGCCATGTTGGATTTTATATATGTAGGTCCTAGAGTTATGTGCTGTTACATGAAGATTATTGTGTACGTGTAGCATTCAAACTTCAATCGCATGATTAGGACACAAGAAGTAACAAGGAGATTTTAAAATTTCCCACAGCTGCCATCTTGTGGTTATGGAAACAACTGAAATAAATTAGATGCCAATGGATTAACATTCGTATAAGGATTTACTGTACCAAGTTTCACTGCACTCGGATGGTTTAATTGCGAGAAACGTCCATGTGAATATTTATAATTCGCGTCTCCGCCATGTTGGATTTGCGATCATCATGTCATTTAAAGTCCTATAGGTGAACTTAAGTTCATAGCCCCTATGAACATAAAAATATTCATTTTGATTGCTATAATAGATTCTTAGATATTCAGAGCCGTCTTAATACTTCGGATGGTCGCCATGTTGGATTGTTAAATATATAGGCCATAGAGTCATGCACCATTAAAGGAAAATATTGCGTAGGTTCATTATTCAAACTTTCACTTCGATTGCATGATTACGACACAAGAAATAAAAACTGAATTTTAAAATTCGCACAGCCGCCATCTTGAAGTTATGTAAATAATTGAACTAAATATTAGATACCAGTGCGTTACAATGTGTATAAACATTTCCTGTACCAGCTTTAATTGCGTTTGGAACATTAAATCGCAAGAAAGGTCTATTTAAAATTTTCAAATTCGCTTGGCCGCCATGTTCGTTTTGTAGTTAACCGGTTTTTGAAAGTCATATAGATGAACTTCCAGTAATGCCCTTTATCTCCGTACAAAATTTCAGGGTGATACCGCTAACAGTTTCTCAGATATAGAATGCCGGTGAAATATTTCGCACATCCGCCATCTTGTGGTTATGTAAACAATGGAACGAAGTTAGATGTCGGTGAATGACAATGTGTATAAACATATACTGTACCTAGTTTTATTGCGTTTGGTTGGTTAAATCGCTAGAAACGTCTATTTAAAAGTCGCAAATTCGCGTGGCCGCCATGTTGGTTTTGTAGTTACTAGTTCTTCAAAAGCCACATAGGTGAACTTCTAGTAGTTACCTTTATCACCGTAAGAAATTCCAGGGTGTTATCGGGAATAGTTTCGGAGATATTGAAAACTGGTGAAATAATTCGCACAGCCGCCATGTTGGATTGGTGAGACGTAACATAATTTGAAGGGCACAGTCGAGGTCGTTCGGAATAGTGCTATGAACGTACCGATTTTCATTAAAATCGCTCCAGCCGTTTAGAACTTATTAGGGGGACACACACACACACCTCACACACACACACACACGGACAAAAGGTATCTCATAAACCTATATTTTCAAAATTGAAAATAGGCTAATAATTGATATTAACTTGCAAAAGGGACTGGAACGTACTAGGTATTAAAATTATTTCAGTATTATCCTATGATAGTCTCCTGAAATGTCTTCTCGCTAACAAGCGCTGAATTGATTTTTTTTTTCTTTTTTAACGATATTTCGCTTGTGTTTGGCGGTTTCCAAATGTTGAGCCAATGAAAACTTTCTAGAAACTCCCTACATTTGTTTCACAAATTTTACAATAAAGAACACTATCGGCGGTAGAAAATAATTCACTTCCAAATGTTTTCACAACATTTCGCAACTTAACAACAACGTTAGCTTTTAATGGAGTCATACCTTCCTGCTTGCTGTGGTTGACAGTAAGCAGCTTGGTATTTCACTGAAGGTTGGAATTAAGGCATTTTAGATAATAGGTCCAGGTAATATTTGTGGAAATTCCTGGTCATTCATAAGCTGAACCCCTATTGTGAACTGGTAATAAAGCGAAAGGAACGAAGGTATTTCAATTGTTGGAGAATCCGGTTTTTCCTTACAGGCAGTGCAAACTACAAATTATCAGATGATACAAATACTCCGGTTGATTTAAGGGAGGTGAAAGCAACTTTATCAGCAACAAGAAAATGTTCAGGTATGACTAACCAACCACGAGACTCTTGGAGTCCGAATAGAAATATTCGACTGAACATGAAGTAACAAAAAGCGCTTCAAAACCATAGGAAATTAGAACATACGCCATTCTCCAGCATAGATATGCACTTAAACAGGCAAAGGAGAACAATGTGATGCATTGGGCCAAAATAACCAAAATATGCACAAATAAGATTTGGCATGATCTTCCGGGCCTTAGTTATTAAGCTGTATGTCTATTATCTTGGCACGAGAGCTATCCTTATCTGAAATACAAATAGGCTACACACACTAATATAGCCATCACAATAACACAATTCATCAGACAAATTCCACACACGCCCAAGTACACGGGGCTACATGAACACAATATCGCAACAACTCTTTATCCACACTGGTGCAGAGCATTCAGTGACAGATTATACGAAGTCAACAGCTGAACAACAGAGAGTATTGGTGTTGGACCCTAAGTGGAACCACAAAGCTTCCACAAAATGTCATTCCACGACTTGCGGTTGTCAGCGGTCTTTGTTGGATAATCTTCGAAAGATAGCGTTCTCTCAATAGGTTCATCCAGTGTAAACAGTACACATATACACTTATATATAACTCTGTCTTGTTGCGTAGTGGCTAGCGCTCTTGGCTGTCACCTCAGAGGCGCGGGTTCGATTCCCGACTCTGGCAAGGAATTTAATTCTGATTTGAGGGCTGGAACGGGATATACTCAGCCTCATGAGGCAAAACTGAGAAGAGGCGGATTCGAATCCCATCTCAGCCATCCTGGAAGTGGTTTTCCGTGGTTTCCCGCTAATACTCCAGGTGAATGACGGGATGGCATCTGAATTACAAATACACAAACAAATATAGCCATTGCCGTAACACAGGTTATCAGACAAAATCCACACACACCCAAGCACACGGGTTACGTGACCGCGATATCGCAAATCCTCTTAATTAATCAACATACCGTATATAAAAAGAAAGCCACAAATTTATACAAAATAGTATTGTACCACTCTGGTGGTATAAGGTAGTTTGATTCATGCCCGATGAAGTCGGATGACGGTACCAGCTCAAAAGATCTCCACGATGTAGCTTAGGTCATACGATAATAATAATAATAATAATAATAATAATAATAATAATAATTTCTATACCGTATATATTTCCCATTTTGTGCGTTCGGGGACAAAGTGAGGTAAATTTCTTTGTGACAGTGGATTTCACGGCTGGATGACCCTCCTGATGCCATCCTCAACACAGAGCTGGATGGGAAATGAAATAACAGTAGGGCACGGGGTTGGAAGAAAGTGACCAAGGCCTACCAGGAAGTAGGCTACCATTTCACGGAGGCTGACGGTGGGATTTGAACCCCTTGGCCTTGCATGTTAATGCACGCACCCGTCTAGATCACTGATAATAATATAATTATATAATAATAATGCTATTTTGAAAAGTTTGAATGGAAGAGATGCTTATTTTACTAAAAGTATTTTGTATTTTGAATTGTATTTTAAAATACTATTTTGTATTTTGTATTTTCAGGAATTTTATAAGTGTATTTTGTATCTAAAATACTTTTTTGCGAGTATTTTGTATTTTGTATCGAAAATACATTTTGGGAGTATTTTGCCCAACTCTGGCCCTTACTGTATCTCAGCCATGGATGGCCACTGCACGGCTCGGCACCGAACTTAACTATGATTTTACTCCCATCATACTTTTAACTATCGTACTTTCCTTGCAAACGACGTTAGGAATTTGAAATTGTAAGATTCAAGAAGAAAGAAGACATTTTTAAGAAACAGTTTATATCGTAGAGTTATTATCTGTGCTTTTGATTTTCTTATATTAGAAAAGTAGACATCATCAGAGAGGAAATCTTCTCTGAAATAATTAGACATGGCAACAACGGACACGAGCATTGAAGAAAGATGGGAACTGTCAAATCCTTGCCAAGCAACTAACGTTATTTATTTGTTTGTTTTAGCTCTGTTTGTTGTTGCTTATTTGTTAATTAAGTGTCTGTACACTAATTTACTTATTTATTTGATTGTACTGGGCGTTGATAAAAAGATCAAATTATATAACTCATGGGTTAATAATTCATGGAACCTTGGTGTGTTGTTGTTGCTTACAAACAGGTAAGGTTTGTTCAAACAACAAAGAGTATAAGGATCTTTCGTTTGAGCCATTGCACAACGTTCTGCGATTCCTAGTTTTAAAAATACAGTCTACTTTCCAAAACAAAAATTAAGTTTTTTTCTAATATAACGAGTCTCTAGCATTATTGGTTAATGAGATATCGGGTTGCCTACCTGAAGGGGTCCACCACCAATCACATGTGCGTGACGGCCATGGCACTCGTTTAAACTATCTGTAGCCATCTACTTGCTCCCACTTTAAACTACCCCTCCATATTTGCTCAGACTATTGCTCACACTTTAAACTGTATCCACTTTTCCTCCCATATTTGCCCCCACTTGTTGCTCCCAATACTTGTTCCCACTTTTGCTCCCATACTTGTTCCCACTTTTGCTCCCACTTTTGATCCCATATTTGCTCCCCCTTTTGCTTCCACTTTTGCTCTCATATTTGCTCCCTCATTTAGTCCCACTTTTGCTCCCATATTTGCTCCCACATATGCTCCCACATTTGCTCTCATATTTGCTTTCTATTTTGCGTCCCATATTTGCTCGCACTTTTGCTCTCATATTTGTTTTCCATATTTGCTCTCACTTTTACCCCCACTCTTTGCTCCCATATTTGTTTCACTTTAAACTATTATTCTTATTACCGAGTTAACTTTACTAGAGATTAGTTTATGCTTGTCAGTTGAAATGAAATTATCAACGACTAGGTATGGTAAGCCATGTGCATACTATAAAGGATAATTATATATGGTAAAACGAACCAATAAAGATGGAACTGTTATTTGGCGTTGTTCAAAACAACGTTCAAAACAGTGTTGCAGTGAACTAAAAGGTAAAAGTATTAAGTGTCACTGATCATCAATGTGGTGTACTAGATGAAACACAGTTGCTGTCGACAATGTGATAGAGGTAGGTGTGGGAGTTAATATATGACTTTATATATTTTTTAGTTTAAACATATAGCCTACTTTCTTAATAATTTTTGGAAAATGTTAAACAGTTTAATGATTTTAATAGGGAGTTAACATATGACTTTTTAGGATTTTTTGTTAAAACATATACCCTACTTTCCAAATACATTTTTGTAAAAATTTAAAGATATAATGTTTTTGGCTAGGCGGGGGATAGAGGTAAGAGTAAGAGTTGGGATTCAATCATTAACCTTTAAGTACTCTAGAATTCTTAGAAACTTAGTGTGTTGTTGTTGCTTGCAAACATGGTGGTCAGCATTATGCTGCCATTAAAAGGACTGAGATACTTTCCAAATCCAAGAGAATAGGACACTAAATACATTCGCACTATAACATCCAGTTCTTTGTTCATTCGAATTTACGTACTCGCGTTCCTCGGTCTGTTAAATATTTTCTCATGCGGCAGCTGTTTCGATCTGGCCTTGGCCGAAATAACAAGTTGGATTATTATCAAGCCAGTACTACCGACCCCACACTTACGGTACTATTTAACTCAAAGAAGCGTCCAGTGAATTCTCTAGTGCGAATCATTTTTGTGTTACCCGTGACCCGCTGGCTGCGCGCGGCCAAGGCCACAACTACACCCGACCATTCTAACCTTCGTTTTGCCCAATCCAATGGTTTTTGACAATGGTTACAGCTTAACGCGTCCAGATCAATGGTTTTTTACAATGGTTATAAGTAGGAGAGTGAGGCGTTTTCTAACGAGTGTCATGGCCGCCGCGTGAGTCCAAGCCAATATCTCGTGAACCCAAGGTCGAATGTTGACAAATGAGGTGTCGTTGGACTCTGGCTGACGTCCTCTTTCCCATGGACCACGTATTATATTTTTCAAAAAAAATTGAAAATTTTTGTTTTTGAAAGTAGGCGATAGTTTGAAAACCAAACATGATAGAACGTTGTTCCATGGTTCAAACGAATGGTCTTTATGTCCTTTATTTTTTATAGAAAAACGTTCTTATTTTTAACATTTTTTTGAAAAAAGTCCAATTTTGAAATTCCTATATTTTGGGAACTAGGATCTTAACAAAAACATTTGTTTGACATAAATGAATGGCCCTGAACCCCTCTACCCGCAAAATAAATTTCAAGCCTCTAGGACTAAAACTGTGCAGTAGTGTGGTACGGGGGTGTTCTACCTATAATCGCATGTGTGCTTGAATACGTATGGCTATGTTGGAAAAAGTTGGTGGTGGGGGAGGACTAGAGTCGAGTGAGGGGTCGTTTAGATGGTATTTTTCCCGCTCTATTTGATGGTGAGGTTATTTTTTACAATGGGTAGAATTTGGAAACGCAATTTGAGTTAAACGTGCGTTTTTGACATTTTGCTGATATTTAATGAGCTTGTAAGGCTAAAACGATGTGTTGTTTAGAAACGGTGTGACGTTCTCTTGGCTAAGCAAGTGTGTTGGTATTTTTTAATTTTGTTTTTTTGAAAATTCTTGTTTATTGGATTGGCACTATTTCGGAAACAGTGAATTTTGGAAAAAAGTTTGTTTGACGTTAATGAAAGGTGGGTATGCCCTCTAGGAGGGCAGCAAGTTTCAAGGGTGTAGGAGGAAAAACAAAATGATAGCCTACTTTCTCGCGAACATTGGTGATCATTGGCGAACGGATGGTCGGATTTTAACAAATGAGGTGTCGTAGGACTCGAGCAGACGTCCTCTTTCCTATAGATCGCTCGTTATTTTTAAAAAAATGGAAAATTTTTGTTTTTGAAAGTAGGCGATAGTTTGAAAACCAAAAATGATAGAACGTTGTTCAATAGTTCAAACCAATGGTCTCTATGACCTTCATTGTTTATAATAAAACTTTCTTGTTTTTTGAGATTTGTTGAAAACCCTTAAATTTTGAATTTTTACTATTTTGGAAACTAATACGTTAACAAATAAGTTTGTTTGACATAAATGAAAGGTCCCTAAACCCTCTACCACGAAAATAAATGTCAAGTCTCTAGAACAAAAAACTAGGCATTTAAATTATTATTTTTTTAAATAAAATGGAGAGCTGGTAACATAATACAACTGGAAATGATCATATTTCTGTTAGCAATGCATTTTGTCATCAGCCTACTGTCTGAGCACTGACAGCAACACAGTTTAGTTTAGAACAAGCGAGTGTGTGTGTATAGATTATTAGCCTCAACTATTTAAAGCTTGTTGTGTGTAGCGACCATCTTTTCCCGGTAACCACTGAGCATTTTTGTGTTTTAGCTATCCTAATTAACCAATCAATTAAAGATAGTCTACTCTTAATTCTTGAATCGATAAATCAGAGTTTGTGTACACCATTTGTCATTTATTAACCCATACCTGCAACCTATACTCTCTCTATACTGCAGTTTGATCTGAAAACAAGTTCCAATGGTAAAAGACTTGTCAGTCACCATACATGTTGTCTACATTAATTCTTTCTCTACCTAGCTATGTTTCATCACACATGGTAAACATCTCACATGTTCGTATCCGATTATTAGTTTATGAAATCTCAGGTCGATGACCTTGATGTATTTTGTATTTTGGGTAAATTCATTGGCCATGGGAAAGGGTTGACCATTCTAAGTCCTTTGACACCTCGCATGTTGATATTCGATTATTAGTTTATAAAATCATAGGTCAATGACCTTGCTGTTTTGAATCTTTTGGGTAAATTCTTAGGTCATGGAAAAGGGTTGACCATCCTGAGTCCCATGACACCTCACTTGAGCCTCTCTGATTATTAGTTAGCGAGATATTAACAAAAGTGCAGTTAGGCTCTTTTGACAAAAATAAACAATACATTCAAGAACAGAATGTCACCTCGAGTCCAACGACCCCTCATACCAGTACCTAGCCTTATTGGTTCATGAGATATTAAAAAGCTAATGACCTATTAGTTTTGGATCTTTTGGTAATTTTTTTAAAATTAACTCATCTATAAATCATTATTCAAAAAGCCCGCCCGCTTACAAAATACCCAAGTGCGCATGCGTAAAAACAAAAATCTAACATGTTAATTCATAGTAGCAATCGACTCTTCACATGCGTTTCATGTGGAACAACGTTTAATTTCATCATAGCATTAGGGACCATGGGCCAGTCCATAGGGACCAGTCCAAAGGGACCGGTCTAAAGGGATTAGTCAAAAAGGACCCGTCAAAAAGGACCCGTCAACAAGAACCCGTCCACAGGGACTCGTCAACAAGGACCCGTCCACAGGGACTCTTCAACAAGGACCTGTCATCAATGACCTGTCAACAATGACCCGCCAACAATGACCCGTCCACAGGGATCTGCTCCCCCACCCTCTTACAAAAGCCATGAGTGGGCATGCGTAAAAAACAAAAAACAAGCATGTTAATTCATAGTGGCGCTCCACCGAACACATATCTCTTGTGTAGAACAACGTTTAATTCCATATTGGCATTCAAACTCTCACATGTTGCACTTGGAAAGCAAGATTTTCTAAAAAATTACAATTTCACCCCCTAGTAGGGGTAGGTTTCATTTTGGGGTGGAAATATGTTGTCCATAGGAAAGAGGGTATCAGCCCGAGTTCAACAACACCTCATTTGTTAAAATCCAACCAGGGGTTCGAGAGATATCGCGCCAACACCATCTTGTGTGGTGGCGGTGGGTATAGATCCGGCCAAAACACAATACTGACGATGATTGCTTTCTTGATTAATGACTATGAATTGGCAACCGGTACAAGACCATATTGGTTGTTTACCGGGAAAGTACAAGGCCATATTGGATTTTGTAAAAAACAAAAATTTAATTTAACTGACATGTCGTTCCCTATAATAATAATAATAATAATAATATTAATAATATAATATTAATAATAATAATAATATCGTATGGCCTCGAGAGCCGGGTGCAAGCTTTGTTATTTGACACGCTGAGGGTAGCTTGCATGTCGAATTTAGTTGTTCCTTGACTATGAAAGTCAAGGAGGTTAGATGTTAGATATCTAATCTCCTTAAACTCTATAGCGCTTTCTAGTAGAAAAATGAGGAACTTTGTGCCCTATGAACTCAACGAATATTCACCGGTTTGAACATGATAATCTGAACATAATTACATGACATTATTATTTTTTTGTTTATGTATTGGTTAAAGGTGAATGTAAATGACTGCAGCTTTATAAAAAGAAAATAAGTACATGGGATACTGTTAGTGCCGACATACAGTTTATTATAATTTTTATGGTGTTTTGATATATTAATGCCAATTAACGTTAAAGTTTTATTTACAAGTATTGATTGATTGATTGATTGAGTGTTTGGTTATTTTGTTTGCTTTTAGGTGTCGTCATGCGCCATTAACGTAATGAACAGACAGTGAACAAGCATACATTGTGCTTTAATGTACTCTGTGCAACGTTAATAGCTTACAATAAGAAAAAGTTTTATTATAACACATGGCGTTAGTACCAAATACAACAAGTGAGCAAGTTGGTTTACCACGAGGGTTAAATTTAAAATCAGAACATGATCGTTGGTTAAGATTTGAAACCTGGCCTGTAGGCTTTTTGTCGACACATGAACTTGCAAAAGCCGTTTTTTTACTTGAACCGAGAAGATGTGGTGCGCTGTGTGTTTTGTCGTATTGAACTTTCACACTGGTAAGAAGGGGATGATCCCTTTAGAGACCATTTACGATGGTCTCCTTGTTGTCCTTACATGCTCGGAAAACAAATGGGTAACATACCCGTGTATTCATTTTACCGAACCAAAAGACCATTGGCCGCTACTTTCGTTGCTGAATCACAAATAAATAATAATAATAATGATGTATTACCAGCCAACAACGGTAGTGTCGATATATGTGGTCCTTATGCCATAGACAGTGTTGAATTGGCATGTGCTTTTGAAAAATTGGGAGTTTGCAAGACTAAAGCACTAGCACACTCAGAGAACAGCTCTGATGAAAAACGTTTAGAATCTTATAACAAGTACTTCCGTGAAGAACTATACAGCCTATTTTCATATATCCTACGTATGTTAATTGCCACTATCAACATACACAATTTCAGTTTGATTGCTGTAATAGATTCGTAGTTATTGAGAACCGACTAAATATTTCGGATGGTCGCCATGTTGGATTTTATATATGTAGGTCCTAGAGTTATGTACTGTTACATGCAGATTATTGTGAACGTGTAGTATTCAAACTTAAATCGCATAATTAGGACACAAGACAAGACAAGGAGATTTTAAATTTTTTCACAGCTGCCATCTTGAGGTTATGGAAACAATTGAAATAAATTAGATGCCAGTGGATTAACATTCGTATAAGGATTTACTGTACCAAGTTTCACTGCACGCGGATGGTTAAATTGCGAGAAACGTCCATTTGAATATTTATAATTCGCGTCACCGCCATGTTGGATTTGTGATCACCAGGTTATTTAAAGTCCTATAGGTGAACTTAAGTTCATAGCCCCTATGAACATTAAAAAAAGGTCCTCTCGGCACGCCGGAAGGCGGAGGTAAATTTCACCGGACAAACTTGGGGATAGGCGAAATTAGGCAGAATATGCAGGTTTTCGTAGAAGGATCAGACCTCATTTATTGCGAGAAGGTATTTTATAATTGGAGCTTAATTAACTTTGTTTTTCGCCATTTTATGCTTATTTTAAACATGTTATTGTCTTATGGGAACGGTAACCTTCTTGTTATTTGGGGTCCATTTTTATACTTGTGGTCACACTGTCCTTATGCAAGGTTTCGACACTGATGTGTAACTATGTAACGGTCTGTTACTTCTTCACACAAAATTATATCTCCCGCAGAGGTTTTGGTTGGTTCCTCAGTTTAGGGGCTGCGACAACGCGGTCATGTAACCCCGTGTACTTAGGGATGGCTGTATTAGTCTGTAATTCAGGTAAGGACTGCAGACGGTCAATTTCAAGCAGTAGTTCCTAATGTTGCTACCAGGTACTACCGTCAACGACACCTACCTGTGAACTTGGCTACTAGATGCCACCGCAGCCAGCAACTCGCAACGAACGTTGGAATTTCCCCTCCAAAGGAAAGCATACTGAGGGATTTTTAGCGCTCTTAGAAAATCCGACGACTTCGGCCGGCTTTGAACTCGCGACCTTGGGCATAGACATTCAGCATGCTTGATACCAGTTACGCCACCGAAGCCGCTTCACACTTAGTCAGATGGAATTCTGAATATGATCTCGTGCAAGTGCGTTATCTTGGCAACGTCTGATGGCTCATCCCTCATCAATTTAGTCGAGTTGCCATGGCAAGCACTGATAGCTCTTGGCATTTTCTTATAATTCCGAAATCATTTTTCTCATCCCTTGGCATAATGGTGGGTCATATCAAAAAATCTTAAAGACAAAATTTTAGGTAATTATTAGGGGAATATTGTCCATTTTGTACGGTTTTGATATTGTGCCTATTAAGAGAGATATGATTAATGTTTCCCGAAAATCCACTTTTTCCCACCCCTTTGGTCAATGGTTGGTGCTATAAAAAAACTCTTCAAACATAAATTTTTGGGCTTTATCCGACACATAGTATGAACGTTGAACGGATTCGATAATTCACATATTAAGAGAGTTATAGCAATATTTCACTTTTTCGAAAAAAAAAGCCCCCCATTTTCACCCCCTTCGACCGATTTAGCCCATTAACGAACTCGCCCGAGATTTTATAGGTATACATATTCGGTAAAATATTCAAAGTGATTGGTGCAAAATTACGGCAGTTATCGTGTCCACAAGAAACTGATATGCATATATATATATATATATACACATATACATACATAAGTTATATATAAACTTTTGAACTGACGGTGGTTTTGGGGTCTGGGGGATGTAAAACGCAAAGATATGTCGAAATTTTCCGGAAGTCGAAACATGGTACCCATTGCAATAGTTAGCTTTCTAATGAAATCTACCTCTGGTTGGTTCCTCAGTTTAGAGGCTGCGACAACGCGGTCATCTAACACCGTGTACTTTGGGTGAGTGTAGAATCTGTCTGATAAACGGTGTGAATTATAATGGCTGTAGTAGTCTTAATTCAGGTAAGGACTGCAGACGGTCAATTTCAAGCAGTAGTTCCTAATGTTGCTACCAGGTACTACCGTCAATGACACCTAGCTGTGAACTTGGCTACTAGATGCCACCCCAACCAGCAACTCGTAAAGAACGTTGGAACTTCCCCTCCAAAGGAAAGCATACTGAGGGATTTTAGCGCTCTTAGAAAATCCGACGACTTCGGCCGGCTTTGAAACCGCGACCTTGGGCATAGACATTCTGCATGCTACCAGTTACGTCACCGAAGCCGCTTCCCACTTAGTCAGATGTCAAAGTCAACCCCTGGCACCATCCAGCCCACGACGGGCTAAGGCCGACCAAGCGACCGCTGCCCAGCCATTTGGCCTGCAGATATTGGGGTGACGCGTGATCAGCGGGTCGGGTCCCCTCGGCCGTTAATATTGGTATTCGTGATCGGGGTGCTGTCTCACTGTCAGACAGCTACTCAATTGTCCTCACGAGGCTGAGTGCACCCCGTTCCAACCCTCACGTCAGTTTTAAAATCCTTGACGGAGCCGAGGATCGAACCCGGGGACTCCGGGTGAGAGGCAGGCGCGCTACCCCAACACCACGGGGCCGGCTTAGTCAGATGGAAATACTGAATCTGATCTCATGCAAGTGCGTTGTCATGGCAACGGCTCATCCCTCATCAATTTAGTAGTGTTGCCATGGCAGCCTGTGATAGCTCTTGGCATTTTCTTATAATTCCGAAATCATTTTTCTCATCCCTTGGCGTAATGGTGGGTCATATCAAAAATTCTTTCAGACAAAAGTTTTAGGTAATTATTAGGGGAATATTGTCCATTTTGTACGGTTTTGATATTGTGCCTATTAAGAGAGATATGATTAATGTTTCCCGAAAAACCCACTTTTTTCCACCCCTTTGGTCAATGGTTGGTGCTATCAAAAAACTTATTTGACATAAATTGTTGGCACTTATCCGACACATATTATGAACTTTGAATGGATTCGATATTTCACGTATTAAGAGAGTTATAGCGAAATTTCAATTTTTCGAAAAAAGCCCCCCCCCCCCCCCCCATTTTCACCCCCTTCGACCGATTTTGCCCATTAACGAACTCGACCGAGATTTTATAGGGATACATATTATGTAAAAAATTCAAAGTGATTGGTGCAAAATTACGGCAGTTATCGTGTCCACAAGAAACTGATATACATATATATATATATATATATATATATATATATATATATACATACATAAATTATATATAAACTTTTGAACTGACGGTGGTTTTGGGGTCTGGGGGACGTGAAACGCGAAGATATGTCGAAATTTTCCGGAAGTCGAAATATGGGACCCATTGCAATAGTTAGCTTTCTAATGAAATCTACCTAAAATGCAGTTTGATTGCTAAAATAAATTCGTAGATATTCAGTATCGTCTAAATATTTCGGATGGTCGCCATGTTGGGTTGTTAAATGTATAGGCCATAGAGTCATGTACCATTAAAGGAAAATTATTGCGTAGGTTCATTATTCAAACTTTCACTTCGATCGCATGACTACATCACAATAAATAAAATCTTAATTTTAAAATTCGCACTGCCGCCATCTTGAGGTTATGTAAACAATTGAACTAAATTAGATACCAGTGGATTAAAATGTGTATAAATATTTCCTGTGCCAGGTTTCAGTGCGCTTGTAACATTAAATCGCGAGAAAGGTCTATTTAAAATTTTCAAATTCGCTTGGCCGTCATGTTCGTTTTGTAGTTAACCAGTTTTTGAAAGTCTTATAGATGGACTTCCAGTAGTGCCCTTTATCTCCGTACAAAATTTCAGGGTTTTACCGCTAATAGTTTCAGAGATATAGAATGCCGGTGAAATATTTCGCACAACCGCCATCTTGTGATTATGTAAACAATTGAACGAAGTTAGATGTCGGTGGATTACAATGTAAATAAACATATACTGTACCAAGTTTCATTGCGTTTGGTTGGTCAAATCGCGAGAAACGTCTATTTAAAAGTCGCAAATTCGCTTGGCCGCAATGTTGGTTTTGTAGTTACCAGGTTTTCAAAAGTCACATAAGTGAACTTATAGTAGTTCCCTCTATCACCATAGAAAATGTCAGGGTATTATCGGTAATAATTTCGGAATATTGAATGCTGGTGAAATATTTCGCACAGCCGCCATGTTGGATTGGTGAGTCGTAACAAAATTTGAAGGGCACGGTCGAGGTCGCCGGGAATAGTGCTATGAACTTTCCGAGTTTCATTGAAATCGCTCCAGCCGTTTAGATTTTATTAGGGGGACACACACACACGAATCACACACACACACGCATACACACACGGACAAAAGGTGATCTCATAAGCCTATTTTTTTCAAAATTGAAAATAGGCTAAAAATTTTTGGCCATTAATATTAAAACACCTTACCAAACAGCTAAGTGAAGCTGGATTTTTTTATACTGGTGAAGGGGATAAAACAATATGTTATATTGTGGATTTGCTTTAAAGGATTGGCAAATGACTGACGACCCTTTTGTGCAACACGCTCGTTGGTTACCTAACAGTAAATACATGGTGTTGCTTAAAGGTCAGGAAATTGTGAACACTATTCGTAAAGAAAACGTGATTGCAGCACAAGACATAAAAGTGCCTTTAGAGTTAGAACATGCGGAGCAAATTGATGATGCAGAAAAAAGACTTGTCTCACGAACAAATACAAAAGTGTGACCAACAATTATGTAAAATGTGTTATCAAGATGAACTAGGTGTTGTATTTTTGCCTTGTGGACACATGATAGCCTGTGTCAAGTGTGCATTAGAACTCAACACTTGTGCTATATGCAGAAAAGCAGTATCTGCTACAGTTAGGGCATTTCTTGCATAAATAGTAAAATGTATCAGCCATGCATAGTGCAAAATCCCTAATTGCACAATATTATTAAAGCTGTTTTAGAGTGTAATAGATATGCTTTTCTTTTGTTTATCGACTACTACAATGAATGTTTTGAATGCTGTGGGTCAAGCATGTGGCTTAGAGACAAAGAAGCTCAGCGAATTGCCAACGCATATTCCATTCCGCATTATCAAGATTCGGAAATTGAAAACAGCATATGGTGATCGTGTACTTTGTATATGTGAAAACTTTGAGACATTTCTGCCTACACGGTTTAATGATATGTCGGGGAGTGTTTTTGATGTAGTCAATAAAGCTGTACAACCTGTAGAATTAATTTATGAAGGTTTTAAAAACAATAGGTGCATGGTTCGTTTTAATTAAATAAAAAAACAAATGTCAAATAATAATGGAAGATATAAGTCATGACAATGGACTGAAAGAAAAATATGTGTATAGAATAATAATGTTTTAGTGTTTAGTATTGTCTTAAAAATATTATCATGAAACCAAAATAAAAATAAAATTGTATATAAAGATTCTAAATAAATGAAAATAATGGTACAATGTTGTTTTATTTTCTATAGAAGTCAGAATATTTAACATTGCAGAGTATACATGATTATGACAATAAAAAGCACACTTAATACAAGTCTTTGCCTTTACGATAGTGTGTTATAGTTTTAAAAACAAAGCTTGTTGTAGATCTTTTTTCTTCCACGGTGAACAATAGGCATGAAAACATTATTGTCCTGTTTTGGATCATTATCACTAACATAATCATAAGCAGCATGATCTATATCACTATTATTATAATCACTATAATTATCCTCAACATTATCCTCAACATTACTAAAAGCAGTTACATATTCCTGTTCCTCTTCCTGTTCCTCTTCCTCTACCTCTTCATCTACAGTGTCCTCATGTAGAGTCTGCGTGGCTTTTGATAATGTTTAGGGTTTTTTGAACATTGAATTATTTTCAATAGTAGTATTGTTTTGTAGCACTTGCTTCTTAACATTTTTCATGATTTTCTGTTGACAGCAACTGTGTTTCATGCAGTACACTACATTGATCATCACTGACACTTAAAACATCGCTATTTTTACTTTTTAGCTCACTGCGACATTGTTTTGAACGTTTTTTTGAACAACGCCAAATAACAGTTCCATTTTTATTGGTTCGTTTCACAATATATGAATATCCTTTATAGAATGCATGAGGCTTACCATACCTAGTCACAGATACTTCCATATCAACTGCCAAGCATAGACTAAGCTCTAGTAAAGACAACTTGGTAATAAGAACAATATTTTAATGTGCGAGCATATATGGGTGGAAATGTGGGAGCAAAAATGTGGGAGCAAAAATTGGGAGCAAAGTGTGGGAGCAAAAAAAAGTAGGAGCAAGTATGGTAACAATTTGAAAGCAAAAGTGGGAGCAAGTATGGGAGCATATGTGAAAGCAAAAGTGGGAGCAAAAAGTGAGAGAAAAAAAGTGAGAGCAAAGAGTGTAAGCAAAAGTGGGAGCAAATATGAGAGCAAAAAAGTAGGAGCAAGTATGGGAGCAAATGTGAAAGCATAAGTGGGAGCATAACGTGAGAGAAAAAGAGTGGGAGCAAAAAGTGTAAGCAAAAGTGGTAGCAAATATGAGAGCAAAAAAAAGTGCGAGCAAATATGGGAGCAAAAAGTGGGAGCAATAAGCGGGAGCAAAAAGAGGGATCAAAAAAAGTAGGAGCAAGTATGAGAGCAAATGTGAAAGCAAACGAGGGAGCATGTATAGGAGCATATGTGAATGCAAAAAGTGAGAGAGAAAAAAGTGAGAGCAAAAAGTGTAAGCAAAAGTGGGAGCAAATATGAGAGCACAAAAAGTAGGAGCAAGTATGGGAGCAGATGTGAAAGCAAAAGTGTGAGCAAAAAGTGAGAGAAAAAAAAGTGGGAGCAAAAAGTGTAAGCAAAAGTGCGAGCAAATATGAGAGCAAGAAAAGTGGGAGCAAATATGGGAGCAAAAAGTGGGAGCAAAAATTGGGTGAAGAAAGTGTAAGCAAAAGTGGGAGCAAACAAGTGTGAGCAAATATGGGAGTAGAATGTGGGAGCAAATGTGAAAGCAAAAGTGGGAGCAAAAAGAGCGAGCAAAAGTGAGTGCACAAATTGGGAGCAAAATGTGTGAGTAAAAAGTGGGGGCAAATGTGGTGTTTTACTAAAACAATCTCCCCTAACCTAACCTTACCTAACTTCACCTAACCTAACCTTCCAACTCTCAGATCAAAAATTAAATTCAGGCCATAGTCGAGTTGGAACCCAAAACCTCTGGGATAACACCCAAGTATACTAGCCACTACACCGCGAGATGGGGAAATTATCATGCAACACAACACAAAAATAAAAGTTTCCTGTAGTGTAACTCATTGGCTGACAACCATAGTTGAGAATTCAAACCCACGACCTCAGGACTTTTGTTTTGAACATTATCAGAAATATTATTCCATTTACATTTTGCTGTTGCTTATAGTTATAAGAGTTGGCATTAATATGGGAGCAAATGTGAAAGCAAAAAATTGGGTGCAAGCATGGCTGGTTGTTGAGACTTTCTTATCAACTAATACACATAAATTAAATTTTAGTAAAGTGACTTGGCTAATAATAATAATAATAATAATAATAATAATAATAATAATAATAATAATAATAATAATAATAATAATAACAGTTTAAAGAATTCAAGGGGATTTATATTTTTCAGGGTGTAATTTCCAAAGTACTGTCAAGAATAAGAATTACATGAACAGATTCCAAGAACTCTAGAGTGCTTTTAAGGTTAATGATTGGCTAGGAGTGAGATAGAGCTAGCTAACCTAAGTTAACCTCAGCTCACTAAACCTAACCTTGTCACATGACATGTTATTCAAGTATAGACGTGCTTTGAGACTGGCTATGACGTCACAGATGAATAGCGGTGGGAGGCTGGACATGACTTTTTATTACACAAAATCATACCTAGTTTTTTTTGTCCGAGAGACTTGACATTTATTTTCGTGGTAGAGGGGTTAGGGACCTTTTATTTATGTAAAACAAACTTATTTGTCAACGTATTAGTTTCCAAAATAGTAAAAATTCAAAATTTAAGGGTTTTCAAAAGATCTCAAAAAATAAAAAAGTTTTATTATAAAAAATGAAGGTCATAGAGACCATTGGTTTGATCTATTGAACAACGTTCTATCATGTTTGGTTTTCAAACTATCGCCTACTTTTAAAAACTTTCAATTTTCATTTTTTTAAATAACGAGCGATCTATAGGAAAGAGGACGTCAGCTCGAGTCCAACGACGCCTCATTTGTTAACATCCGACCATCCGTTCGCCAATGATCACCAATGTTCGCGAGAAAGTAGGCTATCATTTTGTTTTTCCTCCTACACCCTTGAAACTTGCTGCCCGCCTAGAGGGCATACCCACCTTTCATTAACGTCAAGGAAACTTTTTTCCAAAATTCACCGTTTCCAAAATGGCGCCAATCCAAAAAACAAGAATTTTCAAACAAAAAATTAAGAAATACCAACGCACATGATTAGCCAAGAGAACGTCACCCCGTTTCTAAACAACACATCGTTCTAGCCTTACAAGCTCATTTAATATCACCAAAATGTCAAAAAACGCACGTTTTCCTCAAATTGCGTTTCCAAATTCCACCCATTGTAAAAAATAACCTCACCATCAAATAGAGCGGAAAAAATACCATCTAAACGACCCCTCACTCCTCCCTCACCACCAACTTTTTCCAACATAGCCATACGTATTCAAGCACACACGCGATTATAGGTAGAACACCCCCGTACCACACTACTGCACAGTTTTAGTCCTAGAGGCTTGAAATTTATTTTGCGGGTAGAGGGGGTCAGGGCCATTCAATTATGTCAAACAAATGTTTTTGTCAAGTTCCTTGTTTCCAAAATATAGGAATTTCAAAATTGGACTTTTTTCAAGCTAAAAATGAAAACGTTTTATTATAAGAAATAAAGGACATAAAGACCATTCGTTTGAACCATGGCACAACGTTCTATTATGTTTGGTTTTCAAACTATCGCCTACTTTCAAAAACAAAAATTTTCATTTTTTTTTTGAAAAATATAATACGTGGTCCATAGGAAAGAGGACGTCAGCCAGAGTCCAACGACACCTCACTTGTCAACATTCGACCTTGGGTTCACGAGATATTGGCTTGGACTCACGCGGCGGCCATGACACTCGTTAGAAACCGCCTCACTCCCCTACTGTTATAGCCTAACGCATCCCGATCAATGTTGTTTTTATCACGGTGATTTTGTATCCCACTTTTTTATCAACAGTTATTTTGTATCCCACATATTGGCAACAATGTGTGCGCCTTGGTGTGTGCCGTTAGAGTGCGCCTTGTTGACACTTGAACGAGATTCAAGCACTGTCGGGAAAAGGCTAGCGTTTTTAAAAGAGCAATACATTGAAACACATATTTACGTACTTAAGCACATGGCGTGCAGTAGAGACCAGGGTTCCTAATTTCAATACGTAATATCGCCCAGAAGATGAAACTAGGACACAAGGTATGTAAAAGTCACAATCATGCCCGATGCAAGTGTATCAGTCATGTTCTGGTTTCATTCAGAATTAATAACTGTTGTGCTCAAGGTCGCCGGTTCACCCCCAACTGAAGTCGGATTTTTAAGAGCGTTGAAATCCTTCAGTGTGCCTTCCTTCGGAGGAGAAGTAAAGCCGGCGGGCCCATGTAATAAATAAATTTATGGCATGTAAAAGAACATATCACTGCAATATCAAGTTCTAACGTTCGCCTCTAGATTAGTGACAGTGGCATCTGGTAGCCAAAGTCGGAACTACTTCATTCATTTTATCTCTCATTAACTTCTCGCGTGAGGTTGGCGTCAAGAAGGGCATCTGGCCGTAGAAACTATCAGCCACGTGGATTATCGCACCATATCCCCGACCCCGTTAGAAAATGGGATTAATAAGGAAAGGACAGAATACTGTATAATATTCATGGAAACGTTCCAGCGTCGGTTTCCGCTCAGGTTTGTTGATTGTTTTGACGTTTTCATGTTAACCTCGTGTTCCCGTGCGTAATTATGGGCAGAAATAGGAAATTTCGGAAAGGTCTTACTTGACTTATTTGACTTCTATCATCGGTAATTCTTCGAGAGTGATGAACTAGGATCCTACACTTGCACTTAGTTAATACATGTTATTTTCATAATTGTTTTATAGTTATGTTCATTATTTAAATTTTATATTTCTTTTATTATTGCAAATTTATTTTCATGATTCTTATTTCTATATTTATATTTTATTTTTACACTTTAATTGTTATTATTTTTAATTTACATTTTTTAAATTTTATTCTACACATTACGTCAAGTAGATACGAATATTATATTTGATTTTTTACAAACACTAGCACTTCGGAATGAAAATTCTCCGAAATTTGGCTGAAATATTCAACTATCAGCATGTTTGAAAGCATAAACTGTCCTTATGACAGAGTCCACTATCTCATGAAGGGACTTGGTGTCACTCTCTCACCACGTGCTCTTCCTCCCTCGCTCAGGGCTTCACTTGAACCTGCCGAGCATTGTTTTAAGGGGCCTAATATCTAGGTTATCGGTCCCTAATGGTCTGGGTGATAGTGAAAATTAAAAATGATGAAATGAAACCTACAATTAAAATGAATTACTCGCTGACAAACTAGAAGAGAAAATGTTAAACAAAACGGAGAAGAATGTAAATAAAAGACAGGAGGGAAGGAAATGCCCTCAACCCTCGAAGAATGAGAATTGAGGGACTTGGAAGGAAGGAGTGTCCAGAAAGGTAGAGAGGGCCCGCCCCAAACCAATAGAAGAAGCAGAAATACCAGATCCAGCTCAGGAAGCCCTCGGGGACTCTAACGCCCAAACTCACCAGACGTGAGCCCTTGAGGGTGTAGCACTATCCAGCGTGCAACAGAAGTGGTGGGGCTACACACACCCTGCTTCCTTGAGGGCCTTCAGCAGAACCCAGGTGATAACATCAAGAGAAAAACAAGAGGTCTGACTCCTCGAAGAATGAGGGATCAGGAAAGATGAGACAAGGGCCAACTAAGGCGAGAAAGTGAAAGACTCCCTAGGCCTCGGATACCCTTATACCGTCGGGGTCGGTAAAGAACAAGAGTTGACCAAGGGAGCTCGGCACAAGTAAGTGAAAGCGATGCCGAACTCGGCTGGGGTCCCGTGGTCGCCAACCCACAAGTTGTGATCTCCTGGGAGAGAGCATTAATGAGCTTCTGTCTGGCCGGGAAAGTCTGCTTGTACTACAAGGAAGGGGGTTATGTTTGTTTTGTAAATAAAGCCTTCCTTTCAAGTAGGACGATCAGAGTATCTGCTTCTGTTTTTAATATCAATAATGCATATACGGTATACGGTTCGTTTAAAAAGTAACGAGCCGGAGGCATAATTACAGAAACCAGTGCCTGAACGGTATGTTGGAAGTATTGGCCCTGGCTGTTGAGGCACTTGCCCCACTGTGACACGAGGCAATGAATGGCTGTCTCATAAAATTCCCTGAGCTGTGATGTGAACCAGTTCCGCACGTACAGCTGGACTTCGGCGTCCGAGGTGAATCGTTGGCCCCGCAGAGCCCTTTTCAGGGGACCAAACATGGCGTAATCACAGGGAGAGAGGTCTGGACTGTATGAAGGTGGCCGAAAACCTCCAATTTGAGTGCCGCGACTGTGTTGGCCATATGAGGTCGTGTATTGGAGCGACCACGGCGGCTATGGCGCTCACTGTCATTCGGCGGTCCTGGGTAATGAGTGCATCAACCAGCTGGACGTTGTCATCGGTAATACAGGGGGGGGGGGGGGGGCAGAACGGGCATCATTGGCTAACGACACCCATCCTTCACTGAAACGCTATTGCCACGCCATGACCCTTGCAAGAGATATGCATTGTTCGCCGTACACTTGTGACATTCGGCGATGAATGTCCGTTCCCCCTACTCCTTCCGCTGTCAGAAACCGAACAACACCTCTTTGCTCTTCGGTTGACGCCTCCATGTCACTGTTTGCAATGCGAATCGCAGCGTTGGTCGATTGGTGCATGCTGCTGCTCGCTTTGTATCGTCACGTGACGTGCACGCGTGCCCTCTAGCGACGGGCTGTGACCTTCCACGCTCTGGTCGTAACCACACCTCGTTACACACGCCACGATTAGCCGATGTAGTCACCGGTTTGCGCATTCCAGCCTCTGGTTCGTTACTTTTTGAACGCACCTTATAGTAGATTGATTAATTCTTCTCTTGATCAGAACCGGACGTTTACAGAACTTGGAAGATTATTGAAAATACATGATACATTTCCAAGCCTCCGTGGCTTAGGCGGCAGCAAGCCAGCCTCTCACCGCTGCGCTGGGTCCGTGGTTCAAATCCTGGTCACTCTATGTGAGATTTGTGCTGGACCAAGCGGAGGCAGACAGGTTTTTTCCCGTTATCCCGGTTTTCCCTGTCACAAATTTCATTCCAGCAACACTCTCCACTGTAATTTCATTTCAGCTTTCATTCATTAAATCATTGCCCCAGAGGAGTGCGACAGGCTTCGGTAGCCGGCACAGTTCATATCCTCCCCGCTAGACCCGGTCGGTCGACAGGAAGCAGGCTGTGGATTTTCATTATCATTTTTCATAAGATTCGCACACCTTTCTGGGAGTCATTAGGAATTAAAAATACTGTCAATTATCACTGCTGCACCGGAAATATTTGTAACAGTGCGTAAATAAAGGTTTTTGTCTCTTGCATGTTCAACGATGGCAGCCATGTTCGAGGTACACATATTGACGTCATATCACGTCTCCTCATTGTTGCCAACATGTCCGATACAAAATACACCAGAACTAAAATGGGTGCCTGGGCAAACTATTGGTCGCTACTTGGTTAGACCACTGACTGGACGAAAATTACTGATTGCACTAGAAGCAACTGTTTTCAGTATTCAGCATTACAATGAGACTTAGCTCACTTTCACATTACCTTGACGGCGCTCATTTGTTTTACCGTACCCGATGCAAAATGCATGGGGTTGGCAATACTGTACATGTTGCTAACAATGCCTGAGTCTATATAAGTCGTGATCATATTTGGGATGGCTGAGTGTGTTACAGTCAGAGGAGGAGTAAACATCTAATACTATATCATCTACAGATTCTTTCCCTGCCAATACTGGATATATTTTGGCTAATTTCAGTATTTAAAAAATTATTTTTCTTTGATTCTGGTCAAGGGAAGTTGTACCGTAGATTGTTATGTGTGTTCTCAAGAATGTGCATTTGAAGTCTGCAACAGCCATTGTTTCTTGGAGTTGGGCGGAACGCAGACAGAATCACTAGCAGCTAGCAGATTTCTTTTTCAGTTGCCAGTATCCCAAAACCTATAATAGATTGTTGACTGTTTCTATGACATTATTGAAATGCTGTATGATAGGTTTGGTCGTTTTCTAACTCAGGGGGCAAAATTGGCTTTCGTTCTAGTTTACTAGTTTACAATTTCCGTTGAAGATTCAGTTTTTAATGTCAAACGATGCCATGTACCGTATATATTGGAACAGTGTAATGATTAGCAGTTTGTCGTATACCTATTTTCTTTTGTCTCACGGCTGTAACTGTGGCTTTCATGTCCTCTTCATTCCACTTTTTATGGATCCTTTCGGCGAAGGCCCCAACGTTGTCCTTGGCATCTCTGAACAGCGACCTGTGGTTGTAATATGGGATATGTCTGTCCCCACTAGCCCGAGAGTATTTAACCTTAAAATATTCCAACGTACATTTATTGCCCGGAAATACAAATAACAATTTTAAAGCTACTACTATCCACTGTACAATAGCAGAAATGAAAAAACTGTACCTTACCTAATCACTGAAGAACACAAGCTGAAATATCCGTCTGAGAAATAATTTAACTCGTTGAAAATCTAAACCGTCCTCTCATAACAACAGCTCGCAAGCGACTGATGCGCTGCGTTCTCTGACAAGACTGCCTAACATCAGAAAGAAAATGGTGCCACTGCAATATGTTCGCGCCATTAGAATAGCTGGAACTGACGTGTCCCATTTCCCAACCCCGTCCGGCACTACCAACTTCCCAACCCTACTCCAGGCAAATATCAAGACGGTATCTAACTTAAGGCCACGGTCACTTCATGCACAAAATCCTACCTCAGCTTATAGAGGCGTCGAGCCATAAGGAGACACAGCTCCCTCACATTTCACCAGCTGATTGTGCGGGGATTCGATCCCGCTATCTTAAGCTCAGCAATTGAGAACGTTACCACTGAGCCACTCTGCCAGTCACTTCAATTTCAAAATCACACACTGATATAGACATCACAGTGACACAGGTTGTCAGATAAATTTTACACACACCCAAGTACATGGACGGAAGAGAAGGATACTGGGAGCAGATTACAGCCCTTAAGGGGGCCAACATACAGCTAAATGAGCTAAAGAGTATTTTAATATTATAACCGTGCTAGATTATGTTCGAGGATCCTGATGAACTGCTCTCTTCCCATCCATTTACCCCCCAGGGGCTCACAACTTGTGGGACGTGGGCTGGCGACCACGGGACCCGAGCTGAATCCGGCATTGCTTCCATTTACTTGTGCCGGGCTCCTTTCCGTCTTCTTTCCTCTCGACATCCCTTGGTCAACTCTTGTTCCTTTCCAACCCCGACGGTGGGTATCGGAGAGCTAGGGAGTTTTTCACTTTCCCGCCTTAATTGGCCCTTGCCTCATCTATCCTGATCCCTCATTTTTCGAGGGGTCAGACTTCTTGTTTTCTTTCATTTTGTCTCCTGCCTTCTTCTCAAGGCCTTCAACGAGGCAGGGTGTGTGTAGCCCCACCACTTAAGGTGCACCCCGGATTGTGCTACACCCTCAAGGGCTCACGTCTGGAAAGGAGAATTCTTCTTCCTCCATTGCCTTTCGGGCGGTCCCTCTCCTCTTTACCTTTCATATCTGCCTTTCCTGGCTCTCTTTTCTTCCAAGTCCCTTAAATCTCATTCTTCGAGTGTTGAGGACATTTCCTTTCCTCCTGTCCTTTGTTTCCCGTATTCTTATTTCCTCTTCTAGTTTGTAAGTTTTAGGTTTAGTTTCATTTCATTAATATTTTCACTGTCACCCAAACCATTACGGGCCGATAACCCAGATGTTAGGCCCCTTAAAACAACAATTATCATCTTCCCATCCATCAGGACATAGACGAAAATGCCGTAACGAGACTGAAGTCCCGGAAACCTGTTTGGGGGACAACCAAGCAATTAGCTGCCATGCCTTTCAGTCCTAAGGAGGCATGGAAACATGAATGGTCTCAATCATACTCGTCTGGCATTTCTATCAAGGGTCCAACAATAAAACTGGCTGCGTTCAATCTCCCTCGCTCCACCTGGACCAATCTTGGTGTCGGAAGAAGTGCTTCTATTCTCCAACAGTGGGATTGTCTGCTGCTTGTGACCAGGGGCGGATCCAGACACTGATCTTGGAGGGGGCGGTCATGATATCTGTCCTCAAAATGGAAGGGGGGGGGGTAATATACCATAATGCAAATTTTAAAAGTTAACAATAAACATCGAATCATTTGCGCATACTTTTACCAAAATGTCATTTTTTTGGAAATGTGAAATTTTTGGTTACTTTCCTACTTTCTGTGTGGTTACTAAACAATATTTTGTTTGCTCATACTTATCTATACTTACGTACACTCTATCAGTATCGGACTGGCCCTAAGAGCCCTCGAAGGGAGCGGGAGAGTAGGGGCCTCCCCCCCCCCCTCTCCCCAGTGACTTGCTCCAATTTTTACGCTGAAAATATTTTATGCTGAGTTTACTGACACGGGGATCGCGCGCATTGAAATACTGTGATCCTAATGAGCCCCCTTCGGAACTTACCCCCCCAGCCCCTTTTCCCTATTTTTAGATACAATATAATAAGCTGATTTTAGAGGCCTACTCGCACAAGGGCCGAGGTCATTAATTTTAAGGCCCCGAGGCCCCTTGATGCCTCAGATGCCTTGAATGGTCCGAGGGGTGTCAAAAGTCCCCCAGACCTCCTCATAGGTAATGATTGACTTTGTCCCCTTTGCGAGTAGCCCTCCCTCTCTTAATTTGTAAACAAAGACGCAGAATATCTTAGCTAGTTAATATCTGGGGTCACAGGCCTATTTGCGCAAGGGCCTAAGGGCGGGCCTCGGCACTCATAGTCTCCTGGCACGAGGCCTCGATGGGAACTCCCGTTCTTCCCAAATGGCCAGTCCGACACTGCTCTCTATATTATCATTTGCCATGCCAATAATATCGCTGGAGCGCTTTCGTAAAGATAGACTTTTAATTTTATCCAATACGCTATCATACCGGATTCATAGTTTATAATTAATGTATTAATGTAATTAAAGGGTAGGAGAGTAAAATCAGATTTACATAGTTTACTGACTGACAACCGTAAAAAAATAATTATATTGCTTAGACAATAGCTTCAAGATTAAATAAAAACCCGGCTCGAGGCCCGAGGAATTTTAATCGATCGACGAGAAAAAGATCGTTAAAGACACGATTTAATCAGATTTACGGGAGTTTAAAACTATATTTAACCTTTATTTTAGGGGTATAGGTTGAGCGAATTAAGAATACGGCTACCCGAAATTATGACAGGTACATGTGTATTGCTAATTGTACGTAAATATTACAAATACAGCAATTTTGTTCGTAAAAACAATTTTAAGCTAAACAATAAACTCTAGGCGCCGGTTTGTTTTTTTCGCGTACCGATCAATCACGCGAGATGGGTCAACATAAACATCGTAGTGGATGCGCAACAAAGCAAGTCCGTTTAATCGTTCATCGGACATAGTTGACCGCAACCACGTCTTCAGCCTTCTCAAAGAAGAATATGACCTTTCCGATGAAGCGGCGCTGACGGGTAAAGAAGCATAAATCTTGAGACATCGATGAATACTGGGGTACAACTCTTTATCGCAGGCAATTAAAGCTTCCATAGCTTTCTTTGGGATGGTTGATCCCAATTCAAGCTCCCGGGACCACTTTACCGTCCACATACGAATTTCAACCTGTAGAAGCCTTGCCGCCGACGCGGCAGAATGTTGATTGAGAAGTTTGAAGTACTTTGCAGCGATTGTGTCCACATCCACTGACGTCCATGATGATATTGGCATCATTGCTGATAGGCTGTGTAACTCTTGCGTTACTTTAGGGAAGCGAGTGTTTAGGTCTTCTAGGACGTAGTCTAAAATGGGTATGAAAACGGCCCGGCGATAGTAGTCTTCTACGGTTGACGCTGGATGATTTTCGCGGTGCTTTTGCAGTTGTGCGATGCGTGGGAGCAGAAGTTCGGTTCCAAGTTGTTTTGCCAGAGCTTCTGATTCTTGGAAGAGCTCAGCAAATTGTGTTTCGCAGTCTTCGCGCCTCTTGCTCAACACATTAGAAGTGTCGTCTAGCGCATCCTGGGCTTCCTTCAAGTCTATTTGCCCTTTTTTTGAAACAAAATGCTGAGTGTTTTAGTGTCTCCAAGGATTTCTGACAAGCAAATGACGATAACTATAAAATCACTCTCACAAAGAGCAGCTATGAGCTTTTTTTGGCTTAGAAGCACTTTCTGAGTCTTTCCATAAAGTAATCGAGTCTAATCTCTCGACTATGTTCGGGAGTAAAGAGCGAAATTATACAAAACCGTCGTGCCGTTCGATCCACCGCGTCTCACAAAGTCCACATAAAAGTTCACCTAGAGTTGCTTTAAATATATAGGAGCGTTTTGAGGACGAATCAATGGACGTAATAGTGGCCTTCATAACTCCTATTGCATTTCGCACGGTGACGACTTTCGAGGACTTCGAAATAGACAAATTCAGAGCGTGATTATAACAAGGGCACCTAACGGCATGTTCTGCCTCGGTTTGCTCCACGGCGACAGCACCACAAGCTACTGACGCCATGATAGCGCACCCGTCAGTACCAACGCCAACACACCGACATAGGACAAGACTGTGATGCTTGAGAATACTCAAGACAGTTTTACCCACGTCTCTGCCGGTTACGGTAGGCTCTGGGAGTAGGGGGGTAAGGCGGTTTCTAACCCACCCATTTTATTTGTACCAGACTGTACAAGTTAAAATAATTAATATCTCTCAAACGCATATTCGGATGTTGACAAATGAGGTGTCCTAGGACTCGGGCTGACGTCCTCATTCCTATGGACCATGTATTATATTTTTCAATTTTTTTTTAAATTTTTTGTTTTCGAAAATAGGCTATAGCTTGAAAACCAAACAGGATAGAACGTTGTGCCATGGCTCAAACGAATGGTCTTTATGACCTTTATTTTTTGTAATAAAACTTTCTTATTTTTTATATTTTTTTGAAAACACTCGAATTTTGAAAATCCTATATTTTGGAAACTAGGAACTCTACAAAAAAAAATTGTTTAACGTAAAACAATGGTCCCTACCCCCTCTACCCCCAAAATAAATTTCAAGTCTCTAGAGAAAAAAATTGTGTTTTGTAAGTAGTGGGGTAGTGAGAGAGCTGCTTATAAAAGCAAGTGGTGAGCCCCTGCGACCTTGGAATGGAAGGAGCCATGCTAGGAGGGCGTGCTTGGATTCGTTTTTTTCGTCTCGTTCTGCTCTTTACGGGAATGTAGGTGTCGAAAATGTGAAAATCTGGAAACACAGTCTTTTTGGGGTAAAAACGTGATTTTAGACTTTTTGCTATATCTCGCGAACCAATCATGCTAGAGGCGTGTACGACGGGTCCAAGGACTCGAGCTGACGTCCTCTTTGCTATAGACCACTCGTTATAATTTTTAATAAAATTGGAAACTCGATTTTGGGGTAAAAACGTGTTTTTTGTGATTTTGCCAATATCTCACGAACCAATAACGCTAGAGGCATGTACGACGGGTCCAAGGACTCGGGGTGACGTCCTCTCTGCTATGGACCACTCGTTTTAATTTTTAATAAAATTGGGAAACGCGATTTTGGGGGTAAACACGTGTTTTTTGTGATTTTTGCCGATATCTCGCGAACCAATAACGCTAGAGACGTGTACGAGGTGTCCTAGGACTCGGGGTAACGCCCCCTTTCAAATGTGGTAGTTATTTTTTTTCCACAAAATAATTCACAAAGGGCCTAACGCCATACATGTTGAAAAAACGTTTTCTTTTTCTTTACCTGTTTATAATGTCTATGAAGCGTGGTGGTTGAGAGAGACAATACGGCTGGGTGTGTGTGTGTTTCAACGAACCTGTCGCTGACCACGGTGGCTGTGTTCAATAGATCAATCGATATTTCGACGGGTCGGTTTATGACAGAGCGAGCGTGCGTTTTTTCACACATTTTACCTTTAACGTGTAAACGGTAATGAGAACTTGGTTCTATGTTGGTCGAAGCGAGTACAGAAAACAAACTTGCCGAGGAGCAGGAGGTGAATGTCAATTGAGCTTATTGGAAGGCATTGATCTGACTTGACAACAAGTGCAATGGAAAATGACAATGACGCTTGAAGGTGAAATAATCTGACCATCGTGGTGGCAGGGGAGTGTGAAAGGCATGCACACACATTTGTGAAACCACATGCACGCTAAACCAGTGACATCCTGTTTTGCTTCGTACGTGACAAAATGCAAGTTCATGTGAAATTTGATCTTTCACAGGTGTTCGCTTGGACGTTATCTGTCCACGTGCATGATCACTGTTAACAAGTCACATCCTGTTTTGCTTTGTACGTGACAAAATGCAAGTTCATGTGAAATTTGATTCGCCGCAGGTGTTCACTTTGGGCATTAGCTGTCCACGTGACCGATAACAAAATGTTCAAAGCGTGGGAAAAAATGATTATACATGCAACGTAGCATATATAAAGACATGTCGTTATCATTTCCACTCTCACTTGGGTGGACTACCTTTGAACACACTGCGTTGCATGAAACCCCTGGTCTTGTTTAACAGTTTTGGTGTTGGTGGAAAATACTTAACCTTGTTGTGGGGTAGGTATTTATTTATATATTTATTCATTTATACATTTATTGATTAATATATATATTTACAAGCAATTATTTATTGATTAGGTAATTAATGATTTTATTTATTTGTTTGCAGATAACCGGCATACCTTACATGTCTGAGGGAGAAGAAACCATTGCACTTTTGAGCCCACTAGAAGGGAAGAGCAACAAGTCACTGCAAGTAAAGGTGAGATGATTTTTTTAAACTAACTTGTTTCATTTTTTTGTTTTATGTTTTATTTTATGAAATGTATGTATTAACCTGAATTTAGGTATTTATAGCGGTTTATTTTATTTATTTTTAGAAACTTGGAAAGAATAGCCTTACCGCCGTAGCAGTCGCTGAAAAAAACCAGAAACGCACTAAAGCGAAACCACTGCCAAAGAGTGAACTGTTTAAAACTCAGGTAAGTCCAACTTAAAAATGCTATTCCATTTTACCACTACTGAAAACTCGTAGACAAAAAAAAATTCATTACCTGTACATGACTGGGACAATGATTGCTTTCTTGATTAATGGCTATGTTGTTGTTGTTGACTGGGAAAAGTACAAGGCCATGTTGGATTTTCTAAAAATAAAAATAATAAATTTAATTTATGGGTGGTTCCCTATGGACTCAATGAATATCCACAGGTTTGAACATGATAATGTGAACAAAATGACATGACATTCATTTTTGTTTATATATTGGTTAAAGGGAGGGTGGGGGAATGTAAATGACTGTAGCTTTATAAAAAAGAAAATAAGTACATGGGTTACTGTTAGTGCCAACATACAGTTTATTTTTAATGGTGTTTTGATATATTAATGTCAATTAACGTTAACGTTTTATTTACAAGTATTGATTGATTGATTGATTGATTGAGTGATGGGTTATTTTGTTTGCTTTTAGGTGTCGTCATGTGCCATTAACGTAATGAACAGACAGTGAACAAACATGCATTATGCTTTAAAGTACTCTATGCTCTTGTGCAATGTTAATAACTTACAATAAGAAAAAGTTTTATTATAACACATCGCGTTAGTATCAAATACAACAAGTGAGCAAGTTGGTTTACCACGTGGGTTAAATTTAAAATCAGAACATGATCGATGGTTAACATTTGAATCCTGGCCTGTAGGCTTTTTGTCGACGCATGAACTTGCAAAAGCCGGTTTTTTTTACTTGAACCGAGAAGATGTGGTGCGCTGTGTGTTTTGTCGTATTGAACTTTCACACTGGGAAGAAGGAGATGATCCCTTTAGAGACCATTTGCGATGGTCTCCTCACTGTCCTTACATGCTTGGAAAGCAAGTGGGTAACCTACCCGTGCATTCATTTTACCGAACCACAATGCCGTTGGCCGCTACTTACGTTGCTGAATCACAAATAAATAATAATAATAATGATGTATTACCAGTCAACGGTAGTGTCGATATATGTGGTCCATATGCCATAGACAGTGTTGAATTGGCGTGTGCTTTTGAAAAATTGGGAGTTTGCAAGACTAAAGCACTAGCACACTCAGAGTACAGCTCTGTTGAAAAACGTTTCGAATCTTATAAAAATGTTTGGCCATTAATATTAAAACACCTTACCAAACAGTTAAGTGAAGCTGGATTTTTTTATACTGGTGAAGGGGATAAAACAATATGTTTTTATTGTGGATTTGCTTTAAAGGATTGGCAAATGACTGATGACCCTTTTGTGCAACACGCTCGTTGGTTACCAAACTGTAAATACATGGTGTTGCTTAAAGGTCAGGAATTTGTGAACACTATTCGTAAAGAAAACGTGATTGCAGCACAAGACATAAAAGTGCCTTTAGAGTTAGAGCACGCGGAGCAAATACATAAGGCTGAAAGAAAAGACTTGTCTCACGAACAGATACAAAAGTGTGACCAACAATTATGTAAAATTTGTTATCAAGATGAACTAGGTGTTGTATTTTTACCCTGTGGACACATGATAGCCTGTGTCAAGTGTGCATTAGAACTTAACACTTGTGCTATATGCAGAAAAGTAGTATCTGCTACAGTTAGGGCATTTCTTGCATAACTAGTATAATTTATTCGCCATGCATAGTGCAAAATCCCTAATTGCACAATATTATTAAAGCTGTTTTAGAGTGTAATAGATATGCTTTTGTTTTGTTTATAGACTACTGCAATGAATGTTTTGAATGCTGTGGGACAATCATGTGGCTTAGAGACAAAGAAGCTCAGCGAATTGCCAACGCATATTCCATTCCGCATTATCAAGATTCGGAAATTGAAAACAGCATATGGTGATCGTGTACTTTGTGTATGTGAAAACTTTGAGACATTTCTGCCTATACGGTTTAATGATATGTCGGAAAGTGTTTTTGATGAAGTCAATAATGCTGTGCATTCTGTACACTTAATTTATGAAGGTTTTAAAAACAATAGGTGCATGGATCGTTTTAATTAAATAAATTTTAAAAAATGTGAAATAATAATGGAAAATATAAGTAATGACAATATACTGAAAAAGAAAGAAAATATGTGTATAGAATAGTAATGTTGTAGTGTTTAGTGTTGTCTTTAAAAATATTATGATGACACAAAAAAAAACAAGAAATGTATATAAAGTTTGTAAATAAATGCAAAATCATGTTACAATGTTGTTTTTGTTTTATACAAAGTTAGTATATTTAACATTGCAGAGTATACATGATTATGACAATAAATGCACACTGAATACAAGCCTTTCTCATTTTACAATAGTCTGTTATAGTTTTAAACACAAGGCTTGTTGTAGATTATTTTATAGCAATGTCTATTCAACGTTGTTTTCGAAAAGTGGGAAGCCGCAATGGTTGTATAGGCATAAAAACCTTATTGTTATTACTATTTAGTCACTTTGATCCCCTTGCATATCAAGAGCACATGACCTAGTTGTTCCACTCTTTAAAACGACAACAACAACACTACCTCTTGCATAGTTTGTGATGTTGATGACTCTTGCGACGTGGAAGATGGATTAAAAATAACTTTTAGAACTGGGGTTAAACGTTGCTCATTAAACAATGCACTATTTTGAGTAGCAATATGGTTTTCTTGATTTTTTGTCGACGGCAACTGTGTTTCATGCAGCACACTACATTGATGATCACTGACACTTAAAACCTCACTATTTTTACTTTTTAGGTCACCACGACAATGTTTGGAACGTTGCTTTGAACAACGCCAAATAACAGTTCCATTTTTATTGGTTCGTTTCACAATATATGAATATCCTTTATAGTATGCGTAAGGCTTACCATACCTAGTCACTGATACTTCCATATCAACTGTCAAGCATAGACTAAGCTCTAGTAAAGTCAACTTGGTAATAAGAATACTAGTTTAGTGTGAGAGAAAATATGGATCCAAAGAGTTCAGGTAAAAGTGAAAGCAAATAAGCAAATATAAGAAACAAGAGTGGGGGGTAAAAGTGGTCGCAAAGTGGCAGACTCATTACACAATAATTTCAGCACGACGAAGCTCTTGTTCAATTTCTTTGATTTCCCAATCGTGACCGATATGCCCAGCTTGTCGTAAAGCATGCAATTGTCGAAGCCGTTGAATTAGCTTACTGGGTTTGTTCCAGTATACAAATTTAACAAATGATTTTAGGTGTAAACAAAGCATTACCATTATCATGATCATTATCATCATCATCATTATCATTATCATCATCATGATCACCATTATCATCATGACTATCATCACTGTTACTATATAGTCCTTTTTGATCCTCTTGCAATACCACTTTATTTATAGTCTGAGTTGATTTTGATAGTGTTGAAGGTTTCTTGGACGTTGACAACTGTCCTAACATGACGTTTTGAGGACATGATAAGTCCTTTTGAACAAACACTGCACTATCTTTAGCCGCAATATCGTTTTCTTGAACTTGCTTTTTAGCATTTTGATAATTGTTTGTAAACAGTAAGCGTGGTTCGTTTCGAGCACTACATTGATGAACACTCACACTTAAAACCTTTCCATTTTTACTTTTCAGATTGCCTCGACATTTTGTTGACCTCTCTTTTGAGCATCGCCAGAATATTATTCCATTCACATTCTGGCGATTATAGTTATAGGAGTAGCCTTGATAGAGTGCACGTAGCCTACCTTTGTTGGTTGTAATAAGTTCCATAGTAGTAACTGACCTGTCAGTACGATGTTCACACTACAAAGGTTACAACTGTTTTGCTGATGGAGTGACCTACCATAAGCTTATATATTGGCTTATGTGTTAGCTTTTTGTGTTGGCTTTTTGTGTTGGCTTTTCGTGTTGGCTTTTGTGTTGGCTTTTTGTGTTGGCTTTTTGTGTTGGCTTTTCGTGTTGGCTTTTCGTGTTGGCATTTCGTGTTGGCTTTTCGTGTTGGCTTTTCGTGTTGGCTTTTTGTGTTGGCTTTTCGTGTTGGCATTTCGTGTTGGCTTTTCGTGTTGGCTTTTCGTGTTGGCTTTTCGTGTTGGCTTTTCGTGTTGGCTTTTTTGAATTGGCCTTTCATGTTGACTTTTTGTATTGGCTTTTCGTGTTGGCTTTTGTTGGCATTTCGTGTTGGCTTTTCGTGTTGGCTTTTTTGTATTGGCCTTTCATGTTGGCTTTTTGTATTGGCTTTTCGTGTTGGCTTTTTGTGTGGGCTTTTTGTGTTGGCTTTAGTATTGGTTTTTGTATTGGCTTATTTGACAAGTTATTTGTGTCAATGTATTAGTGGATTTTTTCTTGGTGTTGGAAAGTAGTTGAAAGAGAGGGAATATTTAAAGACTTAACCTCAGCTCACTAACCTAACCTAACCTAACTTTACCTAACCTAACCTTTCAACTCTCAGATGTTAATTAAATTCTGTGCATAGTCGAGTTGGAACCCAAGACCTCAGGGGTAAAAAAAACAATTATTTTTGACGGCTTATTTTTGGTAACTTATTTTAATGGCTAACCTAACTTTACCTAACCTAACCTAACCTCAGCTCACTTTGGATATTACTAGTAAGTGTTCATATTCTCTGCTAGGTAGCATGCTAGTAGTACAGGTAGTGCTCATATTTACCGCTAGGTAGCGGAAACATACTTTTGAATGTTGCATGTGACACTTGTGAAGTTTAACCACATGCAAGACGTGCTTGTCTAAGTTCTCTATTTAAACTCATTATACAATTAACCACTAAATGTTCAGAACTAACATGTATAGCCATGTTTAGGGTATATAGGAGACCCTTAGCAAGAAAGGCTGTCTAACCCACGAGTGTACAGCCTTGTCATACGCAGTAAGCACCTGTTGGCAGAAAACAACAACAACAACAATTTGAGAAAGCCAACAACATATCCATTAATGTATTTAAAGGAAACAGTTTTTTTGTTGGCTGTCTCAAATTGTTGTTGTTGTTGTTTTCTGCCAACAGGTGCTTACTGCGTATGACAAGGCTGTACACTCGTGGGTTAGACAGCCTTTCTTGCTAAGGGTCTCCTATATACCCTAAACATGGCTATACATGTTAGTTCTGAACATTTAGTGGTTAATTGTATATTGAGTTTAAATAGAGAACTTATACAAGCACGTCTTGCATGTGGTTAAACTTCACAAGTGTCACATGCAACATGCAAAGTATGTTTCCGCTACCTAGCGGTAAATATGAGCACTACCTGTACTACTAGCATGCTACCTAGCAGAGAATATGAACACTTACTAGTAATATCCAAAGTGAGCTGACGTTAGGTTAGGTTAGGTAAAGTTAGGTTAGCCATTAAAATAAGTTACCAAAATAAGCCGTCAAAAATAATTGTTTTCTTACCCCTGAGGTCTTGGGTTCCAACTCGACTATGCACAGAATTTAATTAACATCTGAGAGTTGAAAGGTTAGGTTAGGTAAAGTTAGGTTAGGTTAGGTTAGTGAGCTGAGGTTAAGTCTTTAAATATTCCCTCTCTTTCAACTACTTTCCAACACCAAGAAAAAAATCCACTAATACATTGACACAAATAACTTGTCAAATAAGCCAATACAAAAACCAATACTAAAGCCAACACAAAAAGCCCACACAAAAAGCTAACACGAAAAGCCAATACAAAAAGCCAACATGAAAGGCCAATACAAAAAAGCCAACACGAAAAGCCAACACGAAATGCCAACAAAAGCCAACACGAAAAGCCAATACAAAAAGCCAACATGAAAGGCCAATACAAAAAAGCCAACACGAAAAGCCAACACGAAAAGCCAACACGAAAAGCCAACACGAAATGCCAACACGAAAAGCCAACACAAAAAGCCAACACGAAAAGCCAACACGAAATGCCAACAAAAGCCAACACGAAAAGCCAATACAAAAAGCCAACATGAAAAGCCAATACAAAAAGCCAACACGAAAAGCCAACACGAAATGCCAACACGAAAAGCCAACACAAAAAGCCAACACGAAAAGCCAACACGAAAAGCCAACACGAAATGCCAACACGAAAAGCCAACACAAAAAGCCAACATGAAAAGCCAACACGAAAAGCCAACACGAAAAGCCAACACAAAAAGCCAACACAAAAGCCAACACGAAAAGCCAACACAAAAAGCCAACACAAAAAGCCAACACATAAACCAATATATAAGCTTATGGTAGGTCACTCCATCAGCAAAACAGTTGTAACCTTTGTAGTGTTAACATCGTACTGACAGGTCAGTTACTACTATGGAACTTATTACAACCAACAAAGGTAGGCTACGTGCACTCTATCAAGGCTACTCCTATAACTATAATCGCCAGAATGTGAATGGAATAATATTCTGGCGATGCTCAAAAGAGAGGTCAACAAAATGTCGAGGCAATCTGAAAAGTAAAAATGGAAAGGTTTTAAGTGTGAGTGTTCATCAATGTAGTGCTCGAAACGAACCACGCTTACTGTTTACAAACAATTATCAAAATGCTAAAAAGCAAGTTCAAGAAAACGATATTGCGGCTAAAGATAGTGCAGTGTTTGTTCAAAAGGACTTATCATGTCCTCAAAACGTCATGTTAGGACAGTTGTCAACGTCCAAGAAACCTTCAACACTATCAAAATCAACTCAGACTATAAATAAAGTGGTATTGCAAGAGGATCAAAAAGGACTATATAGTAACAGGGATGATAGTCATGATGATAATGGTGATCATGATGATGATAATGATAATGATGATGATGATAATGATCATGATAATGGTAATGCTTTGTTTACACCTAAAAATCATTTGTTAAATTTGTATACTGGAACAAACCCAGTAAGCTAATTCAACGGCTTCGACAATTGCATGCTTTACGACAAGCTGGGCATATCGGTCACGATTGGGAAATCAAAGAAATTGAACAAGAGCTTCGTCGTGCTGAAATTATTGTGTAATGAGTCTGCCACTTTGCGACCACTTTTACCCCCCACTCTTGTTTCTTATATTTGCTTATTTGCTTTCACTTTTACCTGAACTCTTTGGATCCATATTTTCTCTCACACTAAACTAGTATTCTTATTACCAAGTTGACTTTACTAGAGCTTAGTCTATGCTTGACAGTTGATATGGAAGTATCAGTGACTAGGTATGGTAAGCCTTACGCATACTATAAAGGATATTCATATATTGTGAAACGAACCAATAAAAATGGAACTGTTATTTGGCGTTGTTCAAAGCAACGTTCCAAACATTGTCGTGGTGACCTAAAAAGTAAAAATAGTGAGGTTTTAAGTGTCAGTGATCATCAATGTAGTGTGCTGCATGAAACACAGTTGCCGTCGACAAAAAATCAAGAAAACCATATTGCTACTCAAAATAGTGCATTGTTTAATGAGCAACGTTTAACCCCAGTTCTAAAAGTTATTTTTAATCCATCTTCCACGTCGCAAGAGTCATCAACATCACAAACTATGCAAGAGGTAGTGTTGTTGTTGTCGTTTTAAAGAGTGGAACAACTAGGTCATGTGCTCTTGATATGCAAGGGGATCAAAGTGACTAAATAGTAATAACAATAAGGTTTTTATGCCTATACAACCATTGCGGCTTCCCACTTTTCGAGAACAACGTTGAATGGACATTGCTATAAAATAATCTACAACAAGCCTTGTGTTTAAAACTATAACAGACTATTGTAAAGTGAGAAAGGCTTGTATTCAGTGTGCATTTATTGTCATAATCATGTATACTCTGCAATGTTAAATATACTAACTTTGTATAAAATAAAACAACATTGTAACATGATTTTGCATTTATTTACAAACTTTATATACATTTCTTGTTTTTTTTGTGTCATCATAATATTTTTAAAGACAACACTAAACACTAAAACATTACTATTCTATACACATATTTTCTTTCTTTTTCAGTATATTGTCATTACTTATATTTTCCATTATTATTTCACATTTTTTTAAATTTATTTAATTAAAACAAACCATGCACCTATTGTTTTTAAAACCTTCATAAATTAAGTGTACAGATTGCACAGCATTATTGACTTCATCAAAAACACTTTCCGACATATCATTAAACCGTATAGGCAGAAATGTCTCAAAGTTTTCACATACACAAAGTACACGATCACCATATGCTGTTTTCAATTTCCGAATCTTGATAATGCGGAATGGAATATGCGTTGGCAATTCGCTGAGCTTCTTTGTCTCTAAGCCACATGATTGTCCCACAGCATTCAAAACATTCATTGTAGTAGTCTATAAACAAAACAAAAGCATATCTATTACACTCTAAAACAGCTTTAATAATATTGTGCAATTAGGGATTTTGCACTATGCATGGCGAATAAATTATACTAGTTATGCAAGAAATGCCCTAACTGTAGCAGATACTACTTTTCTGCATATAGCACAAGTGTTAAGTTCTAATGCACACTTGACACAGGCTATCATGTGTCCACAGGGTAAAAATACAACACCTAGTTCATCTTGATAACAAATTTTACATAATTGTTGGTCACACTTTTGTATCTGTTCGTGAGACAAGTCTTTTCTTTCAGCCTTATGTATTTGCTCCGCGTGCTCTAACTCTAAAGGCACTTTTATGTCTTGTGCTGCAATCACGTTTTCTTTACGAATAGTGTTCACAAATTCCTGACCTTTAAGCAACACCATGTATTTACAGTTTGGTAACCAACGAGCGTGTTGCACAAAAGGGTCATCAGTCATTTGCCAATCCTTTAAAGCAAATCCACAATAAAAACATATTGTTTTATCCCCTTCACCAGTATAAAAAATCCAGCTTCACTTAGCTGTTTGGTAAGGTGTTTTAATATTAATGGCCAAACATTTTTATAAGATTCGAAACGTTTTTCAACAGAGCTGTACTCTGAGTGTGCTAGTGCTTTAGTCTTGCAAACTCCCAATTTTTCAAAAGCACACGCCAATTCAACACTGTCTATGGCATATGGACCACATATATCGACACTACCGTTGACTGGTAATACATCATTATTATTATTATTTATTTGTGATTCAGCAACGTAAGTAGCGGCCAACGGCATTGTGGTTCGGTAAAATGAATGCACGGGTAGGTTACCCACTTGCTTTCCAAGCATGTAAGGACAGTGAGGAGACCATCGCAAATGGTCTCTAAAGGGATCATCTCCTTCTTCCCAGTGTGAAAGTTCAATACGACAAAACACACAGCGCACCACATCTTCTCGGTTCAAGTAAAAAAAAAACGGCTTTTGCAAGTTCATGCGTCGACAAAAAGCCTACAGGCCAGGATTCAAATGTTAACCATCGATCATGTTCTGATTTTAAATTTAACCCACGTGGTAAACCAACTTGCTCACTTGTTGTATTTGATACTAACGCGATGTGTTATAATAAAACTTTTTCTTATTGTAAGTTATTAACATTGCACAAGAGCATAGAGTACTTTAAAGCATAATGCATGTTTGTTCACTGTCTGTTCATTACGTTAATGGCACATGACGACACCTAAAAGCAAACAAAATAACCCATCACTCAATCAATCAATCAATCAATCAATACTTGTAAATAAAACGTTAACGTTAATTGACATTAATATATCAAAACACCATTAAAAATAAACTGTATGTTGGCACTAACAGTAACCCATGTACTTATTTTCTTTTTTATAAAGCTACAGTCATTTACATTCCCCCACCCTCCCTTTAACCAATATATAAACAAAAATGAATGTCATGTCATTTTGTTCACATTATCATGTTCAAACCTGTGGATATTCATTGAGTCCATAGGGAACCACCCATAAATTAAATTTATTATTTTTATTTTTAGAAAATCCAACATGGCCTTATACTTTTCCCAGTCAACAACAACAACATAGCCATTAATCAAGAAAGCAATCATTGTCCCAGTCATGTACAGGTAATGAATTTTTTTTTGTCTACGAGTTTTCAGTAGTGGTAAAATGGAATAGCATTTTTAAGTTGGACTTACCTGAGTTTTAAACAGTTCACTCTTTGGCAGTGGTTTCGCTTTAGTGCGTTTCTGGTTTTTTTCAGCGACTGCTACGGCGGTAAGGCTATTCTTTCCAAGTTTCTAAAAATAAATAAAATAAACCGCTATAAATACCTAAATTCAGGTTAATACATACATTTCATAAAATAAAACATAAAACAAAAAAATGAAACAAGTTAGTTTAAAAAAATCATCTCACCTTTACTTGCAGTGACTTGTTGCTCTTCCCTTCTAGTGGGCTCAAAAGTGCAATGGTTTCTTCTCCCTCAGACATGTAAGGTATGCCGGTTATCTGCAAACAAATAAATAAAATCATTAATTACCTAATCAATAAATAATTGCTTGTAAATATATATATTAATCAATAAATGTATAAATGAATAAATATATAAATAAATACCTACCCCACAACAAGGTTAAGTATTTTCCACCAACACCAAAACTGTTAAACAAGACCAGGGGTTTCATGCAACGCAGTGTGTTCAAAGGTAGTCCACCCAAGTGAGAGTGGAAATGATAACGACATGTCTTTATATATGCTACGTTGCATGTATAATCATTTTTTCCCACGCTTTGAACATTTTGTTATCGGTCACGTGGACAGCTAATGCCCAAAGTGAACACCTGCGGCGAATCAAATTTCACATGAACTTGCATTTTGTCACGTACAAAGCAAAACAGGATGTGACTTGTTAACAGTTATCATGCACGTGGACAGATAACGTCCAAGCGAACACCTGTGAAAGATCAAATTTCACATGAACTTGCATTTTGTCACGTACGAAGCAAAACAGGATGTCACTGGTTTAGCGTGCATGTGATTTCACAAATGTGTGTGCATGCCTTTCACACTCCCCTGCCACCACGATGGTCAGATTATTTCACCTTCAAGTGTCATTGTCATTTTCCATTGCACTTGTTGTCAAGTCAGATCAATGCCTTCCAATAAGCTCAATTGACATTCACCTCCTGCTCCTCGGCAAGTTTGTTTTCTGTACTCGCTTCGACCAACATAGAACCAAGTTCTCATTACCGTTTACACGTTAAAGGTAAAATGTGTGAAAAAACGCACGCTCGCTCTGTCATAAACCGACCCGTCGAAATATCGATTGATCTATTGAACACAGCCACCGTGGTCAGCGACAGGTTCGTTGAAACACACACACACCCAGCCGTATTGTCTCTCTCAACCACCACGCTTCATGGACATTATAAACAGGTAAAGCAAAAGAAAACGTTTTTTCAACATGCATGGCGTTAGGCCCTTTGTGAATTATTTTGTGGAAAAAAATATCTACCACATTTGAAAGGGGGCGGTACCCCGAGTCCTAGGACACCTCGTACACGTCTCTAGCGTTATTGGTTCGTGAGATATCGGCAAAAATCACAAAAAACACGTGTTTACCCCCAAAATCGCGTTTCCCAATTTTATTAAAAATTATAACGAGTGGTCCATAGCAGAGAGGACGTCACCCCGAGTCCTTGGACCCGTCGTACATGCCTCTAGCGTTATTGGTTCGTGAGATATTGGCAAAATCACAAAAAACACGTTTTTACCCCAAAATCGAGTTTCCAATTTTATTAAAAATTATAACGAGTGGTCTATAGCAAAGAGGACGTCAGCCCGAGTCCTTGGACCCGTCGTACACGCCTCTAGCATGATTGGTTCGCGAGATATAGCAAAAAGTCTAAAATCACGTTTTTACCCCAAAAAGACTGTGTTTCCAGATTTTCACATTTTCGACACCTACATTCCCGTAAAGAGCACAACGAGACGAAAAAAACGAATCCAAGCACGCCCTCCTAGCATGGCTCCTTCCATTCTAAGGTCGCAGGGGCTCACCACTTGCTTTTATAAGCAGCTCTCTCACTACCCCACTACTTACAAAACACAATTTTTTTCTCTAGAGACTTGAAATTTATTTTGGGGGTAGAGGGGGTAGGGACCATTGATTTACGTTAAACAATTTATTTTGTAGAGTTCTTTGTTTCCAAAATATAGGATTTTCAAAATTCGAGTGTTTTCAAAAAAATATAAAAAATAAAAAAGTTTTATTACAAAAATTAAAGGCCATAAAGACCATTCGTTTGAGCCATGGCACAACGTTCTATCCTGTTTGGTTTTCAAGCTATAGCCTATTTTCGAAAACGAAAAATTTTTAAAAAAAATTGAAAAATATAATACATGGTCCATAGGAAAGAGGACGTCAGCCCGAGTCCTAGGACACCTCATTTGTCAACATCCGAATATGCGTTTGAGAGATATTAATTATTTTAACTTGTACAGTCTGGTACAAATAAAATGGGTGGGTTAGAAACCGCCTTACCCCCCTACTTCTGGGACTCCTTTGGTTTCTTGTTTCTTGCTGGTTCTCTCTTTGGTTTGCGGTTTCTTTTTCTCCTCTATAGTTCTTGCATCTGCATCTTCATCTCTTGTTTGTTGGTCGTATTCATCTTCATCCTCTGGTTCTGCTACATTTTTCTTCTTTTTCTTCATGGTAGGCTTTGCAACTTGTTTCTTGGCTTTATTTTTGGCTTTAAATTTTCTCTTCGAATCCTCCTTAGTTTCTTCTCCATCTTTATCTCTTGCTTGTGGATGTCTTCTTCGGTTTCTGCTTTCTTTGGTTCTATTCCTTCCTGTAGCTCTCGCTCGGTTTCTGTTTCCGTCACGCTGTTTGCTTTTTCAATATTGTCATAATTTAGCATCTCTTCTCCAGTTTTTGGATTTGGCGATTCTTGCGCTAGCCCTTCAGTATTAATTTTATTTCTCTATCGACATTCCCTTCGTTTCGGGCGATATTTTCCTGTTCGGATACTGGGATTTCGTCATTTTTCTTCCTTTTACTTTCCATTTTATTACGTCTTTTCCATTTAAACGGTTGTGCACTGTTTCTGGGAGATTTATAAAGCTTATGAAGTCTTCATACAATTTACCTCGATAGACATATCTCAGGCGCGGGTGGAGCGGGCCGATGGGGATTGTTCGTTTGTACTCGGCTCCGTTCGGACAGGTGGCGCGGCGGCAGTGCTGTGCTCAGTCTGCTCGGCTCGTCACAACAATAGCAACAGTGCGAGCGGGATAGCGAGAAGAAAACGTCGCGGCTAGGTAATTTAATTTATATTGCACGATTATTAACTGAATACTAGTTAGGTTAAAATCGTTGTTTATAGTTCGTTTGGTGCGTCTCCTCCTTCACTTCTCTCCTCTCCTTTCCTTTCTCCTTTTCCCTCTTTTCTCTTAGGGGGGGGGGGGGCGATCGCCCCCCATCGCCCCCCCCCCTGGATCCGCCCCTGCTTGTGACTGTGGTTCTGAACTGCACATTGTGAAGGACTGCCCTTTGCGAGCATTCTCTGGAACAATCGAACACCTGACGCACTCACTTGGTTGGAGAGACTCGACATACTACCACATTGCCGAAGCTTTTTTTCACATTTCTTTGTTTTCTTATTTTATTCATATAAAGGGTGAATATCGGGATTTTAAGTCTTTGTTGTATTTACTATAGCTAACTTACGATTATAAATAATACATCAATTGTTGAAAGAGCAACTCAAACAGTTTGTCCTACAAGTGTTCGTACCTGTGCGCATGCGCATGCACTGGTTCCTCCGTCTTCCGATGGAAGCGCTAGTTGCCAAGATGGCAGAAACCTTCCTGTGTTTTACAGTTTGCAAGGGCTAAATCTGTAGTTACAGTGCAAATTGTGGCAGGTTTACGGGCCTTTATTCTACGCTGGAACAACTGTAACTGGGGTTTCTTATCTTGATGCGCTACAACTATGGCTCTTTCCTCAAATACAAGAAACGGAATCAGAGAACTATATTTGGCTGCAAGTTGGTGCGCCACCTCATTAGCATGCCTTAGTACGCGTTTGGTTAAATGACGTTGTTCTCGACCGCTGGATTGGTCGTAAGGGGCTGGATGATAGAGCTTGCTTCGCATGGCCTCCACGTTCACCCGATCTGACCCCATATGATCTTTACCTTTGGGGGATCGTAAAGGATCATGTGTATGTGCTTCCGCTACCGGCTGTCCTAACCGACTTAAGAAACAGGATTGAAGCAGTTGTTGCAGCAATTACACCAGAGACACTGTGCAAGGTTTGGGACGAATTCGGATATCAACTCGATGTGTGCCGCGTGACGAATGGTGCTCACATTGAACACTTGTAGGACAAACTGTTTGAGTTGCTCTAGCATTTGATGTATTATTTATAAATTTAAGTTAACTGTAATAAATACTACAACGCTATAAAGGCCCGATATTAATTTTGATACAGCCTGTATATTGTGACCCGATTGCCAAATGTAACATCGTACGCTAATAATAATAATAATAGTAATAATAATAATAATAATAATAATAATAATAATAATATTGTACCGTGCCGGTCATAAATCGTGTAAAAACAATTACCGTAGTTCGGCCCCTTGAAACCTCAACAACTAACTACCAAGAAAACACACATATTAGAAACAAAGATTTTAATTTTCAAAAATTCAAGTCTGAACTACTGTATTTTTTATCCGTTTTTCAAAATTTGCTTAATGTTTTTTGCTGACCTTCACCGTTCCCCCTTGTTTATAGGGAGTTTTGGACTTCCCGTTTGCTTAAGGGAATATCACATCTTTCCACATTATTAATTAACTAGCAACCCGATCCGGCTTCGCCCGGTATCTTTAACGGTTTACCCAACGTAAGCTTAAGAGGCGCACGGACGGCAGTTTTTTCTTCGACTCCATTCACTGAAATCGTTACAGCTCGGCTTCCTTTGGTCATAATAAATATTTTTGAACAGAAACGTTCCTCGAGAAATCCATCCTGTGGTTCCCGAGATCACCCGTTACATCCAGCTTAGCTTCATACTGTGTAGAGATCAAGCGTTTTTTTTTTCATTTTAATTCTGAGGAAACTCGAAATATATTTGTAACGTTTTATAGAAAAACTTTTTTTTTGTGGGGGGGGGGTTGGTTTCCTTAGTTTAGGGGCTGTGACAACGCGGTCATGTAGAATCTAGCTGATAACCGGTGTTAATTGTGATGACTGTATTAGTGTGTGTTGTCGATCTGTGATTCAAGTAAGAACTGCAGACGATAATTTCAAGTAGTTCCTACTGTAACCACCAAATGCTACCGTCTTCGACACCTAGCTGTGAACTAACTTGGCTACTACTAGATGCCATCACAACCAGCGCCCGGTGACGAACGTTGGAACTTAAGAGCATTAATCAATCCTAACCTACACATTTAGCTTCAGACAATTGTAGGTAGAAGAAGGTTCTTTTACATGCCATAAATCTATGACATGGGCTCGCCGGCATTACTTCCCCTCCGAAAGAAGGCATACTGAGAGATTTTTAACACTCTTAAAAACCCGACGACTTCGGCCGGGTTTGAACCCGTGACATTGGGCATAGAAGCTCAGCAAGCTACCTACTACGCCACCGAAGCCGACAGTAAGACTAATAAAAGATTTCAGTGAGATTCGTTTTGTATTAACACCCACTTTATGACATGAAAAGTTCAAGCGAGTCGTACCGACAAAATCTTTGTTTTTGAAATGCTTATTTTCATACCATATGCCATAATATGCTTCTGTTCAAGGTCTAACATGTTGGCTTGTAAACTTTCGACGGGGTCTGTCATTACAACCAGGACATCAGCATAGAACAGACAGCTTACCTGGTTTAAATGCCACCCTGCCAGTAATCGCACAGTTGGAGCAATTTAAATGCTTCTCTAGAAATACTCTACAGATGTATTTCCAGGAAACGGAAGGTAAGTTTAAATAAAGACGCGTAGTAAGGAGGTGCAATCCCGCATTTCGAGTTGATAGTGTACAGTTAATCAGGTATTTTTTTGGTTAGCAGTTGTCTGAGTAGATAAGTGTTATTATCTGTACAATTATTTAGGCACTTTTAAAAGTTGAGCAAATGAAAAGCTATTATTTTACTAGTGGCAACTACGAGGGAAGTTCCGTAAATAGGAAGTTTCATTTTTTCCAGGGACGCTTTATTGCCAAATGCGAATGCCATTATTAGTGGTTTCAATTATTATTTTAGTTTCCTTGTATAGTGCTAGGATTATATTCAGCCTACGTAGGGTTATGTTAAATATAAAAGAAATGTTCATAATGAAGGATTGCATTTGTTTCAATTAGGCTACGCTTTCAGAAAACCCACCGCCCATTATGAGAAAGGTTGAAGAGAAGGTACTCCTCACACCTGATGACACAGGCTCAAACATATTTGAACTTTCTCCCGTTACGGAAGAAATAGAACACGAACCTTTGTTGTACCATGCAACGTATTCTTACCACACCGAAGTACCTCAGCCTTCAAGGTATTCTGCAGAGATGATGACTTTATCACAATAAACGCATGGGTTTAGTGATATCGTGAGTAGGTTAACAGATTAGATTGGTTACCATTATTTTTTCTGAAATAGAAGTAAACCACTGTAGGGCCACGTTTAATTTTAATGACGTGTGTTTTTAATTTGTAATGTTTAAGGATGGTTTGTATTTGTTTCCATTAGGTCAGACTTTCAGAAAACACACCTTCCTTTCGGACAAGGGTTGAAAAGGAGGTACTTTTCGCACCGGATGCACCAGCCTCAAATAAAGTTGAAATGTCTCCTGCTCCGGAACAAATAGAACATGAAAGTTCGATATACCAAGCAACGTGTTCTTAACACACCGTCGTACTGTACCCGTACTGTACTGTGCCTGTCGGAAATCCATAGCAAAGCTGGATTGCTTATTTCTAAAAAGGCTCCGACTAAAAATCCATCAGAAATCGCTCCAACAAGGAATTTGGGAATTTACACAGTATCGAGCAATGATATCGTGGATATACAACAAAATACACTGGGGCTCAGTGAACACCTACCTTTTTATTCTCGGGGTTTATAAAAGGACTTAGCTCCATCCTGAAAATTGATCCACGATACCACTGTTTCAGTTATATTGAAAATAAATTACTGAAAAGAGAATAAAGAAAAACGAAGTAAGTAAATTTATTTAACAAGTTTAAACTATAACTAAAATTTAAACAATTAATAACAATTCATAATTAATAAATAAATTAATACATTCATACGCTCTCCTCTTCTTCAACACACACACTACTGAAGTTACAATACTGTCAGTCATACATACATAAATGTTGAAAGGTCTAAGCCTATTAGAACCAATAAAATGTTTAACAAAAATTCCGGCGAGCCTAGCATTCTTATGACGCTATTATAGCTGGCACGCGCCTTGCTATGCACATCTGGTTTCTAGACCCATTCATATATTGACACACATACAATCAGCCGGTAAGCTGTTTTAATTCACAAAGCCGTGGCCTTCAATAACTCTCCCCATTATTTTGTAAGTGGCCTTGAGTTTTAAAAAGGGATACATTTCTCCCTTCGCCTTCGTTGCGAACATGATGCTGTCATACAGAAGCCTTGTCTTAAAGTTAGATTTACTCTTTACAAAAATGGCCATATCTCGTTCAATTCTCAACCAAACACACTCAAATTTTAATACAATCGTCCATGCACTCTCTCGTATTGTTCATGACCAATAGTGTTGTTCACTCACACTTAACAACTTAAAAACATTCGTTATAAAACATTCATTCTAAAAAACACTACATTTCCAAAAACATCTGATCGAATAATTATAATTAAAAATTATTTCCCTAATAAAATAATTATGAAAAGTATTTTCAAACACTGTATTCGTTATGTATAATGATGTATAACGATATCCATTCGTATATAATAGAGTCTTAGCTCTCTCTCAAAGTATAGGCTACCTTTCTATCAAGTATATAAATATGTGATTTTCACATAAAGTTTCTTAATCACTCACCAATGTTAATATACTGCAACACCCTGTTATAATTGGGTTTATAGTCAATATCAGTCAAATGCGTTCAACCAACAAAGGTCAAATACACGTAGATACTCAAATCCGTGTTTTAATAAAATGTTTAATACAAGTATTAGTTAACATGAGTAGACAACTTCTTTCCCAAATTATTTTCCACTTATCCACTCTCATGTCATCACTGCTAAGTCGTAAATTAACATATATCGGAGTTCTCAACACAATGACTCCATTGCTATTAATGCCATGTTCTTACCAAAAGAACTATACTTCTATAATTTTCCTCAAATGCAGAACATCCTCGCATGAGCACAAACATTTCTTCACGTAGCCTCATGTACATCCTGTATATGCTATTGAAACTCGCATCTACTATGTTGAACAATTTCATAACACATATTAATTGTTACCAACATCTCTTCTGTAGGACTTCCATTTAAATTACTGGCATATCCATCAGCGCTGAAACACTCAGCCGCTGGTATACTGAACACTTCCTTCTGTTCTTAAAAGAAACTTCCACTAATAAAAGACGACCTTAGACATGATGTGTATGACCTCCATAAGTTTACTTTATAAAATGTTAATTAATTGTCCACAATCTGTTACATATACATTTAATAGAAATACTATTACGTCCACCATTCTTATCTAGCTTTAAATTACACGTCATTGCAATGTCATGTCTGCAATATGACGGGACACTACATATAGTGTATAAATAACCACACATGTTATTTATTATGCCCAATATAATTCAATCTTGACTGGGGGTAAACTAGCTTTGAATTCTCTGTCGTAAGATAAAAATTATCTTCAATGAAGATATACCTCCTAATAAAATTAAATGACTAAAGCTCTTAGCTTTCTCAAATAAAGTAAGGATTGTCAATTCCGAAATGTGTTTCCATTCTATACAAAGAATGTCTATGAGTATATGACTTCTATCATATCATGACGAATATTTCTTGTCAGATCGGCGTAAAGTTCATAGTAATTATGATAATATAAAAATATATCATTCGTAGTTCCTTCTGTTCTTGAAGCCCTTTCCGTACAATAAGATGCCCAAATTAAATCACTTAAAAGGAATATAATTGGCATCCACGACTAAATGTCTTCAGCTTTAATTCAAAATAAAATTCAAAACGTCGAAAGTTAAAATGACTGATCTTAAATAAGGAATACTGATTCCTTAAACAAATAAACATGTCAGTTCAGAAACTGATCCGTAGAATGTAAATGTGAAAATGATGAAAGACGATCATCTCAAATGATCTTGTAGAATAAAATCTTGTTACACACATGAAGTATAAATATATGTCGAAACATCGAAATACAGACGAAATGGAGTGAAACGTTGGCCCTGAATGTCACTATTAAGCTCTAAATACAAAAGTAAATAACACTGCTACCTTATCAGACGATATCTAGAAGATCTAGTTAAGTATTTGGAAAATACTTAGGCGTTTTCTCAATCCAAGATACTGAGTTGGACCCATGTCCGTTTCCTCGAACCAGCGACCACGGATAAGGAAGGAAATTCCTCTCCGGTAGTCACCAACCTCCGACTGGAATCGAACATCATCCTCCCTGGCATAATTCTTCTGGGTTTTTCGGGACTTCCCTGGCATCTTGATAAATCTACTTATGATGAATCTTCATTCTCCGTCGTAGATTTAGTTCAGTGTTTTCGTCGAGTAATATTTTAGAAATATTCAGATAGATGGTTAATGAAATATTTCTGTAGCTCGTAGTCGTTATATAAAGTTCGTGAAATGACGTTAAAGTACGAGGTGTAAGTGTACAACACGTCTACATTCAGAAGTATTCTGGTTAACGAAGCTCCATCTTGCATCTATATCTCTGACTCAAATATGTCCCTGGTGCATAAAGTTCATCATCGCAACAATGTGATAAATATCCAATAACAATTCTCGATGAACATTAGCAGTCATAATGAAATAATATTTAATATGCTGCTCCAATGTGAAAGTTAACCACTGTTACTCACTTGGACTGTGTTCACTGCTGTCTCGTTCCAACTAAAAATCCTTTACAGCTTCTGCGTCCGTCACTTTTCTAATACACTTTTAACAAGTCAATATCTTCTAAAATATTCTGTGACGCTTAAATTTCGACGAATAATAGTATTCACTCTATACTATACAACTGTTCAATTGGCTGAAGTTTATTCTCAACTATAAATGAGCAAACGTAATATTAAGTATCTTGCGAACGTCGCCTAGTTTATAAACTCGGGGATCTCCACTACCTATCCTGCGATCGCGCTGTCTCCACGAGTAGTCTCAATACCGTACTTGGCCAAGCCTTCGGGACCTCGGTTACCCCGGTATAAGCCTCTACATTCTTTAAAGTCTGTAGGATAAAGAACCTCGATGCTTGGCTTTCCCTCTCAAAGTCGAAAAATTGGCGGCCATTTCTGTTTCCCACCATAAATTTAGCGCGCATTTAGTAATGCTTATTACAGCATAACTCGTCCTTTCGGCGACTTTCAAAGTATCTGTAATATTTTCCTTTAATTTTCTTCTAATTAACAATGAATAAAATATTCTTCTAGGGGCCTAAATGTATAAATTATCCATATAATATAATTGAAGGTATTTCCGTCTTCAATAAGACCTCTCCTCATTGGCTGGGGGCTTATGTCCAATGACATAAATTATCACAATATTTATAATATTCCATAGTTAATTCACTGTTGCTATGTCGAATTCAAGCTTCTAGAAGCATCTATTGCGCAATATATCCCGTGATTAGAATCTCCCTTCCGCTCTCGCTTGCTAACACGACTGGTTTGTTTCAAGTTCCAGGATTTATATTACCATGTTAAACTGTATCATGGACTCGAAAAATATTCTCATTTAAGTCCCAAATAATTCATTTTCGGGGGCAGTACCTCAGCCGTCAGGTTATTCTGCAGAGATGCTGTCTTCATCAGAACATACGCTTGAGTTTAATGATACTGTAAGTAGGCCAACAAAATGGATTGTTTTCCATTTTTTATAAAATAGAAATAAACCACGATTTTAATGGTGTGTGTTTTAATGCTCGTAATAATTCATATATAACTCTTGCATTTTTCAGACGAATATCCTTGGAACGGAAGACTGCTACACTGATAATGCACATAATTCAAGTCACTAAAATAATGATGCTCCAAAGCACATGAACTACATTTGTGAAACAAGTTCAGAAGGAGGAGGAAGAGAAGAAGAAGAAATGATGAACCAGAAGATGATGGTGATGATAATGACTATTGAGCCGTTTCTCGGCTCAATCTACGACTATTCCCCTCAGAAAGTTAAATGGTAAGACTGTACGAGAGGTAAAGTAAGGTTTATAGTTGCTCCGGAGGTCACTAGATGGATCCACTTCCTGATTTGACAAGTTGCATGAAAGATAGTTGCATGATTTGCTGGTAGAGCGCAGTCTCAGTCTACTTGCTAGTAAGTTATGGACATGACTTGTATTTGTTCTGTTTTTGTAATGGCATGACGACAATTATTGAGATGTAATTATTAAGAAGACGGTGAAATGTTCATGACCTGAGAAAATGTAACTCCACGCACAGGAAGTTGGTTTGGGAAAGAAGGCAGCTTGCCGTCCTTATTTTAAGTCCCGATATGTTATTCTGAACACCGAGAGAATCTGATCTGCTGGTGACATTACTGAAAGTTGAAATTTGGAAGCTTTATTTGATACATAACATCTGGGTGGAAATTAGGCCTAGCATTGTAGAGAGAGGTACGGATATGAAGGCCTTAATAATATGAGTCAGTTCGAGCTACGCATGGAGATATTTAATGAAGATTTTTTCCTACTTGTTAGTATTTTAACATGTTAACTGTCTTAACTGATGGAACTAGATTGAATGATGTCGCCGTGTAATATTGGTATGCGTATGTATTGTAGTAAGTATATGTGCGCAAGGAAATGACCTGAGGTAATGCTATTATATTTAATTCTTTGATTGGAAGTGTGATGGCCTAGCTGAGAAGAGTGCTTTACTTTTTTGGTCGGCCTCTGACTTCTCACTGTAGTAGCCGACATACATCTAGTGCGACGTAGTTAATGTTTTTAAAATAACCTCTATTTTAATTGCAATGTTTTCCCTCTTTAACTACGTGTTAGTATGGTTCTTATGATCCCGTATTATGTATTATTTCACTCAGTTCTTTGACGCATGTTGTATCAGCAGCGCTGTAGGGGTTTCGTATGTTTTTGTCAACTGTCATGGTAGCTCTGGGATTATTAAGTATGTAGGCCGACAATAAGTAAAATGATATGGGAAGATCGACGTGAAGCCATTAGAAAGATTACTGTTAGGGATCTCTATTCATGTTATTTGAGATTGCTGGTATGAATTGTTTCATATTTAGTTGGGCAATAAGATGAATGTGACGAAGAGATATATTGAAGAAATGAAGATGTATGATGAAATATTTGATTTGAAGTCATGTATTATGATCCTACGAGATTCCGTATATCCACTGATAGGCAAAATTTGTTTTCTATTTTAAGAGGCTGTCGGCTAGAATGATCTTATGTAAATGTTTAGTAATGACAAAAGGGAAAGCGATTTGGATACCCCTCAGAAGTGAGACTTTTTCTGGTTCGGAACACACACCTTATTGTAATATTTTCTATGTGTATGTATTTATGTTTGTTTTTAAATGTCTTGGAATTGTAAAGTTTTGTTGAATAGAGATGTACGTTGCAAATGAGCCTCTGTATTATTTCCAAGTATAAGTCTGGGGGATGGTCTCAATCAGATCTTGTGGGTAGCATTGCAAAAATATGGGTCCAGTCTTTCCAAACCTTTTAGTCCCATGGGACGTATCAACTGTTTTTTCAGAGCGTGGTTGACGTGTTCATACCACATTTATTATCTGTTTGAGATTACTTTGGATTTGCATTTGGAGATAATGTTGAGGCTAGGCTTAACCTCGAAATATGTGGCAGTATGTAGGCCTATATATATTTAATGATGTGTTTTCTCTGGTTCATGTTACTCGCTGCTAATTTATATGGATTCGAGTATTGTAAAGTCACTGTATTATTTATTCAAAGAGGAAATAGGCTGGGAAATTTTAATTCGTGGGTCTGAACCCAATTATCACCGTGAATTGGATATTCTGCTTCTCAAGGCTTTGAAGGATAAACCAGTGATTGTATTGCCTATTGATCATCTTGAGTGAACTAGTGGTAAGTCCAATATTGTATTATCTGTTTCCGAGTTATTGAAGAGTGCTGATTCGTTGGAGAATGTTGATAATCCGTCAAATTATCGTGTGAATAAGTTTAAATTTTATACGCTGCACTGGATCAAGCGTTTGTCGTCCTCAATTATTTTCTGGTCGAAAAGTGATTGTGATTTTCGGATAAATTGGTTGGCCTGCGAAATAAGCTTCTTGATAAATATGAAAGGTTGTCGTCTGAGGTAATTGGTGAAATTCCTACTGAGATTAATGCGTGTGCGGAAGTTGCTTGCTCAAGTTCTAATAAGTCGAGTGAATTAGAGGTTGGGAATTATTTGGGAGCTGATTTAGTGTCTGTATCGAAGAATTGTAGCGATAATATGCTGAATCACGTGACTGAATTGCATGCTTTAGAGCGAAATAATGGATTAGGGTCATCCAGTAATTTGTCAAGGGCTGTGTCGAGTCCAATTTATTCTCATGAGTGTGATCCAGAGCAGTTAAACGAAAGAGATAACATGTTGTCGGTACCATTGCCATGTCACAGTGTTGCTAACACTGGAAGTAATTTAGGATCTCGTTTGCCTCATAACACTAGAGCAGTGCAAACTGATAATAGCCTCGTTTGTGAAAGTAACCTTTTGGAAGGTGCTAATTTGTGTGGCGATTTAAATAATTCTGGTTCATCTGGTATTGCGGTACCACCTATCCTCCCAGCTGGTGGTGATATTAAGTTCGTAAATTTACCTAACCCATTGAGTTCTATCCTTAAGGATTTTCACGTTTGTAGTGGTATTGATAATAAATTATTAGTTAAGTTTTTATAGAAATTTGTTGAATTAAGGGATAACTTAGTGCTGTTTTGTTCAGATTGTCAGAGCTACAAATTTTTAGGATTATTTATTCTTGTACTAATGGGTTATTACGGGAAAAACTTATTGAATGTTTGAGTGCTTGTAAATCTTTAGACGAGTTCCATATTGAGGTTTTGAATTTCTTTATTGATTCGCACACATTGCCTGAACTGCATAGATGTTATTTATATCGTGGACAACGAATGGATGAGACGCTAAACGAATTCTTCCCTGATATTAAAGGTTACGCAAAGGTTTTCGCTTGTGAGTTGACTGAAGCTCAGATCATAAATTCATTGGTAGTAGGCATTAACCCTAATTATCGGTCGTACTTGTCTATGTATGTCAAGCCTCGTAATTATGCTGAGTTCAACGAAATGATTTTGTTTGCTGAAAAGGTAAGAAAGGCAAACACGTTACGCATGTGTTATCCTTCCTTGCCATGTACTTCTCCGCAAAGTTATGTAAATTATTTTCAGCCTGCGGGTGATTCGCAGGGGAGAACAGCTTTGCAGTTGAGTGACGCCAATCCTGTTTCAGACCATTGTATTACTTTATTTCAGTCAAATGTATTTCAGGGTAGCAGAGATTTCAGACCTGCATATGTTACGTCTAATGTATTTCAGGGGCGTGCTGATCAGAGGTACACTGGACGTGGGGTAAGTAAATGTAAGAGGTGTAATCGTTGTGGTTCTTATACATTAGTCGATGGTGTGAAGCCAATGCTGGACACTATGCGTGATGGTATTGGGTGTAATTGTCTGTACTATCTTCAAAATTTTGTTTGAGGAATTTCTTATTTCTCTGCACGTGCGAGGCACATTCTGCCGAATTGTGCAATTCTGTATGTTTTCTTCTTGTGTAAGTATCTGGCATTAGTGTATGTTTGTCTGCGAAGGTGTACTTGTCTGTACAATCTTCAAAATTGTGTTTGAGGAATTTCTTATTTCTCTGCATGTGTGATGCACATTCTGCCGAATGGTGCAATTCTGTATGTTTTCTTCTTGTGTAAGTATCTAGTATGAGTGTATATTGTCTGTGAAGGTGTACTAGTCAGTACACTCTTCAAAATTGTGTATGGGGAATATTTTATTTCTCTGCACGTGTGATGCACATTCTGCCGAATTGTGCTATTCTTTTTTTCCTCTTGTGTAAGTATCTGGTATGAGTGTATGTTTGTCTGCGAAAGTGTACTTGTATGTATAATCTTCAAAATTGTGTATGGGGAATACATTATTTCTCTGCACGTGTGATGCACTTTCTTCTAAATCGTGCAACTCTGTAATATTTCTCCTTGTGTATGTATCTAGTATGAATGTATGTTGACTCGTTTAGATTTGTTGATTATTGGGGTGGGATGTTTTGTTTTGTTGTTTTGAATTAAGGTTAGGTTTATTTTTTTATTTAAATTGTTTAACTTATTTTGATGCACTGCCGAGTATATAAATAGGTTCGTTAAAATATCTTGTTCAGCTTATAGGCCAGGCGACAGGTCGAAAATAAAAGCCTCAATAAGGAAATAATTAGTGGAAAGCTGGAAATTGCTTTAATCGCTTTATTTTGACCCAGATATTACTCTCCCAAGTTTTCCCCCTCGAGCGAAGTCGGCGTTGGCTCTTCTGGTCCTTAGAAGGTACCATTTGTTTTTTTTTTTTGCAAATATCTCCCAAACCATCACCTTTTTCAACAAATAACCTATTATAAAAATTTATCTAGAGAAATTTTCCTATAGAAATGTACTGTACCTTTTGTCTCTAATGTGAACCGTTACGATGCTACGACCATTCAAAGTGGAGCCCTTTTTGATTCTTGCGGAAAAACTATGGAAATGATATGCCATATCAAAGTTTTTACATGTTATAAATATGTGTCAGCATTCCAGGTGCACAAGCTGTTAACTTGTTACATGTATAACAGCTTTACAATGTAAACAGCTGTGGCAAAGTACGTACCAATAGTATTATTATTGCGTAGTATTGGCATAAAATCACTCTTTTCCACACCAGCTGGCGGTAGAGTAAATGGTGCGTTTTTTAAAGCGATGTCCCCAGGAGGCCTAATCCACTGTTCAAATGTCAAAGTTAGTCGATTTTAAACCGTTTTGATGAAGGCTGGCAGTCTTGATCGTCTGCTTCAATGTCTCCATCGCTATCAACGTCTGTATCGGTACATTTGTCCGACGTCACAGGGCGCTCAAGATTAACTTCGATGTCTCCGTGACAATCGTCCATATCATCTTCCACGGCAGCATTTGTACATTACCGTCCCATACAATTCATGCAGATTCTGTAGCATAGGAGGTCCGTTTTCCTGCAACCACACGCTGCGTTACATCCTTCCGAACATTTGCAGGACACTGTGTTTAGAAGCGTTTGTGGCGCCAAAACCCCGTCGTAGGTATGGGAGCCAAACCACATTGAGAATTTTTCCAGCCCCAATCCAGTGGATTTGTATAATTTCTATGCCATGTATGGATTTGATGGTATGTTCTTAAAGAGTGCTCACGTGACGCTGACTCGGTGGGAGATAAGCTTGCGAGATTAAATCGATGTTTGCTTAGAGATTTTAAAAACAGTTGGAACCGCAACTCATTCAGGGTATTTCCCGTGGTTTTGTTGTCATAAAGCCTAGCCAAAACCAACTGGTCCGCTTTGTCAATTTCATCGGTGTTTGCGTTCACGTCTCGGAAAACCCTAACAGCTGTCTGCAGTTCCTCATTACTCTTCAGCAGTGTTACGAATTTCATTTTACCCTGCCTGTGAAACGAAGACGTTGTATCGCACCCAATAAACGCATGCAAAAAGAGGATGTTTTCTTGTACACACGGCGGGAGATTGAAACAATGTGTTGTCCACGAGGAAAGGGATCGTGAGTTGATAACCATGCAACTAATTTTCTCAAGTCCGCCTAATCCCGCAAGATCCGCGAACACCGTGCATCCACATGCTATTCTGTAGTCGAAAACGCAATATTGCAAATTGATTTCAGTTCATTTATGTCGAACAGAGAGTCCACTGCGAGTACGCTGCTGGTTATGCCGCGCCCGTGCGTAAGACCACCGCTAATTTTCATCGATCGCATAAGCGTTTGTTCTGTGGTCATATGGGACCAAATCCCCGACGAAAACCTATCAGATCTTCGCACCGTAAAAAACCATTGTTCACAAATTGGTCATATTCGCATGGAGTAAGTTTGGATCGTAGATCGAACATATCTTGCAGATATGAGTGGAAAGATTTCGCATACAAAAAGTGACCAATAGCATGGAAATAAGGCAGCATCTTCTGAACGGATCTAGATGTAGTTGCCAGTTTCCACTTCTTTCTGCATACACGAACTGTATCAGCTGAGTGACCGTCTTGAAATATTGAATCCAGAGCTTAGCCGTCGGTCCATGTTGGCTTAGTTCCTCCAATTTATTAGAAAACAATTGTAAAATGCTTTTGAAAGGCTCCACATCTAGTTTGCGCATCGCACCATATTTCTCATCATCATGTTGAAACCCGATGTCTTCCACTGCCAAGAGCATGCCAGCGGCTGCCGAATTTTCGTCGTCGGTCACATCTATCCGTTGAAATACAAGCGTGACCAGAGCCAGTTGCACCAGGGAATGCGCTCTTAATGCTCTCGAATATGCATGGCCCGTTAACATTTTTTCGGCGGATGTTAGGGCATATGCAGTGCTGAATAAATCTTGCAGACCGCTTCCATCCATTACATGTCCGATTGTACCCGTGAAGGACATCTCGACGTGGAACCCACCAAGCCTTATAATTGTGTTGTTCAATTCAGAAGCAGGTTTCAACGCCCTGTGACGTCGGACAAATGTACCGATACAGACGATGGAAGCGATGACGGAGAAATTGAGGCAGACGATCATCAAATCGGCTTAAAATCGACTAACTTTGACATTTGAACGGCCGATTAGGCCACCTCAGGACACCACTTAATTACTCTACCGCCAGGTGGAGTGGAAAAGAGTGATTTTATGCCAATACTACGCAATAATAATAATAATAATATTGGTAGGTACTTTGCCACAGCTGTTTACACTGTAAAGCTGTTATACATGTAACAAGTTAACAGCTTGTGCACCTGGAATGCTCACAAATATTTATAACATGTAGAAACTTTGATATGGCATATCATTTCCATAGCTTTTCCGCAAGAATCAAAAAGGGCTCTTTTTTGAATGGTCGTAGCATCGTAACGGTTCACATTAGAGACAAAAGGTACAGACCATTTCCGTAGGAAATTTACCCTAGATTATGTTTTATAATAAGTATTTTGTTGATAAAGTTGATGGTTTGGGAGATATTTCCAAACTACCGAAAAATGGTACCTTCTTAGGGCCAGAAGGGCTAACGCCGACTTTGCTCGAGGGGGAAAACTTGGGAGAGTAATATCTGGGTCCAAATAAAGCGATTAAAGCAATTTCCAGGTTTCCACTAATTATTTCCTTATTGAACTACCTGTCGCCTGGCCTATTACGATTCGAATACATATTGAAGAGTATAGGCTATGAGTAGTAGGTGGCATAAGTTGGTAATTTGTTTTAAGGTAGGTATTGAAAAACCGTCCTCTTAGTTTATCCAAGTAGTGTTCTTGTGCACTTTTATAGCTTGCTGAACTGAGGAAGTAAGTACTTATTGATGAATTGTGGATGTCGTGATGGTAAGTTGGTAATGGTCGTAGTTTCGTTGAAGTAAATTTGTTGAAGCTTTTATCCGAGGCAGCATGAAGGTAATTGTTATTTAAGGGTATTTTGTGTAATGTGTCGGTATTTTAACGGTATGTATTTATATTTTGGGTAGATTTTTGGGATACTTTGTGGATGGTAAATATAACTTGTAATATTTATGTGGGAATTTAGGTTATGAATGTATGAAAGCAAGTGTTGGGTGAGTTGAGTGGTCTATACGCGTATTCTAGTTGCTAATTTGATGGTCGAATCTTCTTGTAATATTTTCTTGGGTTTGATTTTTCTTTTCGTTTTGATTTTCGTTCATGTTTCCTGTTTTTCCTGGGTATTTTTCTAAATAACTGGAACAGATTTACAATGTAGGGCTTGTCTACGTCTATTTTGTTTCTGGTTTGTAAGTTTTTCTCATTCTAGGCTATTTAATTTTTTGATTTTTACTAACTTGTAATACTTTGTCACATATTAAGAAGGGATGCAGTTAATGTTCATTAATATTCTGGAGTATTTATGTTATTAATTATTTTCTTAATGTGAATTTGTTAACTGATGGAAGACTTACGTAAAATTGTTACTTTGTTATTGGGGAATTTAATTATGATAGTAAAAGGTGTGTGGTTCGCGGAAAAATAGGACTTGAGTAGGAACGTTCGAAGGTCATATTTTGAGAAAATGTTTATTTTATTGGGTTCTCTGATGTGTATTCTGTATTAAATGTTAAGCTTTCCATGTCAATATTGCTGTCGGAGTTGAACTTGTTTACAGTACCAAATATTCGAGATCATGTTCTGCGTTTGATGGTGTCATGCTGTGCAATACGATATCCAGGGCCCGGATATTGAACCAAGCTCCATGTACTGTGACAACGGATTTGAACCTGATACGATTGAATTGGATGCCTACGGGAAGATATGACACTAATGTTGTATTGTACCAAGAAAATGATCCTGATGTAACTTTGTGCATAAGTACTTATTTTACTTCTATGCATGAAGATAGATTGATAAGTTTGGTGTTCTAATTGTGCTGCGAAAAAAGAAAAGAACTTTGTTAAAAAGTGTTTCTGGTCCAAAGCTAATAAGGTGTCTGACCAGAAAAATACTTTATTGTTGAGTGAAGATTATGCATGTTGTGGTACACTTTCTCGTTTCTGTGCGTTGTCTACGTTCTTGAACCGTCGACAAAGTTGGGCAGGGGAGTTCTGAGCCGTTTCTCGGCTCAATCTACGACTATTCCCCTCAGAAAGGTAAATGGTAAGACTGTACGAGAGTTAACGTAAGGTATCTAGTTGCTCCGACGGTCACTAGATGGATCCACTTCCTGATTTGACAAGTTGCATGAAAGATAGTTGCATGATTTGCTGGTAGAGCGCAGACTCAGTCTACTTGCTAGTAAGTTATGGACATGACTTGTATTTGTTCTGTTTTTGTAATGGCATGACGACAATTATTGAGATGTAATTATGAAGAAGAAGGTGAAATGTTCATGACCTGAGAAAATGTTACTGCACGCACGGGAAGTTGGTTCGGGAAGAAAGGAAGCTTGCCCTCCTTATTTAAAGTCCCGATATGTTATTCTGAACATCGAGAGAATCTGATCTGCTGGTGTCATTACTGAAAGTTGAAATTTGGAAGCTTTATTTGATACATAACATCTGGGTGGAAATTAGGCCTAGCATTGAAGAGGGAAGTATAGATATGAAGGCATTAATAATATGAGTCAGTTCGAGGTACGCATGGAGATATTTAATGAAGATTTTTTCCTACTTGTTAGTATTTTAACATGTTAACTGGCTTAACTGATGGAACTAGATTGAATGATGTCGCCGTGTAATATTGGTATGCGTATGTATTGTAGTAAGTATATGTGAGCAAGGAAATGACCTGAGGTAATGCTATTATATTTAATTCTTTGATTGGAAGTGTGATGGCCTAGCTGAGAAGAGTGCTTTACTTTTTTGGTCGGCCTCTGACTTCTCACTGTAGTAGCCGACATACATCTAGTGCGACGTAGTTAATGTTTTTAAAATAACCTCTATTTTAATTGTAACGTTTTCCCTCTTTAACCACGTGTTAGTATGGTTCTTATGATCCCGTATTACTTATTATTTCATTCAGTTCTTTGACCCATGTTGTATCAGCAGCGCTGTGGGAGTTTCTAATGCCTTTTGTCAACTGTCATGGTAGCTCTGGGGTTATTAAGTATGTAGGCCGACAATAAGTAAAAAGATATGAGAAGGTCGACTGAAGCCATTAGAAAGATTACGGTTTGGGATCTCTTCATGTTATTTGAGATTGCTGGTATGTATTGTTTCATATTTACTTGGGTGATAAGATAAATGTGACGAAGAGATGTATTGAAAAAATGAAGATGTATGATGAAATATTTGATTTGAAGTCATGTACAATAATCCTACGAGATTCCGTATATCCACTGATAGGCAAATATTGTCTTCGATTTTAAGAGGCTGACGGCTAGAATGATCTTATGTAAATGATTAGTAATGACAAAAGGGAAAGCGATTTGGATACCCCTCAGAAGTGAGACTTTTCCTTGTTCGGAACACACACCTTATTGTAATATTTTCTGTGTGTATGTATTTATGTTTGTTTTTAAATGTCTTGGAATTGTAAAGTTTTGTTGAATCGAGATGTACGTTGCAAATGAGCCCCTGTATTATTTCCAAGTATAAGTCTGGGGTATGGTCTCAATCAGATCTTATGGGTAGCATTGAAAAATATGGGTCCGGTCTTTCCAAACTTTTTCGTCCCATGGGACGTATCAACTATATTCCTATTCATAATGTTGAATTTTGGGCTTATGCCGTGTTTTATTATATTGTAATTCGACGCGTTTCGAAAGAAACCATGTCTTTCATCGTCAGGAATAATCTGGAATACGACAATGTTGCTAAGAGAAAGCAACGAAGAACATATAAAAGGTGCCCAAAGATGGACGCCATTATAGCCCCATGTTAGGGACAACGGAAAGCAGCAGTGAATTACTTTCTCAGGGTTCTGATAATAGGTAGCCAGGATTCACTGAGATTGTAGCCGGTGTCGCGGTTGAAATTATCTGGGTGTTTACGTATTTCAACCGCCTCCCTGATGATTCTGGGACGATATTGCTTTATACGGGCAAGAACATCCACTCCTTGGAACATGACATCATGGCCAGGTGTTAAAGCATGATCGGCAACAGCTGATTTATCAGGTTGAAGGAGCCTGATACATCTATTATGTTCCTTAATGCGAGTGCATATTGTTCTCGAAGTCTGCCCGATGTAAACCTTGCCACAAGTACAGGGAACTCTGTAGATACCCGGTTGTTGCAATTTAGGCAAACTGTCCTTAGTTGGTCGCAGGAGTTGCCTAATCTTAACAGAAGTTCCAAATACAGTCCGTATGTTGTATCGACGTAGGATTTTAGCAATACGATCCGTTGTGTTATGTATGTACGGAAGGTAAGCAGTTCCTCTTACAACTCTTTTCTCAACTGACGTCCTATTATTATTTGTTGGTTTCAGAACCGTAGAAATCAAAGCCTTGCTATAACCGTTGCTCTCAAAGGTGGTTCGCAGGGTGTTAATTTCTTCTTGTAAAGAAGACACTTCACAAATCCTCCTAGCCCTGGTAGTTAGAGTTGTAAGGATACCATGTTTCTGGGCAGGGTGATGGTGAGAACTTGCGTGGAGATATCTATTGGTGTGTGTTGGCTTACGAAAAACGCTGTGTCCTAAAGATCCATCCTCTTTCTTGGTGACGAGAACATCTAAAAAAGGTATTTTGCCGTCAGATTCCTTTTCCATGGTGAAACAAATAGAAGGGTGCTGGAGATTAAGGTGATCCAGGAAATGGCTAAGATTTTCCTCACCTTCCGTCCAAACAACGAACGTGTCATCCACATAACGCCACCAGATCTTCGGTTTGAAAGGAGCCGACGACAAAGCTTTCTCTTCAAAGTTCTCCATGAAGAAATTAGCCACAACAGGAGAGAGAGGACTACCCATGGCCACACCATCAGTCTGCTCCTTTCAAACCGAAGATCTGGTGGCGTTATGTGGATGACACGTTCGTTGTTTGGACGGAAGGTGAGGAAAATCTTAGCCATTTCCTGGATCACCTTAATCTCCAGCACCCTTCTATTTGTTTCACCATGGAAAAGGAATCTGACGGCAAAATACCTTTTTTAGATGTTCTCGTCACCAAGAAAGAGGATGGATCTTTAGGACACAGCGTTTTTCGTAAGCCAACACACACCAATAGATATCTCCACGCAAGTTCTCACCATCACCCTGCCCAGAAACATGGTATCCTTACAACTCTAACTACCAGGGCTAGGAGGATTTGTGAAGTGTCTTCTTTACAAGAAGAAATTAACACCCTGCGAACCACCTTTGAGAGCAACGGTTATAGCAAGGCTTTGATTTCTACGGTTCTGAAACCAACAAATAATAATAGGACGTCAGTTGAGAAAAGAGTTGTAAGAGGAACTGCTTACCTTCCGTACATACATAACACAACGGATCGTATTGCTAAAATCCTACGTCGATACAACATACGGACTGTATTTGGAACTTCTGTTAAGATTAGGCAACTCCTGCGACCAACTAAGGACAGTTTGCCTAAATTGCAACAACCGGGTATCTACAGAGTTCCCTGTACTTGTGGCAAGGTTTACATCGGGCAGACTTCGAGAACAATATGCACTCGCATTAAGGAACATAATAGATGTATCAGGCTCCTTCAACCTGATAAATCAGCTGTTGCCGATCATGCTTTAACACCTGGCCATGATGTCATGTTCCAAGGAGTGGATGTTCTTGCCCGTATAAAGCAATATCGTCCCAGAATCATCAGGGAGGCGGTTGAAATACGTAAACACCCAGATAATTTCAACCGCGACACCGGCTACAATCTCAGTGAATCCTGGCTACCTATTATCAGAACCCTGAGAAAGTAATTCACTGCTGCTTTCCGTTGTCCCTAACATGGGGCTATAATGGCGTCCATCTTTGGGCACCTTCTATATGTTCTTCGTTGCTTTCTCTTAGCAACATTGTCGTATTCCAGATTATTCCTGACGATGAAAGACATGGTTTCTTTCGAAACGCGTCGAATTACAATATAATAAAACACGGCATAAGCCCAAAATTCAACATTATGAATAATAACACGGGCCGTGAAAGTCTAAATGACAACTATATTCCTGATACCAGTAGTGCAGACGAGGAAGATAACTATGATAATAACAAACCAGACAAGATGAGTATACAAGACGAAGAACTACCATCAACTAGCAAAGAACTCAAAAGCTCTAGAACTTCAACATTTCCTTTGAAGGAAAGTTTCGTTAGCGAAACATCAGACATCTGTGTTCCTTCGGAATGTGCCAAATTAGTGAGCAACTGTGAAGGACCAGGCTCAACAACAACAGCAGCAGCAGCAACATCACCTCAGCAAGACAGACGTCCAAGGAAGCATCGTCGTCAAGAACAAAAAAGGGCTCGAAACATATGAAAACTTAAAGTAAATACAGGAGAGTTAGTAAACAACAAAAATGGTACCCGTAGGAAGGATAAAACATTAAAGAAAGGGTGCCAAGGAATCTGCAATTTTAAGTGTTCACTTTCAGAGAAGAAGAGGATTTCAGTATTTAAGAGATTCTGGGATCTTGGAAATCTGAACAGACAGAGACAATTTATTAGTCATAACATGACGCAAGTAAAGCCGAAATATCAAAGAATCACTCCTGGAGGTGGACGGTCTTGCAACATGAATTACAGTTTAACCATAAGAGGAGATAGAATAAAGGTTTACTAGAATATGTTCATGGATACCCTTGGCGTGGGAAACACCATGATTTCTACAGTTATTTCCAAGAACAAGGATGGTTTCCTTGAAGAAGAAAGAAGGGGAAGCATGGAAAGCAAAAGAAGCTACCCCTAATGATAAGGGAAGGAGTGAGGCAACACATCAATTCAATTCCAAGAACGGAGTCCCATTACATTCGAGTTGATACAACACGAGAGTATTTTGAAGGTTCGTTGGATATATCCACATTATACTGGATGTATATTGAGAAATGTAAGTTAGAAAATGAACCGATTGCAAAGAAGCACGTATACGAAACAATATTTAATACGGAATTCAACATCGGGTTTCATAGACCTAAGCAGGATCAGTGTATGATCTGTGAAGAATATAAGAATTCTACCGAAGAAGTAAAGCAAAAACTTGAAGATAAATATGAAAGACATCATGCAGAGAAAGAAACAATGAGACGGGAGAAAGGGAATGATATTCATCAGGCCACTGAAGAAAACCGTGGAGTGGTGGCTGTGTTTGATTTTCAAGCTGTTACACCTCTGCCAAGTGGTGAAATATCAAGCTTTTATTATAAAAGAAAACTTAATTTATTTAATTTCACTATATACGAAGCTGTCTCTAAAATTCGATGATGCTACATGTGGCACGAAGGTCAAGCTGAAAGAGGGGACAAATGAAGTTGGTAGCTGCATAATAGAGTTTCTGAAAGAATACCCAAATAAAGAAGTGATTTTCTACTCCGACAATTGTGTTGGACAAAATAAGAACAAATTCGTGTTATCTGCATACTTTTACGCTGTTCTAATGTTAGAAATTCTGTCTATTCAACGTAAGTTTTTGGTAGTAGGACATACACAAAATGAGGGAGACAATATGCACTCTCGCATAGAATAAGAGAAGAAAAGAGCTCTGAAATCCAGTCCTATTTACGTTCCCTCTCAGGTTGCTAATATCGCAAGTCTTGCAAAAAGGACCGGGAAACCTTATCTTGTAAGACAAATGGAAACAGCTGACTTCATAGATTGCAAGTCATTATGCAATGACCTCGGCACCAATTTTTCCATCAATGAGGATGGGGAGAAAGTTTCGTGGAATGCTGTCACCGAGATGATGGTGAAGAAGAATTCCCCTGGGGTGTTCTTTTATAAAATTTCCTACCACGAAAAGCAATATGAAATAGTGCATATTAACAGAAAGACAAAGAGAAGCAGTCCATATCATCATCCCGAAACTCTCAAACTCAAACCAGCATATAGAAAGTCTACAAAAATATCAGCTAGAAAGAAGAAAGACCTTATTTCACTCTGTGCCCAAAATCTAATACCGAAGACGCATCTCCCATTCTTCGTTACTTTGGAAGCGGAGAAGGACTGAGTTTCTGACTATTGAAGAAAATGACGTGCTCATACTGAACTTGTGAACTATTTTCCTACATTCATGCCATATTTGGCCTCGGTGTGCCTATTTTCATTTACAGGTGATTTTTTCAAATTATAAATGTGTATAGAATGTTCAAATATAGCAGTAAACTAGGGAAAAACGAAACTGAAGTGTTAAAATTCAATAATTGTCCAACAATTTTCACAGAACAGTCAGTGCAATGCCACGACATCTGCATACTAGCCCTTTTTGTGGGCCTTAATTACAAAATTTATAATTTTAATTTAAACAACATTGTACACTATGCAATCAACCGAAACATATACAAATTTCAAAATTCTCTATAGATTTTCACACTGTCGAAAGGCTAATACAAACTTATAAAAAAACATCAAACGCGTTTTTCTCAATAACATGATTTTTGCAGATAGCGTAGTCTTGAACAGGCACGGCGATGTGTGGCCAAGGGGAAATATTTCCGGTGACTACCAACAAAGAGAAGAGATAAGTTGGCAGGACACGTATTAAGATACCCAGAAATACCATACTTTAATAAGTAGGTGTAGAGGATAAGAACTATAAGGATAGATCATGGTGAGAATATGTTAAAAAGATTGCCTCGAATGTAGACTGTAGTAATGAAACGGTTAACTCAGGATATAAAGGTACAGAGGGACGAAGCAAACCAGTTAAAAGACGGAAGACTCAAACAGCAACTACAAATGTAAAGCACCAACTTGCCTCAATGAATAGAAATGTGATTATTCAAATGTCCTGTCTTAGCAAATGAATCTTCGCAATTGCTACATGACTATGGTTTCTAACCTCTATATATTAGGTGTCCTCAAATGTCCCCTTACACCTGATTTGCTTTGCATTTCTACGTGAATATCGCTCCTTGCCACAATTAATTAGAATGTGATTAACTGTTCTCACATACAGTAAGGTAATTTGACTTAGCGTTTACAACATAACAATGGTTCCTTGGGTCTATTGTTTAGGAAGTGTAGTTTTAAATGTTGTTGAGAGTAAATTTTGCTTCGCAGATAGTAGTTTAGTTCAGTTCTCAACACTAGGGATTAACATGTGACTCTTCATTGATCCTTTGTGTTTAAATTTTGCTTCGCATATGTTAAACGAATTTGGCTTCTAGCGGCAATGGATTGGCATATGGGAGCTTAACGATTCCCTCGTGGTTAATTTGGTTTGCCATATAATACTTTAATATGAAATCTCCCAGCTACAGAAAAGCATTCGTATCATCAAAAGCCCTCTAACGGTAAACTTTGATTGAAGTACGCTACATGAGTATTGATTTTTGCGCTATGGATTAGCATGTGTCTTTTTCAAGGTCCTCTCTTGGTTTACGTGGATTCATAAACCCTACATAAATTTGGCTTCTAACAGCTATGAATTGATATTTGTCTCTTCGAATGTCTTTTCCATGTAAGATTGTATTCATATACGTAACAAGATGATGGCTTCCCTTGCCATGAACTCTTCAAAAGTGCTTTGTGGTTCAACTTAGATTAACATACGCTACATGAAAAGGGCTTCTCTCCACTATGGGTGAGCAAGTGTGTCTTCAAATATCTTCTGTCGGAAAACTTGGATTCACATATGGAACATGAATATGGTATCTCCCCACTACGGAATAGCAAGTGTCTCTTCAAAGGTCCTTAATGACAAAACTTGGACTCATATACGCTACTTGAAAAGGACTTCTCACCGCTATGTATGACCATGTGTGTCTTCAAGTATCCTCTGTTGGAAAACTTGGATTCACATACGGTTTATGAATTAGACTACTCGCCACTATGGAAGAGCATGTGTATTTTCTAAAATCCTCTCTTGTTAGATTTGGATTTACATGCGCTACATGATAATGCCTTCTCGCCGTTACGGGCTAGGATGTGTGTCTTCAAAAGTCCTTTCCGGGAAAACTTCGATTCACATACTACACATGGTAATGGTTTCTCGCTGCTATGGATGAGCATGTGTTAATTTAAGAATTCCGCTTGAAGTACATTCGCTTTCAATTACGCTACAGGGAAATGGCCTCTCGCCGCTATGGATGAGCATGTGTCTCCTCAAGGATCCTTTGCGGTTAAACTTTGATTCACAAAAGCTACATGAGAAAGGCTTCTCGCCGCTATGGACGAGCATGTGTGTCTTCAAATTTTCTCTCTTTGTAAACTTCGATTCACATACGATACACGAGTAAGGCTTTTCGCCGCTATGGACGAGCATGTGTGTCTTCAAAAGTCCTCTCTGATTAAACTTGGATTCGCATACGCTACATGAATATGGCTTCTCGCCGCTATGGACGAGCATGTGTCTCTTCAAATGTTCTTTCCGGCTAAACTTGGATTTACATAAGCTACATGAATATGGCTTGTCGCCGCTATGGACGAGCATATGTGTCTTCAAATGTCCATTCTGGGTAAATTTGGATTCACATGCGCAACATGAAAAGGGCTTTTTGCCGATATGAATAAACATGTGTTTCTTCAAATTTCCTCTTTCGGTAAATTTGGATTCACATACGCTACATGAATATGTCTTTCTATCGGTATGACGAATAATGTTTAGCTTCAATTTTTGTAGGATGGTACATTTTCGTCTAGATGTAGTGTTGGTAGATTGTCTTCCACTAGTACCAAATGCATATTTTTTTCTTACAGCAGGATCTGACCTATCTGGAGGTATCAGACTGAAATCAGTGGGAATAACAGTTTAAACTGCGGTGCATTATCACCGAAGTAGAATAACACTATAAAGACCTAGAGATATAAGTAGTATTAATATAATTGGTGTTACTTTTATTAATACCAGAACTAAGTACTTCGTCTTCAAGAAAAGCCGGTAAATGATGGCGTTTCCACTCATCAATATTTTGTTGTACATATAGTCTGAGCATTTTACAATTATATGTATCTTATGATATGATATAAGATACATTTTTCAGCCAATGGCCCAGCAAGTTCTATTTCAAGTAGCTCCAACTTTGGGTAGCAGATGCTACTGTTACCGACATCTAGCGGTGAACGTTGAAATTTGATAGTGCGTTGCTAACCAGCGAAATATAACCTACAAGTTTGGATACACACCGCTAATTGTGGTGATTGGTTGCTCTACGTGCCATAAATCTGACATGGGCCCGCCGGCTTTTCTTTCCCTCTGATGGAATGAATACTGAGGGCTTTAAAGGCTCCTAAAAATCGAGCGACGTAGGCCTGATATGAACCCGTGATCTTGGGCATAGCAGTTCAGCATGCTACCGACTGCGCCACTGAATCCATTATATGTATATTATAGAGGTGCGACTAGTCGGAAATTTCGTATTCATAGCTCAGACAGCATGAATGTATTAGGAGCGTATCTTAGCCACCACAATCTTCCGATCAAGAGTCGTTGGATTATTACATGCCGGGTGCCGTAAAATACAAGGTGCTTATGCCCATCCGTTTACAACACAGCTTGATCTTATTCAATGTTCAACAAAATGAGTGCATTCTTGCGAATAATACGGTGCGATTTTACAGAGGCGGCTAACTTGATGTGAGACAAGTATACATTATCTTTCTTGCTGTTGTTGTTTGAGTCACCAGTCATTACCCGCCCCAATGCAGCACTCCATGTCTCCTCATCTTGATGTTATCGCTTCATTCAACCTTACAAACAATGTACTTAATTTCGCCATCAGGCCGAGACGTCTTCCTTGGGAAGTTCTAATTGCGGGGTAAAATCTTCTATAGCCCTTGAAGCAGATGAAATTAGAGCACAGGACTCTCAGATCATCAAACATACCAGGCTCTTAGCTCATACCCAGCTTATAAGGTGATCCCGAGGAACCCCGTAAATAATATAGAGCAGACGACGACGCGGCTCATTAAGGAGTAATCTATTCAAGAAGAGAACCAGAAATCCTTAGAGACTCGCCACTCAGGAAATGCCACGTTCTACGGTCTTACACAAGACCGATGTGCCTCTGAGACCCATAGTTATCGCCATAGCAACCCAAACTAACGCTCTTCCTTAATATTTGAATCAGGTCCAGAATGCATTATTACCTACGCAAGTCACTCACGTCATAATTTCGCAACTCTTCGTATATGTTATAGCGAGTATAAACCTGAGTGAAGGTGATTTCCTAGCAAGCTGGGATATAGAGTCGTTATTTTCCAGCTTTCCGGTATCTGACACCACACAATCAGGTAAAAGCATACGGCCACAGGAGGTCCAAAGTATTTACTTGACATAGGTGAACACTGCATGAATACCACTGTCTTCGTCTTTCATGGGCAGAAGTTTCAACATATGTAGAGAGCAACAATGGGATCCCTCTCTGTCCATTATTGGCCAATGATTTCATGGTAAATTAGAGGAAGAAGCGGCAAAAGAAAGCCTATTGAAACCTGAGTGTTGTTTCAGATACGCAGACGGTGTCTTTTAATATGGAAACATAGACGCAACACACTCCAGGACTTCCTAGACATCATGTGTTCTCGACATCCAAGCATCAACTTCACAGTGGAAGTAGAAGAAAATAATCCACTGGCCTAGGTAGACGTTCCGCTATATAAACGAAGGGACAACAGGCTCGGACACAGGGTCTATAGGAAAGGTACCTGCATGCAAACTCAAGCCATCCACCGTCGCAGAGGCACATGGTAGCTTGGGCATTCACCAGAGCCAACCGCATTTGCGATAAGGACAGCATAAATAAAAAGAAAATAAGAGTTTGGAATACGCTCCTAGATAATGGATACAACAAAGGACAGATAAATAGGGCCATACGGAATGCAGAACAAAGCCGAAATTCTGCTGACTAGAACGAAGGTCCGCCCCACTAGAAATTCTTTCTTGGCTGGCTGTGTGGCTCAGCGGTAACGTCCCCGCTTGCTGGTTCCATGGTTGCAGGATCGAATCCTGGCGTAGCCAGTTGGCATTGGGGGTGCGCAAAAGTGAGGGATCCACGTCAGCAGAATTTCTGGCACGTTATAGATCCCCTTCGGGGCACAATTCCGGCACCCCGACTTCTCTAAAAGACACAGTTGTTAAAAGGGACGTAAAACCAATAACATTATTATAATACACCCCTTTCCCCGCATGCACAGGAGGTGCCAGAAAGAATCGCCAGGTTGCTAAGGAAACACAACGTGACATCGATTAATAAAGCAATAAACAAGCTGACGCAAATGGTGCGTAAATCAGACAAGATAAAGGAGCCAAACCAAGGCGCAGGATATCACAAAGTGCCATGTTCCTGTGAGGAGATATACCAAGGACAAACAAAAGGACGCGTTTCCATTAGGAATCAGAGCACACTCGAGACAACAAAAAAAACTACAGATCTGCAATAGTTGAACATGCTAACGTCACGAGACACGTTATAGAATTTGATATGGCTGAAACTGTTGCAAAAATTACTAGATATAAAAACAGGACAATTAAAGAGGGAATAGAGATCGTGAAGCATCCCAATCTTTTCAATATCAAGGACAGGTTTAGGCTTAGCAACACGAGGAAAGTTGACTGGCTGGGGCTCGGACCAATCAAGGGGCAGCGTGACGTCAATGGCGATCAAGCAGTGACTGACTGACCATCATCGGATAATTTGAGTCCAGACACGAACTCGTACCCATGATTAAGCCTGCTGAAATGACAGCCAAAACGTCCGGAAACAATTACCGATACACAACACGGCTTTATCCTGTAAGCCAAGATAATAAACTAGACATTGACCAAGAAAGCCTACGATTTAAATAATTCAATAATCCCAACCAAATCCAACCTGAACCTAACCATTTCCCTTTCAATGTTTTTAAATCAGCCTCTGCCAATCACAATTCTAACACTTATGCTCTGTCCAGTAGTATGTCAGATGTTATCTTTGTTTACATTGAGAGGTTAAACCGTCTGGAGTAGTCCTCGGCCTGAGATCCGTTAGCGGGACCAAAATAGAATCCGAAATTTACAGAAGAGTACGGTATTACCACCTGGATTGATGGACTACATTCCGAATTTCTTGTCAACTGCGGTAGAAATGCACGATTATGGCTCTCTTAAGTTTGCTACCAATATCCTCCAGACTGGTAAGATTCTTCACTTGTTAAAGCAAGCAAAAATCATAGCTATTTTGAAACCTGGGAAACCAAATAATAAGCCGGAGAGTTACATACCAATTTCTCTATTGAGAATATGCTACAAATTAGTGGAACGACTCCTCCTGAACAAAATGGATCCAAGATTGCTTGTGGAGATACCCATTGAGCAAGCTGGATTTCGACCACATCGCAGCTGTGCAGACCAGGTGCTGTCACTAACGATATTCTTTGACGCAGCATTCCAAAATTGCCTTTAGACATCAGTGGCATTCATTGATCTCAAGGCTTCATTTGACACTGTTTGGAGGGAAGGTCTGATTTACAAGCTACTTCAAGTAATTCCCTGCAAGACCAATAACATCATGAGTAACATACTGTTTAGAGTTGTCTTAGGTATTAAAGTTAGTGCAAAAAGGAAATTGAATGACGGATTACCACAAGGTTCTCTCCTGGCTCCAGTTTCTTTCAGCTTGTATATAGCTGATATGCCAAGAACGGAATCAAGGATAATAGGATAGGCGGACGACTGGGCGATAGCTACAAGATGTTCAAATATCTGAGATCACACTAACAACAGACCTGAGCGTCCTAGGGAACTACTTTTGCAAATGGAGACTATAGCCTAGTATGTTCCTTCCACTTGAATAAGCGCATGGCTCACATGGATCTCAGGGTGTACATTGATAACATCCTTCTGCCACACAATTGGCATCCCAAGTACTTGGGTGTTACTTTTCACAGAACCTTATCGTTCAAACAACCTCTCTTGAAGACTTCTTCTAAGTTGAGATCACGCTGCAACATCATCCTGAAACTATGTGGAACAACATGGGGCTCTAATTCTTCAACTTTTCGTTCTTCTGCAATTGGCCTCGTTCTATCTGTAGCTGAACATTGTGCCCCCTGTGTGGTTATACATCCCTCACATAAGGAAGATCAATGTTAAAATCAACAAGACCACGCAACTGTTATCTGGTACCATTAAATGCACCCCTATTGAATGGCTTCCTGTTCTGAGCTACATTCCTCCGCTCCATCTCAGCAGGTGTAATATCCTGGTCAAAACATACCACAACATACAACCAGGATCTCCTTATTCATGCTGACATACATCTGCTTGTCTAGCCAGACTTCGCTCAAGCCAGCCCCCTCTGAAGACAGCTACGAAACTTATCAATGAGAATTTATACATAGTCCAGCAGTGGTCTCATGATTGGAATATTTTTGCTCCACAGGAGTGCCAAGACATGTCGTCTGTCACATCATAAGTATCTGGATTTGATCTTCTTCGTCGGATACGGTCGAAATCAAACTGGATCAGGACCAATTCCGGTGTTTGTGCGGACGCTTTGTTCAAGTGGAACAGGTTACAGTGTGACTGTGGAGCAAATGTACAAACGACGAAGCACTGTCCTATACGAGCCTATGGTGGTAACATACCTCAGTGCCTCCCACATCAGTGGACTATATTTTGAAATTAGATGTTAAATTATGACACTATCGGCTTTTCTTTTTCTTTTCATTAGGATGAAATATGATGTAAGTGTGTACAAAAAGACAATGCTTAAGTCACGTAAAATCTAGAATTTCCACTCCATCTGAAAAATTCGAGACTATCCTTCCAAACTTAGAAGAAATGCCATGCAGCTCAGCGACATGTGTACGACAGTCAGTCAGTCAACGAAGTGGGCTGCAATGAATCGGTAAGTCAGTCGAGAGTGACACAGCAGTTGTAGGCTTATTAGCATGCATGATGACTAGAGACAGACGGTAATTGTGATAGTTTTGTGCAGAACGATGCCCTAGTTTCAGCTCTGATGGCGTGTGTAGTTGTGATCTACCAGCTCAGCTGGTTTTGTGCAAAGTCTGCGGACAAGAAGCAACTGTTCAATCTACAGTTTCAAACACCGGAATTGATCCTGATCCGACAATCTCCTGGACATCCGAACTCATCACTAGACAAATCTAGTAGACGCAGTCGACTCCATGCTAGCACAAACCAGGTTATTGTCCACGACCTTTGTTGTGCGGTTTGTGGCTCGCCTTTACATTGTACCCAGGAAACGCAGCCACAACACAAGTTTCGGTCTTGGACCTGAGCTTGCACAACCACAGTCCTCAATCAAATTTACCAGACACGTCACTCACGGGATCATGAACCCACAGATGCCTCAGCCCATGTTTTGGGGCCAATACCTACAGTATAAATTTGTACACTGGTAACTTCATTTTCTGGCACTGACAATTTGATTTCAACAAAGCGCTGCTTTCTTTTTGGCGGTGTCAAAACCAATCTTGAACTTTTTCTTAAACTTTTATCCAACAACAACACAAACAATGACAGCGATTTGTGCCCAGAGTGGGATTCGAACTACTCACCTCACCACGCCACGAGATAATCCTCACGGCTGTCGCATTGCACTACTTGACGATATTAAGCACGGACTACATAGGCAACACGCCTCACACTAAATCACCGCTCCATGCTGCGAGCAGGCAGAGATACAAAGTGGCCTGGGTTTGATTTGTAGGCAAGATCACTCCTGGGTTTGATTTGTAGGCAAGATCACTAAGTACATTGTTTGGGACAATGAATATGCAGGGGGTTCGTCATTCTAGGAGACGTGGTATTTGTTTGTAGGTGAACAGAGAGTAAATTATGCTATAAATACTGAATGTGTGTGCAGGTGTCTTGTCACCCCCAGGTGCGCTGGTTAGGATCAGTAGGACAATGGAGTATATACATTGGTGATGATTAATGATAATATAGTTTACATCAAGATCATCGAGCCCCGTGAACATGTTTTATAACCAGTGTCATAGTGATGGCTTAAGTAATGTATACTTTAATTGAGGAGAAGGTTTGGGTAGGAGGCGGCCATGATCCGAAATTAGGTACAATCTCATCATTTGCTTAGGGTAGAAGTGGGGAAGCTACGGAAAACGACGTTTTGGATGGCAGAGATGTGATCCGCAGCCATTTCTTCTTAATTCTGATACATAAGGTTCGGTTTACTGTATTACTACAGTGATTCTGCACCGTACTGAAGCAGCAAATTTTTGTTATAACGGCGTGAATGGTATTGTATTGTACCAACTTTATTTAGATTAATTGCCTGTATATAGTTGATTAATTACATTCTTTTTATTATTCTTCTTCTTCTTCTTTCGATTCGGCCATCTAAGGACCACGTCATTTCAACTGTTTCTTGTTGCATCGAGCTTTAAGGTCCACCCAGTACTTTCGCATTAGTTCTCGATGCTGTTGTTTCCTTTCTGCAGTCCACTTCTTGCCAGTTGGAAGCTTTGGCTTTTCTTGAAAACATCGGTGTGCTGTTAGTTTTTGTTTAAGTGTGGCACGTTCCCAAATATCGTTGCCTGTTATTCCCACTTCTTGTAAATCTTTGTCCACCTCAAGGAACCAAGCTCCCTTGGTTTTCTTTTTGAGGAAGTAGGTGAAAATTCTATTTGTCAATCGTGCTGGGTTCATTCTTGTTATATGACAGTAAAAGGTAATTCTCCGTTTCCTCATGGCATCAGTTATTTTTTCCACGTGGGTGTAAAGTTCGTGGTTGTGCCTTCTCCTATATTCCCCATTTTCTTTTACCGGACCCAAGATTTCTTTCTTTCACTTCCAGCTTCTCTGTTAGTCCCTTGCGATGCATTGCAAGGCACTCTGCAGCATACAAAGCCTCTGGACGGATGACTGTTTGGTAGTGTCTTAACTTGGCATTTGTTGATATGGATTTCTTGTTGTAAATGACCTTTGTTAGATTGTATGCCATTTCCATTTTCCTGATTCGTGAATCAAAAGCTGCCTTCTCGGAGAGATTGGGGTCTATCCACTCACCCAAATATTTGAACGATTTCATTTGCTTGATTTTCCCCTGTCCTACATCCAGCTCTTTTGGCGCTAGCTTGATATTAGTGATGAATTCTGTTTTTTCAAAGGAGATCTTAAGGCCCGCTTTTGCTGCTTGAATCTGTAGTTCATTAATTTGCGCTGCGGCTTCATCGAGGGAATCTGAAAAAATTGCGAGGTCATCTGCGAATGCTAGGCAGTCAACTATCAGGTTCTGTTTTTTGTAGCCCAATCTGACTCCATTTTCAGACTTGTTAATGTTCATTACTTTTCGTCACTGCCGGATGACTTTTTCGAGTACACAGTTGAAGAGCAAAGGAGATAGTCCATCTCCTTGTCTTACACCAGTCTTGATTTCCAAGGGCTCTGAAATATCTCCCCTGAATTTCACTTTGGACGCAGTGTTGGTTAAGGTTTTCTGAATGATTGCTCTTGTTTTGTTGTCCAGTCCCAGTTCTTTCAGTATTTCAAATAGGGTGGGTCGATCGATAAAGTCATAAGCCTTTTTGAAGTCAATGAAGGTCATTACGAACTGTTTGTTTCTAAGCTTCAGATATGAAAGGATAGACTTAAGGTTCAAAATCTGTTCGGCACACGATCGTCCCTTCCGAAATCCCCCTTGATATTCCCCTAATTGTGGATCCAACTGTTCCTCTGCTCTAGTTTGAAGGGCTTCTGAAAGGATTTTGTATGTTATTGCAAGGAGGGAGATGCCACGGTAATTGTTCACATTCGTTCTATCACCTTTTTTGTGAAGAGGGTGAAGCAGAGCTGATGTCCAATCAATAGGGAGTTCCTCCTTTTCCCATTTCTCACTAATTATTTCTGTTAGTTTATCGATAGCTACGTCGCCAGCATGCTTCCATAATTCGGCGATTATTGAATCCTCGCCGGGTGCCTTATTGTTTTTAAGTGACTGAACGATCTGCATAATTTCTTCTTTGGTTGGTGGTGTAGAGTCCGGGTTTGTATTTGGATTGTCTTCAAATGTGAATGAGGATCCTGGGATTTCACAGTTAAGGATAGACTCAAAATAATTTGCCAGGATATTGCAGTTGTCCTTGTCATTATAGGCAGTTTTTCCCTCAGGATCTTTGAAATGTAGGCTAGGTGGAGTGTATTTAGTGAGATTCTGTCTGAAGGTTCTGTAGAAATCTCGAGTGTTGTTTTTCTTGAAGTCTTGTTGAATCTTTTCCAATTGACTTTTGTCGTATGCACGTTTTACCCCACGTATGGTTTTTGCAGCATGTTTCCTCACTAACAGAAAACTCTCCCAGTTATCTGAATTCTTCTTAGAGTTCCATCTCTGCCATGCTAGTTGTCTCTGCCTTATTGCTGCTTCACATTCACTGGTCCACCAGAGATGTTTCCTTATTTTTGTTAGCGGGACTATCTCTTTAGCTGTTCTCACCATGCCATCTCGTAGTTGTTCCCAATTCTGTGGATCCAAAGTTTCAAGTTTCTCAGTAAACTCGTGATTCAAGTGTAGCTTCTCTGTGTCAAACCTGTTGATCTCTCTTCGGCAGACCCTCCTGGTATTTCTTGGAAGAAGTTTAACCTTGATTTGGAAAGGTAGTGATCAGAATCAAGATTTACACTTCTCAGGACTTTTACATTCTGGATCTCTCGGTGTGCCTTGCGTGAAATAGCGACATGATCGATTTGGAATTCACCAAGTTTTGGATTTGGAGAAGTCCACGTTTTCTGCTTTCTTGGCAGGTGTTTGAAAGCAGTAGATTTCATAACAAGGTTGAACGCCTTACAGAGCTCCAGAAGTCTCTCTCCATTGCGGTTGGTTCTGTAATGAGCTGGGTAACTTCCTACAATGTTTCGGAATTTTCTTTCACGGCCAAGTTGAGCATTCAAATCACCAAGCAAGATAATCATATGTTTGTCCGGAATTTTAGCCATTATATCCTCCAGTTCTTCCCAAAATTCATCTGTTCCTTCTCTGTCTTTTTTGTTTGCCTCATTAATTGGCGCATGCACATTAACCTTAGTATACATTTTGTTCGTGCATCGGAAAGTGAGGATTGCTACTCGGCTGTTAGGAGAACTGAAATCTACGACCGAGTCCAAAATTCTTCTATTTACAATGAATCCCGTGCCAAGGTGAGGGATGTTCTTTGCAACACGTTTACCAACTTTGCCTTTAAATATTCTGTACCCCTGAGACTCAAAAGGATGTTCATCTGTAAATCTCGTTTCTTGTACTGCCGTAATAAGAATTTGATGTTGGGAGAGAGTATCAGTGAGATGCTTAAGTTTACCAGTTTTCAAAAGGGAGTTCATATTAACGGTAGCAAAGAAGTTCCGATGTTTGTGTTTGATCTTTAGTGGAGTCTCCGAAACCTCCAAGCATTTTGGTGCTGGCTCCCCAGAATCCGAAGGCCTGCATGCATCGCTGAAAGCGATGGTGGATTGGTTACCACCTGGGGTAGTAGCTTTTGCTGAATTTTCCTCCATGCTTTCTTGACACAGTTGAAAAACTGTAATTGGGGTCGGTGATATTTCACACCGGCCAAAGTACTACCAAGGTTGTGAGCCTTGGAGCCACCAGCACTGATCGGCTCGCTGACCCAGCTTCCCGCTGGGAGTGGTTACCCAACCTTCCACTGGGTTGCTCGACTTAACAGTGGACACCTCGGGTAGGTTACGTGCTGGAGTTGGAGTGAAAGAGGCTAAGTTGGATTCTCTTGCTGAATCCAATATGTTTGAGTTGCAGGTGACATGCAACGACGCATTTCACTCCCATTTGCCCAGAGCCACAAGGACTCCTCCCAGGTTGATTCCTGAGACCCTCTTTTTATTCAATGTAATTATTTATTTTACGCCTTAGCTTACTTTCACTGTACATTTGCGGAAAAGGCATTAACATATCCCAGGTTTTAGGATCATTATCAATAAACGGATTAGGTTTTGCAGGGTAATTCCCTGATTGTACATTTGTTTATTAAAACGAAAAGATGATAGAACTCTTTTGTTCTGGACATCTCACACAATCTGCTTGAAATGAAGGAGTCACGTGGTGCGACCATTACAATGCGTCATATGCATAGCTTTGTTTCCAGGACAATAATTCTAATGACTCGTGGTTTCATATATATGAAACTTTAGACTTTCGGTTCAACAAATTATTTTTTCAAGCACGAGAAAGATTCTTTATTAGCAAATCCATGTCATAAAAGGTGGCGTGCTAGTCGTTTCAACAACTGAGTTTTGTCGCGCTAATTATTTCAAGAAATGAACTTTGTTAAGGCGTTGTGTGCACTTCAATAAACAATGCTACAACAGAAGCACTTTTTTCTTTCTTTCTTTCTTTCTTTCTTTCTTTCTTTCTTTGATTGGCAACGAAACGCATGGCGGGTACAACTAGTAGGTCATAAGTGCAATAACATTCATACTGGATACCATATATATACTTCCAACAGTTAAAACTCCGAATAGAATAGTATGTTTTTGAGCTGCCAACTAAAAAGTGAATATCAATGTCCACCTAAGACAGACAAATACAGAAACGTTCAACGATAAAAAATAAGAGAGTAATTGATCTGTAAACAAAACCTATTCACATCCAGATGTTTAAGTTATCATACATACAGTACTTTTCCTTATTATGTTATCCACTTACTCATTTATATGAATTCCACTTGCATCACTCTCTTCATCATGGGTTTCTTCTGTTATTTCCTAAGGACAAGAATGAATAAGTAATTTATTCAACATCATATTAACCTTCTACAACAATCAATAACAAAGTAACATTACCGCACAGATCAAACGATTTATCAGCTGTACAACTGACTGAAATTACTTACTTATTCTCGATCACATCTTACTGCATTATACACGTCTCATCTAGATCTGAAACTTATCCCTCTTTGTAGGTCAAGTAAATCAGAAATCGACAGATCATTAGAAGATTTGAGCAGAAACAATTCAATAGGCATAGATGATATACCAATTGAATTGCCACGCAGCATAGATGATGAATATCTGATCAGGGTTATTTCACTTGGTGTGTAGGATTTATGATACAGATGATTTGCCTTCTGATTTCAAGAAGAATGTTACCATCCCTATACCGAAGAAAACAGGAACAGACAGATGTGAAGATTATCATACAATCAGCTTGATCACTCAAGCTTCAGAGATCCTGACAAGAATAACATACAAGAGGATGGAAACACAGATAGAAACAGAGTTGGGTCAAGACCAGTTTGGCTTCAGAAGAAACGTAGGAAAAAGGGAAGCTGTACTAAGTCTTACGCTGATTTGGAGTGGAAGAGTAAAAAAAGATAAGAGAACGTTCATGGCATTTGTAGACTTAGAAAAGGCAACTTATAACGTTGATAGGAGCAAGTTGTTTGATATATTGAAAAACATTGTAATAAAGTACAGGGATAGGAGGGTGCTATACAATCTATACAGAAACGAGACAGCAGTTATTCAAGACGAAGATAATGAGAGAGAAGCTGGTATTCAGAAAGGCGTAAGGCAAGGCCGCAACTTATCACCCTTACTTTTGAATGTATACATTGAACAAGCAATGTTGGAAAATGGAGAAAAATTCAAAGTAGGACTAGAGATTCAAAGACAAATAATTTCAACTCTGAGATTTGCTCCTGACAACGTCATCTTAGCCGTTACACCAGTGGATTTGAATGAGCTTTTAAATGGTATGAATTCTGTCTTGAGGAAATAATTCATGATGAAAATGAATACATTTAAAACGAAAATATTGGAATGCACGCAAATGAAATCAGAAAACTCTATGGACATCAAATAGGCAGGGGGAAAGCTAAAGGTAGTAGCAGACTTCTGTAACTTAAACATAATAACTAGTGATGGACGAAACAAGGAGGGTATAAAAAGTAGGTTAGCTTAGGCAAGGAATGCATTTTTAGAAAAGAGGAATCTGTTTACTTGGAATATAGATTTAGATAAAAAGACGAGTAGGAGAAGAGATATGTTTCTGGAAATTGCTAATGAAGAGATAGGATGGTGGGACAGGTACTAAGACACCCAGGAATAGCAAAGTTAGGAATGGAAGGTAGGGTCGAGCATAAGAACGGTAGGGGATACCAAGGTTAGAATATGTTACACAGATTGCCTCGGATTTAGGGTGTGGTAGCAATGTAGAGTTGGAACCAAAACAACAACAAATTGAAGTGAGATAGAAAATGTGTAGAAGAGTACATTAAAGGAAGTACCTAATAGGCTTAAGGGTTGAAATAATTTTCTAGCAGCAAGTCTATAAAAGCCTTTTGCCTTGCTAGTCCATCCTTTGGTCTATTTCAGTCACCTATGTGAATACAACAAAGGCATACACAGACGGAGGTCATGGGTTTAAGCAAAGCACAAGTTGGACAATATAATGCTTTACCATCATTCTTGACATCGTCTATTTTCTGTATTTTCTACAACCTAATAGCAAACAGGTTCCATTTTTCATCACTACGGTCTGAATACACAATATGCTGGCTTCACATAATGAATGTACCCTCCACCTATGAGCATTAAGATATATCCACCTTTACCTAAGTGAATACAGCAACGACATATACAGTGGGAGGTCATGGGTTTGAGACAAGCACAAGTCGGAAATATAATGCTTTACCATCAATCTCGACGTCTTCTATTTTCCGTACTTTCCACAACCTAATAGCAAACAGGTTCCATTTGTCATCACAAATAACCATCAATCTTGACGTCTTCTACTTCTACTTTCCGTACCTTACACAACCTAATAGCAAACAAGTTCCATTTGTCATCACAAACGGTCTGTATACACAATTGTGGAATCCCTAAATAGCATTTGTGAGAAGAAGATGGCGATCAGGTCATGTCCATTACGCGATGCAACAAGTAGTAACCCATTAAGGTACTTACCTCTTTGAAATCTCCACCTCTCACTAAAGATTGAGTTTCTGTTTAGATGCATGGAACAAACTCTGCTATGGAGAATTCTTCCATCTTAATATCTTGAGTGAGATCAGCATCATCCTGCAGAGAAAGTAATTGTTTCACAAACATGTTCCTTTTGCTTAGGTGGAATTAAATCATATTCATGTTTCCATTACTTTGAATTCCTTCCAAACATAATGCGACATACAAGACCAAGATCAGAAATTTTTAACAGAATGGTAGTTCTGTTTTCAGAGTTAACATCGCAGACTTCGGTAAATTCATCAGTTGATCTCCATATATATTTATTGCCCCCGTTCACTACTTTATAAACCCCACCAAGATCTGAATTCTATGTCAGACCATGAGACAATGCCGAGTCAAACTCCGACATTGTAAGCTGAGTACAATTATAAAGACAAGCACGAAAACAAATACTTGTGAAGGCTGTGAAAGGATCTAGCGAGCGGGGAATTTATTGGAAAAACGAGATGAAAATTAAAAGTATAAGGATTGAAGAAACAGACAATACAATAAATTGAGTTAGACATTTACCGGACATTGTTTGGAAATACTTAGAACAAACCAGAAGAATATAGGATTACGCTGATTGGCTACAAAAAGGAGAAGCCGGAAATGCTACACAATGCACAAAACCGAACTTGTCGAACGCCTGAGAGAGTGGATACTGTTACAGCCCCAGCCCTTATACAAGGGCTGCGCCTATACCTACATACAAGCTACTTAGACGGGAATAACGGCATAGCAACACGACTACAAGGGAAGCAGCAGGACATAGCCCTAAAGTCCACCAGCTAGCAGGCTAGACAGGACACAGCGGACATTATACTTTCAAATAACGCTGAATAGACTGACAACGCACAATTTCCCTATAACTAGGAGGTGCGAGCACGCGCCGCCCTCTCTGACTTACCGAAGGCGCTCTCTTGCTTACCGCACGCGCCGCTCTCTTCTTTGACGGACGAGTCCATTACGCTCCTTTGAGCAGTGTTACACTAAAGAACCCCTCAGGGCGCTGCCCTGGGGGTGGTTCCAACACGACATCGAGAACACCTCATCGAGGACACATGGGACCAACGGTAGGGTGAATGAACACGTGTCTACTAAACTCCTTTTCCCCCTAATTATTATTTCACTCCTCCCCTCTTTTCATCGCCACTAGTAAACAATAAACCCCCTTTCGTACAGTCCAAAGCTTATCTCGTTATTTCACTTAGATTAAGAAGCCCATCCCTTTAGATTAGAATCTATTTTAAGATCTTCACCGAACGCTGCCCAGCAGGAGGCGGTGCACAGCAGGCGGGTGGCCTACTAAGTCACATTAAGGTAAGCAGGGTGAGTATTCCTCCCTCCAGTTCCCCTCACGTTAATTGCTCTCTAGACGTGTCCGCAGTACTTCATAAAACACCAAACACTATCTTTTCTTTCCCCGCACCCCCTAGTTTTACACCTGATATAGGCGCTCAGCAAAACTTAGTAAAAGCTGGAAATGCCGACCAGCCCCTTTGCACACAACGGTTCTACATAAAAGTAGGCCAGACACTCACAACACATGCTCTACATAGAAGTAGAACATACGGGGTGGCGCGGGGGAAGCTCTACATAAAAATAGAACAAATGTAAGAGACTCGGGGGGTAGTTCTACACAAAAGTAGAACAAATGGTAGAGGCGCAAGGGTAGTTGCAGCAAGGGCTTAAACAACAAGTCTAGCAACAACGACTCTGTACTACTTACATTAGCCAAGCGAGTGAGATAGTTAAAATCCCCCCGAATAGATTTTTTTTGGAGTAGATTAATTTAGAGGAGATTTTTTTACACAGTAATCATAATCCCCCCACCCCTGTTAGTAATTCGCAACAGACACCTCTTACGCCAAGCAATTTACATATTAACAACCCCTATTCAATGAGTAACTAGGAATATTAACGGACGCCTAGTATGACGACGTATAGATAACTACCCTACTCTATTAAGAAAATTGCTACTTATTTAAGATTCAACCCCCCCCCCCCCCCCCCAAATGAGGCTCTATTAGGCTTAAGATTGTGATATCCCATAGGATAAGTTGGAATGAGTAAGTAACTATGTATTTTATTACAGCAGTGCAATTATACCTTGTATATGATAGTAGGCTATAAAATTTTCTTTTGGATCCATATTAGTATAGCTTAGTGAAAGATAGTATTGGCAAAATGCATACATAGAATTAGGAGACCTTGCAATCCTATTTCTGCAAGGTGCCACGGTAATTAGTTAGTACACGCATTCAGTCAAGACATACTACAGTATCTCTTTTGTTATGCAAACTGACCCCAGAGGAAATGCTTACTTGTCCATTTCCACACAATCAGTTGTACCACATGGCAGACACGTGCTGACCATACCGTCCACTGGGCAAGGATATTAAACCCGACCCTGTGTTGCTAGCTCAGCGAGCACATGAGCGCGGGCGAAAGCCAGACTTCTCAAGTTCAACTCCTGGCACTACTCACTAACACACCAGATAACTTTGCATAGCTTTGCCTTTATTCTTTATGTTTTACATACATTTCTTCAGGTATTGCGAAGCGTGCGATAGTAAAAAACGCACTTATAATTTTAACCTTGTGACCATAAAGTACACTCATAATGCAGAATTATTTTTCCAGCCGTACATTTGAAGACGGAGATTGGGTTAGCAATTCAGACACCGTTCCCTCACGAAGTAACATATTTAGGAAAGTAATCAAGTAGAAATTCATGAAGTAGCCGACAGATGAACGGCCATATTAATCCAGCATACACGCTTAATCACGGGATTGGGCACAGCAGGGCAACATAGCAACGTACGACAATTGTTATCAAGAGTATCATCGTTAATATATTATTAAGTATTACATATCTTGTGGTAGATACATGGGTTCATCTAGCCACGAGGTAACGACGTGAGAAAGTATTTTTAAGTGAAGTTGAGGAAATATATTATAAATGTCTTGAGGCTGGCACAAGGGTTCGCATAGCCTCGAGGCAACGACGTTATATTATTGATATCTTGCGGCAGGTCCAAGGGTGCACCTCGCCTTGAGATAAGGGAAGAATGTAAGCGATAGAGGAGATATTAACATACCTACGTTGATAACAAATGCAATTAATAAATAAGATTATTGTTCACATCATGGCCCAATGCCCACATTTCACGCAAGCCAAATGCTCAACATAGGAACGTCCCGCCACGAGGGAAGGAATTAGTTACAGGTATATTGGTCAGAATAGTACTGACTACCGGCGACCGAGGACTATGATTTCCAATTCAGGGACCTAGCCAACCCACTGAACACGTAAGAAATAGTCCAGATATTAGAACGCTACTGAACACTGGTTGGACCTAGCCACCCCTTTCACGTAGAAGACGTTCGCTCTAATACTTTCGGGGAATTAGTCCCACCGCGTTATACAAGCTAGCGGCGGTCAATTCAACCTAATACGCAGTGGATTTAACGTCCGTTGGGATGCGTTCTGTATCAAAGTACGAACAGTCTGCCAACAGATGATATCTTTACGGTATTCTGATAGAATGTTGAGAGATATTTTTACTAAGATAAACCTAATACACAGTGGATTTAACATCCGTTGGGATGCGTTCTGTATCGAAGTACGAACAGTCTGCCAACAGACGATATCTTTACAGTATTCTGATAGAATGTTAAGAGATATTTTTACTAAGATAAACCTAATACATAGTGGATTTAACGTCCGTTGGGATGCGTTCTGTATCGAAGTACGAACAGTCTGCCAACAGACGGTATCTTTACGGTATTCTGTTAAACATTAGGAGATATTAATACGTTTCGTGATATTATAGCATAGTAGGTACTTTGGAAGCATCCACCGCTGGATACATTTTCCGCTTTTATATATGGAGAGTAACCAATATGGAGAGAGGAACTGTACGTACGATGAAAATAACAAGTAAAGTTATCAATTAATAATTTTTCAATGTATTACGATTATTTGCGACGGAAGAGGATGCAATTTACACATGTATCATATACCAAGGGTGACAATGCGAATTGGGAGGTCACTTGGTAGAGGTAACTCCTTCCAGGCATAAAGGTAAAACCAAACTACTATACGTATGGGTCAACTGGTTAAGTCCTTTCGAGCAGAGGACGTAGTTTTCCCAAACCACAATCTGCATTCGTAGTCACTCGGGTTACCGATACCACATTGCAAATTAGAAGGTCACTAGGATTACTATACGTATACTTAAGGTCCCATACCATGTTACGTATTTCGAAAGTCAAAGGTTCACGTGTAAGCCCTTCAAGGCACCCGTAAACCCGATACCACCCTGCATATTGCACACCATTTGGTTCAAGTACATCATCGTACGCATCCGTATTTTTCACGACACGAAGGCAACAGAATACATTAAATGAATAAAATTATGCAACTAAGGTATATTATTAGTAATTCCATATAGAGCAACCCCATAAATTTTATTACAAAACAAGGGTAGTCATTTCTTCGAAGATACATTTTAGAAAATTATCGTGACTGCGGATACACCCTAGAGAGAGCTTCAATGTTTCAGTAATAACTTGAATATATATATATATATCCCCCCTTTGAGAGATTTTCCTACATCCCCTATCTAGACACACGATTCACCCCTATCCCAAGTATATAGTATACTTAGCTAAGGGAAGGCAGTAATATTAGGTTTAGCATTAAGAATTACATTAGATACTACGTCAACCCCATCCCCCCCTATCTAACGTGGCAAGTTTAACCATAGGGTCTTTAATACCATGTCATTCACAACTGTTATTTTTCACAGGACATTTTCACATGTCAATAACAAATGTCTTTTTTTTCAGATATATTATCGTGTTAATTTATATTTCCTGAAGTTCCATACAGTCGTAATTTCCAGTTTCAATAACTTCCTGACGAAACAGTCGCCAATTTAACGGTAATCCATTTAAGCTTAACGTAGTGCGAGTGTCCTTACATAATGTCTGCATATAAATAGATTAAGAAGCGAATACGTCGCTTAAGTCAAGCTGAGAAAGTGCAATAGTAATACTTAATGGTTAATTCTCAGCCATAGTGAAGGTCTACGATGAGGTATAAGGACGTTTTTACGAATATAAATGGTTCAAGTTCTACGCAATATTAAGGAGTATCTACGAAGCTAAAGGCTTAAGAAAGCATATTGAAGTTTCACAACGACGCATATAGGACGTGGCATAGTGAATGACCACAATGGCCAATATGTCAAGGAATACATATTGCACGTTAGTTTGTAAGAATATTAGTACATAAGTCATAATGCAGACGTTAAGTAACGAGACTACCTCGCACGACGTAACGAACTTCAGTGAAAAATTAACGGTACCAGGGTAAACCAATCCCACTGTACACGAATATTAAGAGTGATTTCTGATTTCAGACTAGTTTTACGCTGTACAATCCTGTAATCCCCACCGTAGGCCATTAATGCAGGATGCCACCCAGACGAACGTGACACAAGACCGAAGTTCCAACGCACGTGGCAACAACGACAGTCAAATCCTACAAACCATAATAGCCTGTAAGCCGATTTAGGCAGGAGCCTTCAGCTATTTCTTTCCAAAATTTAAATGTTAATTTTTTTTTCTCTTATCACCACAACTACATTTTTTTAAGCATATACTAAATCAATTTTGACGGAATTTCACGCTTTCTAGGATACTTTCTACAATTTTCATTTTCTTTTATCATCCCCACGTTGAAAGGAGATTAATCATAGTAGCGCACCCTCGCAGCTACACTTGGCCTAGGGTAGCCCACACAATAAACTATTTTTTCGCCCTTTCTTACACACGCTACAGAGGTTGCGTACTAGCTCACGAGGGCTAACAGTAGGGGGCTACTAGGAGTTCTAACCCCCACCACCTCTCCCTCTGACGTCACATACTAACCCGCAATACATTCAGGGGCAAAGTCGATATCACTCGAACCCATGGTCCGATTTTGGCATGTGACATATCGTTGGACTCGGGGTGACGCCCTCTTTCCAATGGGTAAATTATTTCAACCCCAAAATAAAACCTACCCCTACTAGGGGGTGAAATTGTTTTTTTGTAAAAGTCACATTACAAATTCAACAAACATGAGGGGCGATACCAGTATGAACTTAAACGTATTTGCTCATATAGCGCATGCGTTTTGCTGGATGTCGCTATGAATCAACACTTTGATTTTGATTTTTTTACGCATGCGCACTTGGGGATTTTGTAAGAGGGCGGGCATTTAAATAATTATTTATGTATGATTTTTTTTCCAAAAGATTTAAAACTAATAGGTCATGTGCTTTTTAATATCTTACTAACTAAGAAGGCTATGGACTTGTATGATGGGTCGTTGGATTTGGGATAACGCCCCGTTTTTTAATGTAGTTATGATTTTTGTCAAAAGGGCCTAAGTGCACTTTTGTTAATATTTTGCGAACTAAGAAGGCTACGGACTTGTAAGATGGGTCGTTGGATTTGGGATAACGTCCTGTTTTTGAATGTAGTTATGATTTTTGTCAAAAGGGCCTAAGTGCACTTTTGTTAAAATTTTGCGAACTAAGAAGGCTACGGACATGTATGAGGGGTCGTTGGATTTGGGATAACACTCCGTTTTTGAATGTAGTTTTGACTTTTGTCAAAAGGGCCTAAGTGCACTTTTGTTAATATTTTGCGAACTAAAAAGGCTACGGATTTGTATGATGGGTCGTTGGATTAGGGATAACGCCCCGTTTTTGAATGTAGTTTTGATTTTTGCCAAAAGGGCCTAAGTGCACTTTTGTTAATATTTTGCGAACTAAGAAGGCTACGGACTTGTAGAGGGGTTCTAGCACTTGGGGTGATGCCCTGTTTTTGAATAGATTTTTGGATTTTTGTCAAAAGGGCCTAACGCCCTATTTTTTTACCTGTTTAAATTTTAATTTATGAGTGGTCGTTGAGAGAGCCGGTACTGCTGTTATATGCATCAACGAGCCTGTTGTCAAGCACAGTACCCATGCCCAGAAGAAATGAATTGCTATTTTGGCGGAATGGCGGGGCAGCTTATGACGGTTGGTTTAGTGATATTTCCTATGACGGATGGAGGCAAATATTTGAAATTGTGTGCTAGGATTTTTTAACCCTAAAGGGGATCTTTAACGTTTTAGTCAACGGTGATGAGTGAGACAAGTCTCTGACACAGCAGACGGTTGTAGGATATGACCAAGTGGTTCTTGGACGTGGTGAAAGTATGTGTTTAACATGGTCATGTATTGAGGATGGCCGCTTGCTAATGATTATTATTATTATTATTACAGTAAAATGTTTAATAATAATAATAATAATAAGACACAGAGTCCTGCTCGCTGGAGACTGAATACAAGACCTGACCAGGCCTTGTCAGAGCGACTGCTGATAACACAAGAATGTCTACATGGGCAGGAAGTAAAGGGTCAGGTTACTTGGCTGGTAGAGGCTAGCAGGTCTGTCGTTTAAACAGACTTGGTAGAGGCTAGCAGGTCTGGGCGTTGAAACAGAGACCGCCATGTTGGTTCCTAGACAGTCGTACTAGCTATGTATAAGAGACAGCCATTTTGGATCTTTATTAAAGACATGAAACTTGTATAAGGTACACAAATTTTATAAAGCTTAAGGAATGTGGAGAGGCGTGGGAACACGTGCGAGACAGAACATAGTTCAAGGTCAAAACGCTGAGAAAATGCAACTCTCTCTGTTGCTAAGCAGACTGATAACGCTTGTGTTAGTCATGCACATGCCATTTTAGCAAACGGACGTATAGAGTAGAGCTCTGAACTGAACTTTGAATAAAATCCTTTTGTTTTTGGTAAGTACATATGAATAATTAATTTAATTATATCATGCTAATGAACCTTAAATCTATAGTTATTGATTAGGTAATTAATGATTTTATTTATTTGCAGATAACTGGTATACCTTACATGTCCGAGAGAGAAGAAACCATTGCACTTTTGAGCAAACTAGAAGGAAATAGCAACAAGCCACTGCAAGTGAAGGTGAGATTATTTTTTTTAACTAACTTGTTTTTTGTTTCATATTTTATTTTATGAAATGCATGTATTAACCTGAATTTAGGTATTTATAGCGGTTTATTTTATTTATTTTTAGAAACTTGGAAAGGAAAGCCTTACCGCCGTAGCAGTTGCTGAAAACCTGAGACGCAGTAGAGTGCAACCATTGTTTCCAGGCAGTGAGCTATTGAAAATTCAGGTAAGTCTAACTTAAAAATGCTATTCCATTTTACCACTACTGAAAACTCGTAGACAAAAAATGCATTACCTGTACATGACTGGGACAATGATTGCTTTCTTGAATAATGGCCATGTATTGACAAACGGTACAACACTATATTGATTGTTGACTGGAAAAAGTACAAGGCTATGGTGGATTTTCTAAAAACAAAAACAAAAATAATAATTTATGGGTGGTTCCTTATGGAGACAATAAATATCCACAGGTTTGAACAAGATAATCTGAACAAATTGATATGATATTTTTGTTTATATATTGGTTAAAGGGAAATATAAATGACTGCAGCTTTATAAAAAAAAGTACATGGGTTACTGTTAGTGCAGACATACAGTTAATTTTTAAAAAAATTTTTTTTGATGTTTTTTTTAATTTAATGCCAATTAACGTTAAAGTTTAATTACAAGTATTGATTGATTGATTGATTGAGTGATGGGTTATTTTGTTTGCTTTTAGGTGTCGTCATGTGCCATTAACGTAGTTAGTTCGTTAGTTATTGTTGTTTTAAGGGACGGAACCACGAGGTCATCTGCCCCTGCCATTAACGTAATGAACAGACAGTGAACAAGCATGCATTATGTTCTAAAGTACTCTGTGTTCTTGTGCAACGTTCATTCATTCATTTCCGTGTCCGATCATTTCCAGAATGTAGCAACTCCGATGGCCTTGTTGTTTGCCTCGATCAGGTCCTGGGTAGTGCAGGGTTGTTCTAGTAGTGGAGAAATGAGCAGGTGGGCTGGGTCTTGTGTTGCTCCACACTCGCAGGACGTGTCTCCATCAGCTGGAAGGATACCCCACTTCTGCATGTTGGTCTTGCAACGAGGGACGCCCACCCTGAGACGATTAAGTGATTTCCAAACAGGGTAAGGCAGGTCATTTCCTGGGGCTAGCTCTTCCTTAACAGGGATATCCGGTTGCAGCTTGCTCTTCCACCTGGAGATGCGGTTAGATTCCGATGTTCCCTCCAGTGGTTGAGTCCTGGCGATGAAACTCTTTCTTGATTTCAGTCGACGGAAAACAGCCTGATGATTATGCAGTGGATGACGGGGATCATTAATCTGCTTCGCCCTCTCTGCATCAGCAGCAACAGCCCTTCTGATAGTTGGGGGAGCTATCCCAACAATCGGGTAAAGTTTGTCGACTGGAGTAGGCTTCATACATCCCGACAAGATTCGTATGGTCTCGTTGATGGCAATGTCAATCTGCTTGGTGTGACTGGATGCACTCCACACAGGTGAAGCGTACTCTGCAGCAGACATGCACAAAGCAACGTTAATAACTTACAATAATAAGTTATTGTTTTATTATATCACGTGGCGTTAGTACCAAATACGACAAGTGAGCAAGTTGGTTTACCACGTGGGTTAAGTTTAAAATCAGAACATGATCGTTGGTTAACATTTGAATCCTGGCCTGTAGGCTTTTTGTCAACACATAAACTTGCAAAAGCCGTTTTTTTTACTTGAACCGAGAAGATGTGGTGCGCTGTGTGTTTTGTCGTACTGAACTTTCACAGTGGGATGAGGGGGACGATTCTTTTAGAGACCATTTGCGATGGTCTCCTTGTTGTCCTTACATGCTTGGAAAACAAGTGGGTAACCTACCCGTGTATCCCTTTTACCGAACCACAAGGCCATTGGCTACTTCATACGTTGCTGAATCACAAATAACTAATAATAATAACGATGAATTACCAGCCAACAACGGTAGTGTCGATATATGTGGTCCATATGCCATAGACAGTGTTGAATTGGCGTGTCCTTTTGAAAACATGGGAGTTTGCAAGGCTAAAGCACTAGCACACCCAGAGTACAGCTCTGTTGAAAAACATTTAGAATCTTATAAAAATGTTTGGCCATTAATATTAAAACACCTTACCAAACAGCTAAGTGAAGCTGGATTTTTTATACTAGTGAAGGGGATAAAACAATATGTTGATATTGTGGATTTGCTTTAAAGGATTGGCAAATGACTGATGACCCTTTTGTGCAACACGCTCGTTGGTTACCTAACTGTAAATACATGGTGTTGCTTAAAGGTCAGGAATTTGTGAACACTATTCGTAAAGAAAACGTGATTGCAGCACAAGACATAAAGGTGCCTTTAGAGTTAGAACACACGGAGCAAATACATAAGGCTGAAAGAAAAGACTTGTCTTACGCACAGATACAAAAGTGTGACCAATATGTAAAATTTGTTATCAAGATGAACTAGGTGTTGTATTTTTTGCCTTGTGGACACATGATAGCATGTGTCAAGTGTGCATTAGAACTTAACACTTGTGCTACATGCAGAAAAGTAGTATCTGCTACAGTTAGGGCATTTCTTGCATAACTAGTATAATTTATTAGCCATGCATAGTGCAAAATCCCTAATTGCACAATATTATTAAAGCTGTTTTTGAGTGTAATAGATATGCTTTGGTTTTGTTTATAGACTACTACAATGAATGTTTTGAATGCTGTGGGACAATCATGTGGCTTAGAGACAAAGGAGCTCAGCGAATTGCCAACGCATATTCCTTTCCGCATTATCAAGATTCGGAAATTGAAAACAGCATATGGTGATCGTGTACTTTGTGTATGTGAAAACTTTGAGACATTTCTGCCTATACGGTTTAATGATATGTCGGAGAGTGTTTTTGATGAAGTCAATAATGCTGTGCAACCTGTACACTTAATTTATGAAGGCTTAAAAACAATAGGTGCATGGTTCGTTTTAATTAAATAAAAAACAAATGTCAAATAATAATAATAATGGAAAAATATAAGTCATGACAATTGACTGAAAGAAAAAAATATGTATATAGAACAATAATGTTTTAGTGTTTACTATTGTCTTCAAAATATTATCATGAAACCAAAAACATGTATATAAAGTTTGTAAATAAATGCAAAATGAAGGTACAATGCTGTTTTATTTGATACAAAGTTAGTATATTTAACATTGCAGAGTATACATGATTAAGAAAATAAATGCACACTGAATACAAGCCTTTCTCTCTTTACAATAGTCTGCTATAGTTTTAAACACAAGGCTTGTTGTAGATCATTTTATAGCAATGTCCATTCACTGTTGTTTTCGAAAACTGGGGAAGCCACAATGGTTGTATATGCATAAAAACCTTATTGTTATTACTATTTAGTCATTTTGATCCTCTTGCATATCAAGAGCAGATGACCTAGTTGTTCCACTATTTAAAACGACAACAACAACACTACCTCTTGCATAGTTTGTGATGATGATGGCTCTTGCGACGTGGAAGATGGATTAAACATAACTTTTAGAACAGGGGATAAACGTTGCTCATTAAACAATCCACTATTTTGAGTAGCAATATGGTTTTCTTGATTTTTTGTCGACGGAAACTGTGTTTCATGCAGTACACTACATTGATGATCCCTGACACTTCAAACCTCACTATTTTTAATTTTTAGGTCTCCACGACAATGTTTGGAACGTCGCTTTGAAGAACGCCAAATAAGAGTTCCATTTTTATTGGTTCGTTTCACAATATATGAATATCCTTTATAGTATGCGTAAGGCTTACCATACCTAGTCACTGATACTTCCATGTCAACTGTCAAGCATAGAATAAGCTCTAGTAAAGTCAACTTGGTAATAAGAATAATAGTTTAATGTGAGAGAAAATATGGATCCAAAGAGTTCAGGTAGAAGTGAAAGCAAATAAGCAAATATAAGAACCAAGAGTGGGGGTAAAAGTGGTTGCAAAGTGGTAGACCCATTACACAATAATTTCTGCACGTCGAAGCTCTTGTTCAATTTCTTTGATATCCCAATCGTGACCGGTATGCCCAGCTTGTTGTAAAGCATGCAAGTGTCGAAGCCGTTGAATTAGCTTACTGGGTTTGTTCCAGTATATAAATTTAACAAATGAATTTTTAGGTGTAAACAAAGCATTACCATTATCATCATCATGATCATTATTATCATTATCATTATGACCATTATCACTATTACTATATAGTCCTTTTTGATCCTCATGCAATACCACTTTATTTATAGTGTTTGTCGACTTTGATAGTGTTGAAGGTTTCTTGTACGATGTCAACTCTCCTAACAATACATTTGAGGACATGATAAGGCCTTTTGAACAAACACTGCATTATCTTTAGCCGCGATATCGTTTTCTTGAACTTGCTTTATAGCATTTTGAAAATTGTTTGTAAACAGCAACCGTGGTTCGTTTAGAGTACTTCATTGATGAACACTCACACTTAAAACCTTTCAATATTTACTTTTCAGATTGCCTCGACCTTTTGTTGACCTCTCTTTTGAGCATCGCCAGAATATTATTCCATTCACATTCTGGCGATTATAGTTATAAGAGTAGCCTTGATAGAGTGCACGTTGCCTACCTTTGTTGGTTGTAATAAGTTCCATAGTAGTAACTGACCTGTCAGTACGATGTTCACACTACAAAGGTTACAACTGTTTTGCTGACGGAGTGACCTACCATAAGCTTATATATTGGCTTATGTGTTGGATTTTTGTGTTGGCTTTTTATGTTAGCTTTTTCTGTTGGCTTTTCGTGTTGGCTTTTTGTGTTGGCTTTTTGTGTTGATTTTTGTGTTGGCTTTTGTGTTGGCTTTTTGTATTGGCTTTTCGTGTTGGCTTTTCGTGTTGGCTTTTTGTGTTGTCTTTTTATTGGCTTATTTGACAAGTTATTTGTGTCAATGTATTTAGTGGATTTTTTTCTTGGTGTTGGAAAGTAGTTGAAAGAGAGGGAATATTTAAAGACATAACCTCAGCTCACTAACCTAACCTAACCTAACCTAACTTCACCTAACCTAACTTCACCTAACCTAACCTAAACTAACCTTTCAACTCACAGATGTTAATTAAATTCTGTGCATAGTCGAGTTGGAACCCAAGACCTCAGGGGTATAAACCAATTATTTTGGGAACTTATTTTGATGGCTAACCTACCTTTACCTAATCTAACCTAACCTCAGCTCACTTTGGATATTACTAGTAAATGTTCATATCCTCCGCTAGGTAGAATGCTAGTAGTACAGGTAGGGCTCGTATTTACCGATAGGTAGCGGAAACATACTTTGCGTGTTGCATGTGGCACTTGTGAAGTTTAACCGCATGCAAGACGTGATTGTATAAGTTCTCTATTTAAACTCAATATACAATTAACCACTAAATGTTCAGAACTAACATGTATAGCCATGTTTAGGGTATATAGGAGACCCTTAGCAAGAACGGCTGTCTAACCCACTAGTGTACAGCCTTGTCATACGCAGTAAGCACCTGTTGGCAGAAAACAACAACAACAATTTGAGAAAGCCAACTACATATCCATTAATGTATTTAAAGGAAACAGTCTTTTGTTGGCTTTCTCTAATTGTTGTTGTTGTTTTCTTCCAACAGGTGCTTACTGCGTATGACAAGGCTGTACACTAGTGGGTAGGACAGTCTTTCTTGCTAAGGGTTTCATATATACTGTAAACATGGCTATAAATGTTAGTTCTGAATATTTAGTGGTAAATTGTATATTGAGTTTAAATAGAGAACTCATACAAGCACGTCTTGCATGCGGTTAAACTTCACAAGTGTCACATGCAACACGCAAAGTATATTTCCGCTACCTAGCGGTAAATATGAGCACTACCTGTACTACTAGCATTCTACCTAGCGGAGGATATGAACACTTACTTGTAATATCCAAAGTGAGCTGAGGTTAGGTTAAGTTAGGTAAAGTTAGGTTAGCCATCAAAATAAGTTATCAAAATAATTGGTTTTTACCCCTGAGGTCTTGGGGTTCCAACTCGACTATGCACAGAATTTAATTAACATCTGAGAGTTGAAAGGTTAGGTTAGGTTAGGTGAAGTTAGGTTAGGTTAGGTTAGGTTAGTGAGCAAAGGTTAAGTCTTTAAATATTCCCTCTCTTTCAACTACTTTCCAACACTAAGAAAAAAAATCCACTAAATACATTGACACAAATAACTTGTCAAATAAGCCAATACAAAAGCCAATACTAAAGCCATCACAAAAAGCCAACACAAAAAGGCACCACAAAAGCCAACACGGAAAGCCAACACGAAACGCCAACACAAAAAGCCAACACAAAAGCCAACACAAAAAAACAACACAAAAAGCCAACACGAAAAGCCAACACAAAAAGCTAACACAAAAAGCCAACACATAAGCCAATATATAAGCTTATGGTAGGTTACTCCGTCAGCAAAACAGTTGTAACATTTGTAGTGTGAACATCGTACTGACAGGTCAGTTACTACTATGGAACTTATAACAACCAACAAAGGTAGGCAACGTGCACTCAATCAAGGCTACTCTTATAACAATAATCGACAGAATGTGAATGGAATAATATTCTGGCGATGCTCAAAAGAGAGGTCAACAAAAGGTCGAGGCAATCTGAAAAGTAAAAATTGAAAGGTTTTAAGTGTGAGTGTTCATCAATGAAGTGCTCTAAACGAACCACGGTTGCTGTTTACAAACAATTTTCAAAATGCTATAAAGCAAGTTCAAGAAAACGATATCGCGGCTAAAGATAATGCAGTGTTTGTTCAGAAGGACTTATCAAAAAGTATTGTTAGGACAGTTGTCAACGTACAATAAACCTTCAACACTATCAAAGTCGACAAACACTATGAATAAAGTGGTATTGCAAGAGGATCAAAAAGGACTATATAGTAATAGTGATAATGGTCATAATGATAATGATAATAATGATCATGGTGATGATAATGATGATGATAATGGTAATGCTTTGTTTACACCTAAAAATTCATTTGTTAAATTTGTATACTGGAACAAACCAAGTAAGGTAATTCAACGGCCTCGATACTTGCATGCTTTACAACAAGCTGGGCATACCGGTCACGATTGGGAAATCAAAGAAATTGAACAAGAGCTTCGACGTGCAGAAATTATTGTGTAATGGGTCTACCACTTTGCAACCACTTTAACCCCCACTCTTGGTTCTTATATTTGCTTTCACTTCTACCTGAAATCTTTGGATCCATATTTGCTCTCACATTAAACTATTATTCTTATTACCAAGTTGACTTTACTAGAGCGTCTATGCTTGACAGTTGACATGGAAGTATCAGTGACTAGGTATGGTAAGCCTTACGCATACTATAAAGGATATTCATATATTGTGCAACGAACCAATAAAAATGGAACTCTTATTTGGCGTTCTTCAAAGCGACGTTCCAAACATTGTCGTGGAGACGTAAAAAGTAAAAATAGTGAGGTTTGAAGTGTCAGGGATCATCAATGTAGTGTACTGCATGAAACACAGTTGCCGTCGACAAAAATCAAGAAAACCATATTGCTACTCAAAATAGTGGATTGTTTAATGAGCAACGTTTATCCCCTGTTCTAAAAGTTATGTTTAATCCATCTTCCACGTCGCAAGATCCATCAACATCACAAACTATGCAAGAGGTAGTGTTGTAGTTGTCGTTTTAAATAGTGGAACAACTAGGTCATCTGCTCTTGATATGCAAGAGGATCAAAATGACTAAATAGTAATAACAATAAGGTTTTTATGCCTATACAACCATTGTGGCTTCCCCAGTTTTCGAAAACAACAGTGAATGGACATTGCTATAAAATGATCTACAACAAGCCTTGTGTTTAAAACTATAGCAGACTATTGTAAAGAGAGAAAGGCTTGTATTCAGTGTGCATTTATTTTCTTAATCATGTATACTCTGCAATGTTAAATATACTAACTTTGTATAAAATAAAACAGCATTGTACCATCATTTTGCATTTATTTACAAACTTCATATACATGTTTTTGGTTTCATGATAATATTTTGAAGACAATACTAAACACTAAAACATTATTGTTCTATATACATATTTTTTTCTTTCAGTCAATTGTCATTATTATTATTATTTGACATTTGTTTTTTATTTAATTAAAACGAACCATGCACCTATTGTTTTTAAAACCTTCATAAATTAAGTGTACAGGTTGCTCAGCATTATTGACTTCATCAAAAACACTCTCCGACATATCATTAAACCGTATAGGCAGAAATGTCTCAAAGTTTTCACATACACAAAGTACACGATCACCATATGCTGTTTTCAATATCCGAATCTTGATAATGCGGAATGGAATATATGTTGGCAATTCACTGAGCTTCTTTGTCTCTAAGCCACACGATTGTCCCACAGCATTCAAAACATTCATTGTAGTAGTCTATAAACAAAACAAAAGCATATATATTACACTCTGAAACAGCTTTAATAATATTGTGCAATTAGGGATTTTGCACCATGCATGGCTAATAAATTATACTAGTTATGCAAGAAATGCCCTAACTGTAGCAGATACTACTTTTCTGCATATAGCACAAGTGTTAAGTTCTAATGCACACTTGACACATGCTTTCAAGTATCCACAAGGCAAAAAATACAACACCTAGTTCATCTTGATAACAAATTTTACATATTGGTCACACTTTTGTATCTGTTCGTAAGACAAGTCTTTTCTTTCAGCCTCATATATTTTCTCCACGTGTTCTAACTTTAAAGGCACTTTTATGTCTTGTGCTTCAATCACGTTTTCTTTACGAATAGTGTTCACAAATTCCTGACCTTTAAGCAACACCATGTGTTTACAGTTAGGTAACCAACGAGCGTGTTGCACAAAAGGGTCATCAGTCATTTGCCAATCCTTTAAGCAAATCCACAATAAAACATATTGTGTTATCCCCTTCACCAGTATTACAAAAATCCAGCTTCACTTAGCTGTTTGGTAAGGTGTTTGAATATTAATGGCCAAACATTTTTATAAGATTCTAAACGTTTTTCAACAGAGCTGTACTCTGGGTGTGCTAGTGCTTTAGCCTTGCAAACTCCCAATTTTTCAAAAGCACACGCCAATTCAACACTGCCTATGGCATATGGACCACATATATCGACATTACCGTTGTTGACTGGTAATACATCGTTATTATTATTAGTTATTTGTGATTCAGCAACGTATGAAGTAGCCAATGGCCTTGTGGTTCGGTAAAAGGGATACACGGGTAGGTTACCCACTTGTTTTCCAAGCATGTAAGGACAACAAGTAGACATCGCAAATGGTCTTTAAAAGGATCATCCCCTTCTTCCCACTGTTAAAGTTCAATACGACAAAACACACAGCGCACCACTTCTTCTCGGTTCAAGTAAAAAAAAAAAGGCTTTTGCAAGTTTATGTGTTGACAAAAAGCCTACAGGCCAGGATTCAAATGTTAACCAACGATCATGTTCTGATTTTAAATTTAACCCACGTGGTAAACCAACTTGCTCACTTGTCGTATTAGATACTAACGCCATGTGTTATAATAAAACTTTTTCTTATTGTAAGTTATTAACGTTGCACAAGAGCACAGAGTACTTTTAAGCATAATGCATGCTTTTTCACTGTCTGTTCATTATGTTAATGGCACATGAAGACACCTAAAAGCAAACAAAATAACCCATCAATCAATCAATATTTGTAATTAAACTTTAACGTTAATTGGCATTAAATTAAAAAAAACATCAAAAAAATATTTAAAAAAATAAACTGTATGTCTGCACTAACAGTAACCCATATACTTTTTTTTATAAAGCTGCAGTCATATACATTTATACATTTCCCTTTAACCAATATATAAACAAAAATAAATATCATATCATTTTGTTCAGATTATCTTGTTCAAACCTGTGGATATTTATTGACTCCATAGGAAACCACCCATAATTATTTATTTTTTTTGAAAACCCACCATAGCCTCGTATTTTTCCCAGTCAACAACCAATATAGTGTTGTACCGTTTGTCAATACATGGCCATTATTCAAGAAAGCAATCATTGTCCCAGTCATGCACAGGTAATGCATTTTTTGTCTACGAGTTTTCAGTAGTGGTAAAATGGAATAGCATTTTTAAGTTAGACTTACCTGAGTTTCCAATAGTTCACTGCCTGGAAACAATGGTTGCACTCTACTGCGTCTCAAGTTTTCAGCAACTGCTACGGCGGTAAGGCTTTTCTTTCCAAGTTTCTAAAAATAAATAAAATAAACCGCTATAAATACCTAAATTCAGGTTAATACATTTCATAAAATAAAATATGAAACAAAAACAAGTTAGTTTAAAAAAATAATCTCACCTTCACTTGCAGTGGCTTGTTGCTATTTCCTTCTAGTTTGCTCAAAAGTGTAATGGTTTCTTCTCTCTCAGACATGTAAGGTATACCGGTTATCTGCAAACAAACAAATAAATAGAATCATTAATTACCTAATCAATAACTATAAATTTAAGGTTCATTAGCATGATATCATTAAAATAATTATTCATATGTACTTACCAAAAACAAAAGGATTTTATTCCAAAGTTCAGTTCAGAGCTCTACTCTATACGTCCGTTTTCTAAAATGGCAAGTGCATGAATAACACAATCGTTATCAGTCTGCTAAGCAACAGGGAGAGTTGCATTTTCTCAGCGTTTTGACCTTGAACTAAGTTCTGTCTCGCACGTGTTCCCACGCCTCTCCACATTCCTTAAGTTTTATAAAATTTGTGTACCTTATACTAGTTTCATGTCTTTAATAAAGAACCAAAACGGCTGCCTCTTATACTTCGCTAGTACGACTGTCTAGGAACCAACATGGCGGTCTCTGTTTAAACGCCCAGACCTGCTAGCCTCTACCGAGTCTGTTTAAACGAAAGACCTGCTAGTCTCTACCAGCCAAGTAACCTGACCCTTTACTTCCTGCCCACGTAGATATTCTTGTGTTATCAGCAGTCGCTCTGACAAGGCCTGGTCAGGTCGTGTATTCAGTCTCCAGCGAGCAGGACTCTGTGTCTTATTATTATTATTATTATTAAACATTTTACTGTAATAATAATAATAATCATTAGCAAGCGGCCATCCTCAATACATGACCATGTTAACCACATACTTTCACCACGTCCAAGAACCACTTGGTCATATCCTACAACCGTCTGCTGTGTCAGAGAGCGTTCTCGCTCATCACCGTTGACTAAAACGTTAAACATCCCCTTCAGGGATTAAAAAAATCCTAGCACACAATTTCAAATATTTGCCTCCATCCGTCATAGGAAATATCACTAAACCAACCGTCATAAGCTGCCCCGCCATTCCGCCAAAATAGCAATTCATTTCTTCTGGGCATGGTCACTGTGCTTGACAACAGGCTCGTTGAGACACATAACAGCAGTACCGGCTCTCTCAACGCCCACTCATAAATTAAAATTTAAACAGGTAAAAAAATAGGGCATTAGGCCCTTTTGACAAAAATCAAAAAATCTATTCAAAAACAGGGCATCATCCCAAATCCAACGACCCATCATACAAATCCGTAGCCTTTTTAGTTCGAAAAATATTAACAAAAAGTGCACTTAGGCCCTTTTGACAAAAATAAAAACTACATTCAAAAACGGGGCGTTATCCCAAATCCAACGACCCATCATACAAATCCGTAGCCTGTTTAGTTCGCAAAATATTAACAAAAGTGCACTTTGGCCCTTTTGACAAAAATCAAAACTACATTCAAAAACGGAGTGTTATCCCAAATCCAACGAACCCTCATACAAGTCCGTAGCCTTCTTAGTTCGCAAAATATTAACAAAAGTGCACTTAGCCCCTTTTGACAGAAATCAAAACTGCATTCAAAAACAGGGCGTTATCCCAAATCCAACGACCCATCATACAAGTCCGTAGCCTTCTTAGTTCGCAAAATATTAACAAAAGTGCACTTAGGCTCTTTTGACAAAAATCAAAACTATATTAAAAAACGGCGCGTTATCCCAAATCCAACGACCCATCATACAAGTCCATAGCCTTCTAAGTTCGTAAGATATTAAAAAGCACAAGACCTATTAGTTTTCATTCTTTTGGAAAAATTAAAAAAGAATAATTATGATAACTCATACATACATAATTATTTAAATGCCGACCCTCTTACAAAATCCCCAAGTGCGCATGCGTAAAAAAACAAAATCGAAATGTTGACTCATAGCAGCATCCAGCAATACGCATGTGCTATATGAGCAACAACGTTTAAGTTCATACTGGTATCGCCCCTCATATCTGTTGCATTTGTAAAGTGAATTTTACAAAAAAATAAAAACAATTTCACCCCCTAGTAGGGGTAGGTTTTATTTTGGGGTTGAAATAAGTTACCCATTGGAAAGAGGGCGTCACCCCGAGTCCAACGATATGTCGCATGCCAAAATCGGACCATGGGTTCGAGTGATATCGACTTTACCCCTGAATGTATTGCGGGTTAGTATGTGACGTCAGAGGGAGAGGTGGATGGGGGAGTGATTAGAACTCCTAATAGCCCCCTACTGCTGACTATTACTTAAGCTCCTTACAGGATCATTTTACATCGTAGGAAATTCACAGATGTGCATGCACCCTCCAAGCAGGGCTCGGCTTGACGACGTTGTACGCAACTCACGCACTGGTCCGAGTGCGGTGTTCACACTTTAAATTTCCTACGCGATTTCATTCAAGATATCTCTTTCCACTTCATTTCTTTCACTTCATATCTCAGCGGAAATTCCTTTCTTTATTTTTATTCACTGTTAGCAAAACAATGTCAATATTTTAATGAAACTTTCAAGTCTGCCAAATAGGCAACACAAATTATGTCAACAATGCAATATGGGATGTAGACAGATACAGAGAACTATCTGCTATGAACTGACTGTATAACAAACCACCCCACCCTCTTGCCACGCCCTCCACCCCCTAGTAAGGCACAATTTCACTCACACTCCCATCTACGAAGAAGAACAGAAGAAACGAAGGGCGATACGAAGAATCAAAGGCAAATTACACATCGAAAAAAGGACAGAAGAGGAAGAAGAAGAAGAAAAGAAGAAAATAAAAGTTCCCACCCCCACGTCTAGTCCAATAATCGAGGACGATTATTAAAACAGGGAGGAGACTTGTTACAGCCCCAGGGCTGCGCCTATACCTACATACAAGCTACTTAGACGGGAATAACGGCATAGCAACACGACTGCAAGGGCAGCAGCAGGCCATAGCCCTAAAGTCCACCAGCTAGCAGGCTAGACAGGACACAACGGACATTACACTTTCAAATAACGCTGAATAGACTGACACCGCACAATTTCCCTATAAATAGGAGGTGCGAGCAGGCGCCGCCCTCTCTGACTTACCGAAGGCGCTCTCTTCTTTACCGAAGGCGCTCTCTTGCTTACCGCACGCGCCGCTCTCTTCTTTGACGGACGAGTCCATTACGCTCCTTTGAGCCGTGCTACTTATTGAGTATAAGTTGTGAAACATTTCTTATTGAGTGTAGAAAAATATGTGTATTTATGGAATTTTGCGAACTGTGGAGTTTGCGCAATTGTTTGAGAACATTTTATTTTACCTGGAAAGTTCTACACTGATACGAGGCAGCTCAAATATTGTTCACAATTATTGGTTGTACGGCGTCAATTAATTGAAGGAGGCTTTAAGAGCACTATTACTCCGATAAAATCAGGTATAAGTAACAGTGATTTAAACGTGAAGTTGAGTACACGTTTGAAGCGCACGAGAAATACTATTCACAGTGCTAAATTACTAGAATCTGTGCTATATCTGAAAGGAGTGCATTTATACACTACTATTGAACAAGTGAAGGAGCTATTTTACAATTATTATGAAATTTCACACTATAGATAAGATTATTACAACCAATATTATGAGCAACCAAATTCAACATCAGAGGAAGAGAGAAGGGTCTCCCATAAGTCCAACCCCTCGTCCACGTCGTGGGAGACGGGCAACGGCACAAAGTAGGGGATTGCCTGTATGGGCGAAGTACAGGGCGGACTTCGTGCGCCCCGGTACCGTTACGGTAGCTGTGAAGGTCCTACAGGAACCCTGAAAAGTGACGGCTAACGGGGCTCTGGTGAAGCTACGATAGGCCCAGCAAGCCAGTAGTGGATGAAACCAAATGCTTTCAAAAATGGAACGAGCCTCGGACATGATAGATTTAATAGACGACGACACGGCCGTACACACGGACTAAAATTTGGAATTTTAAACCTCAGAACGCTGACGGGGAAGGTGGAGGAGATAGTGGATATGATGGAAAGAAGGAAGTTGGATTTATTGGGATTGGCAGAAACAAAGTGGAAAGGGGAAGGAAGGAGGGAACTGAGAAAAGGCTATAGACTGTACTGGAGTGGGTACGAAGAGGGAAGGAGGAGAGGAATGGAGTGGGAGTAGTAGTACGAGATGGTTTAAAAGAAGAAGTGAGAAGAATAAGTGATGGGATGATGAAAGTGAAAGTAGCACTGAGGGGAGAGACCGTAGAAATAGTGCAAGTGTATGCTCCACAAGTAAGCTGCGCCTCTGAAGAGAAGGAGGAGTTTGAAGAGGAATTGCAGAAGCAGCTGGTAGGAAGAAATATGATTGTTATGGGGGATCCCAATGCCCATGTAGGAAGAGAAAGACAAGGTTATGAGAGTGTTCTAGGACCAGAGGGTTGGGGCGGAAGAAATGAGGAAGGAAAGAGACTGTTGGACTTCTGCCAGAGGAACAGCCTGCTAGTTGGGAACTCCTGGTTTAAGAAAAGAGAGAGCCACACAATCACATGGTACAGTGATGACTTGACCAGGAAGTCGGAGGTCGACTATATACTCTATGAGAAAGAACTAAATAAGAACATCACGGACACCAAGGTTATACCATCGGAGAACCTGGATAGCGACCATCGATTGCTGGTAATGAACCTGAGAGGGAGTAAGGAGAAGAAAGGGACTGAGAACCAGGAATGACGTATAAGGATATGGAAACTGAAAGAAGGGGATAGAAGGGTCGAGTACCTCAAAATGGTAAAGGAAAGAATTCCAACAGATGAAGAAAGAGGGGTGGAAGAGGAATGGGCTAGATTTAAGAAGACACTAGTAGGTGCAGCAGAAGCAGTATGTGGGAGGACAAGTAGTAAGAAGAGGTGGATGGAAACACCATGGTGGAATGAGAAGACAAAAGATATAGTAAGGGAAAAGAATAGAGCCTTTAGGAGGTGGTATCGAAATAGGGGTAGAGACAAGGGAAGAGTACCAGGAAAGAAAGAAGGAGGCGAAGAGAGTAGTGGCTGAGGAGAGAAGAAAGTGGATGGAAGAGTGGACAAAGATGATGAAGGAGGATAGTGAAGATACAAAAAAGGTCCTGTATGGGATGGTAAAAAATAAGAGGCGGAAGGATCCTACGGATTATGTTAGAATGGTGAACAAAAGGGGACAAGAGATAGAAAATAGGGAACAACTGAAGAAAATGTGGAAAGAATATTTTGAAGAACTTCTGAACCCAAATGGAAAAGATGGTGAGGAGGTAGAAATCGGGGAAGAGGAAGATGAACTGCAAACAGAAAGGGACTTAACATGGAAAGAAGTGGAAGATGCAGTGAACAAGATGAAAGGAGGGAAGGCACCGGGTGTGGATGAGTTGAGTGTTCAGATGGTGAGAGCAGCTGGAGAGGAGGGGATACAGTGGTTGTACCGAGTGATGAGGAGAGCATGGAAGGAAAGGAAGACCCCAGAGGACTGGAAAAAAGGAATAATTGTCCCGATCTTCAAGAAAGGTAGTAGAACAGATTGCAGAAGCTTTCGGGGAATAACACTGATGGGTCATTGTGCAAAGACCTTCGAGAAAGTTTTGGAAAAGAGAATTAGGACAAGGATAGAAGGAGGGATGAGGGAAGAACAACATGGCTTCAGAGCAGGAAGGTCCACAGTGGATTTGATTTTTGCTGTAAGGCAGTTACAAGAACAGCACTATGAGTATGGAACAGATCTACTGATGGCCTTCCTGGACATTGAGAAAGCGTATGACAGTGCATGCAGAAACAAAGTATGGAAGTCCCTGGAGGATAGAGGAGTAGAGAAATGGACTATGAAGAGGATAAAGGAGATGTATAAGGGAAGCGTGAGCTGTGTGAAAGTGGGAGGAGAGAGATCGGACTGGTTGGAACTGAGAAACGGCCTGAAACAAGGAAGTGCACTATCACCGTTACTTTTCATTGTGGTAATGGATGACATATTGACCCGAATGGCACACGTAATTGGGGAAGGAAAGATGAAAGCAATGGTGTTTGCAGATGATTTGGGGAAACAAGGAGGAGGAGGTACAGGAACATTTGTACGTGTGGGAAGGAATAATACAAGGATATGGGATGAAATTTAGCATAAATAAGAGTGAGATGGTGATCACAACAAGGAAGAAGGAAAGAACCACAACGGGAATAACAATTGATGGGGAACAGCTGAAGAAAGTGTAGAGTTTCAAGTATCTGGGAAGCCTGATACATCATAATGGAAGAAACAATAGAGAAATAAATGAGCGGGGGATGCAGGCAGAAGCATTTCGGAGGAGTGTGAGAAGCAAGTTATGGAGCAAGGATGTCCCTCAGAACAGCAAAAAGATCATATATCGGACGTACTATGTCCCTATCCTGACGTATGCCTCGGAGACCTGGGTTATGAAAGGAAGGGAGAAGAGCAAAATACAGGCCAGTGAGATGAGGTTCTTGAGAAGCAGTATTGGAGCTACAAAGATGGACAGAATAAGAAATGAGTGGACCAGAGAATTAATGAAGGACGAACCATTACAGGATGGTATAGAGAAATCTAGACTTAGATGGTATGGACATGTAAAACGAATGGAGGAGAAGAGGATACCCAGGAGAGTACACGAGACGAAGTGGGAAGGAAAGAGATCGAGAGGAAGACCGAGAGACAGGTGGCTGAAGGGGGAGGAAGAAAGCGTGAAGAAGAGAGGAGAAGACTGGACAAGGGTGGAGGCTGAGAGATGGTGGGAAGACAGAAGACGTTGGAGAGGCTTGTGTTCCAAACAGACCCGGCCAGTGGCTGGAAACTGTGCAAGATGATGATGAGGAAGAGAGAAGGAGATTTCCTAAAAATTCTCCCAAATCCAATTCAAGCCTGGAAGGCAAGTTCAACAAAAATTCAAAGGACCGGCTTCTGGAAATGGAAATGCTGAATTGTAATATAACAGCTGTGGAGTGTAATCCAGGAGGCGGTGCTCCAGTGACCGTGAAAACTTGTTTGAGGTGTAGATGTTAAGAGTTTTTTTATACTGTTCTGAAATGTACCCGTGTAAAGGCTAGGGAGAGTCGATAAGTCGGTTAATTGGTTTGTAAATAACTATTTCTTAGTAGTTAGACAGTATTAATTTACATTTATTCTAAAAGGGAACCTGTATTTAAGTGGCAATTAATTGCAGCTAAAGGGGCTTTGTTAACCTACTTGCAATTAGCTTAAAATAAAATAATTATTCTCCAATAAAGTTTAGGCTCTATGATAAATACATTATTTGAGCTCAGGTTTTTATCTGAATTGGTTGGTGATTTGCAGTACAATCGAACTTTCCTTTTCATTAATTAACCTGTATTTTGAGCTAACTCCATCCAATCCTTACCTATTGCCCTGAGAGTAACCTTCTCATATTGTGACTCGCTCAAGGCTATGTCTGTAGTGGTGTGAGTTTGTTGTGATGGGATTTCATTAGGGTTGATTTTGGCCTTCAGCTCTGTGGTATCTTGGAGAAATAGGGGCACAATATCAATAATTCCCCTATAAGAATAAGACCTGAAGGTTAAATGTAAATCGTAGAAAAGGGGATATTTATTATCAATGGGAATGAATGTACATAATCAGCACATTGCGCGAAAAAGAAAAAATGATCCTCGCCTTAATGCAGCACAACTGCAGAGAGAATGCACCTAAATTAATATGTTGAGCAAGATTACGAAGGCAACTCTGAAAAAGTAGAAAAATTTGCCCTTTTTATATATCCCCCTGATCTTTTCCATTGAAAGCTCTCCAGTTCACAAAAGGAAAAGATATTCCATGTCATGTACTAAATAGCCTTTTGTACACGACCTGTCTCCACGAATACCATTAATTTGAGAAGTAATGTGCTGTATATATTACTTTCAGTATATGCGATTAAGACTCTTCCAATGACATGACACCTTTCTGTCATTGAAACTCATTTTCGGAGAGTCTAATGCACGTGCCCAATGATTTACGAGAAGTAAGCCACACAATTTAGTGTCATAAGATAATGTTCATATAACAGCCCTTCAATCTCGTCCATGAGAATACAGTAACGTCTTCATACAAAAATACAAACTTTACAACAGGCAACTAAAACAACGTGATTGGCACCATATAATGTACCCTTCACCAATTAAGATATCCTGCATTACTTCAGTGAATAGACCAACGGCATACACATAGGGAGGTTATTGGTTTGAGTCTAGCACTAGTCTGATAATATAATGCTTTAGCATTAAACTCGACTTCTTGTAATTTCCGTACCTTACACAACCTAACACCAGAGAGCTTCCTTTCGACATCACAACGGTCTGAATACACAATTCTGTAATCCTTAAATAGCATTGGTGAGGAGAAGAAGATGGTGATCAGGACATGTCCTATAAAGAGTGCAACAAGTAGTAACCCAATAAGGTTCTTACCTGTTTGAAATCTCCACCACTCGCTAAAGATGGAGTTTCTGTTTTGATGCATGGAACAAACTCTGGTATGAAGAATTCTTCTATCTTAACATCCTCAGTGAGATCAGCATCATCCTGCAGAGAAATGTCTTGCTTCACAAACATGTTCCTTTGCATAGATGGAATTGAATCTTCAAAGTTTTCTATTACTTTGAATACCTTCCAACCATAATGCGACATACAAGACCTACAGTAGATCAAAAATTTGAACCGAATAGTACTTCTGATTTCAGAGTTAACATCCCAGACTTAGGTAACTTCGTCTGTTCATCTCCATCGATTTATTTATTGTCCACGTTCGTGTGTTCATGAACAGCGCCAAGATCTAAATTTCAGGCCAGACCACGTGACAACACTGAGTCATTCTCCGAGATTGTAAGCAGAGTACAATTATGAAGACAGGACACGGAAAAAACTACTTGTGAGAACTGTGAAAGGATCGAGCGAGCCATGTAATTCATCAGAAACACAATATCAGAATGAATATTATAAAGATTGAAGAAACGGACATTACAATAAATTGAGTTAGATATTTACCGTACATTGCAAGGAAATACTTCGAACAACCCGGAAGAAAATAGGAAGGGGAACAAGCTAATTGGTTACAGAGCGGAGGAGCCGGAAATGCTACTCTACGCACAAAACAGAACTTGTCGAACGCCAGAGTGGGTGGATACGAGCAACGAACCCCATGGTAATCTACGGTGTATAGAATTGAGTATTAGTGAAATAGAGTGCACATATTTTTTTATTGCGAGTGGAATACGCTAAAAATACGCGATCGATGATTTAATACACAGATTTGTGTATTTATTGAATTTTGCGAACTGTCGAGTGCAAGGTTAATGTGCGATAGTTTAAGTACATGTTATAAAACTGGAAAGTGCTACACCGACAAGGTTGAGCTCAAATATTGTTTAGATGTACTTGCTGTACTCCGTAATTTAATTGTAGGACGCTTTGAAAGCACGATTACTCAAATAAAATGTGATATAAGTGACAGAGAATTAAACAAGAAGTTGGGCAGGTGAGAGAAGTGAACGAGAGAAATTATTGTAAGTGCTGCAATGCTAGAATCTGTGATAAATCTGAAAGCAGATAATTTATTTACTACAAGTGTAGAAGATCTGACACAATTATTATGAAATTTCACACCATACGGAAGATGATTCCAACCAACACCATGAGCCACTCAATCCGTCATGAGAGGAAGGAGGTCATCATGGCAAATCCAATCAAGCCTGGAAAGCGAGTTCAACCAAAAGCAAAGGACCGGCTTCAGGAAATGGATATGCTGAATTGAGATATAACAGATGTTGAGTATAATTTAGGAGGCGGTGCTCCAGTGTCCGTGAAAACTTGTTTGAGGTGCAGGTGTTAAAGAGTGTTTTATACTGTTTTGAAATGCAACCTTGTAATTCTAGAGAGAGGACAAGTAGGTGAAATAGTTTGTAAATATTCCTTCCTTAGAATGAAGACTATCTAGGTTATTCTAACTCTCTTTTTAATGAAACATGTATTGTAGTGCAGTTATTTGCAGATAAATATATTTTAATCCTCATTATGAACTTAAAATACATTCATATATCCCAATAAAGTGTAGGCTAGGGATCTTTAATGAATACATTATCTGAGGAAACGCTATTATCTGAAATGGTTGGTGATATCCAGTACATTAGAACTTTCCTTTTCATTAATTAACGTATATTTTAAGCTAATATCATAACTCCACCCAATCCTTACCTGATGACCTGAGAGCTGTAACTAGCTGAAGGCTATTTCTGTGGTGTTATGTGTTTATGATTGGATTTCACGAGGGTTGCTTTTTGCCTTTGGCTCTGTAGCATATTGGAGAAATACGAGGGCAAAATAAATAATTCTCCTATGAGAATAAACCCTGAGAACTGAATGAAAATGGAAATGAGAGGGATAATTTTATGGTCAATGGGATTGTACAAAATCAGCACATTGCGGGAAAATGAGTAAGTCGACCCTTGCATTGATGCTGCACAACTGCTCAGAGAATGCACGGAATTAATATATTGAGCAACATTACGAAGCCAACTCTGAACAAGTAGAAGTAATTAGCCTATTGTCGTATTTCCCTCGGGTCTTTTCCGATGGAAGGAGTCAGAAGCACGCCAGTCTAAAGCACGTGATCGTCTGCAACCAATAAGAAAATTGAATTTACAGTAATTGTGAAAGTTTCTCATTACTAATTACTGGACATTATGGAAGCATTTTACCAGTATGATACAAAATTGTACTACAGGGTTACCCATGTATTTATTTAACGAGATAGAAGACTCATTCAAGCAAAATATGGATAGATCGAGTATCCCGCCTAATTTACGAGCGAGATTTTTCTGCTGACGCCAAATTTTAGTCAAAGGTGGGGGATTGCGGACATGATTCGAGCCTTATTCTTTTTGAGACATCGAGGTGGTCGGACGTGTTATTCCGCGGTCTCAACAGTGCGACGGGAATAATATAATTGATATCGGGAAATGAAGCAACACATCGGGCGAAGTGAATGCCTGTGTTCGCGCTAGTGTGAGTGATTTTATATGAGGACCTGATATAGTTTCAACTGGCAACAATAGAGAAAGACTTAGTAAAATTTAGAGAAGTAGTCACATAGGAATTAGGATTTTTGGATGTATCAGGATTTTTATATTTTCGATATTGAGGTAGAATAATTTTAGATTTGAGGTCTCAGACCTTATTTTCGACATTTTCGGATTTCTAATTAGCATTGTGGATATTTTTATATATTTTTTATTTTTAAATATAATTTTAGGCTGACGATCATTACTTTGATCGATGTCAGGATTTTTCTCATGGAAAAGTCGAGAGATTTACAAGGCTGATGAAGGGCATCACTTACTGCAGGATGACCTGGCCGCGGAATGTCGGTCACATTTTGTCGTCCTTCATTGAAGGCCTTGATCCACCATGCTTCAGTGCGGTATGCCTCTTGCAATCCTTCGTAACACTGCTATGCATTGCGACCTCTAGAGCATTCAACTTTCAACCAGCTCATTTGATCTTGCTTCGAAATCCTTGCAGCTGTATTCCACGATCGCGCGCTCAAAACTGCGATCTTGTTACTGTTGCAGCCCACATGCATGGCGAGTACAGGACGAGTTCATTCACGCTGAGGGAAGGTGGGTATCTAAGCTACCTCAGCTATACATTATATTGCCTTGCTATGTTTCAAGGCATGGTTACAGCACAGTTGCCACTGTTAAAAAAAACAACCCATTCCGTTTAAATTCATTAATATTGCTTAGCCACCATGTTAGCTTTGTACGTGACAGGTATTTAATAGTCACGTAGGTGATGCTATCATGATATTTTATATCACCGTACAAATTATCAGGGTGATGACTGCAGCAGTTTCGGAGATAAAAAATAACGGTTTTGCATGGTTGCCTTATTGGATTGGTGAAACGTGTTAAAATTTAAAAGGCAGGTTCCCAGTCGGACGAGGTAGTAGTACATTATAACCAAGTTTAATATGATGAAAGTAGGATACAAATGTCTTCTAACTTTTGACACGATAAACATAAATAAGAAAAGTTCAAAGAATACCCATAATCATCGAAGAATACGGAACTCAGAAGGGAGGAGTTGAGCCAGACATGGAGCAGCCCATGTGCCTTCTCATATCCTCCACAACCTACTGCACTTCTTCAACCATTCCCTTAGCACCTAAATGGCTACAACACTTACTGGGGAATGTGCCTGCAGTACAAGGGAACACTTCCCTCTCTCTCTGACACATATCACCCTCCCCACAGGCCTAAGTGCATTTCGAAAAAAAACATAATAATAATAATAATAATAATAATAATTGTTACGTGCAATGCCCGTACCAACGTTTTTAAATATATATCTCCCCTATATGTGACTTCCCGACCTTTGAAACGAGCGCCTGATGGCTTGGTTCCGATTATGAACACGAGATGGCAGCTTCTATCGGACTTCGGCGCTTCTAGCCGTGGTTCCTTCTTCACCGCTAGAGTGTGTTTGTGGTGCCTTCCAAACTCGTCCTAATCTAGTAATATTTGAAGGCTATTATATTCTACGTTATGGAACAAAAACCTGTATATACATGATACCGCCAAATTAATTACTTAATAATCACATTGTTGCTTGATCTGTCATGCTGTGATTGGACAATTACATTAACATGAATGCAGTGCGGTATTTGACTTGTGATTCTCCGCCATCTTGTGAGCTTTATAGTCTGTCGTCAAGAAATCAACAAGCTAGTTGGTCGAAAGAGTATCTCTCCGTGTGCAGAGGGCCGTGGCCCCTAGCCGCTACGAAATGTGGATAAATGCAAAAAGGAATTGCATGAGCTCTTAAGGCTGTATTTAGCCTTTTCGCATTGAAGATTGAGAATGAAAGTGATATATTATCGCAACTCGATGCAAACCAGTGCTTGTGACCCAAACGAAGCATGTGCTGGGTGGGCCATTTTCAGGCAATCTAGTGCCGGATAACGTTATTTGGTTTGTGTGTTAATTATTTTATTTTTATTGTGTCTCCACAGAGAAGTTTTAAGGTACGTTATTAATTTTTATATATTTTGTTATGGAGCTCCGATATTGGCCTTATATTAATGTTTTAATTCTGTATTTTGTTTCACCTGGTAGGCCTAATTTTTCTCCTTTACTAATGTTACCAGATATGTAAATTTTTATTGTTTTCTTCGTACCTTTGGAGACCCGCTTCTAGTTTATTTAACGTTGTGAATTTTTATTTATTTAGTTTTTGGGTAGTCTTTGGGATTGCCCTATTATTAATTTAATTTACGATCCGTTGCTCCCTAAATTGTTTCATGTCAATAGTGTTAAGGCGTAATTCTTTCCTTCCCTTTTGTTCTCTCTGGTGATTTTAAATCAATTTTATGCTAATTGTTAGCCGTAATTCGATTTGACGTGCGGTCGTCTGTTTTGGTGGCCATGTTTGTTTTTGTTTTTCCCAAGTGCATTCTGGTCTTGGGAGTGCAGTCTCTTGGCGTCGAGCGGGAAACTCAAACGTGTTGTGGTGTTAGCTTAATATGTTTTATTATTAACCTTGTTGGTTTAACCTTGTGTTTTTGGTGAATGTTCCTGTGTTTTTCTCAGTCACGAATGTTGTGGATTTCTTAATTAATCATATTTTATTTTATTAATTTAATTTTAAATTTTTCGTTTTGCGTCGTGGCCTGGATCTCTGCATGTCGGGTCGGTATTGCGTTCTAGTAAATTATCAAGCCCTTTCTCATTTAATAATGCCTGTCTACTGATGTTCTTCCTTTGGGCTTAATTAATTTTTTTTTTAATTTAATGTTTTCGTTTTGGTTCAGCAAGCAAGCATGTAAAGCCTTATCTAGTTTTCTAAGATAATTGTCTTATTTTGGCCTTAAGCCACGTGCATCTTCAGAGGGTGTCTTAGCCATAGAGTTTCTTCCTTTTTTTAAATGATTTTGTTAAATTTTCATTTTTTTTGCATCCTTCTGATAATTAAATTTTATTTTAAATTTTTAAGCAACTGTTGTGGCATTATTTCGTCGGCAGCAGTTCTATTAGTTATCGGAGGGTGTCTGTAGATGAGCCTGTGCCTTCCCCTTCTCCACCTTCCTTCCACCCCTTTTGGTGCGGACCTCGGAAGACAGGTAATGATATTGGTTTTACGTCCCTTTTAACTACACTGGCTTTTAGAGACGCCGGGGTGCCGGAATTTTGTTCCGAAGGGGATCTTTAACGTGCCAGTAAATCTACGGACACGGCGCCCTCGCATTTGCGCAACCTCAAATGCCAGCTGACTGCGCCAGGATACGAACTTGCACCGAAATAAACAGCAACACAGATGTATTACTTCGGTTCCAATCTATACTTCTACACACCGCCCATTTTTGGTACCTTTCCTGAAAGATGGAATACATCTGAATATTTTACAACCATTGGTTGTTAGAGAAGTAGTGAGCAATGTCGTATTTTGCCGTACTTCTGAAAGAGCACTAGTGTCAATTATCGCCACATAGCGCCACAGGAAAACGATCGGAGTACATCAAAGAAAATTTGATAGCTCCAACACTTATTGCAGGTGATTCTTTCAATGTACTTCGCCAACACCAACGCACTTATACGGAGGCCTAATATTGTCATGACGACAACTCTTTTAAGTGGCCTAAGAGATTTTGCACTCATTACACTCCGTGACTGCAATTTGTAAGCAGTGCGAGATGTAACTATTTTCCCAATTCTGCACCAAAACACGGGTAGCGTGATGCAGCCCGCATTGCCATTCAACAATAGACTCATTTAAATATTCTAACAGTTGCACCTCAATTCCCAGCATTTCTGGGCCACTACTACAACACCGGAATATTTCCGGCACGGTTGGTTCTTGGCTCATAAGACGTGGTTTTCGGGTCCCTTTGTCTGTCTGTTATTTATACAAATCTGCACCGGTTTAGTAACCTGCCCAAATTATATGCCTATAATTTTATTTCTTGTATGGCGAGGCTTAAAATGAGCCTCGATTAGTCCTTCTACGACAAATACGATATATCGCCCATGCGCCGCACGGACTAAGTCTAGGGAAAATGAGGGCTGTCAAAATTTCTAGTAGACAGCATAACACGCAGTATTCCAAAAGTTAAGTACATACAATTAGGTTCAGATAGGTGAAAGGATGTAGATGTGTATAAACAACAGAAGCCTAATAATTAGTTAACAGATGTCGCCTACAGTTATGCATGATAATGATACCCTGTCATTAGGGGCTTGAATATTTTTGTCACTAATTACTTCCAGTGACTGTAATTAGTATCCAGCGCAAGATAATGACAATAATTTCGCTTTTTTTTAACAGAATACTGGTAGATGCGGAGTTGTGCAACTCGTTTATTTAATAGGCATAAACAAATAGACTATTCTTACAGTTACACTACTCAGGACATTATTGGTCTTTGAGGCTTAAAATCTGGTTTTCGTGTCCCTTTGTATGTTATTTATAAACGTCGGGTTCCAAAGATAAGTACCAAAAATTTGGTTCATATCGGTGAAACGGTGTAGATTTGTGCAAAGGGCCTAAATGCAAGGAATGGAGAGGTCTGAGACAGTGTTACTCGCAGGGTACCAAAGTGCAAGTATATAAAATTTGGTTTAGTTCGGTGAAACGGTGTAGATGTGTGCCAATGGTCCTAAATGCAGATAATGGACAGATCTGTCCAAAATTTAAAATGCACGGTGTTAATCGTAGGGTTTCAAAGGGTAAGTATATAATGTTTGGTTCAGATCGGTGAAACGGTGTAGATTTGTATAAATAACATACAAACAGACAAACATTGAGCTTTATATAGGCCTATATAGATTCCAAGCAGTTGTGCTGTGTGAATACACTATTATATCATGGAGAGAAGGAAGAGGACTGACACCGCAAAAATTAGAGCAAGTTATCAGGTAGGAAGAGTGAGAAAAGGGATGATTACGTACAACTATCGGAATAAGAATTAAGGAAGAGTTGACCAGGGGTAGTAAACTGAATAGATGGACAAGTAGCCAGAAGCAATATCCGGCTTTACTCAGCCCTTGTGGGTCTCAAGCAACTTCCAATTACTGTAATTGTGGCAGGTTAATATTTAGATTCTGTGTATTCACTATATAAAACATGTATTCATACAAATAATTTTAGAGAGCGTGGCACTGTACCAACTTATCCTTAAGGCCTACATCAAGAGTTGACAAATAAGCTGCCACAGGCAAAGACCATTAATTGTGTAATTGCTTAGCACAACTCTTTCCTTGACCAGAACCAGCACCAAACCAGAACCCGGTAGATTATTGAAAAAATATGATTCACTAACCTTTCATCAGGAATTGTTTATCACTGCTGGACTGGAAATATTTATAATATTGCATAAATAAAGGTTTTTATTTCTTACTGGTTCAACGACGCCCGCCATGTTTGTGGCAGACACATTGACGTCATATTACGTCGTATCACGTTTCATCACCGTTGCCAGCATGCCTGATACAAAATTCGCCACATGATACATGTTATATTGCAATTATGTGGAAAGAGAAATAATTGGCAAAACCATTGACCTGGATAATGATAATTGATGCTTGACTGGCCTCAATGTGCATGACAAATATTGGCTAACGAGGTCAGCAGGCCCGCGCTACCTAGCAATTATTGGTCTAGGCAAAACCATCAGCCAGGATAAAGATAATTGATGCCTGACAAAGACCTGTCGATTAAATTGGCCAACGCCAATTGTTTTACAATAACGGAAACGAAATAGTACTGAATGCGTGGGGTTGGCAATACTGTACATGTTACAAAAAAAAATGGCGTCAGCTGGAATTTCGTATATATAAGTCGTGATCGTATTTGGGGCGGTCAGGTGGGTTACAGACAGCGGAGGAGTAAACATCTATCACTATATCATCTCCAGATGTTTTCCCTACCATTACTACAGTTATTTTGGCTAATTTCAGTAGTTTAAGAATTTGTTACTTTCATTCTAGTCAAGGGAAGTGTTAGCAGGTATTATGTTTGTTCCATTGGTGGTCACGTTTTCAATAAATAGAAAAAGATAGGTATGATGATGATTATTGGTTAATGATTGCTGAAGCCCAAATTAACATCTTAACATTGTTTTTTGCCGATAACAATCTTGCTTTGCTGTGGCAGTCTAGCATAAAAGCAATAGGATACAAAAACAGCAGCGCATTCACTTAAGGGCTATCATATCTCAAATGCCTTATTTGATTGAGTTTAAACATCGCATGTTGTGCAGACTTCACCTTTAATATGATCCAGGGTGCCAGCAGAGTGGAACTGCAGTACCAGTTGGATCTGCTATTGTTGGGTGATCTCATAGAAAACAAGACCAAGTAATCCTTTCTTCCGAATAATATATATTGTATAAATCATTCGTATTATTATAAGAGAAGTAGCCTAATTCAGAACATTTAATTACCTGAATGTCATGTTCCTCCTTAACTGCTATCATTACGCTGTCAAATATATCGCCGGCCTCGTGCTGCAGGTTATCACAGGGCAACAGCTCATTTGAATCCTGGGAAGTTTTACCCAATGTTAAATATATAGGCACAACATGAGTACTATGTTATGTGTATCATAAGAAGTAAAAGTTAACAGATCCTGGTTAGAGCACCATTTACCCATAAGGACTGTATTATGTCACTAAACCTTCCACATCACTAATATAGCAATGTTACACCATATATACATCAGAATGCAACTTACAATATTACGGAATTCATGAGTCAAACATTCTGGCTCACTCTTGGTGAATAGTTGTTTCTCCATTATGATCAGGAAACTAGAACAGAGGCACAAATAAATCTAGATCTTACCTATACCAGAGCGCAAAATCAGTCTCATATTTAACAAATCAAATGAGGAATTTTCAGACCCTTCGAAGTTCACACTGATAACGATCGGTTACTGTATTTATTTGTCAACAACAGTAAAACATTGGGCTACAACCATGACGCACAAGATTTACTCTAAGTCATATGTTAGCAAGTTGACCGTCATGGCCAAATAATACGTCACTATTTATCATTGTATTGTACTTGAATAGGTAAAACTAATGGTGCCTGCTTGTACAGCAGGGAAATTATGAATCCTACATTCGATTTCTCTATTCCTATATACACAAGAATTTGATTTGGGGTCAGCATATTAAATACCATATTTTCAGACGATAATGTAGCATACCTTAAAACCTATCAACACGTTTAATTAAGCTATGTGAAAGAGTAAACCTAGTTTCCTGCAAGTTCAAACTAATTAATTACAGGTATTGACGCCTCGATATAAAATTTGCTCTTTTCGTTACATAACACCCAGTTCAAAATAGATACCTCACCGTCTTTAGCTAACTATTGTCGTCATATGGCTGTTCCTAGTTACACAGCCACACCTCTGTATCTTAGACAATTGTATATGGTATTGTAATTTGAGTGACATTGACAGTCTGTACTGTACCCTATTTACTCCCGCTGTAAAACACGTTACCATAACCTTCGCCGTCTACAATTCTCAAGCATTGTGTTAAGGTTTGGCAACGACGCCCATCTATCGTCTGGGAGGCCTAGCGCAAGCACATGGTAATTGCTAGCACTGTGTAAACTCATAGCTTTTGATGCCAAATGTTTCCGAAAGTACAACGGAACATAACGTCCGCTAAATCTACACACAAATATCACAAATAAAGGATACATATTATCATGCTATGACCCGGTACTGTCAATTCCCGATACGGTGAGGCTGTATTGTACCTCAATGTCCCAATGTCTGTCGTTTTCTTTTCTTGCTGCTATGCTCACTGCCGTCATTGACGCACTGGGAAAAAGTACCAAAATTATTCTTACAAACTTAGAGGCTGCCTTTGATAATAAATTCTTCAAATGTTTTCCATAGATGCACTTATCGTAGACTCAATATAAGTTTACCTCCAAGCTTAAAGCTTACAGTCTGGCAATAATGCTCCTCTGGTCCCTTAAATGTAGCATTCTAATGAAATATACCGGACCTAAAGGCACTTGCTACCTGAGTAGGCTACAGTTCACAATGCACCGGTACTACAATATTGAGGCCATGTTTTGGAACTGAATAAAGGAGTCTTCCACTAAGTCGTTTTTGGACCCTAAATGGCGGCCGCTGGCTGGAGGACCATCTTGTGGTGTTTGGACTCTGTGACAAAAAACTGTGGCAGTTGTTGTTCGTTGTTCTGTTTGAATATGTATGTGTAGTGAAAGAAATAGTTAAATAAATAATGGTTAACACTAATTCAGCGAATTAGTCCCTTAACAAAACATATGATGACCCCGACGTGATATAATACGTAAATTACGAGAAGTTACGGCAAGATACGTAAGATTTCTTTGTGAGTGAAAATCTTGGTATAGCCTAGCCTACACGACAATGGAAAAGCTTGTGAAACAACGTCAGCCAATTCGAGCTTCCTACACAAAGACATATAATGAGGCAATCCGTAATTTAACCAGCGAAATAGTTGATCTGGAATCGGCACAGAAGATGCTGATGAAATTGGAGAGGTTAAGTGCTGAACTTGCTTCGGGAAGCCTCCATGGCTTAGGCGGCAGCACGCCGGCCTCTCACTACTGGGTCCGTGGTCCAAATCCCGGTCACTCCATGTGAGATCTGTGCTGGACAAAACGGAGGCAGACAGGTTTTTCTCCGGGTACTCCGGTTTTCCCTGTCAAAATTTCATTCCAGCAACACTCTCCACTAACATTTCATTTCATCTGCCATTCATTTAATCATTGCCCCAGAGGAGTGCGTCAGGCCTCGGCAGCCGGCACAGTTCATATCCTCGCCGCTAGATGGGGGCTTCATTCATTCCATTCCTGACCCGGTCGGAGACTGGAAGCAGGCTGTGGATTTTCATTTTTTCAAGTGCTGAACTTGCTCCATTGGATGAAAAAATACTGGAACAAGCATTAGAAGAAGAGGATGATGTCTACAGCCGTGATTACGGGGCAGATGAGACTTATAGAGATAATTTAGATGAAGTAAGGTTAAAGATGACGAATATTTGCTCTAATGAGAATGTTGGTGTGGTTAGAGAACACATTTTCTGAAGCTTCATCTGCAGCTAAGAGAAACTTGAAACTTCCTAGGTTGGAACTAGCCAAGTTTGGAGGGGACGTTAAGGATTGGTTAGGATTCTGGAGCATGTTTAAGAAAATCCATGAAGATAGTGACATAGAATCAGAAGATAAATTTCTATATCTGATTCAGTGCACCAAACCTGACAGTCGCGCCAGAGAACTTCTGAACAGTTTCCCAGCCATCGCTGAAAACTATCCAAAGGTTATAGAGTGCATGAAGAATCGGTTCGGTCGTGAAGATCTCCTGACGGAGCACTACGTTAGGGAGCTTATTGGGTTAGTCATTCAGAATGTGTCGCACAACAAAGACAAATCAGGAATAGCTCTAGGTCTACTGTATGACACATTAGATAGCAAGTTAAGAGCTCTAGAATCTATAGGTGTGACAAGGGATAAGTATGGGTGCATGTTGTTCCCTCTCGTGGAATCATGCTTACCTGAAGATGTTTTAAGGACATGACTCAGAAATCAATCAGCGAATGATGAGTTGATTGGTGAACAGAAAGATAGACTAGAGGCTCTTCTAAATTTCCTCAAACGTGAAGTGGAGGGAGGTTTTGGTCTGTTCGATACGAAAAGACAAGAGGGAAGCAGAGAAAAAATGTCGACACACATTTACCAACGGCGAATTCTTTGTTCTTGGCCAAGTTTGAAGGCAAGAAGAGAAAGGGTGTGTTTTGTGGCAAATTCCACGAGAGCAAAGAATGCCACCTTGCTCAACAAATGAGTTTGGAGGAAAGGCGCAACAAGCTGGCCAAGGAAAACTGTTGTTTTGCTTGTCTTAATGTAGGACACAGAAAGAAAAATTGTAAGGCACATCTTCGTTGCCCACTGTGCACTAGTCCTCATGTTGTGATCATGTGTCATAAACTGAATACAAAGAAGGTCAAGGAGAAACCTGAATCTAAAATACAGGAAGACTGGGAAAGGCAGAGCAATATCTCCATGAACATTCAGAGTGCCACCAAGGAGGTGTTTCTACAGACGTTGTGCATCAAACTGACACATAAAGGAATTGAGAAGATGGTCCGAGCACTAATAGACAGTGGATCACAAAGATCTTACATTTTACTGTAGACTGCTGAGGAAATGGGATATAAACCTTTGAAGACCGAGATGATGATCCACAAGTTGTTTGGAGGCATTGAGACCCGTGATGACGATCATCACCTGTATGATGTGAACGTAAGCAGTTGTGATGGTTCCTTTAATACCACGTTGGAATTGATTGACCAGAAGGTAATCTGTGGGAAGATTCCAAGGTTGAAGTTCGGACCGTGGATGAAGGAAATGAAAGCAAAAAGGATATGGCTGTCTGATGTGAGAACAAATCCATCCGACGTGGAAGTCCTGCTAGGAGCTGATGTTGCGAGGAGTCTTTTGCTGAATGAAACCCATAAGCTTGAATCAGGATTGGTTGCTGTGAGGACAACGCTTGGCTGGACCGTGACTGGTGAATTGAAAGACGAAGAGGGTAGTTCCCTGGCTTTGTATTCAACTACCCTGTTCATTCAATCTGCCTCAATAACAGACCTTTGGAACTTGGAGACTTTAGGCATATCAGACCCCACGGAAAACAAATCGAGAGAAGAGATGGAAGAAGCTGCACGTCGTTACTTCCAAGAGACTGTAAAGGTTAATGCGGATAGCCGATATGAAGTTGCGTTACCTTGGTTGGAGAGCCGACAGTACTTACGGAACAACAAGGAGATAGCGGAGAAGAGATTGATCTCAGTTTCGAATAGACTGACCAAAGAAGGAGTGTTTGAGGAATATGGAAATGTGTTTCAGGAGTGGATAAATGAGGGCATAATTGAAGAGGTTCCAGAAGGAGAAAAGGAAGACCTGTGCTATTATTTACCACACCGGGGAATCTTCAAAGAAAACTCTACCACCAATGTGAGACCCGTGTTCGATGGATCCAGCAAATCGAAGGATACTCCTTCTTTAAAGGGGCTGATACACCTGGAAGTACAATTTTTTTAATTTTTTTGTTTTTGATCTTAAATGAAAGAATAGCCATCTCTTTATCTAAATCTGAAGTTTAGTAGCGAAATTTCAAATTTTCACCGTGATATTACGATTTAAATCCATGCATGTACTGAACTGTCAGCTGAGTGTTATGTGTAAGTGGAAATGTATATACAATGTTTAGAGCCATTTTCCCAAAAGTTTAATTTTTTCACACAAAAAAACACAATAACTGAAGAACTAATGGTCCAAAATGCATGAAATTTGGAATTCCCCTTGTTGGAACTAAGTTATAGAGGATGAACCTCAATTATTGAATTCCTTTGAGAAATATGCTCTGTGCATCTAAAACACAATGTGAAATTCTTAATTTTTTCAATATTCAAATAAAATACCTATAAAAGGGTAACTCATTCTTCCACTAAGTTCATAGAGGTCTATCCTGGGTAATTTAGTGTTGTCTTTAAAGAAAAAAAAAATGTTTGTGCCATTCACACTGATAGTTTTCAAGAAATGATGTTTTTAGTAAAATTCAAAAAATATTTTTTAAATATTTGAATATGCAAATTTTATTACACTTTAACATCCTGAATTTTAAAACTTGACACATCAAATGAAACCCCAGCATTTGTACTATAAGTGTACAAAGGTTAATTCAAATCCCTGTTATGGTTCCATATATATGGAGTAATTTAAAATATGCATGCATTCCAGGTGTATTAGCCCCCTTAAATGAGTGTCTCGAAAAGGGTCCTAATTTGCTACAACAAATCCCCACGCTTCTATTGACGTTTCGAAAAAATAGGATAGGAGTGATTTCCGATATTAAGAATGCTTTCCTGCAGATATATGTTCAGGTAACTGATCGTGATTTCTTCTGCTTCTTGTAGTGGAAGGATTCAAAGGATAGTGAATTGAAAGTTTTTCGACATTGCGGAGTCGTATTTGGTCTGAATTGCAGCCCATTTCTGCTGGAAGCAGTTCTTGACGTTCAATTGAAACAGAGCGTAGACTATCAAGAGACAGCAAAAAGACTGAGAAATTCCTTCTATGTAGACAATTGTATCACCTCTTTGGATAATGAGGAAGAATTGAGTACGTTTATAGAAGAATCTACTGCATTGCTGGCCAGAGCACGTTTTGATCTTCGTAACTGGGAGTACACAAGTCTAAATTCACCCGAGAGCGACTCGTCAATTCCTGAGCTAACCTCGGTATTAGGACTTCGATGGAACAGAACAGAATATGTTCTTTCTTGTGAGAAAATTGACATGTCGAAGATTGACGATAAGATCACTAGAAGAAATGTATTGGCGGCTGCTCAGAGAATCTTTGATCCTATAGGATTCACATATCCTGTATCTCTAGTACCGAAGTTGCTGTTGCAGGAAAGTTGGCGGAAGAAAGTGAGCTGGGATGAAGAAATGGAGGATGACATGAGGAAGAAGTTTGAAATTTGGCATCAAGAACTTGAGGAATTGCCTGATATTAAAGTTCCCAGACAAATGGCACGCTGCAACACACAGGAATCTTGGAGCCGTCATACGTTCTGCGACGCAAGTGGATTAGCATATGCTGCGGTTGTGTTTCTTCGTACAGAAGATGGAAAGGACACACATATAACGCTTCTTCAAGCAAAGTCTCGAGTAGCCCCGCTGAAAAAATGACTATTTCGCGGTTGGAACTCCTAGCTTGTTCAATTGGAGCTCGCCTTGCATTTTCCATAAAGGCAAGTTTAGGATTAGCAGAGCCTTCAACATATTATTGTACTGACTCCACAACAGCTCTCTGCTGGATCAAGAGGAAGGAAGTCTGGGGAACTTTTGTAGCAAATCGGGTGAAGGAAATTAAACAGTTGTCTAACCCTGATAGCTGGAATCATGTACGTGGAGTGAATAACCTGGCTGGCCTACCTTCTAGGGGTTGCTCTGCTTCCAAACTCATGACGTCGAAATGGTGGGAGGGCCCTCATTGGCTGAGATCTCCTAGTTCAGAATGGCCTCTCGACAATGCCTTGCCTGATGAAGAAAGGATAAATGAAGAGAAGAGGAAAGGAATTTTAACCGTACTAGTTTCTGTGGGACCAGAAGAAAAGTGGTCTCTGAAATACTTTTCCAAGTACTCAAAAGTTGTCAGGATGACAGCCTGGATTCTACGATTCATCCGCAACGCAGCAAAAGGGGGGCGAAGTACGTTTTTCAAAGGAACTCCAAGTCAAAGAATTGCAAGTAGCTGAAAGAAGACTGTTGAAGATCGTTACGCAAAGAGATGCTCGCCGAAAATGAGCAGTCCTTCAAAAATCTGAATGTGTTTGAAGATGAAAGAGGATTACTTCGAATAAAAACGAGGTTAATAAGGAGACCGGACGATGAATTATTCCTCACTCCAATTCTGCTACCAGCTAAACACCAGCTAGTTCGCATGATGATCATGGAGAAACATCTAGAAATGTCTCATGCTGGAGTACAAATTCTTCTCTCCACCTTGCGAGAACGGTTTTGGATTGTTAATGGTAGAAGAACAATAAGAAAGGTGATTTCGAGCTGTGTCAGGTGCAGAAGACACCAAGCAAAGGGAATTACCATCGAAGTTGCACCTTTACCAGAAGATCGGATTAGAGACGCTTCTGTCTTTCAAATTGTATAAGTTGATCTGGCTGGCCCGTTATACCTCCGAGGAGGCAAAAAGGTCTGGGTGGTGCTATTCACGTGTGCGGTTTTCAGAGCTGTGCATTTTGAACTCGTTAGGACACTTACTCCAGGGTTTCTGAAAGCATTGATGAGATTCGTCGCTCGAAGAGGGAGACCAAACATCATTTACAGTGATAATGGGACAAATTTTGTGGGAGCAGAAAATGCTTTCAGTGAAGTTGACTGGACCAAAATAAATGTTGAGGCTACGTGCATGAGAATTGTTTGGAAATTCAATCCTCCCACGGCTGCATGGTGGGGCGGGTTTTGGGAGCGTATTGTTCAAATGCTGAAGAAGTTGTTGCGACGAGTACTAGGTCGTTCCTCCTTAGACTATGAGGAACTATTAACGGTTCTGTTGGACGCAGAGGCAGTCATCAATTCTCGACCCTTTGACTTATTTGTCTGACGATAGTGATGATTTGGTAGCATTGACACCTGCAATGTTTCTTCAGGACATTCCGAGGGTGGGAGTACCCGATAATGATCATATTGATCAGCTAAACGATAGAAAAAGGTTCAGGCACATGCAGCATTTGAGGGCAAAATTGCGAAAAAGATTCAGACTAGAGTACCTAGGGCAACTTAAACCGGAAGAAGGCAAAGCAAACTCACATCGGGAATTGAAGGTGGGATAAATAGTGATCCTTGGAAGTGACAGTGCACGTAGAATGGACTGGCCTTTAGGAAGGGTGGTTTCAGTACATCCCGGAAAGCACAATGTCGTCAGAGTGGTCAAGGTGAAGACTACAAGTGGATAGCTGAAGCGGCCTGTGCAGAACATCTATCCTCTAGAAGCAACTCCGTTTACTGAGTGGCAGAGTGAAGTAGAGGTCTTGGATAAAGACCCTGGTGTTCCTGTTTCGAGCTCTGGTGTTCCTGTCGCGATCCCTGGTGCACCTATATCGAGCCTTGTTGTTCCTGTCTGACCCCCTGGTGTTCCTGTTTCGAGCTCTGGTGTTCCTGTCTCGATCCTTGGTGCACCTGTAACGAGCACTGATGTTCCTGTCTCGCCCCCTGGTGTTCCACATTTGAGTTCGACAAGGTGTGGGAGGAAGATACGAATTCCATCCCGCCTCAATTTGTAAAATTTCCTTGATCTGTAATATTTGAAGTACAGTGATTTTAATCATAGTATGATAAAAAGGTGGGAGGATGTTATGGAACTGATTAAAAGAGTCTACTATGTCGTTTTTGGACCCTAAATGGCGGCCGCTGGCTGAAGGGCCATCTTGTGGTGTTTGGACTCTGTGACAAAAGACTGTGGCAGTTGTTGTTCGTTGTTCTGTTTGAATATGTCTGTTGTATGGTTGTGTAATGAAAGAAATAGTTAACACTAATTCGGTGAATTAGTCCCACAACAAAACTGGCCACATGAAGATATAACGATATACAAAAACTAAATTACTACCGGTACGGTAGGCCCTGAAAGTCTACCTCGCTGTAGTGATCAAAACGTAATGATATACCGGTAACGAGTTATTTTAATAGTGCTGCCATAATTTGACCGACAGCCAGGCACATAACATTTCCTAGGCATCTGAAATAGTTTAATGAAATATTAGTGAAGAATTTCTTGGTTGAATTCATTGGTATGTATTGGTTACACATGCAACTTAATACGAGAAATACTCACTTCTACAACTTTCAGCAGGTCTGATTTACCTATCACGAGGAATTTCACTGGTGTTAAAATAGTCAGTACGAACTGCTTCTAGATTCTCTCTTATCAAAATAAACGATATTTAAGAACAATACTTAGCATGTGGTCTTACGTGTTTATAGAATTTACTGACTCTTCTATACGTTGCCAATTCTACCTACAGTACGGCTTGAAACTTATAGACGGCCATGCCATAACCTAAGCAGTCATGTGGCTACAAAACATTTAAATTCTTCCAACATGGACGTGTTACTGGCGTGTATTATACAATTCTTACACCAACATCTCGCCGAAATGTATATCATATTTACTAATTCCAGTGACGGAATCCCTATGAGGTACCTGTCAACTACTGATAATATGGGCCTGTGCCGTAGTTTGACTTATCGTTACGTTGCTACCAGGCACGACCTAGAGTAGGCTACATGAAAACAAGTATTGGACCCCAACATTCGAAAGAGCAAAGCGCGCATGCGTTCAATTAGTAGTTCGTACCCCACATTACACGTATTAGTCCTACGGGTACGGTATGGTTAGAAGGTCGGAAGGGGGTTAAAAGCTATTGCTTGCCGCACGCATAACGTCCACGATTGTTACCGGATTTTGATGGAATTTTCCTCTACCAGTCTGTTTCTGGGAAGCAGCAACGGAGATGCACCTACACAGTTTGTTCTCGGGGGCCAAACTTCCAAGTGGATTCCAGCTACGACGTAAACATGGACTGCCCTGAATAGAATAAGAATGGGCCATGGTAAGTGCAGAGACATGCTGTTTAAAATGAACAAGTTGCCGACAGCTGCATGTGACTGCGGACAGACCATCCACCATATTGTGAGCGAATGTGAAACGCGGGCGTACAAAGGATACCAAGAGGATTTCTTGATGGCAGCTCAAGGGGTAAATGATCTTCACATTCAGTTGTAAGGTGTCGTTTATTGTTCTTTGTTCTTCTTGTTATGTAAATGTATATATTTTATTATTATATAACTTGATTGTATTGGCCATACGCTAAATAAAACTTAAACAAATAAATGTTTTCCAATTTATTAAACAAAATGGTTGGCAGGATATATTCCCGAATATGTATGGACAACAATTCGAATTATGGTAACTATAACTGTAACTGTCGCTAAAGGGGACCGAATTTCAGTATATTAAAACTTATTTACGTTAACCATGAGTCAGGACAGACTGTCAAATCTGGCAATTTTATCTATAGAAAATAGTATTGCACAGTATTTGAGTTATTAAGAATCAATAACAAAAAATGTAAGCGATTTAGTTTTAGTTGTTTTTTTAAATTTTTTACAATTTTAAATTAATTTACGATGTAAATTTGACGTATGCATGACGTGAGCGTTGTCTGCAACATAGCAGTTGAAATAACAATTTCAAAAATATTTCTTTGTACTGTAATTGTTTCTCATCCACACTTCTACTATATTGATCTTTCGGAGATGTGAGTTACAAATAATGTAAAACTGTATGTTATATTTAGTCTCTATGTACATTTTGGTCTCCACAAGGGAGGGGGCGCCGAAATGAGATCTCGCACCCCCTGAAAACCTTGCTAGGGCCGTCTCTGCATCTGCCGTCCAAAACCTCCCTCGTCACAGGAATGTGCTGTGGTTCAAACAAGAAAACGAGCCGAATTATCGTTCGAAACTCATTGTTTTTATAGTACTCGTGAGTGCATTGACTACACCAAATGCAGCAATGCTACAAAGGAAGAATGGAAGAGCGTCACAACTAAACAATTCATCAACAACGTATGTAAAACTGCACTTGAGCGAATCTGTGAGTGGGGAAATGAAGTACCGTACTTCATAGACTGAGGGGTAGGCTATAATTGATCTTGTAGCTGCGGGGGTAAATACCACTGATAATGCTTAAGTACTTTCCAAATAAAAGGATCTAAAGCCTGGAGAAGGTGGCAAGAGAGGAGGGAGCAGGGCTGATGATGGAAGAGATGCTGCATTTGAAAATTTTTGCCACACTGTAGAAAGTAGGCCTAATGATGAGTGCCGGTACTCAAACAAACAAATACAAGAGATGTTTGCCATTTTGCATCCAACGGTTGAGCCCTATACTCACATTTATCCGAAAAGAGAAATTGTCAATCATTTTGGAGATTCTGGTTTTGTATCAGATATTCCAGGGAAAGGTTTAGTAACTTTTTGTATTAAAGAAACAACTTCACATATCTTGAATGACGAAAGGTACAGAAGCCGTTGCATTGATGGAGAGGTAGAAGAGGTAGGAATCTTGAATAATAATAATAATGTTATTGGTTTTACGTCCCTTTTAACTATAGAGGCTTTTAGAGACGCCGGGGTGACGAAATTTTGCCCGAAGGGGATCAATAACGTGCCAGTAAATCTACTGACACGGCTCATCCACTTTGCGCTCCGTCAATTTCAAGCTGACTGCACCGGCATTCGAAACTGCAACCTTTGGCTCAGCAAGCGAGAACGAAGAATATTGAAAACAGCAGCCAAATCACTCAATAAAACATCGAGGCTGACGCATATGAATGACCACTGTTTTCCACGCTAATGGCAATGAACAACTCGTTGATGAAGTGATACCTGGGATCACACTGATCTACTGGTCCTCTTGGTTGCCGTTGCACAGGGTGAACACAATCTGAAAATGATTATGCCTCGAAAAGGTAAAAACCCACACAAGATTCACGATATACGTGGCTTTCAATTCCAAAATAGGATATATGAACGGCGTTTTTCTACCACTGCATGCTTTCACCGGCTGTGACACTGATATGAAATGGGGAAAAATACACCTGGAAAATGTTGCAACAAGCATTATGCTATAGAAAATACTTTTGGTCTTCATATAACACTGTGAATCACTGGACGCCCCTGAAAATGTTGGTGAAACTTTATTTTTATCAACATATAATGCAAGTGGCTCAGGCGACTTGAACACTGCTCGCCACCAGCTGTAACAAACAAACAATCCACGCTTAATTCAGGTTGGATGTATTGCCGCCAACGACTGCAGTGGCACAGCAACACCCGTAACGAGCTTACCACCAGGTTCAGCAGTGGCTCAACGTTAAAAAGGCTGGAAGAGAGAAGAAAGAAGTCTCCGTCCAAGCACATCAACCTTGCCTCCATCACCACCAGATTTACACTACATAATTTCCTGTGCTTGTAAAAATAAGTGCAACAAGAACTGTGAGTGCCAGAATAGTTGGGCTGTCATGTTCAACATTGTGTAGTTACTGCGCCAGCCACGGTTGTGGAACAAAGATGCAGAAGATCAAATAGATGACGAAGAGGAGGTCCGTGTGATCAATTTGCTGATATTGAGGAATGTTAATGTTAAAACACTATTGCTGATTAAGTAGCTTCTGTAGAGATAATAGTGCGTACATATGTATGTTTTTTCTGTGTTGACATTAGATGTTTGGTAGATAACACATTCTCATTTGCACAGTGTTTCTGATGTTCGATCAACCCCCTTCCCTCTTTCATCTTATCCCTCCTCCACATGCTGTGTTTTTTAGAATGCCTAATTTGTGTTGACCACAGCCACCAACTGCTCTATGCTAGCCATCTCACAATACACACACACAACAAGAAAAATATAAAACAGTATGGGGTTCGCCAATGCTTCCCCCGCCTACCATGCACATGTGAACATGCAATCACTTCTGACACGAACAGACAGTTGCAACTTATGGTGCAATATTTAAATGTAATGTAATTGAACAAATAAGTATCCTTCATCAACGGTTGCGCATTGTTCCAGAAACTATTGTTACGGCTGTGGGTTTGTTTCGTCGCCTCGCCGTGTGAGTCACAGCTGCCCCGGGCTGTGCTCCGCCTCAGTGTATTACCTCCGCCTTACGTAACGGGCTGCAAGGAAAAAGGGATGGTCCAGAATATTCGTGACCCAGCCAGTGATGGAAATCTCGAGAAGCCGTGAATCCTGGACGGGTCTAGAAGCATTCATTGAGTCACCAGCCTGCTATATAAGAGCGACCTGGTCAGCGAGGTGGACAGTGTTTTTTTGAGCCAGTGCGTGATTTACCTGAGTGGCAGTTGTTGGTGACGAGACTTGCGAAGGAGTGTGAAGCCTACAGAGAGGAACTGTGTCCTGAGCGAGTGTGTTTTCCAGTGCAACAGAGGTTAATGTGGTGAATTGCGAAAACACCGGGGGCTGTTTCCCTAGCCAGCGGACAGCGAAGCAGAGTGTAGTGGTGAGTGACCGGCTATCGTAAATAACTTAAGCTTGTGTATTCAAGGAGGTGTTGCAGGTAGTTCTACCGAGGCCACCGGTCCCATTAGGAGGGATTAACTTATGTGGCTTATTGACAAGTGAAAGGCAAGTGTTCCCTACAAGAGGAAACTAGAGTGAGATACTAATTGCTTGTATTTGCTATTTGTGTGGTGTATCTTTCTGGCCCGCAATAAAGCTAATATGATTCATTAAAGGAACAATCTGTGTTGTGCTTCTACCCACCGTAATCCAGTTAACGGAAGTGCCACTAGGGGGTGGCACATAACAACTGGTGTCAGAAGCCGGATTACGAACTCAAGCACAAGCACAACACCTGAAGGTCCTGGTTTCAAATCCCAAGTAGGTCATTTTATCACAGTACTGTAATTTTCCTGTGAGTGCATGCCCTTTACAAGACAAACATCTAAAATGGAAGCGCAATTGGCAGCATTGCTAGAAAAGTTAATTGGCATGGAAACCAAATTAGAAGACGGCCAGAAGAAGATGGAAGATGGTCAGAAGAATTTAGCCAAGGACCTAACTTCTAAATTAGAAGACGGTCAGAATAAGTTAGCCGAGGACCTAACTTCCAAATTAGGGAACAGCCAGAAGAAGTTAGCAGAGGACCTGAAGAAGATGGAAGACGGTCAGAATAAGCTAGCAGAGGGCCTAACCACTCAATTCTGGATGGCCAGAAAAATCTGTAAGAGTGTCTGCTGACGAAATTACAGGAAAGTCAAAAGAAATTGGAACAGGGTCAGCGTCAGGAAGTCAACACCGCCTGCCAGGTCCTACGTGAGGAAGTCACAGCAGTAGAAAAGAAGTTCGACGCCTTACAAGAGGAAGTTCCCAAACTGCGCCAACGCCCACTGACGGGGGTGGAAGAGAAATTCAACGCTTTACAAAAGGAAATTGCTGAGCTGAACCAACGCCCGCCGACAGGGATGGAAGCGAGATTCAACGCTCTTCAAGAGGATGTTGCCGAGCTGCGCCGACGCCCGCCCACAGGTACACTGGGAATATCAGGAACGGAACAGAGCAAAGTGACGCCCCCAACCTTCGACGAAAAGGTCCCGTGGAGCACCTATTTACGTCAGTTCGTTGCAGCCTGTTCCATAAACAACTGGAACAGCACGTAAAAGGCTACAGCTCTCATTTTAGCGCTGAGAGGGGACGGCCTTAACGTCCTTCAGGACATCCCGTCTGGATCACAGGACTACGCTTCACTAATCGCCCATATGGAGCCCCGATATGGGGATAGCCATCTTCAGCAGGCCTACCAGATGCAGCTCCGGACCCGGGTACAAAAGAACGTGGAAATCCTGCAGGAATTCGAGATGGACATCGCACGCCTCGTAAGGCTCGCCTATCCAACAGCGCCGGCCGACTTTCTGGAAAAGATTGCGACGCAGACCTTCACCGACGGGCTACGGGACTCGGACACTCAACAGGCGCTGCGACTCGCGCGCAATAAGACACTGGCAGATGCGCTGAGCCACGCACTTGAGTTCGAGACGGCAAAACGGGCATCTAGATTGCACGCGCGGGTGCGTCAAGTGAACGTCGATGAACCAGCAAAAACCAACGAGACCAAGCCCCTGGCCAACGAATTGATGGAGGCGCTAAGCCGTTTCTTCGATAGTCGCTGCACCACCAGCAACGACACAGCCGGAAGACAACCGGAGAGGCGGCCCGGAAGAGGGCTACCGACCTGCTGGAACTGCGGTAAGAAAGGCCACCTGAGCAAGGACTTTGGTGATCGCCGCCTCCGAGGGTATCCGACGGGAAATCAGTCGTATGAAAACCGCGTGGCCCAGGGAAACGAGTATTAGCCAGCCTTGTGGGCAACGGTTGGCTTGTGACAGTCGTCAAACCCCGGCAGTCCAAGTTCGTGTGACGCAGTTACGGAGGGAAAATAGCAGCCTGATGGTCGACGGAGTCGTTAACGGAGAGAGCTGGCCCATGCTAATCGACACGGGAGCATCTAGGACCATCGCCAATCCCACCGTGATCCCGAAGTGGAGAGTGAAACCCACACAAAGGAACCTACAGCTAATAACCGCGACTGGAGAGACCGCACCGGTACATGGCGAAGCATCACTGGAGTTCGGCATTGGTCGGCGGACGGTGAAGCATCCAGTGCTCGTGGCTGATGTAGCAAACGATGTGATCATCGGACTGGACTTCTTGGACCAGAACAACATCATGTTGGACCTGAGCACCAACACTCTCCACTACGGAGATGAAGAACTTGCTTTGCAACCAGCACACGAGGCCGTCACCCCACGACGAGTAAGGCTGAGAGAGGACGTCATCGTTCCCGCCTGGACGGAGGTCACCGCTGTCGTAATTGTCGACAGAACTGCTGAGAGAGTGGCGGCTGTCATCGAGCCAAAATATGAGGACATCCAGACAAAAGGATTGCTAATTGCCAATACCCTCATCAACACGACGCCTCGGCCGTACGTCCGCCTGTCCAACCTGAACGACTACGACATTACGGTTCACCGGGATACCAACCTAGGAGTCTGCGAGCCCATTACCTGGATTGCCCGTATCACGGACACAACGGACGGACACCTGCAGACGGATAACCGAGGAAGACGCGCCCTGGCAGAAGAACTACAGAAGCTGTACCGAGGATCCCAGGACCAGCTAGACGAGGAGCAATCGCGCCAACTTCAGGACCTGCTACGCGATTTCCAGGACGTCTTCTCCGTGGGGAGCAAAGACATTTTGCAGGACAAGCTTGGTCCAGCACAGAATCGACGTTGGGGACAGCGCACCGATTAGGGCCTCATTCCTACGTGTCCCGCTCGCCAAGCAAGCCGAAGTCGACTGGATGGTAGAAGAGATGAAGGAGCAAGGTGTGATCGAGCCATCGCATATTCCTTTGAGTTCTCCGGTCGTGCTAGTGAAGAAGAAGGATGGTTCCACCATGTTCTGCGTGGATTACAGGCGGGTGAATGACGTCACGAAGAAGGACAGCTACCCTCTACCCCGGATTGACGACACCCTGGACACCATATCAGGGTCAAGATGGTTCTCCACCTTGGATTTGAAGTGTGGCTACTGGCAGGTGGAGGTCCACCCTAAGGACCGCGAGAAAACTGCGTTCTCTGTGGGCAGCGGGCTCCGGCAGTTCACCGTCATGCCATTCGGTCTGTGCAACGCCACTGCGACCTTCGAAAGGCTAATGGAGTCCATTCTGAAGGGACTAAACTGGGAGACCTGCCTGTTCTACTTAGACGACGTCATCGTTCTGGGGAGAAGCTTCGAGGAGCACTACAGCAACCTGAAGGAGATCTTGATGAAGCTACGGGCTGCCCAGCTGAAGTTGAGCCCCAAGAAGTGTCAGCTCTTCCAGAAGCAGGTCCAGTACCTTGGGCATATCGTCTCCGAAGAAGGGGTGCGCACCGACCAAGAGAAGATTGCAGCTGTGAGGGAGTGGCCAGTTCCGAAGCACAAGTCCCAACTACGAAGCTTCCGGGACTCTGCACTTATTACCGGCGCTTCGTGAGAGGATTCGCCAACATCGCCAAACCACTACATTGACTGACTGAGAAGGACCAACTTTTCACGTGGATAGCAGAATGCCACAGTGCCTTCGAACATCTCAAGCAGGTTCTGTGCACCGCAGCTATTCTGGCCTACCCCAGACCTGGAACAAGGTTCATCGTCGATACCTATGCCAGCGACTTTGATATAGGGGGAATCCTGTCGCAAGTAGTGGTCGGCGAGAAGAGAGTAGTGGCCTACTTCAGCAAAGCCTTGTCAAAGCCAGAGAGGAACTACTGCGTCACCAGGAAGGAGCTGCTCGCCATCGTGAAGACCATTGAACACTTCCACAAGCACTTGTACGGGCAAGAATTTCTCAACAAGACCGACCATGCATCCCTGCGGTGGCTCCTGAACTTCAAGCAGCCCGAGGGTCAACTCGCGCGGTGGTTAGAGAGGCTTCAACAGTACAACTTTGAGATCCAGCACAGAAAAGGCCAACTGCATTCTAACGGCGACGCCCTGTCACGAAGGCTGCACCTTCTGTGCCCGAAGGGAGGAGAACACCGGGATACAGTGCCAAAGGACTACCGTGGAACTTCAAGGGAGCTGGAGCCGCGAATCTTTCACGCGGGCGCAAGCGGAAGATGATGACCTGGGACTGATAGCCGAATGGAAGAGGGCCTGTGTCCCCAGACCCGGGTAGAACATTGTGAGTGACTGCAGCCCAAAGTTTAAGTCCTACTAGGCGCAGTGGGACTTTCTGGTTGTAGGGGATGGCCTCATCTGTCGTACTTGGGAGAGCTCCGACGGGAACACATATCGGGAACAAGTCGTCGTTCCAAAGGCTATGACGGAGGAAGTCCCGGAGGAAGTCCCGGAGGAAGTCCTGAAGAAAGTCCATGGAGGATCATCTGGTGGACACCTAGGGATAAAGAAGGCCCTGGAGAAGCTGAGAGAGCGGTTCTACTGGATCGGATGCCGAACAGACGTGGAGAACCACTGCGCGAGGTGCCACGATTGCGCAGCCAGCAAGGGCCCAGGACGAAGACGACGGGGTCCACTGAAGACCTACAACGTGGGCGGCCCCATGGAGAGAGTGGCCATCGATGTTGCTGGGCCATTCCTGTTAAGCGAGGCAGGGAACCGCTACATATTAGTCGTCAGCGACTACTTCACCAAATGGCCAGAGGCGTATGCACTCCCTAACCAGGAAGCCGCGACGATTGCAGAGACCCTGGTGAAGGAATTCGTCAGCCGGTATGGAGTACCCCTGGAGCTGCACTCCGACCAAGGGAGGAACATCGAGTCGCAGGTGTTCCAGAACCTATGCCAGCTGCTGGGAATCTGGAAGACAAGGACGACGCCGCTACACCCTCAGTCCGACGGGATGGTAGAGCGATTAAATCGCACCATCGAGAACCATCTCTGAATAGTCGTCAGCGAGCACCAGAGGGATTGGAACATACATTTTCCACTATTTCTCCTGGCCTACCGCGCCGCCGTGCATGAAGCCACCAGGTGCACACCAGCCCGGGCCATGTTTGGGAGGGAACTCCGTCTACCTGTCGATCTTGCCTTCGGCCGACCTGGGAATGACCCGGTCCCGGTAAGCCGGTATTGTGAAGAACTGGTCGACCAACTGGAGGACGTGCACGCGTTCGCGAGGAGGAGACTGTGGATCGAGACCGACCGAATGAAGACCCGATACGACCAGCACACGGATGCCGGCGGATTCCACGACGACGACCTGGTCTGGCTCTTCAACCCATTACGGAAGAATGGCCAGTCACCCTAACTGCAGAAGTCCTGGGAGGGCCCGTACCGAGTCGAGAAACGGATCAACGATGTCGTCTACAGGATCCAGCGGAGCCCGAGGGCGAAGATGAAGATCGTGCATCGAGATCGCCTGGCAGCCTACGGAGGGACACAGACGGACCAATGATTGATCGGGACGATCAGTCTTTCAGGAAGGGGATGGTGTTACGGCTGTGGGATTGTTTCGTCGCCTCGCCATGTGAGTCACAGTTGCCCCGGGCAGTGCTCCGCCTCAGTGTATTACCTCCGCCTTACGCAACGGGCTGCAAGGACAAAGGGGTGGTCCAGAATATTCGTGACCCAGCCAGTGATGGAAATCTCGAGAAGCCGTGAATCCTGGACGGGTCTAGAAACAATCATTGAGTCACCAGCTTGCTATATAAAAGCGACCTGGCCAGCGAGGTGGACAGTGTTTTTTGAGCCAGTGCGTGCTTTACCTGAGCGACAGTTGTTGGTGACGTGACTTGGGAAGGAGTGTGAAGCCTACAGAGAGGAACTGTGTCTTGAGTGAGTGTGTTTTCCAGTGCAACAGAGGTTAGTGTGGTGAATTGCGAAAACACCGGGGGCTGTTTCCCTAGCCAGCGGACAGCGAAGCAGAGTGTAGTGGTGAGTGACCGGCTATCGAAAATAAATTTAGCTTGTGTATTCAAGGAAGTGTTGCAGGTAGTTCTACCGAGGCCACCGGTCCCATTAGGAGGGGTTAACTTCTGTGGCTTATTGACAAGTGAAAGGCAAGTGTTCCCTACAAGAGGAAAATAGAGTGAGATACTAATTGCTTGTATTTGCTATTTGTGTGGCGTATCTTTCTGGCCCGCAATAAAGCTAATATGATTCATTAAAGGAACAATCTGTGTTGTGCTTCTACCCAACGTAATCCAGTTAACGGAAGTGCCACTAGGGGGTGGCACATAACAACTGGTGTCAGAAGCCGGATTACGAACTCAAGCACAAGCACAACACCTGAAGTTCCTGGTTTCAAATCCCAAGTAGGTCATTTTATCACAGTACTGTAATTTTCCTGTGAGTGCATGCCCTTTACAAGACAAACATCTAAAATGGAAGCGCAATTGGCAGCATTGCTAGAAAAGTTAAGTGGCATGGAAACCAAATTAGAAGACGGCCAGAAGAAGATGTAAGACGGTCAGAAGAATTTAGCCAAGGACCTAACTTCTAAATTAGAAGACGGTCAGAATAAGTTAGCCGAGGACCTAACTTCCAAATTAGAGAACAGCCAGAAGAAGTTAGCAGAGGACCTGAAGAAGATGGAAGACGGTCAGAATAAGCTAGCAGAGGGCCTAACCACTCAATTCTGGATGGCCAGAAAAATCTGTAAGAGTGTCTGCTGACGAAATTACAGGAAAGTCAAAAGAAATTGGAACAGGGTCAGCGTCAGGAAGTCAACACCGCCTGCCAGGTCCTACGTGAGGAAGTCACAGCAGTAGAAAAGAAGTTCGACGCCTTACAAGAGGAAGTTCCCAAACTGCGCCAACGCCCACTGACGGGGGTGGAAGAGAAATTCAACGCTTTACAAAAGGAAATTGCTGAGCTGAACCAACGCCCGCCGACAGGGATGGAAGCGAGATTCAACGCTCTTCAAGAGGATGTTGCCGAGCTGCGCCGACGCCCGCCCACAGGTACACCGGGAATATCAGGAACGGAACAGAGCAAAGTGACGCCCCCAACCTTCGACGAAAAGGTCCCGTGGAGCACCTATTTACGTCAGTTCGTTGCAGCCTGTTCCATAAACAACTGGAACAGCACGTAAAAGGCTACAGCTCTCATTTTAGCGCTGAGAGGGGACGGCCTTAACGTCCTTCAGGACATCCTGTCTGGATCACAGGACTACGCTTCACTAATCGCCCATATGGAGCCCCGATATGGGGATAGCCATCTTCAGCAGGCCTACCAGATGCAGCTCCGGACCCGGGTACAAAAGAACGTGGGAATCCTGCAGGAGTTCGAGATGGACATCGCACGCCTCGTAAGGCTCGCCTATCCAACAGCGCCGGCCGACTTTCTGGAAAAGATTGCGACGCAGACCTTCACCGACGGGCTACGGGACTCGGACACTCAACAGGCGCTGCGACTCGCACGCAATAAGACACTGGCAGATGCGCTGAGCCACGCACTTGAGTTCGAGACGGCAAAACGGGCATCTAGATTGCACGCGCGGGTGCGTCAAGTGAACGTCGATGAACCAGCAAAAACCAACGAGACCAAGCCCCTGGCCAACGAATTGATGGAGGCGCTAAGCCGTTTCTTCGATAGTCGCTGCACCACCAGCAACGACACAGCCGGAAGACAACCGGAGAGGCGGCCCGGAAGAGGGCTACCGACCTGCTGGACCTGCGGTAAGAAAGGCCACCTGAGCAAGGACTTTGGTGATCGCCGCCTCCGAGGGTATCCGACGGGAAATCAGTCGTATGAAAACCGCGTGGCCCAGGGAAACGAGTATTAGCCAGCCTTGTGGGCAACGGTTGGCTTGTGACAGTCGTCAAGCCCCGGCAGTCCAAGTTCGTGTGACGCAGTTACGGAGGGATAATAGCAGCCTGATGGTCGACGGAGTCGTTAACGGAGAGAGCTGGCCCATGCTAATCGACACGGGAGCATCTAGGACCATCGCCAATCCCACCGAGATCCCGAAGTGGAGAGTGAAACCCACACAAAGGAACCTACAGCTAATAACCGCGACTGGAGAGACCGCACCGGTACATGGCGAAGCATCACTGGAGTTCGGCATTGGTCGGCGGACGGTGAAGCATCCAGTGCTCGTGGCTGATGTAGCAAACGATGTGATCATCGGACTGGACTTCTTGGACCAGAACAACGTCATGTTGGACCTGAGCACCAACACTCTCCACTACGGAGATGAAGAACTTGCTTTGCAACCAGCACACGAGGCCGTCACCCCACGACGAGTAAGGCTGAGAGAGGACGTCATCGTTCCCGCCTGGACGGAGGTCACCGCTGTCGTAATTGTCGACAGAACTGCTGAGAGAGTGGCGGCTGTCATCGAGCCAAAATATGAGGACATCCAGACAAAAGGATTGCTAATTGCCAATACCCTCATCAACACGAGGCCTCGGCCGTACGTCCGCCTGTCCAACCTGAACGACTACGACATTACGGTTCACCGGGATACCAACCTAGGAGTCTGCGAGCCCATTACCTGGATTGCCCGTATCACGGACACAACGGACGGACACCTGCAGACGGATAACCGAGGAAGACGCGCCCTGGCAGAAGAACTACAGAAGCTGTACCGAGGATCCCAGGACCAGCTAGACGAGGAGCAATCGCGCCAACTTCAGGACCTGCTACGCGATTTCCAGGACGTCTTCTCCGTGGGGAGCAAAGACATTTTGCAGGACAAGCTTGGTCCAGCACAGAATCGACGTTGGGGACAGCGCACCGATTAGGGCCCCATTCCTACGTGTCCCGCTCGCCAAGCAAGCCGAAGTCGACTGGATGGTAGAAGAGATGAAGGAGCAAGGTGTGATCGAGCCATCGCATATTCCTTTGAGTTCTCCGGTCGTGCTAGTGAAGAAGAAGGACGGTTCCACCATGTTCTGCGTGGATTACAGGCGGGTGAATGACGTCACGAAGAAGGACAGCTACCCTCTACCCCGGATTGACGACACCCTGGACACCATATCAGGGTCAAGATGGTTCTCCACCTTGGATTTGAAGTGTGGCTACTGGCAGGTGGAGGTCCACCCTAAGGACCACGAGAAAACTGCGTTCTCTGTGGGCAGCGGGCTCCGGCAGTTCACCGTCATGCCATTCGGTCTGTGCAACGCCACTGCGACCTTCGAAAGGCTAATGGAGTCCATTCCGAAGGGACTAAACTGGGAGACCTGCCTGTTCTACCTAGACGACGTCATCGTTCTGGGGAGAAGCTTCGAGGGGCACTACAGCAACCTGAAGGAGATCTTGATGAAGCTACGGGCTGCCCAGCTGAAGTTGAGCCCCAAGAAGTGTCAGCTCTTCCAGAAGCAGGTCCAGTACCTTGGGCATATCGTCTCCGAAGAAGGGGTGCGCACCGACCAAGAGAAGATTTCAGCTGTGAGGGAGTGGCCAGTTCCGAAGCACAAGTCCCAACTACGAAGCTTCCGGGACTCTGCACTTATTAACGTCGCTTCGTGAGAGGATTCGCCAACATCGCCAAACCTCTACATTGACTGACTGAGAAGGACCAACTTTTCACGTGGATAGCAGAATGCCACAGTGCCTTCGAACATCTCAAGCAGGTTCTGTGCACCGCAGCTATTCTGGCCTACCCCAGACCTGGAACAAGGTTCATCGTCGATACCTATGCCAGTGACTTTGGTATAGGGGGAATCCTGTCGCAAGTAGTGGTCGGCGAGAAGAGAGTAGTGGCCTACTTCAGCAAAGCCTTGTCAAAGCCAGAGAGGAACTACTGCGTCAACAGGAAGGAGCTGCTCGCCATCGTGAAGACCATTGAACACTTCCACAAGCACTTGTACGGGCAAGAATTTCTCAACAAGACCGACCATGCATCCCTGCGGTGGCTCCTGAACTTCAAGCAGCCCGAGGGTCAACTCGCGCGGTGGTTAGAGAGGCTTCAACAGTACAACTTTGAGATCCAGCACAGAAAAGGCCAACTGCATTCTAACGGCGACGCCCTGTCACGAAGGCTGCACCTTCTGTGCCCGAAGGGAGGAGAACACCGGGATACAGTGCCAAAGGACTACCGTGGAACTTCAAGGGAGCTGGAGCCGCGAATCTTTCACGCGGGCGCAAGCGGAAGATGATGACCTGGGACTGATAGCCGAATGGAAGAGGGCCTGTGTCCCCAGACCCGGGTAGAACATTGTGAGTGACTGCAGCCCAAAGTTTAAGTCCTACTAGGCGCAGTGGGACTTTCTGGTTGTAAGGGATGGCCTCATCTGTCGTACATGGGAGAGCTCCGACGGGAACACATATCGGGAACAAGTCGTCGTTCAAAAGGCTATGACGGAGGAAGTCCCGGAGGAAGTCCTGAAGGAAGTCCATGGAGGATCATATGGTGGACACCTAGGGATAAAGAAGGCCCTGGAGAAGCTGAGAGAGCGGTTCTACTGGATCGGATGCCGAACAGACGTGGAGAACCACTGCGCGAGGTGCCACGATTGCGCAGCCAGCAAGGGCCCAGGACGAAGACGACGGGGTCCACTGAAGACCTACAACGTGGGCGGCCCCATGGAGAGAGTGGCCATCGATGTTGCTGGGCCATTCCCGTTAAGCGAGGCAGGGAACCGCTACATAGTAGTCGTCAGCGACTACTTCACCAAATAGCCAGAGGCGTATGCACTCACTAACCAGGAAGCCGCGACGATTGCAGAGATCCTGGTGAAGGAATTCGTCAGCCGGTATGGAGTACCCCTGGAGCTGCACTCCGACCAAGGGAGGAACATCGAGTCGCAGGTGTTCCAGAACCTATGCCAGCTGCTGGGAATCTGGAAGACAAGGACGACGCCGCTACACCCTCAGTCCGACGGGATGGTAGAGCGATTCAATCGCACCATCGAGAACCATCTCTGAATAGTTGTCAGCGAGCACCAGAGGGATTGGGACAAACATCTTCCACTATTTCTCCTGGCCTACCGCGCCGCCGTGCATGAAGCCACCGGGTGCACAACAGCCTGGGCCATGTTTGGGAGGGAACTCCGTCTACCTGTCGATCTTGCCTTCGGCCGACCTGGGAATGATCCGGTCCCGGTAAGCCGGTATTGTGAAGAACTGGTCGACCAACTGGAGGACGTGCACGCGTTCGCGAGGAGGAGACTGTGGATCGAGACCGACCGAATGAAGACCCGATACGACCAGCACACGGATGCCGGCGGATTCCACGAGGACGACCTGGTCTGGCTCTTCAACCCATTACGGAAGAATGGCCTGTCACCCAAACTACAGAAGTCCTGGGAGGGCCCGTACCGAGTCGAGAAACGGATCAACGATGTCGTCTACAGGATCCAGCGGAGCCCGAGGGCGAAGATGAAGATCGTGCATCGAGATCGCCTGGCAGCCTACGGAGGGACACAGACGGACCAATGATTGATCGGGACGATCAGTCTTTCAGGAAGGGGATGGTGTTACGGCTGTGGGATTGTTTCGTCGCCTCGCCATGTGAGTCACAGTTGCCCCGGGCTGTGCTCCGCCTCAGTGTATTACCTCCGCCTTACGCAACGGGCTGCAAGGACAAAGGGGTGGTCCAGAATATTCGTGACCCAGCCAGTGATGGAAATCTCGAGAAGCCGTGAATCCTGGACGGGTCTAGAAGCAATCATTGAGTCACCAGCTTGCTATATAAAAGCGACCTGGCCAGCGAGGTGGACAGTGTTTTTTGAGCCAGTGCGTGCTTTACCTGAGCGACAGTTGTTGGTGACGTGACTTGGGAAGGAGTGTGAAGCCTACAGAGAGGAACTGTGTCTTGAGTGAGTGTGTTTTCCAGTGCAACAGAGGTTAGTGTGGTGAATTGCGAAAACACCGGGGGCTGTTTCCCTAGCCAGCGGACAGCGAAGCAGAGTGTAGTGGTGAGTGACCGGCTATCGAAAATAAATTTAGCTTGTGTATTCAAGGAAGTGTTGCAGGTAGTTCTACCGAGGCCACCGGTCCCATTAGGAGGGGTTAACTTCTGTGGCTTATTGACAAGTGAAAGGCAAGTGTTCCCTACAAGAGGAAAATAGAGTGAGATACTAATTGCTTGTATTTGCTATTTGTGTGGTGTATCTTTCTGGCCCGCAATAAAGCTAATACGTTTCTTTAAAGGAAAAATCTGTGTTGTGCTTCTGCCCACCGTAATCGAGTTAACGGAACTTCCACTAGGGGGTGGCACATATCACTATATTAGGTATCCATTTCCAGCACCGTGTATTAGGCCCGCTGTCAAGCTAGAAAATTGCAAAAGTGAAAGATGAAGAGAATCAAATAAGGAAGTGACAAGCGGAAAGAGACTACCCGCTCACACTGAAAGAAAACCTGACGTTCTACTAAACGATCCTAGCTGCCTTCCCTCTGGTCCCCTGGCATCAAACCTCTCTTATAATATCACTGGACATTGTTCGTACAATTTGAGCGGTAATATGGTAATGAAATAATTTAGAACACCCAGTAGATATATTAGTTGAAACCAACACAATAGGGCGCCATTTGTATTTATATCGGGCATACAAGGGTATTTTCCAGTCTTATTCCCACGTCTCGACTTCCATATAAATAAAACAAAAGAGAGGGGGGCTTCATTGACCTATAGTCATGTGAATGCAAAGGAATCCTACCTTGCTTTACTGGAGTTGGGGGACGAACTCCACCCCGCTAGGACATAAACTATAGCCCTGGGCGACACAAAACCCACTAGCTACTGAGTGTGCCTCCTCTGTTTCCAATCTAAAAGGGTTATGTGGTGATGCCTTATTTGCCCTTTTCACACCTGATACCCGGGCTCCGAGAGTCAGTTGTCAGGGTCATGTACGATTCGTAAAATGTTAATCTACTTATATGCTGTACCCGACTAGGGGTCGGTACAACATCGAACACGTGTCCTCTTACATGCAAAAAAGAAATCCATGTTTGAAATAAGAAGGGAGTATTACAGAAAGTTGCGCCACAGAGCGAGTATATGAACGTGCAGCTGCTATATTAAAAGCAGGCAGGATGCAATAGATTCTCATTAACGATGACGTGTTGTGGGGCAATATAAACACAAGAAGCAGTTATCTGGACTTGAGAAGGGGATATTGCATGAGTACAACAACAATTAATTTTCTTTACGCTAAGCACATTTGGATATGTTTATGACCAAATAAGTGTCAGAACTTGAGGGACTATTTCGGATATTAATGATTATGACGGCCATTCAGACGAGGCCCCAAGGATTGAGATTCAGCAATATTTTAATACATAGAGAAGGAGATCCCAGAACAGAAGCTAAGCGTTAATGAGGAACAAACTTGACAATATTAAAATACTATTGGAAGGAGCCAGAAGCCAATGTAAACCTAGGGATGAAAGGCTTTAAGAAGTTGAGAGCTCGTAACGCCTACGCGAATAGAAAGAGCTGACGCAATATGACGTCAAGGGTGGTCCCAGCGAAGGGATACCACGGACGAAGACAGTGAAATAATCGGCCCCCGACTAGGGATACTAACCTTTTTTAAAAAATTAGAAATTAATCAACGATGCAAAATAATTCCTCTCAGAAGAATCTTTACATTTATGGAAATACACACCTGGAAACGGAATTTGAAGTCAATTGGAGCATAGCATAGAAAATGAGTTCCAGAATTCACTGAGGAACTTCGTTTCATATCTTTTTATATAAAAGAGCGCCGAGCAGGAGCTCAAGTCAGTCCATTCTGGGCCTAAGAGGAAGAGGCCACATTGTTCTACAGTTCATATCTGGACCTCAGTGAAGGGAGGTCACGTCAGTAAGATTTCTACAGTGAACCTCAGTAGAGGAGGCCACGCTATACTGCAGTCGATCATACGCCTCGGTGGAGGTTAAGTTATACTACAAGTACGTCCGTCAGAGTTATCATCAGAACCTCAGTAAAGGAGTCGCGTTCAAAGACATTTGAATTTGAACCTCAGAGGAGGCACAGTATAATACAAGTCGCGATAAACAAGTTATTAAGTTCGAGTGACATTGTGCACTTTGGTAAAGTCACATTGGTTCAAGACCAGCCCCGTTAAAATACGCTAGGCTACAATAAGTGAAACGCGCTAAAGACTTTAAAGGAAGCAGAGTGCGGAAGTAGAGAAACAGTGGACCTTACGAGAAGGCCCGTCGTATGAAATATTCGGTGGACTCATATACAAGAACATGTAGGTTCGAGACCACAACAGACAGTTTGTGAGCGACAGGAATCTACGCCACGCAGAACAGAGACTATATAATTATAGGCCCCAGAGGGAGCCTCAAACAAGTCATTGCAATATAAAGTTAACGAGTCGAACGTTAGAGGACGTAGGTTTGAACGGAATGGAACATTTGAAAGAACACAAATCATAGAGTGTTAGAGATAGGAGTGTACTGTCTTTGTGGAAGACCAAGATAGATTGATAACTACAGGATTGCGATAGAAGCAACCGTAGAATCGAGAGCATAGAACTACAGTGAATAGACAAATAAACGTTTAGTTAACAAGTGAGGAAGCTCTATAAGAAAGACATTTGAACAAAAGATATAGAAACTATATTAGGAAGAATAGAAGAGCTTGAGGTATAGGAGAATCACACGTCCGATGCAGTATAGGGAAGTACCAGTTGAAAGAGACTTTCACGCTAAGGTCATCGACAGGATATATCGTCAGGCGTTGAAGGAGCACTCGTCGGCAACTGAGATATGGTCCGTGTGAATAGTGTTGTGTAAATAGAATTATATGTGTTTTAATCCCAGTGTAAAAAGGGATATATATATACACCAAGTGTTAGTGTTATATAAAAATTTGTCAATATAAGAAAAGTGTTATCTAGGTAAAAAGTGTATGTGATAGTGATAGTATGTTTCGCTAAAAAATGATGGTGGCCAAAACCATTAAAAGATAAAGTCGTCAACGTGGGAAGGAGAAAGGGTGAGTCATGTGAATTCATTATTATATGCAATGTTACGCACTTACTAATTAAAGAAATGATTGATAAACATGCATGTAATTGTTACCAAAGTAAAATGTAATTAAATGATAAAGATGTTATACAAGTGTTAAAATCAGTGAAACCCGTAATAATGAATGAGACATAATGAATAAATCTTGGAGAGGGAAATCGCATATATTGTTGAACCTATGGCAGATCAGTGTGCCATTTAAATCGAGTTTTATACCCCTGATGAATTAATAATAATAATCGAGTTTTTAGTCTCCATAATAATAGTATTGTGTTGTTACACTCTGAAATAGTAAACGAATAATGAATTGTTGTGTTTGGGACAGGAAATAATATTGAAATAATTAGTGGTCGTCTTCTTTGTCGTGTGGCCTCCTGAGAGGCCGAGTGCAGGTCTTTCTAGGCGACGCCCGTGGGCGACCTGCACGTCGGGATGAGAGATGGAATGGATGAAGATGAATGAAACTGGGCAAGAATGTGGAAGGAAGCGGCCGTGGCTTGTCAGAAGGTCCGTCCCAGCATTGGCCTGGTGTTGAAAATGGGAAACCAAGGAAAACCATTTCAAGGACGGCCGACGGTGGGGCTCGAACCCACGCGTCTACCGAATCAGCAGAGAGCTTGGCCCCATGTCCGAATGCTGCGCTATATTAGTGGCCGTAGTTACCCTAATAATAAAAGTAACTGAAATAATTAATTGTCGTTGTTACCATAATAATCAAAGTATTGAAGTGATAGTAGTCGTTGGACCCTTGAAAGTAGAAGTATAGTTCAATAATTGTTGTTGCAAAGTAATTGTGAAGTATAGGCTGTTTAGCCATGTTGAAGTTAAGGTACCGAAATAATGATATAATTGAATAGTAGTTGAAGTGAAGTTGAAGAATTAAAAACGCTGAAGTTGAAGAATTAAAAGTATTAAAGTTGAAGAATTGAGAGTATTTGAAATGAATAGATGATGATTCCAAGTATCAAATTGTGTCAATAAAGGGCAAAGTAAAATAAACTCAAGCTTAGAGTAATGTATGCATTAAATAATTCATGCACATTTCGAGTGATGAATCTACGGTGTCGGGTCGTTGAATGTATGAGGATTGCAACCGAGGTGAACGGGTAATTCCCACCGAAATAGCTGGTTTTTTGTTGTATTGTCGTCGAATGTATCAGGGTCGCAACCGAGGTGGACGGGTAATTCCCACCGAAATAGCTGGTTTATATTGTTGTTGTCTATGCAAGTAAGACTGGATGAATGTATTGTGTATGCAGTCAGCCGAGACGAAAATGAAATAGTCCTCTCTCATGCTAGTCGTGCATTAATGGGCAGTTGGATATGGCGTTCCGGGCTGTACCATTATCTTCGTGTTATTCCCAGCAATGCAAATTAGGGGCCGTAGCGGGCATGGTACACTGTGAGCAAGTGCTCTTTATTAACCGACCAAATCAAAGATCTCCGACCAAATGTGTATGTTAATTAATTCGCAAAGTGATATTGTGTTGAATGAAGTGAAGTAATTGGAAGGGTAGGAAGATTGTAAAGGACTTGGATTGACATTGACACTAGTATCGCGGAAATTAGTTAAATGAATGGGAAGCTTTAAGAGTTGTACGGACCGATGTTTTGGGTCATAAATAATGTTCTAACAAGGCGGCTGAAGGAGAGGTGACCTGCTTACAGACCAGGCTTGGAAAGTAGAGATGAGGGTTCTTTTATGAGAGGGACAGCCGACACACAAGGCGAGCAGGCATAGTAGTAATTAACTGAGTATTAATAAAAGTTTTTAATGAGTAGAGTTACAATGCTCAAAGTTATAATTTTGAATTACTGAAAGACAGACTAGTATTCAGATTCCAAATTTGAATAAATTCACTCAATTTTGACAATAATAATCAAAGATATTATGCAAAGAAATAAGCGATTTTCTAACTAACAAGATAGTTGAAAACGGGTAAGCAAATATGTTAAAGTTGAACTCAGAAGGGAATGAGCCCACTGAGAAATCAACAATAGTAGTGCGCAGAATAGCATGATTTACCTTATCCTAGTGACGTGATCTAGTATAGTGAGATGAGGGACGGAAATCGATCCCCGGTAATGTGTAATGTGTAATTTATAATTTGTAATTTGTATTGTGTTCCTTCCTAAGGCGTTATGGAAGTGAAAGTAAATAAGATTTTAAGTGCTAAATGCAATGTCAATAAAGAAGTGATTAAAGTAAATACACAAAAGGGAAGTGAACAAGACAATTGACCCACAAGCCTTAGTTAAATATTTTTGTATGTGTGAAACGCACACTTTACAGTTGATTGAGAATAATAAATAGTATTTCTTTTTAAGTGTACTTGTGAGTATTTCTTGTATCCTTGTGGACCAATTAGTGGTATCATATCCGAATGTAAAGTCAGATTGTGGGTAGAACGGTACACACCCCGAAGCCGGAGTAGCTAAGCCAGGTTATGACTGACCATTCTCCGTTCAATACGGGCACACTGCCTAGGGGAAAATACAGGAATTACTATTCTATGAGTAAACACACACAGCTTTTTATTAAAAAATATCATTTACTGAAATAAGAAATATCCTAATTACACACATAGCTAATATAAACCCAAGAAACTACTAATAATAACGATAGTAATAATAATGATAATAAAGGAAAAACCGAGCAAATAATGAAATTAATAATAATATTAAAAACACGTTAATAACAAAATAAAAAGGAAGCTTATATAAAACTTCCAGGAGATTAAAAAGACGTTAACTTAACAGGGCAAACAGCTGTTCTAAATCTAGAAGTCCGTAAGAGAGTCTGTGAGGACCATCAGCTGTCCCCAGATCCACAGATCTCACAAGATAAGGCAACAACAAATAACAACTCCTGGATGCTTAAAGACTCAAGGTTAAAAAAATCTATTCCTCACAGGGATAACCATAAACCATCTTCCACTTCACACGAGCTCAGGAATATTAAATTTCAATTATTAATTTAACTCTTCTAGATGATTGATAATAATAATAATAATAATAATAATAATAACAATGAGCAAGGAAGGCCTACAAGCTGACGTGGGCTCACTACAACAAGCAGTGCATCTCGCTAGACGCAAACTGAAGGCACTATACAACGGTGATTCTTCCGGAAGCATCATACGCAGCCGAAACAATGGTGATCGACGGTCATTCCAAAATTAAGGATATAGAAAACAGGAATTAAATAATCTCAGAAATATTTACGGAGCAGTTAATAATAGCGGTATTTGGATGAAGAGTCCTCAAAATGAACTCTACCAAAAGATCCACACGATAACGGACGTAATCAGAAAACGCCGTGCACAGTTCTATACACACATTTACAGGATAGAAAACTTTAGAACGGTGAGGAAATTGCTCAACGTTATAACACAGAGTAAGTGTGGCACAGAGTGGCTGACAGAGGTTCAGAGGGACCTAAAACAGGTCAACTTACAAAATCTCGAGGACAGCACCGAGTGCCGGAAAAAGACCAAGAATGTTAAGTTTGAGCATAGACCATGACGACAGCCTTGAAGAAAATGGACTGCTGAGCGGAAGAAGAAGCACTATGAGAGGATGAAGAGATTTTGGGAAGAGAAGCGGGAAAACGCCATATGATGATTTAATCGTGTATTCTAGTTCAATCGCTCTCGTAAAGGGGAACAATAGATTCTCACTTGACATGTTTCAGCTCAACAAGGTAACCTCGAAACACAGGCCATGGGCATTGGATACCTCTCAAGACATCATACTAATCTGATCAGGACAACCAGATGAAAATAAAATACACAAAAACGACCCATTACGAAGAAAAATAAAAGGCTTGCATATAAATTTAGTGAAATGAGCCATAAGCAACATCTTAAACATCTGGTCTTATCTGGTTATCACTGATCTGTTCGTATTGTCACATATGATTAGGGGTTGGTTACATAGCTAAACACACCCCCTGGTGGATATACCATAGCCTACGCATTTTCAGCTCGATATACCCGGTCAAGTGGGCGCAATGTATTGGGTTTGACACTTCACAAAGAAAACGCGTGGCATTTAAAAAACAAAAAAACATTTGAATCGCTTGGCAACGGAGGATAGGGTCCGGATCCAAAAAGCTTGCGACCACTCATCCCAACCGCACTGGCGTTCTCGATATGAATCCAAAAATGACAAAACACAATCTAAAGCTCACAAAACTGATAAACAATGAACCAGCGGGCAATAATATTACATTGTATTCACTCATTGAGAACATGGCCGCTCATTACCTCGCCAGAGCCGAGATGGGGGGAGTTGATGACGGCCAATGCTAGAGGGTCATAAATCTCCCCGCTGCACATTGCGACCCTACAGGCGCGCGGTTGTCAACTACTCGGCTTTGAAACATAAAGGACATCGCTAGAAAACTGTAACTAGCCTTACAAAACATAAAAAGCCACACATATCACGCGAAAGGTCAGCTAAGTAAGGTACGCGGAGTGTCTTTCTTCTTCTCGGTCAAACTGTCTGCATCTTTCTGTACGCTCGAAATCAAATACCACTGGAAAAAAAAGTGGTCGAGATTCGAACCCCCACAACTGTCAAACAAACCATATCTTACCTCTGGCGATTCACTATTAATCTTTAAGATTAATCTTCGGCACAGATTATTCCGTTGACGGAAAAAAAATTGACAGGGGAACAAAAACATGCACTCAAACTCGCATCTGGCCTCAGCCAATGCTCAAAAATCAACCCAGTTCAAAAATCAGTGGCTAAATTACCCTGAATGAAATTATCTTAACTTGATGCAATTATCCGCCGACCGTTTACTTGTAAAATGAAATAGTATTACACGCTTCCCTCAACCTGATTCACCACTCCCTAATATAACTCACTTAGCAGCCACTTTACACACACAATAAACTAACTTCTCGATATTAGTTTACTCTCAGCCATCATCAAAAACCTGCCTCACAAAACCAAGGCGATGCATTCTAATGTGGATGACGACTCCAAAAACCAAAGATGCTCACAGGCACATAACACAGATTAAACAAAGGGGGGGGGGGGGGATGCTGGTTCATTCAACATGCACACACACAGAAAATAACACTTTTTTTTTCACAGAACGCGCGAGCCACAACACAAGATTAGACACATTTTATGACTTGAACAAACTGGTCACAAACAGAAAAGTGGGATAAATAATTTACTGATTTAAATTTACAGTTACCTAGGTGTCAAACCCATTACGCCCACCCCCTCGTATGATGGGGCTGAGTATTTAGGTAAAAACCCCTACATGGTGGTCTTAGGTCCACAATTTGACTTACCCCATCCTGGGCTTTAGCCAATCACACCCATTGTCGTGTCCATTTTAAATGCACTCAACATATGATAAAACAAGTAGTTCCGTGAATAACTATACAGCCTATTTTCATATATCCTACTTATTATTTTATGTATTTATTTATTTATTTATTGCCACAACAGTGCAGTGCCCCAATTAAAGTAGCAAACAATTGTTTACACCCAGATAATACATGGAAATACATTAAAATACTATATAAAAATAAAAATAATAAAAAAATGAAATAAAAAATTAAAATTAAATTGAAATAAAGAAGGTTAACAAGTAATATCCACAAGTTCCAGTCGTAATAACAGTAAATGAAGCATGATTCTTAACATTTGGTCACATAATGTAAAACTAGATTCATATCTTTAGGTACTAATACAATGCTGTAAGGTTGGCATTATTGGTAATATCCAATAACGCGAAACCTAAGACTAATAGCAGCCGAATGTAATATCTTTGTAATAGTGAATCATTTGACTGCTAAAACTAAGTGCAATTTCTTCTATAATTTATCAAGGACATTCCGAAATCTAAATTGTCAGCTGAGAGACTGTTGTAAGTACAGCACATATATATATAAATGAATTGCTGTTCGTTAGTCTCGCTAAAACTCGAGAACAGCTGGACCGATTTGGCTAATTTTACTTACTTACTTAATTCCTGCCGCTCCTTCCGGAGCATAGGGCCTTGGCGAATTTTCTCCTCGCAGTACGGTTCCTGGCCATTCTCTTCACTTGACTCCAGTTCTTGTCCACCTCTGCAATTTCATTTTCGATCGTCCTCTTCCAGGTCTTCTTAGGTCGACCTCGCTTCCTGGCGCCTTGAGGATTCCAGTCTAGCGCCGCCCTCTCAACAGCTCCGTTCGGCTTCCTTAGTGTGTGACCAATCCAGCGTAATTTCCTCTCCTTGATCTGGATGCTAATCGGTTGTTGATTGGTGATGGTCCAAAGATCTTCATTTGCGATTATGTCCGGCCACCTCATATTCATGCTGCGACACAGACATCTGTTAATGAACACCTGAAGCTGATTGTTGATCGGTTTTATGACTTTCCATGTTTCACAGCCATAGAGAAGAATAGACTTTACGTTGCTATTGATGATGATGATGATGATAATTTTTGTTTTAAGGGGCCTAACATCTAGGCTATCGACCCCGGCGTTGCTATTGAAAAGGCGGTCTTCCTGGAAATGTTTCTATTTCTCCAGATGGGGTAGAGCTGGACAAATGCACCATTTGCCTTCCTGATACGGCTTCGAACATCTTCCTCTGCTCCCCCATCATTTGTGACAATACTTTCAAGGTTGAGGAAGGACTCAACTCGCTCAATTTCCTTTCCGTTGACTGTCAAGCTAGTCGTGACGTCAAAATTTATCCTCATCTCTTTGGTCTTGTTGGTGTTGATCATCAGTCCTGCACGTTCTGCTTCTCTCTGCAACCTCCCCAGCTTATCTTCTGTGTCTCGGTACCGTTGAGCCATAAGACAAATGTCCTCTGCGAAATCCAGATCTTCAAGCCTGTCATTTATACCCCCATTGAATACCCCTCTTCCGTCCTCCCATTACCTTCTTCATCACACTATCCAGGACCAACAGGAACAGAGTGGGGGAAAGGACACACCCCTGTCTCACTCCGGAACTGACCTTTATCTTTTCTGTTAATTTGCCTTCGTGAAGAACTTGGCACTCATACCCTTCGTACATCTCTTCCATGATTCTGATGATCTTTGTTGGAATTTTATATTCCTCCAGGGTCTTCCACATGATTCTTTGATTTACGGAGTCGAAAGCTTTCTCGAAGTCAACAAATGTGAGGTAAAGGGTATTCCGCCACTCCACACTCTGCTCCAGGATGATTCGGAGGGTGTTGATGAGATCCACACAGCTGCGATGTTGTCGAAATCCAGCCTGTTCCTTCCGAAGCCTTTTTCTACGGAGTCTTTTATACGATTCAGGATGACTCTCGCCAGCACTTTGCTTGCAACGGACAGACCCTTCCAGTTGTTACAGTTTGTGGTGTCCCCTTTCTTCGGTAACTTGACTATCAACCCCTTCTTCCAGTCGGTTGGTATTTTCTCCTCCTTCCAGATCTTCTCCAACAGCGGGTGCAGCAGATTGATCGTAATATCCAGGTCTGCTTTCAATACTTCCACTGGGATATTATCCAGACCTGGTGCTTTCCCGCACTTAAACTGCTTCAACGCTGTCCGTATTTCGCCCTGAGTTGGGGAGTCAAGGCTGATGCTTGGGTCACTTTCTGCTTCCTCTTCATCTTCTCCTCGCTGCTTACCTTCTGGTCCTCTATCTCTATTAAGAACCTCCGCAAAGTGTTCTCTCCATCTAGTCAGCTGCTGTTCACACGTCGTGAGGATCTCGCCCATCTTGCTATTCACATGCCTAGTTTTATTAAAACCTTTCTTCGAAAGCACCTTTGAAATGCCATAGAGCTCCTTAACGTCCCCCCTTCTTGTCGCTTCTTCTGCTTTCTCCGCCTGCTCATCAATCCACCTCCTATAATCCTTCCGCACACTCCTCTTTACCTCCCTGTTTGCTGTTGAATACTTTGCTTGAGTGAGAGCCTTCTGCTGCCTAGTCTTGCAGATGTTGAGCTTGGCCTTAATCTCTTTCCTATAATTTATCTTGTCCCAGGTCTGATCGGATATCCATTCTTTCCGCAGGTAGTTCTTGTACCCGAGCTGCATCTCACTGGTTTCCACGAAGATATTCTTTATCTCGCTCCACACAGTCTCCACATCCTTCTCTGTCTCGAAGTCCAAGACCTGGAATTATTTCTGAGCTCCAGTTTAAATTGATCCAATCTCTGCTAGTTCTTAAGCTTGCCCACATCAAACTTGTTGTGCCGAGTGTTAAACTTTCGTCAGACTGCCACGATCTTCATGCGGAAGTTGGCAACCACAAGATGATGGTCACTACCAACATCCGCTCCTCTCTCGTTCCTAACATCTTCCAAGCTTCTTCTGAATCTCCTGCTCACCGCGATTTGATCAATTTGATTTTCTGTGACTTGATCAGGAGACACCCAGGTGACCTTGTGGCACCGCCTATGAGGTAACACCGTCCCACCCATCACCAAATCCTAGCTGGGGCAATATTCCGTAAATTTCGCTCCATTTTCATTCATCTTTCCAAGGCCATGTGTACCCATCATCTGCTCCAACCCCTCATTGTTTGAGCCCACAATTGCGTTGAAGTCTCCCATAACAATGAAAATGTCCTTCTTACTAGTTTGTCTTGTGGCATCTCGCAGCATTTGGTAGAATTCTTCCTTCTTCTCTGGCTCCGATTTTTCTGTAGGCGCATTGCATTGGAAGATGATCACATTCCTGATATTTGTCTTGAACCTAGCAAACATGAGCCTACTAGAAATTGGCTTCCACTCCATAAGGCTTCTCTTTGCATTTCTGTTGAGCAGCAACCCTACTCCATCCCTGTGTTCTTCATCATCGCCCCCAGAATAGAGAAATTTAATTCCATCTGTTGTCTGTATTTCACCAAATCCTGGCCACCTCACTTCACTCAATCCTAGGATATCCAGCCCATAGTTCTTCATCTCCCGTGTCACTTGTTTCAGTCTGGTTTTCTCCATCAAGGTCCTCACATTCCAGAAACCGATTTTCGTAGTCCTCTTCATGCCAAAAGTAGTCATTAGGTTATCCGTCCGGTTTTGTAATTTCGCTTCAGTTTCAGTAATCAGTTTATGTAAGAGGAGCGAGTGATTAACCCACTGCCTCCGAGTGCCTTGGAGGGGATGCCAGCTTAAGCCTGAGGCACCAGGCTGATTTTCTGTCAGGGTTTCTTCCCTTAGCCTTTGAAGAACCAACTCCAAACTACAAGGCAGCAGTTGTTTCACCAGAGCCCCGATAGGCATAATTTCTTCAGGGTTCCTGTAGGGCCTTCACAGCTACCGTAGCGGTCTTGAGGCACACCAAGTCCCCACTGTACTTCACCTCTACAGGCAATCCCCTACTTCATAACGTTGCCCATCTCCCACGACGAGGACGAGAGGTTGGATTTGTGGGAGACTGGCTAATTTTGGTCTTGAATTATTTGTGGAAATCCAGAGAAGGTTTAAAAGGTGAATACATATGAAAGTTGTAGCGCACGAGTGAATTCAACAAATGTGTGACGGCACGCGAATCGCTTAAAAAGTCTCGTATGCGTTAATATACCATTCATCCGATTGCTATGAAACTTAGGTGAGGTGTTGTGCATACACCAGGAGACGTTATAGGCATAGTCAATCCAATGAGCAATAGATGGCGCGCGAGTTCCTTCAACAAAATGGCGGGCGTTTGTTTCAACAACGTCCCATATGCGTTCTTTTCCATTCACCCCATTGCCATGAGACTTGGATGAGATGTTGTGTACTGTTCCCGTTTACCCGGATAGTAGGCTGTCAGATATCCGCCCCCTCAATCGGATTGCCAACAATCAATCGCACCGGCTCAGCTACATCAATGAAAATGACACTGACAGATACTACCGAGGTATGAGCACAGAAGTTACCAGGAAATCATTGTGGAACACACCAAAATAGACGGGGGTTTCTACTTACCTTTACTTACCTCTTAAAAATTATCTCGGGGATTAAGTTGACAACAGGATCACTAAAGTCTGTTCACACAATAACCTCCACCATGACATTTAAAAATGAACCAGAACGAAAACGAGAACTTTTAACTGTACAAAAGCTTTTATTTCAAATAAAGGGTATGATTTTAAAAACACAACAAAATACACGTGGCTATCAGTAGCCCATGTCAATCTGACTACGTCCTCCTGTAGGACTTGCAAAGTTATCATACAACATGATATAGAACATATTAGCTCCCACGAGCTCCAAATAACGTAATATTCATAACACAATTGGATTGGAAAAGGACGTGAGGACGAGACATATATATAGAGCATTTGGTTTCCTTTTAATAAACATGACACTTGTATTTATAGGCGCAAGGCCAGAGTGGACGACCTCACCCGCTGATAACCAGATGTTGGGACAGCTGCGAGCTACCCTTCAACCTGTCGCATACTTGTCAAATGGGCTCCCTTCTCATGCTACATTACGTAAGAATCCAGCTCTCAAAAGCTTTAAATGTCTGCAAGACAACTCAAATATATATTTACGCAAATCTTTCGAATACTTTACTCACATCCTATTGGATTATTATGACAATCCTTAAACTTGTTAAGTTCTCATCCAAATGTTTAATAAGCTCTTAAATGTTTATAACAAAATCACATAAATTATTTATAACAATTAGAAATTGTTTATAATATTATCGAAGGTAATAACAAAATTTTAAACACGCCTTTAACATCACTTTCGTTCCTCATTATTGTCAAAAATATTTACAGCAATTATTTACAATATTAACATTGAAATTATTTAGATTATTAATTTAAGAAATACATTAACCACATGTTCATCCGGTTGGTAGTTTCGTAATCGTGTCAATATAATCGACCAATGAAGGTTAGTTATACATGTTAATGTCACAATCTGGTTTAATAAAGGTTTTAATAATTATTTGTGACGGTAATCTTCATTCAAAATCTTATCTCAAATTCTTTCAAAACTCTTGTTAATTATAACAGTAAATTCACTTGATTAATTTTCAACGAACTATGACAATACACTCCAGCGGAAAATACTTCGCTAACAAAATAATGCACAAACTGCATTAAAAATTAGGCCCAAAATTCATCATATATTAATCTATACGGCATCAAAAACTTCCACAGAACTTACAAAAACCTCCACTAATAAATTCTTTATCATTAATACCTGTGGGAACCTCCTTCATATTCAAGGGCATTATACATCAGCGACTTTCAACACGTGCGCTGCACTAGCGATTATACATTCATAGTTCCACTTAAAAATTCTTATAATCATTAATTGTTTCAAAACTGTTTTCATTTAACCTTCGTGGATTTCATTCATGAATCGAAATGAAGTGAAAATTTGCCAATCACAAACAAATTTAATAGTGAATACGCTTATATACGCCCGTCTGTCTATCAAAATTTAAGATTAACATCTTCAAAGAACTGTAGTATAAAAATACTATCATCAAATAAATTGCGACTAAAACTGCAAAATAGTCGAATAGAATCCAATTAGACTGGGGAATGCAAACATCATTATATAAATCTCTAATTGAGAAAAAACTCCTAACAAAAGTTCACGAATTTAATGCATTCAATAATTCATTATTAAAGTTCATCTTTCACAAAAATGTCTATGATGCAATGATCGTTCATAACTGACGATAAATGTCTGTGTTGCAATCAATTCAAATAACGACTAGTATTTCCAAGATCGTCGACAACGTAAGAGATTTTAACGCTCTAATATCATTTAAATGTTCTTCCTTCTTGATGATGACAGAAAATTGGTCAAAGTAATTAAACTGGGGTAGAATTACTTTAATAAAGTGACACGCTGTCTGAATTTAAATCTGCCATAAAAATCATTAACTTACAGTCAAATCGTGACTACCAAAAATAAGCAAATTACTGAAAAATCTAAATATCAGTCTCAACTGATCCAAAATCGTTTAACTATGCCCATGACATAACAATGTCTTAATAAATCGTCGAAAAAGGCATAACTCATCAAGATGTACTGAGAATATGAATCTCAACAAGAATAAGGCAAAATACATGAGAACAAAAATATGGGAAAAATAGTTGCTCAAACATTGCTAAGAAACTCAAATACAATAAACGTTCACGACTACCTTATCTGCCGATTGACGTTCCAGAGGAAAATTCCCCAAAGAAGACTGCTGATGGAACCATTTCACCAAGTTAAAGCTGAGCTCCATCCTCGAAACAGGAAATAGCACCCTCGGAGAATCGAACTGCTTCCTTCTCCGGAAATTGCACTGCTCCGTGAAGACGAAAAGACATCCTTCCGGCAATAATCTTCTTTGTGAGTCGGGATAACCCTGACCTCTCTTGAAAAAAAATCCCTGAAGTTCCAGTAGACAATCGCCATGAAGTTTTTTTAATAATTTCCGAAGAAATATTCATATACAGTGAGTATAAAATCATTTCCATGGCTGTTCGATAGTATTCAGCCTTTAATCACGAAACATGGGTGTAGATGGTAATTCACCACATGTTCGCTTGTGTGGAATAGCAATTAGCGAAGTTCCATGTTGCTATCTTACTCCGTTGAAATATGTCCCAATCGCATTAAGTCCTTTAGCCTTCCATTTTCTCTTCGGTTGTAGTAATAGAAGAACAAACTGCCATATTAAATTGCTCCATTATACTGTAGTGTTGTGTAACAAAAGCAATCTGAAGTCTCCCTATTTCACTGGCCGTGTCAGCCGTGGCGTAAAATCTGGCGATACAAAGTGTTTCTCTTGTGGCGAGATAATCACTTTTGTAAGTCGTGTAAAATTGCCAATATCTTTCAAAATAATTGCTTGAAATTGTTCAGCTTTTCTATATTACTTCATGTAGCACTGCACAATAGAATTAGCTTATAGGCGACCGCTAACTGTTCACAGCTAATCTTGTAGATGCGTTCGAAGGTGCGTTTTAACTTCACCTAGTTTGACTTGAATCTCGTTTAATGCAGTGGCTTCACCACGCGTTATAAAGACGACTTTTTCTACACTTTTCACTATATATGACTATATAAGAAAGAACTTTCACAATTAGACTTCGATGATCTGCGAATGAGATCTGAGAATGATCGGAGAATGAGACTCCTCTCTTCTGCGCAAGGCCTTTTATGAACTTCCTAAGGGGCGTATCCATCCCTTCCATAGCGTGATACTGCGTCATCGCTATAAGTTCCAACTTCGTCAATACTTGACGGATTTTCAAAATTCAAAAACTGAAAATAAATTTCACCAAAATTCCAAATCAATGCCTCTACTGAAAATGGATTTCCACAATTCTGCATTCCAAAAAGTAATAAAATACCATAGTTTCAGCAATCGCCGTCTTCCTTTAAACTATCGTTCATTGGTTCAAGCCTCCCCTCCAATCGCATAACTTTCTTCCTCAGCAAAATTCCGCGTTTCCTGCGACTGCGTCGTACATCTCGGATCCTTCTCGAATAAATGCTGACGTCACTGAGAATCTCAGCTCAAGTAGCCTGCTGGCGTAACGTTTGCGTCATCCGTGCTTACGTCATGACTACCCACGTCATAACTATGACAGCCATAACTTTCCTTATAATTTCCAATATAGCCACCGTGGTCTCTATATAATTCAATTACGGGGGCATTCTCCTCTCACCACGTTTTAAAAACAGTTGCAAATTGTTTTAAACTCAGTGTTACAAGTACTTCAACTCTCTTGAACACGAAATTGAATTATTACTGGTTTACTCTAGGATGATATTTCCTCTATGTTCCTTAATCATAAATCTGGGTTGTATGTGGTTAATGCATTCTCTCCTCTCTACTTCCTCTTCTGTCCAGTATTTCTATTTTCTAAGTTCTGCTGGCTCGTAGAAGGCCCAGGATCGATTACAACATCCTGCCTTTTCTTTTGATTTTCGGTTTCTTTATCCCGTAATTCTTTTAGGTATTGCTGGCTTTCCTTCTCTCTTTGCTGATACTGATCGGGTGTCATAACCTGACCTTGAGTATTCTGGTTTCTATTTTGGTTCTGGTTATTTCTATTATAATTTCGGTTATAACCATTATTGTTGTAATATCTGCCTCTTCCATTATTGTAATTTCCTCGGTTATAGTTCCAGCCTCTTCTCTGTTGATACGGACGGTAACCTTGTGATCTGTTATTTCTAAACTGATTATTCCTGTGAGGACCTACATTGTCAGTTTTCTCTTCGTCTGGCTTGTCAGTTTGTTGGACTTGGTCCATATATACAATATTGATTTCTTTGAAGTCCTGCCTTTGACCTTTCTGTACCACGTTAGGCATTGGACTTGTGTAGTCTAACCTTCTCAGTAATTCATCCATGCTGGTTAAATCCCTGATGTTGGACGAAATAATTAGTCTTCTCACCTCAACTGGCAGCATACGAGAAATCGCATCAATTAATTGCTCCGTTGACAATGGGGGTTGCAAATATCTCAAGCGGGACAATTGACTCGTAAAGAAATCAGCGTACCGTGTTGGAAGAGTATCTGAGTATTTTCTTGAATACACCTCCGCTCTTAACGAATTCTGCGCTTCTATGGACCAAAATCGTTTGATTAATGCCTCTGCAAACTCGTCAAAGTTACTGAATGGGTATCTAAATGCGCGAAACCATTCGAGGGGTCCTCCAATCAAATATCTCTCTACTATCTTCATCTCTCTCTCTCTGGGAATGTGAGCTTCGATGAAATAATCTTTGAGGTTCCTTACATATTCTATAGGGGTCAAACTATCAGTGTTACTGAATTTTTGCGGTTTATCTTCGAAATTCCTGATGACCGTTACGTTCCTCGGATATGAATCCGGGTAGTTTTTCCCACTATCTCGATAGTTCCACTCAGGTTCCATATTCCTCTCGTCATCCTCCTCTCTGAATCTGGATATACGTTCTTCAGGAGTCACGTCTCTCTCTTCTTGATCTAAGTTATATCTTCTGGCATAATTCCTATTAGTTTCGCAAGCCAAGCCTTCTGTATCCTTGTCAGTGATTTCCGTTAAGACTTTCTTGATTATCTCTTCTTTGTAGTTCTCCATCAAACTAGCCTCTCCTAACTTCAAATTCTGCAGTTTGCTCGTCGTTTCATTTACATCAGAGACAACTTTATGAATCTGTTCCTCTAATGTAGATTTTAATGTTTGCATATCCTGACCTAGTTGTGTTCTATCGTCAACTTGTTTTTCGGATAGCGAATCCATCCTGACGCTTAAATCTTTCCTAATCTGTACTACTTCATTGTTAATTTCTATTTGAGTACTGGCAAGTTTTCTTTCAATCCTTTCCTGAATTTGGGTTACATGTTCCCCACTTGACTTATTCCACTCGTCTTTCCATACTGCTACATTCGCCGTTAATATTTCTGCTATGTCTACTTCGATATCCTCTTTTAATAATCTATTATGGTCTAATACCTGGGTTCTCATGACCTCTACATCATACTTTAAACCTGCTAAAGACGTTGTCGTTCTAACTGATTCATCAACTAATCTAGTCGCTAATGCACTTATATTACGCGTACAAAGGGTTTTCGAATTTGCTATCTCTTCCCTGACTTTATTTACATCAGTTTGGACTTTAGTAATATCTACGAAAACTGTGTTGACCTCTACCTGAATCTTAGTTATGTCACTTTGCACCTCAGTTATATCCGAATGAATGTTATTAATATCAACCTGAACATTGGATACATCAGTTCTAGCATTTTGAATTTCTTTTTCGACTTCCTCAACCTTGTCTTGGACAGTCGCAACATCATTTTTAACAACAACTACTTCGGCTCTAGCACAAGAAATATCACTTCGGACATTAGCCACATCTAGATTCAACATTGTCAGATCTTTCTGTACCTTAGAAATATCACATTTAACATCATCAACATTTTTATGCACAATAGACACATCTTTATGGACATTGGACACGTCTGTGCGCATGTCCGTTACAGTATTCTCAATTCCTAGGGTATTAATCTGTAAACGCGACATATTATCCTCTAAATTAGTAGCACTAGTATGAAGAACCTTCATATTCTCCTCCATTCGACTAGTATTCCTAGCTTCCATCTCCTTCATACTGCTATTCAAATTAGCAGACATATTACTAGCATTCTCCTCCATCATCTGCTTCATACTTTCATTCATGCTAGCTTTCAACTCTTCTAACATCATCCTCATACTCTCATCTGCCATTACAATATTATTCAAAAATAGACTGCTGTAGGGACATACATCAATAGAGCAAAATAACAACATTTGAGGAACACTTTTCACCATATATAAATTTGATCAATTTTCTGTCTTAAATCTAACTTATAACTACCTTATAATTAACTTTCGAAGATACTTCATGTTGAAACAAACTCAAGCACATGTTCCAATTTCCCTGGCTCATTTTAAAATATCCTAACACAAATAATTTACATTTACAATCCAAATAATTTAATTTTATCTTTAATATGACTAAAATGTCATAAGCCGGTCAAATAAAATAAGATTCCAGATCATAGGCGATTTTTCTAAGTTTCCAACCTATTTAACCTTTCTCAAGTTGTATAAGATCTGATCTTTTCTGAGTGTAATTTTCCTAATACAATACATTTAATTCCTATATAATAACACTCTTAAATTCTACAGTTGGCCTAGACATCTAACAAAGAATCAACCTCCTTATTTGAGTCTAATCGAGCCTCACGTGTTAGGTTTGCCAATCTTACTAGCGTTCAACCTGGTAATCCAGTTATGTTGAATCGAGCCCCAACGTTTTAGGTGCGCCAATCTTACTGGCGTTCAACCTGGTAATCCAGTTTTGTCGAACAGGCCCAACGTTTTAGGGTCGCCAATCTTACTGTCCCCGTTTATCCGGATAGTAGGCTGTCAGATATCCGCCCCCTCAATCGGATTGCCAACAATCAATCGCACCGGCTCAGCTACATCAATGAAAATGGCACTGACAGATACTACCGAGGTATGAGCACAGAAGTTACCAGGAAATCATTGTGGAACACACCAAAATAGACGGGGGTTTCTACTTACCTTTACTTACCTCTTAAAAATTATCTCGGGGATTGAGTTGACAACAGGATCACTAAAGTCTGTTCACACAATAACCTCCACCATGACATTTAAAAATGAACCAGACCGAAGACGAGAACTTTGAACCGTACAAAAGCTTTTATTTCAAATAAAGGGTATGATTTTAATAACACAACAAAATACACGTGGCTATCAGTAGCCCATGTCAATCTGACTACGTCCTCCTGTAGGACATGCAAAGTTATCATACAACATGATATAGAACATATTAGCTCCCACGAGCTCCAAATAACGTAATATTCATAACACAATTGGATTGGAAAAGGACGTGAGGACGAGACATATATATAGAGCATTTGGTTTCCTTTTAATAAACATGACACTTGTATTTATAGGCGCAAGGCCAGAGTGGACGACCTCACCCGCTGATAACCAGATGTTGGGACAGCTGCGAGCTACCCTTCAACCTGTCGCATACTTGTCAAATGGGCTCCCTTCTCATGCTACATTACGTAAGAATCCAGCTCTCAAAAGCTTTAAATGTCTGCAAGACAACTCAAATATATATTTACGCAATTCTTTCAAATACTTTACTCACATCCTATTGGATTATTATGACAATCCTTAAACTTGTTAAGTTCTCATCCAAATGTTTAATAAGCACTTAAATGTTTATAACAAAATCACATAAATTATTTATAACAATTAGAAATTGTTTATAATATTATCGAAGATAATAACAAAATTTTAAACACGCCTTTAACATCACTTTCGTTCCTCATTATTGTCAAAAATATTTACAGCAATTATTTACAATATTAACATTGAAATTATTTAGATTATTAATTTAAGAAATACATTAACCACATGTTCATCCGGTTGGTAGCTTCGTAATCGTGTCAATATAATCGACCAATGAAGGTTAGTTATACATGTTGATGTCACAATCTGGTTTAATAAAGGTTTTAATAATTATTTGTGACGGTAATCTTCATTCAAAATCTTATCTCAAATTCTTTCAAAACTCTTGTTAATTATAACAGTAAATTCACTTGATTAATTTTCAACGAACTATGACAATACACTCCAGCGGAAAATACTTCGCTAACAAAATAATGCACAAACTGCATTAAAAATTAGGCCCAAAATTCATCATATATTAATCTATATGGCATCAAAAACTTCCACAGAACTTACAAAAACCTCCACTAATAAATTCTTTATCATTAATTCCTGTGGTAACCTCCTTCATATTCAAGGGCATTATACATCAGCGACTTTCAACACGTGCGCTGCACTAGCGATTATACATTCATAGTTCCACTTAAAAATTCTTATAATCATTAATTGTTTCAAAACTGTTTTCATTTAACCTTCGTGGATTTCATTCATGAATCGAAATGAAGTGAAAATTTGCCAATCACAAACAAATTTAATAGTGAATACGCTTATATACGCCCGTCTGGTCTATCAAAATTTAAGATTAACATCTTCAAAGAACTGTAGTATAAAAATACTATCATCAAATAAATTGCGACTAAAACTGCAAAATAGTCGAATAGAATCCAATTAGACTGGGGAATGCAAACATCATTATATAAATCTCTAATTGAGAAAAAACTCCTAACAAAAGTTCACGAATTTAATGCATTCAATAATTCATTATTAAAGTTCATCTTTCACAAAAATGTCTATGATGCAATGATCATTCATAACTGACGATAAATGTCTGTGTTGCAATCAATTCAAATAACGACTAGTATTTCCAAGATCGTCGAAAACGTAAGAGATTTTAACGCTCTAAAATCATTTAAATGTTCTTCCTTCTTGATGATGACAGAAAATTGGTCAAAGTAATTAAACTGGGGTAGAATTACTTTAATAAAGTGACACGCTGTCTGAATTTAAATCTGCCATAAAAATCATTAACTTACAGTCAAATCGTGACTACCAAAAATAAGCAAATTACTGAAAAATCTAAATATCAGTCTCAACTGATCCAAAATCGTTTAACTATGCCCATGACATAACAATGTCTTAATAAATCGTCGAAAAAGGCATAACTCATCAAGATGTACTGAGAATATGAATCTCAACAAGAATAAGGCAAAATACATGAGAACAAAAATATGGGAAAAATAGTTGCTCAAACATTGCTAAGAAACTCAAATACAATAAACGTTCACGACTACCTTATCTGCCGATTGACGTTCCAGAGGAAAATTCCCCAAAGAAGACTGCTGATGGAACCATTTCACCAAGTTAAAGCTGAGCTCCATCCTCGAAACAGGAAATAGCACCCTCGGAGAATCGAACTGCTTCCTTCTCCGGAAATTGCACTGCTCCGTGAAGACGAAAAGACATCCTTCCGGCAATAATCTTCTTTGTGAGTCGGGATAACCCTGACCTCTCTTGAAAAAAAATCCCTGAAGTTCCAGTAGACAATCGCCATGAAGTTTTTTTAATAATTTCCGAAGACATATTCATATACAGTGAGTATAAAATCATTTCCATGGCTGTTCGATAGTATTCAGCCTTTAATCACGAAACATGGGTGTAGATGGTAATTCACCACATGTTCGCTTGTGTGGAATAGCAATTAGCGAAGTTCCATGTTGCTATCTTACTCCGTTGAAATATGTCCCAATCGCATTAAGTCCTTTAGCCTTCCATTTTCTCTTCGGTTGTAGTAATAGAAGAACAAACTGCCATATTAAATTGCTCCATTATACTGTAGTGTTGTGTAACAAAAGCAATCTGAAGTCTCCCTATTTCACTGGCCGTGTCAGCCGTGGCGTAAAATCTGGCGATACAAAGTGTTTCTCTTGTGGCGAGATAATCACTTTTGTAAGTCGTGTAAAATTGCCAATATCTTTCAAAATAATTGCTTGAAATTGTTCAGCTTTTCTATATTACTTCATGTAGCACTGCACAATAGAATTAGCTTATAGGCGACCGCTAACTGTTCACAGCTAATCTTGTAGATGCGTTCGAAGGTGCGTTTTAACTTCACCTAGTTTGACTTGAATCTCGTTTAATGCAGTGGCTTCACCACGCGTTATAAAGACGACTCTTTCTACACTTTTCACTATATATGACTATATAAGAAAGAACTTTCACAATTAGACTTCGATGATCTGCGAATGAGATCTGAGAATGATCGGAGAATGAGACTCCTCTCTTCTGCGCAAGGCCTTTTATGAACTTCCTAAGGGGCGTATCCATCCCTTCCATAGCGTGATACTGCGTCATCGCTATAAGTTCCAACTTCGTCAATACTTGACGGATTTTCAAAATTCAAAAACTGAAAATAAATTTCACCAAAATTCCAAATCAATGCCTCTACTGCAAATGGATTTCCACAATTCTGCATTCCAAAAAGTAATAAAAATACCATAGTTTCAGCAATCTCCGTCTTCCTTTAAACTATCGTTCATTGGTTCAAGCCTCCCCTCCAATCGCATAACTTTCTTCCTCAGCAAAATTCCGCGTTTCCTGCGACTGCGTCGTACATCTCGGATCCTTCTCGAATAAATGCTGACGTCACTGAGAATCTCTGCTCAAGTAGCCTGCTGGCGTAACGTTTGCGTCATCCGTGCTTACGTCATGACTACCCACGTCATAACTATGACAGCCATAACTTTCCTTATAATTTCCAATATAGCCACCGTGGTCTCTATATAATTCAATTACGGGGGCAGTACACTTCAGGGAAGGTTTCTGGCTTAGTAAATCCACTTAACAATAGGTAGCGCTCGAGTAGATTCAACAAATGAGCGACGACACGCTAAGCGTTTCAACAAAGTCCTGTATGCGTTCATATACCATTCGTCCGATAGCGATGAAACTTGGGTAAGAGGATGTGTAAACTCCAGGCAAGATTTCTGGCTTAGTAAATCCATGTTACAATAGGTAGCGCACGAGTGGATTCAACAAATGAGCGACGACGCGCGAAGTGTTTCAACAAAGTCCCGTATGCGTTCATATACTATTCGTCTGATAGCGATGAAACTTGGAAGAGATGTTGTGTACACTTCAAGGTAGATTTCTGCCTTAGTAAATCCATTTTACAATAGGTATCGCACAAGTAGATTAAGCAAATGAGCGACAACGCGCGAAGTGTTTCGATAAAGACCCGTATGCGTTCATATACCATCGTCCGATGAAACTTGGGTGAGTTATTGTTTGCACTCCAGAGAAGGTTTCAGGCTTAGTAAATCCATTTTACAATAGGCAGCGCACGAGTCGATTCAACAAATTAGCGAAGACGCGCCAAGCGCGTCAACAAAGACCATATACCATTTGTCCGATAGCGATGAAACTTGGGTGAGATGTTGTGTATACTTCCGGTAAGGTTTCTGGCTTAGTAAATCCACTTTGCAATAGGTAGCGCACGAGTAGATTCAACAAATGACCGACGGCACGTGAATCGTTTCATCAAAGTCCCGTATGCGTTCATATACCATTCATCCGATTGCGACGAAACTTTAGTGAATTGTTGTGTATACCCGAGGAAAGGTTTCTGACTTAGTAAATACATTTTACAATACGTAGCGCTCGAGTAGATTCATCAAATGGGTAACGGCGCGCGTATCTTTTAAACGAAATTCCGTATGCGTTCATATACCATTTATGCGATTTCATTGAAATTTGGTGAAATGTTGATTCCACTCCCGCGAAGGTTTCTGATTTAGTAATTCCATTTTACAATTGGTAGCGCGCGAGTAGATTTAAATAATAAGCGACAGCGCGTGAATCGTTTCAACGAAGTCCCGTATGCGTTCACATACCTTTCATCCGATTGTGATAAAACTCTGGTGAACTGAGTACAGTCCTGCGAACGTTTATGAATTAGTAAATCCGTTTTTCAATGGGTGGCGCACAAGAAGATTCAACAAATGAGTGACGGTGCACGAATCGTTAAAAAAATCCCGAATGCGTTCATATGCCATTCATCCGATTGCGATGAAACATTGATGAGTTGTTGTGTACAGGCCAGGAAAGGTTTTCGACAGTAAATCCAGTTTACAATAGGTAGCGTACGAGTATATTCAACAAATGGGTGACGGCGCTCGAATCGTTTCAACAAAGTCCCGTATGCGTTCGTATACCATTCATTTCATTGCGATGAAACTTTGGTGAGTTGTTGAGCACGCTCCCTTGAATGTTTCTGAGATATAAATCAATTTTACAATAGTTTAGAGGTGGTTAACGGAAAAAGAAGAAAATATTGAGAATCCAAAAGCACTTCAACTAACAAAGTCACAACGCCAACATTTTCTTTGATTGGCATTGCAACGCATGCCGGGCACAGCTAATATTCAATATAAGTGAATTTTTTTGGAAATTTATATTAAATTTTTTAACAATTAGGAGTTCTCGTTTTCTGAGTAATTTCTTTCATACGATGAAATTTATTTGCCCTAAAGTTTCACTCGTGTCTGAGATACCATTGATAATTTTATACAAATATATCTGCTGATCAATAATCCTGCATGGTGAATGTTTAGACATTTGGAATTCTGACAACAAGTTAGAGTGAGGAATTCTACATCGGTAGGCTGATACTGTGTACTTCTTGTAATATACTCATATTAGTTGAGTACAAACAGCCTTCTCCAAACTTTTTTCATTTAGCATGCAACGCTACCTTGGTAACGGGACTTCTGACAAGCGTCATTCTTTACATGCCTTCTATAGGAGGTTTCTAGATACTAGTATCCACTATTCATATCTGTCCATATCATCCTTTCCATCTAGGCAATCCATTTCGATCACGTTATTTAGATTCTTGGCAACTGTATAACCAATACATTTCTTACCAATTCATAACAACTTCGTCACACCTATTCCCAACGTTCTCTCTACAATGTAAGTAAAAGAAGTTTTTGCTCTCATGATTCAATATTCTAACACATTAATTTCAATATACAAGACTATTTATATTGTTAGTTTTTTCTTTCTACACAGATTTCTCTACCTGGCAAATTATCAACCATCATTTATAACCTAACTTATTCAGCATTTCTATTTTCACATCCACGTAAGTGTTATAGTTTTTTATATTTATTTCCGTTCTGTTTTTGTGTTTTTGTTTCTTAGTTTAATTCTTTCTTTTTTGATCTCTTCAATTCAACGCTGTTTCATCAAGACTTTTTCATGTTTTTAATTTTGTAACACATCTGGTTTGTAAAATTTTACTTTGTGAGCTTTTGTAACAAAAATATTTTTAGAATCCTCAGTTACGCCAAAATGTTATTAAGTGTATGTTATTGCACACTAACTTATCCTATACCACGCTGAGGATGGTCACAATGTACGGTTTTAATGTACAATGTATTGACTTATGGTAATAAACAGTTTATTATAAATGGAATTCTTTATATGGGACATCTTATTTGTGTTTGTTGCACTTTAGGGGCTCTACAGCCCAGTGTAGTTTTGGGTGTATTTATGTAATAACCTGTATATTTGTGGAATTTGTGTAACAACCTGTATATTTGTGATGGCTGTACATGTGTGCATATTTGTAAATTGGGGATAGGAAAGGTAAGGAAGCGGCCGTTGCCCTAAGTTAAGAACCATCCCAGCATTCCCCTGGAGCAGGAGTGGGTAAACAAAAGAAAATCACTTCCAGGATAACTGATCTGGGAATTGAAACCTCGTCTTCTCACGAGGCAGAGTCTGTCCTCACAACAGAATAAACATTTCTTGGCAAGGGCGTGAATCAATCCCGGGCGTCCGAGTGACAGCTAAGAATAGTAGCCGTTACACCGCGAGTTGGTCTGTGATAGCTTAAAGAAAGAGAAATGATTACATTTAATTTGGCAATTGCTAAGAACATATAGCTACGGTAAACTGTTTAGAAAAATTGCAGAATACACATTTAGGGCAATAATACAAATATTGAACCTAATTCTCTAGAATAGTGCGCAACCTAGGAATCATTCCAGGTCATTTTACAATAATAATTATGAACATTTTCTGGCCTTTATTCGAGGACGAAGAATCCTTAGAGTTTCAAAATATGTATTAATTATCATATTAATTAAAGGTATTGATAGGCGGATGACAAACCAAATAGTTTTGTGCGATTAAAAATCACAAATTGACATTTTCTGACCTGCGGATCTACTAAATCATGTTAAAATCTGAGCGTGTATGCTTTCTTTCGCAGCGGTGGAGTTGCTAAATCACACCCATCTAACAATTCAAACGACGAAATACTGAAGGTTAATAGGAACGATGGTAAGAATATCGCTGGTAAATGATTTATTTAAGATATTTCACATAAATCGCTAAATCCATAATACAAATAAGCTGATTCCTTGAATTTACAGAATAATGATTCGAAATTAATATTTATATCTCTCCAAAAAAGAGACCCTCGATTCTCTGCTGGCTCATATATCAATTCCAGCCGGGATCACGATAAACAGCAGTCTTCTGTCTTCCTAAAAAAGAACGGATAGAATATGGCGGGAGCTCGGAACTACTGAGCTGCGTTGCCGAGTTTATAAACAGCTAATTCGCGTAACACCCAGCGCTTTCTTGCAGAATACATATTATTAACCCATGAGTTATATAGTTTGATCTTTTTATCAACGCCCAGCACAATCAAATAAATACGTAAATTAGTGTCCTAACACTGAATTAACAAATAGGCAACAGAGCTAAAACAAACAATTAAATAAATAATGTTGCAAAAGTTTTGTGCTTTTCAGTCGGTCAACATGAATGTACCCAAACGAGTTGGATTATACCCTTGTTAGTTAGTTATTGTTGTTTTAAGGGGCGGAACTACGAGGTCATCTGGCCCTGGATTATACCCTAATTCTGAACAAAATTACATGAGATTAATAAATACAATAGGATGACCAGTCAAGCGATCATCATCAGATTCATCACAATAAATTAGGCTTTAAAATGTATGTTTGAAAATGCGGGTAAAATATTTTCAATATGTACACTTATTTAATTGCAGTATTGGTAATGCAACTTTTCGGAATATGTTAGTTGTAATCTATATGACGTTTGGTGAAATGCTAAAATGGATATAGAACTCCGCAATTTATCTCTTTGGAGTGGCTATTATGGTTGTAAATGGCCAATTTTGATTGTACTGCATATTACAGGTTACTTAACTGGCTGGATGTCTTCCGCACTACAGCAGCGAGCAGTTTCAACTTCCCTCGTACACTAGTAACAGTCGACTGAATTGGAATGTTATCTCGCTGAAACTGGTTGAACATCCCGCCGCCCCGTATTCTTATGTGCTGTGTGTATTAAGTGAATACGTACCTGTGGTGTGTTGCCAATCTTAGACATGTATGTTATTGTATTCAGGACGGTCATCAACTATTAAAGACCGTGGATTAATTCTTGCCACGCATAAACTAGTAGCCATGTAAATGCTGCGGGCCTCTGGGAATAGCCAGGCACCTTTAATACTGCCGTGAATTCCTGACTAGGTTTATTGAAAAAAGAACATCGTACTTCCTGATCCAAATAACATTTACATTATACTCCCACTAATTCCCCTTTTTTATCTAGCTTGGCTGTATCGTCATGTTGTGTCTTGTTTCCGACAGGGGTGTGTTATTTAGTAGAGTGAAGAGGGGTGAGCTCTCCAAGAAAGTGTGTTCATATACATTGTTGGGGTTGTTTCTTTCGGCTAGGTGTATGCCGATTGCTTCCTTTTTCTACTCTTCTTCCAATCTGTCCGATGTAATTAGCTTGACAACCAGTATCATGGCACGTGATAGAATATACCCCTGACTTTCAATACGGGTCTTGTTTATTTAGATTACTATTTTGCAGATGCCTACCGGTTGTGTTATTCCTTGTGAATGCTATTTTTGTGCCTTGCTTTTTGAACAGATTAGTGATTTTATAATGTTCGCATTCACATAGTTGAAACGCGTGAATTTTATCTCATTATTGTCCGGCTTTGGAATCATTTTATCTTTGTTTTTATGTTTGGCTACAATTTGGTCTATTTTGCTTGGCGGGAAATTTTTTTCCTTTGCTATTTGCTCGATAATCCTTATTTCCTTATTATAATTGTCCTTTGACACGGGTATGTTTAAAGCCCTGTGCACCATTAAATTGAACCCCGCTAATTTATGCAAACTGTGGTGATTAGACTGATGGTCGATTGCATGCAAGGTTTATGTGGCTTTTCGGAATATGGAATATGAAACCTCATTGTCTTTACATTCAATAGTAATGTCGAGATAAATTATTTTCCGATCGGTTTCCGATTCCTTAGTGAATTCGATTGAGTGGTGTAGGCTATTGATAGTTTGGATAATTGTTCCTTCGCCTATTAATTCAGTATCGTAGACGCAAATAACATCATCTACGTATAATTACACATTATTATTCACTTAGTTGAAGTCTTTTCTATGAACGCATTTTCTAGTGCATAAATGAAGATGTCGGAGATTAGCCCGCTTAAAGGTGACCCCATCGCTAGACCTTCTGCTTGTGTGTACATCTTATTGTTGAATTGAAGCACGTTTTGGCTGAGAACGACCCTCAGTAACCTCACACTTAGTGGTGACCCCATCGCTAGGCCTTCTGCTTGTGTGTACATTTTATTGTCGAACTGAAGCACGTTTTGGCTGAGAACGACCATCAGTAACCTCACAACCTCTTCAGTTTCCTTTGCCGAGTTGTTGCATTTTAAATTGTTTTCGATAGTGTTGATTGTTTCATTAATTGGAATATTGGTCGCAGGTCCGCCGGTACTAAACAATTCTGTACTTATTATTCATCCTCTTCATTACGGTGTTTCCAGATATTTCTGCTAGGATTCAGGGAGAGGTGTAGAAGGAGAAAAGCACACGTACACAGGAGGACGGATTTTGAAAGTGCAAGAGGCGTATAAGAGAAGGACTATCAAAGAATCCTTAACAAATTTCAAAAGCAGAGAACCAGAACGGGCTATTTTGAAACACAAGATAAGAAAATCCTCAGGGGAAAACATTGTTAGGTAGGAAACAATAGCCGTGGATCACTCAGGATACACTAGAATTATTGAACGAAACGAGGAAGCACAAGAATGCATAAGATAGCAACTTTATTGAATTTACCTCCCTTTTAACTACTGCGTATTTGGAGACGCCGGGCTACCAGGATTTTGTCCCGACAGGGATCATTAACGTGCCAGTAATTCTTCAGACACGGCTCCCTCACATTTGGGCACCCTCTAATGCCAGCTGACTGCGCCAGGATGTGATCCTGCAACTTTGGGCGAGTGCAGGAGGGATTCATAGGGAGGTGAAGGCTGCTTGAGTTTTAGTTATCGCAGTTAAGTGGTGCAGTTGCACTTAATATACAGGGAGGTAGTGTGGAGTTCACTTCTCTAGTGGGGGTATGGGCGGGGACACCAAGAGCCCGCTGTTTTACCAGAACGGCACAAACCTAGAAAAAATGCTAGTTTTATTTCACTGGCCGTGAAAGCCAATATACCATAACATAAACATTATGAAGAGTGAAACTGCTCCACTTTACTGCGAGAACTAAACGCTCAAGCAGCCTTCACCTCCCTATGAATCCCTCCTGCAATCGCCCAAAGTCGCAGGATCACATCCTGGCGCAGTCAGCTGGCATTGGAGGGTGCGCGAATGCGAGGGACCCGTGTCAGTAGAATTATTGGCACGTTAATGATCCTTTTCGGGGCAAAACTCTGGCAGCCCGGCGTCTCCAAAAAACTCAGTAGTTAAAAGGGACGTAAATTCAATAAAGTTGTTATCTTCTGCATTCTTGTGCTTCCTCGTTTCTTTCAATAATTCTAGTGTATCCGGAGTGATCCCCAGCTATTGTTTCCTACCTAACAATGTTTTCCTCTGAGAATTTTCTTATTTTGTTTTTCAAAATTGCCCGATCCTCTGCTTTTGAAGATTGTTAAGGATTCATCGAAAGTCCTTCTCTTATACTCCTCTTGCACTTTCAAAACCCATTCTCCTGTGTACTGTGCCCAAATCCAGTTGCCTAGATTTGAGGGTACAGGCCACATTGCTAAGTCCAGAATTTATAGTTTGAATAGCGCGCGCCAAACCTTCTTAGAAGGAATTGGAAGCTTTCGACAGCCAAGAAATGGTTGAGTTACGTAGGCCGAGAGCGTCATAGTCGAGGCTAAATTAACATTAAATATTTCCCGATGGAATAGAATCTTGAGACTAACATAAGATTACTGGCACGGACAAGGGAGGAAGAATGTGCTATATTTCGAGGAAATTGATTGAGCGGAAGCTGAGATATGAGATGTTTTAGTTCCAGGATTTTTCCCGCAGTGACCTCGTGTAGCCCGCTGAGGAGTATATAAGGCACGCCTGCCCGAGCTAAGTATGTTCACTTCTCCATAGGCACTCCGTTACTATGGATGTGTATTACTTCGTAAGCGCTCTAGCCGCTAAACACTCTACGTTACTCCGAACACTGTTATAATCTTCGTGCACATGGTTGCAAAACCTTCGTTATTAACAGCACAGTTGCTGGGACTTAGTGTTTCGACAGTACATAGTTACAGGTATTAGAATAGTGTTAATCATTATTGTGATCTTCGAACTTTTCAAAAATTATCACCAAGGTGATAATATTTGTGGCACTGGTAATTAATTACTGCTACAACGGACATATGAGTAGACTTAGTCTATATTTTGATTTCCACTGTCCATTAAAATTATCTTGGATTTTTTTCATCTACATAATCAGAATAAGTCTTGGACTTAATAAATTTCGACCAACCAAAAGAGTTCATTACTGTTCACCTACCAGTCTTGCACAATTCAGTTCATTAGCCGACATAGGGAATACCAGCATGCTTGCATTGTCTGGAGAGTGAGAAGCTCTGCCCAGGGAACTGATCTTCAGAACTTGAACTTGTTGCAAAGATTGTAAGAGTAGTGACAGTATTGGGTCGATTTAAACTGGTAATTTTTCATCATGGATCTTTTCGATCTAACCCCAGTCAAGATTACTTCAGCTGTTGAAACAGCCTATTTTACGAACTAATTTCATCAGGATACTAAGGCTTCAAGTATGAATACCACCATGTCTGTGTAAGACCATTGCGGGTTTAAAATGGAAGTCGATACATGATTATAAATACGTGTCCTAATGGGGACAAGAAGACAGAAATAATCTGGTTCAGACCAGATTACAAGCATAAAGATCTAAAAGAATGTAAGCTACAATTTGCATTATTTTTATGCGTAGTTAGCTGGATTTCTCATATTTTTCTAGAGTCTTACCAACACATATTTTCTTTTCATAGATGTATTTGCTGTTGCAAATATTTTCCTTTTGCAACAGAAGCTTTGATCTGAGTAGTTTTTACACTCAGAAGTCAATGATTCGAAATTTATGGACGAGTAGAACGAGCATTTATTTAATTTTGATATTTTTCCAATCGCGGTCATCAGCCGTCGTAACTGAAGATTTAATAATAAATTTAAGTTGAGGAATGGATATTTATGCATTATTCAGGAGTCGAGGATGATATTCCACGAACAGTTTAACAACTTTAAATCCAATTGTTGAGGAAATAATAATAATAATTATGTTGATTTAATAATAATAATAATAATTTTTCAATTTTCCGAATTAATAATAATAATAATAGTTGTGAAAGATCAGATTCAAACGCCGGAATTTTTTTGCTACTTTCAACGCAAACTCACTTCTTAAGACCGGCAAACTCAAACAGGTTACTGATGTCTTGTCCCGATATCAGATATTGATGGCTACAATTCAGTAAACAAGATTCACGGATAAACAGTGCTTCGAGTCACAAGGTTATAGAATCTTCAAAGGCAAGACCGGTAAACGTGTAGTAAAAACCATCCCACACTTAGGCACAGGATTTATTGTCAACAGGAAGATTTTGGGTTCGATTGTGGACTTCACATCCCCTAACGGCCGAGTCTCTACTCTTTCTTTTCGGTGTAAAAATAGAGTTTACACAATGGTGAACGTACATGCGCCAATCAATCAGGTGAATAAGAAGGACCCGGAATGAACAGACGCATTCTGGGAGGAGCTAGAATATATCCTCTCAAAGGTACCTGACAAACATACCATCATTCTGCTAGGGGATTTCAATGCCCAGCTTGGCAAAGAACGAAAATATCAGAAGATTATTGGAAACTACCCAGCTCGCATGAGAACTAATCGTAATGGAGAGAGGCTTGTGGAGTTATGCAGAGCATTCAATCTGGTCCTAAAGTCAATGGCGTTCAAACACCTACCCAGAAAACAGAAGACCTGGATTTCACCAAACTCCAACCTTGGTGAATTCCAAATTGATCATGTCGCCATTGCACGGAAAGCACAACGAGAGATCCAGAACGTAAAGGTTCTGAGAAGTGGCAACTTAGACTCGGGTCACTACCTATCGCAGATCAAAGTTAGACTAATTCCAAGAAATAACAAGAAGATTACTCCAAGAAAAACTGATAAGTTTGACAGAGACAAGCTAAGGAGCAACCAAGAATTCACCCACAAGTTGGAAACTTTAAATCCAGAGAATTGGGAAGAATTACAAGAGGCTATGGTCAGAACAGCAAAGGAGACTCTTCCACTCGCAAAATCAAGAAAGCATCTTTGGTGGGATCATGAATGTGATACAGCAGTTCAGCTAAGACAGGTTGCGTGGTAGAAATGGAATTGTCACAAAAATGAAGAGAACAGGGTCAGCTTCCTAAACGCGAGAAAATCTGCATCAAAAACCATCCGTGGCGAGAATCGTATGTTTAATAAGGAACAGTTGGTACAGATTGAGCAAAACTTCTTGAAAGTAACACACGTAACTTCTATAAAACCTTCAAGCACAGTCTGAACAAATACAACCCCCCAAGTCTACAGTTTAAAGATTCCAACGGGAAATTAGCCCACAATGATAAAGGTAATTGTCAGATTCTAGCAAGTTATTTTGAAAACCTCCTCAACTGTGAGGCTCCTGAGACCCCTTTCGTTTATGAAATAAATCCAAACATCCACCCTGATTCGTCCCCTCCTACGAAGGCTGAAATCACGAAGATCATCCAAGAGCTGAAGGACAACAAGGCACCGGGTGAAGATTTGATAATTGCTGAACTGTGGAAACATGCAGGGGAAAAAGCAGTCGACAAGCTTGTTGCAATTATTCAAGAGATCTGGGAGAGCGATAAACTCCCAAGTGGATGGACCTCTGCCGTAATTTATCCACTACATAAAAAAGGGGAGAAAACCGATGTGAACAATTACCGTGGCATCTCTCTTCTATCAATAACTTACAAGATCCTCTCAAAAGCTCTGCAGAATAGGGCGGAACAACAAATCGATCCACAACTGTGGGAATACCAAGGGGGTTTCAGAAAGGGACGATGTGCAGAGCAGATTATGAATCTGAAGTCCATCCTTTCATATCTGAAACTCAGGAACAGGGAATTCGTGATGACCCATGTTGATTTTAGGAAAGCGTACGACTCAATTGATCGAACCACCCTATTGCAAATCCTTGAAGAGTTTGGCTTAGATAACAAGACACAATCAATTATTCAGCGAACCCTGACCAACACCACCTCCAAAGTGAAGTTCAGAGGAGAGATGTCTGATGCCTTTGAAATCAGGACAGGAGTGAGGCAAGGAGACGGGCTATCACCACTTATCTTCAATTGTGTTTTGGAAAAGGACATCCGAGAATGGCGGAAGGAAATGAAAAATTCAAGGGTAGAAAATGGCGTAAGGCTAGGGTACAAGTATATGAATCTTACAATCGACTGCCTAGCCTTTGCAGATGATCTAGTGATCTTTTCAAATTCCATTGATATGGCAGAAAAACAACTTAACCAGCTGTAAAATCAAGCACTGAAGGCTGGGCTTCAAATCTTCTTTGAGAAGACACAATTCATGACAAATATAAAGTCAGCGCCCAGGGAACTGGAGGTCGGACTAGGAAAAGTTCAGAAGGCAGAAAAGTTTAAATACCTCGGTGAATGGATAGAGCCTAACATATCAGAGAAGGAAGCCTTCATGTCACGCATTAATAAAATGGAAATGGCATACAACCTGACTAAAGACATCTACCATAAGAGATCGATATCCTTAAACGCCAAAATTAGACATTACTGCACTGTTATTCGACCAGAGGCTCTGTATGCGGCTGAGACTCTAATAATGAACAAGAAAGGTCTGATGGAAAAACTAGAGGCTAAAGAAAGGAAGATTTTGAGGAAAATCCTGGGTCCAATCAAAGAAAACAGCGAGTACAGAAGGCGTCACAACCACGAATTATACAAGCACGTGGAGAAGATCAGTGACACGATTCGAAAAAGAAGGATTGCCTTTTATAGCCACGTGACAGGAATGAGCCCAGGCAGGATATCAAAACGGATATTGACGTACTTCCAAGATAACAAAACCAAAGGGGCATGGTTTACGGAAGTTGAGAAAGATCTACGTGAAATGGAAATCTCCCCTAAAGATATCCAGGAGCGTGTTCCACTTCAGGAAAAACTACGTACGCACAAAGGTTTCCAGGAAAAGCCGAAGCTGAAGACAGGAAAGGCTTGGTCCCAAGAGAGAAATGAACAACACCGAAGACGAATGCGGGAACACTGGGCGGTAGTTAGAGCTCGGAAGAAGAGACAGTTGAACTGACGTGGTCTTTAGTTGGCCAAATCTAAGAAAGAAGAGGAAGAAGAAGTTGTGAATTCTAATAATCATTATAATGTAGTGTGATTTATACATTTGACATTTAAAACAATATTCTAAGATCGGATACTTGTTGATTCCGAAGGTTAGTGGTTAACGCATGCCCACAGATAAATAACATATTAATTCAGTGGAATTGTTTCACGCTGGCATTATGCATTTGAATCTTTGAGAAGACACGGAAAGTAATGATACGGGAAGGTAAAAGCATGTATAAAACAGGGTTTTTGCTAGAGTTTGTATAAGAATAAAATCATTATTGAACAACGTCTTTCAAAACGTTTGCCTAAGAATAGACCCGGTTTGGAGTTATTCATGTTTTAAACTGATGGTAAAATTATTAATGTAAACTCATTGGTGGAGTTTACTAATTTATAAATTTTCCAGTTGTCGTAACAAGCAAAGTCTTGATATTCTGTATAATTTGGAAAGAAATACTTGTTAAGTGTGCAGAGAGTTAAATATGCCATTCTGAGTGCGCAATTAAGTCGCAAGAATGAGGTTGTGTGAAATGAAGCATCAACTATATTGTAGGTTGGATGTCTTTGAGATGAGTAGAGGAGTCGAATTTAGCCACACTTTCGTTGAAATATAACCAAAGGTTATTTTGTTGAGCCATCATCGTCAATTCACAGTTTACCCACATGTTCTAGAAGATTCCTAGTATTTGCTTGCCCGAGAATTGTCATTGTTAAACTTGTATCTTTCATTACGAAAAGACTTTACCGTTGTCTAGATGCTAATTATGATTATGTGATTTTTGACGCATTTAAATCGAATGGGCCGAAGCTGTTAATTATTTAAAACTGTTACTTCTTAACAACCACTAGAAACTGAGAAGATTTTGTGATCCTATAAAAATATATAAACATTTTGTAAATACGTTTGATGATTAACATATTTGACATTTTGTCAAATTATTGTAATTGTAATTGATAAAAACAAATGAAATTGTTTTATGATAAAGTTTCTAAATAATATTCCAAGTGATATTTAATTGATTAAATGGTTGAATCCATATGGAAGAATTTATATTTTGTTGATAATAATATTTTGACAATTATATTTATGATTGAGTCAAAAGCTCTGAATAGATTTTGGATCGAGAACAGTTGATTCAATAGAAAATTTTCTGTTTATCGAAGTTCGTCGAATCCAAATGCTTGAAAGTCCATGTAAATGATATTGTGTTGTATTTCTTGTTAAGGGGAGATTATACTGAAATTTCATGAATTTCGAAGAAAATATCGAATTTGGGTTTATAGCACTAAAAACCCGGATATGTCCTCTATCAAAAAATGTTTTTATTGTTTTAAATACCGCCATTTTTAAAGTCTTCAGCACCATTTTTAAATGGCGTTGCGGTGGCATTTAATTGCTCCATGCGCTACTCGAAACGCCCCATCCACTTGCTGCTAAGAAATTATGTGCTTATGAATTCTTTCTTACTGGGATTTCAAATGCTATTGAAGAATAGACTTGCAGAGGTGATATTTTGCAACTCAATGCTCAGTTGTTATACTACGTGATCCATTATTAGTGAAGTAAATACTAATAACCATGGTTTCACTCCTTGCGCTGAAATTTATTTCATAATATTACTTCAATTTTCTTTATAGTGGTACTGGTAGTAATAGCTTAGTATTGTTTGTGCTGTGAGTGAGTTCATCATGGGGTCTGTCAGAACATTTGAAGTCTTGCAGTCCATCAGAGCGAAGCCAGCACCAACCTATGCTGTGAAAATCAGTACCCAGCGAGACCAAAAGCGCATAAAACAAAGTAGGAAAAGGTGCTCAGGTGACAGCAAGGGGCTAAGAAAAAAAGAAGGTGGTGAAAATATCACTGGAGGAGAAAAGAAAGCAGTCTGAAGGGCATACCTGTAGTGCAGGGCAGTTCTAAAATGTGTAAAGTTGCATAGATTTTTATTTTGCATTTTCTGGCTTAACAAAATTTGCATGTTTTCTTTCAATAAGAAAGTCCCTTGTCATGCAGTTTTTGCCTGATACAAGTACAATTTTACACAGAAGTAGCTAGATAGGTGGTGCACAAATATTAGTATGCAATTTGTTGTGAAAAGAAGATTCAAAATTATTTTTGAGCAAGCAAATTCTGTTTGCAATCATATTTTATTAAAAAAAATCAACATTACATTTAAAAAAATTCTACTTGCTAATGTGTTTGTCAAACAACAAACTGTGACACTAACTTTTGTTAGCATAGATATTAAGAAGGTTTGTGGAAAATTTGGTACCAATTGGAAAAATATTGTGATGCAAGGGACTTTTTTTTAAGATGGTGGTAAAGTGGCATTTAAAAACTCCTACTCAGAAATTTTTACAGGTACAATATTCAAACTTAGTAACATGTCTTTACTTGAAAAGGGCTATCATAGAAAAAAAATTGGTAAAAATTCAATGAAGAATATAGTAGTTAGAAATTTCAGTATAATATCCCCTTAATAACTTTGTATTTGAACAAATCCGGAGATAACTGAATCCTGAAGTGTTAATTAATTTGCTACGATATTTTTGAAAAAGTGAACTGTGATATATTTTTCAACGAGTGATAATTTTTTTTCATTTCAATATGTGAATACTCAAATAATATAGGGATCAGTAAGGACAATTAAATTTGCACTGACAAAACCCTACTACAGTAAATAATTCTTTGAGCGAAGTCAACAGGACTATTAATTTGACCTTCGTCTCAATTGCTAAGTGTTCATGTGTTGGTGAAATCGTATATCTTGTACATAACATATGATTCGTCATACATCATTTATGCCATTTTTGCATAACTTCAGTCAATTTTAAAGTTTTAAATAAAATGAGATAATTTTATCGATTGCAATCCTTATTGTTCTATCCTTCTATCCTTATTGTTGCATCGAGTCGAAAATCAGTACAGCATTTTTTGTTGAGTTATTGTAGTCACTTTAACCCATCTGGCGCCCCGGGATATTTTGATTCTCGTGCTCACTGATTTTTGGTGAAATGCATATGTGGTCGTCCGGACTTCGGTCTGAACGGGCACAGTACGTGTGCTTCATTCCTTTTCCACCTCGCCCTGAATCCTAGCAGAAATATCTGGAAACACCTCACTGAAGAGGATAAATAATAAGTACAGAATTGTTTAGTACCGGCGGACCTCAGACCAATATTAAAATTAATGAAGTAATCAACACTATCGAGAACAATTTAAAATCCAACAGCTCGGCAAAAGAAACTGAAGAGGTTGTGAGGTTAGAGGGTCGTTCTCAGCCAAAACGAGTTTCATTCGACAATAAAATGTACACACAAGCTGAAGGCCCAGCGATGGACTCACCACTAAGCGGGCTAATCGCCGACATCTTAATTAATGCAATAGAAAATGCGTTCTTAGAAAAGACTTCAACTAAGGGAATAGTAATATGGCATAGATACGTAGATGTTGTAATTTGCATCTGTTGTCCGGCTTTGGAATTATTTTATCTTTAGTTTTATGTTTGGCTACAATTTGGTCTATTTTGCTTGGCGGGAAATTGTTTTCCATTGCTATTTGCTTGATAATTCTTATTTCCTTACGATAATTTTATTTTGACATGGGTATGTTTAAAGCCCTGTGCGCCATTAAATTGAACAACGCTAATTTATGCGTACTGAGGTGATAAGATTGATTGTCGATTGCATGCGAGGTTTGTGTGGCTTTTCAAAATATGAAATATGAAAACTCATTTTTTTAAGTGGGAGACGTTTTTAATTGGGATGGAAATAACCAGGGATGAAGGATTAGGTTGGCTGAGGCAAGGACGGCATTTCTGCAGTATATTTATTTATCGTATGACATACAGACAAAAAGCATGCAAGATAAATATATACACACATAAACATTGATATATACATATTTACAGGGACACATGGCAAGGCAGGCTAATATATTTAAATCTAAATTCCGTATCCATTGCAATGCTGTACGTGTTGCCAACGGGAAGTCAGACCGATTACTCTGATATGCTCTGCTATGGCATATGTGGTGAACTGACTGTGAAGGAGCACCGCAGTCACATTGGGGAGAAGGAATTCGACCCCATTTGAAGAGTGATTCAGCACGTACTCCGTGGTTAGTCCGGATCCTACTGAGGGCAGGCCACGTTCTTCTTGTCAGGTCAAAACCGGGTGCAGCGCTATCTCTAATTAAATCACTCCGAGCTTCAAGGTTGATGTTGGTGCTCCATTCATTTCTCCATTGGATATTCGGCTTAAAATTGTTGCCTGTGAGATCCCTAGCATATTTGATGGGTGGATATCTAGATTTCAGTCGGTTTCTATTCAGATCAGGGATGTCGCAGTGAATAGGAAGAGCTGGATTACTCATGATGTTCTTATACTCCCAGATCAAGGCAGCTTTCCTGCGTAGGTCAGGAGGCATGATGTTGCTGAGGACAGGAAGCCAATAAGTCGGCGTAGATCTAATAAGGCCACTGATCAGTCTCATGGGGTTATTGAGTTGGGTATCAATTATCTTAACATGGGGGCTGTTCTGCCAAACTGGAGCATAATATTCAGCAGCGGAGAAGACAAGCCCTAATGCAGAACACCTCAGAGTTATAGCAGAAGCTCCCCCAAGTAGTACCACAAAGCTTCTGCAGGATAATTTTCGGCTTCTAATTTTGGCGGCTGTATTTTCAAGATGTTTTTTAAAAGATAATGTGCGATCCAGAGTGACACCTGAATATTTAGGGTGTTTATTAATTCTCAGCACAGAATCTTGAAGCGATACATGAACTGCACGATCAGCCATTCTGTTGTTTAAATGGAAACATGATACTTCAGTTTTTGTTGCTCTTGGTTGGAGCCTCCATTTGTGGAAATATCTTTCAAGCCTCTCAACGTCATCATTGAGCACATTCTCCATGACACTGAAGTCCTTGTGCCTTATTGCCAAAGCTATATCATCAGCATAACAAAACTTTCTGGACTGAGTATCTGGTAGATCAGAGAGATACAGATTGAAGAGAAGGGGAGCCAGCACTGAACCTTGTGGGAGCCCGTTGTTCAGCTTTCTTTGTTTGCTCATTCATTTTCCCAGAATGACTTGGAAAAGTCTGTTACTGAGCATATTACCAATACGTTGCATGGTAGTTTTGCAAGGTATTACTAGAGACAGTTTATAGAGTAACCCCTTTCTCCATACTGTATCATAAGCGGCAGACAGATCGAGAAACACAACAGAAGTTTTCAGTTGCAGTTGAAAACCAGACTCGATATGCGTTGATCACAACTACTGCGATTAGGTTGAAAGCCAGCCCATTCTACAGGAATGTGTTCTAAGATAGACAGACTGATCCTATTATAAATCAGTCTTTCAAGAAGTTTGTAGCAACAGCTCAGCAATGCTATAGGCCTGTAGCTTTGGGGAGCGTCTTTTGGCTTACCAGGTTTCAAAACAGCTATAATTTTAGTTTTCTTGAACTGATTTGGAAGGATCCCTGTGTTTAGAATATCACTGAAAAATCGAGCAAGCCATTTTCGAGCATTTTGGTCAAGATTTAACCGAAACTCAGGATGAATGCCATCAAATCCTGGGGCTTTCCCATATTTGATGTCATTCATAGCCACATTGACTTCTTCAAGGGTGAATAACTTCGGAGTAAGACGAAGTTAATGGAAGTGATGCTTTTATTTTCTTGAAGTTCCTTTTCAGGATTCGTGTATGGTCTTTATCTTGTGCAACCTTAGAAGTCGATACAATGTGGCTGGCAATCTTATTAGGCATATAAAATTGTGTTGACACCAAATATAGATTTTTGTATAAGGAAGTCGCTTTAGAACTTTTTCCTGGGGTGCGGCTCGCGTAGGAAGTAAAACTTGAACTCTTGAAGCAGGATAAAAACGGAGAACATAAGATCCTGAAATGCGCTGTTACAGGAGACTATTACAATGAAATGGGAAGTAGATCAACACTTTGAAAGGTATTAAATGTGTAGGCGAGAGGAGATATTTCTGACGAGTGGCAATGAAGACATGAGATAAGTTGGCAGCACACATTCTACGACACCCAGGAATAGCTAACATAGATAAAGAAGGAAGTGTTGGGATTAAAAACTATAGGTATAAAAGATTGCCAAGGTTGTAGGATGTAGAAATGAAACGATTGACGGAAGACATAAAGGTACGTAGGGCTGCATCAAACCAGTTAAAAAACTGAAGACTCCAACAACAAGAGAAACTATTACAAATCAAAAGTATGAACTTGCCACAATGAATTAAAATGTGATTATTTAAATGTCCTCTCTTAGCTAATGAAGCTTCACAATTGCAACAGAAGCACGGTTTCTAGACCCTATACAATCGATCGTATGTCCTTAAATGTCTCCTTAGAGCTGAATTGCTTTCGCATATACAGTGAGATTCCTTGGCTGAAGGGGGACCAGAGGCAAGCTCCTTTTGCCAGCCAACCAAACTCAGGCCGCAGGCAAAAACCGCAAAACGGTACATCAATTAATGGTATATTTACCACCAAATGATAATTAATGGACGTACTATTTCACAGAAGACGTTGAAAATGTTCTCCTTTAGCTGAGAGACAAGCGTTGTATCATTTAAAAAATTAGCGTTTACAAGTTGTAATTCTCCTTCCGTAATGAGGGAAATCTGCTGCAGTATATTGTTCTCCAACTCGTCCAGGGTACAAGGATTAGACCGATACACTTTGTCTTTTAAGCGTCCCACAAATAAAAATCACACAGTGTTGAATCCCGGCTTCGAGGCGGCCACATCCCAGTACTAATCACCCTGTCACCAAAGACAGCACTTATTGCGTCCAATGAACCATGTGCAGTGTGCAGTATGCTGGAAAATATGGAATTATCTTTCCCTGTATGCTAACCGGACAAAGAAATTATTCAAAATAACCTGAACGTATCGAGGAGAAATAATAATTTCACGGAAAAGAAATTGGGCCTGTATTCTTTTGCGGTTACTGCGCAACACATACAGATTTTGTGTTATGCAGGGGGATGTGGTGGATCAGTATTGGGTGCACAGGAGACCAGTATCGATTGTTTTGAGAGTTCACAAGTCCCCGTTAATAAAACCACGCCTCGTCACTGAAAAGCACTAACTGTTGATCTAAAATTCCGTCGTGCACGGACTGGAAGAAACAATTACATTAGTTGCCTCTTGCCACTGGATCTCTGTGACTTAAGGTAATATTGTACGGTCGATACTTAATTAGTTTCCTGACCGTCTGAGCCGTTGAATATGACACGTTGGCTTAATTTTGCAAAGATTTTCTCGCTGACCATAATAGTCGACCAGTAATGTCCTCTAATTTCCCTACTGTGGAAACGCGACGTCTCCGTTTATTTCCTCCGTTTGAAACTTACGCAGTAGACTTGAACTTCCTCACAACCTTGCGAACTGCAGTCTTCGAAGACACCTGAAAAACAGGAAATTCCTGTTGAAATGCTATGTGAGCAACACCATTACACTGCTGCGTAATAAAAGTACAGGAAATGAAAATTAATTGTTGTGTGGTGCACCTCGCAGCCATAATTGTAAGTGGCTAGATAAAAATTAACCATTCCTAACTGTTCGTAGCTGTTGCAGCAAGCACACCTACTGTTGTGTATCTGTCGTCGCCTGTACTTAAAAGATTGGCTTGCCACTCCAGGCAGACGGAATAATTGGATGGGCTCAAAGGAAGTGCAGATAATAAAACGAAGGCCTAGATTCTCAGCATATGAATGGCATTAGCCAATATTCCTCAATACTTGAATTCTAAATCTTTGGAAGTTACAGCGTTGCATTATGTAGCTACTTCTGTCTTACCCAGCGCGTTTACTAAAATTAATCAAGCTTGGACCTAAGACCGTTTGGTGTTTACTCGTGTGGTATCTTTGAATACGAAGTGTAAAAATCAATGTCCCGTACCCTAGTGGAGCTGGAGAACAATATACGGCAGCGGATATCCCCCACAAGAGAAGGGAATCACAACGAGTAAACGCTAATTTATTTACCCGATAAAACGCCTGTCTGTCAGATGAAGAAGAACATTTTCAGCATCTTCTGCGAAGAGGTAAGTCCCTTAATCATGATTTTCTGGGTGAAATTACCATTCATTAATGTACTATGTTACGTTTTTTGGCTGGCGGAAGGCCTGCGCGCCTGTTGGATGGCCGCACGCTATGCTCCAGCAAATGAATCTCCCTGAAATACATTACTATCACTTCTTGCCACCATAAGTTATATAGTCATTAAATGTTCACATTTAAGCTAATTTGACCTTGGGTTTAATACATAAGAAAGGCTTCTCGCCTCTGTTGTTTAGGAAAAGGAAGGAAGGAAGATTGTAGTTTTACGTGACCGTGAATCTTGTGATTATGAGCCACGGGACCTCCTTTTTACGTGGAATCCGAACCACAGGACATGGCATTCACTTCGAAAATCTCACATGCATTGACCGGGAATCGAACCCGGACCGCCTTGGTGAGAGGCATACAGCTAGACCGCTGAGCCACCACGCCCCCTGTTGTTTAGGAAGTGTCTCTCTCTGGATTAGCATGTGCCTCTTCAAAGGTATAACCTGAAAGAGCTTCGATTCGCATATAGTACATGTTTATGGCTCTCGCCGTTATGGATTAGCATGTGTATGTACGAATTTCCTCACTTAGTAAACTTGGATTCACATACGCTACATGGTTATGGCTTCTCGCTGCTATGGATGAGCATGTGTCTCTTCAAACCTCCTCTCTGGATAAACTTGGATTCACACACGCTACATGAGTACGGCCTCTCGCCGCTATGGATGAGAATGTGAGTTCTTCAAGTTCCTCTCTGAGTAAACTTGGATTCACATACGCTACATGAGTACGGCTTCTCGCCGCTATGGATCAACATATGTAATTTCAAACATCGTCTGTCTGAAAACACGGATTCACACACACTACAGGAGTAGGGCTTCTCGCCACTATGGATGAGCATATGTCTTTTCAAATGTTCTTTCAGAGTAAACTTAGATTCACATACGCTACATGCGTACGATTTCTTGCCGCTATGGATAAGCAAATGTTTCTTCAAATTTCCTTTATCTGAAAACTTGGTTTCACATACGCTACATGAATACGGCCTATTGCCACTATGGATGAGCATATGTTTTTTCAAACCTTCTCTCAGGGCGAACTTGAAGCCTCTGTGGCTTAGGCGGCAGCACGCCGGCCTCTCACCGCTGGGTCCGTGGTTCAAATCCCGGTCACTCCATGTGAGATCTGTGCTGGACAAAACGGAGGCAGACAGGTTTTTCTCCGGGTACTCCGGTTTTCCCTGTCAAAATTTCCTTCCAGCAACACTCTCCACTATCATTTCATTTCATCTGTCATTCATTTAATCATTGCTCCAGAGGAGTGCGTCAGGCCTCGGCAGCCGGCACAGTTCATATCCTCGCCGCTAGATGGGGGCTTCATTCATTCCATTCCTGACCCGGTCGGAGACTGGAAGCAGGCTGTGGATTTTCATTTTCATTTCTCTCAGGGCGAACTTGGACTCACATACACTACATAAATGTCGCTTCTCGCCGCTATGGATGAGCATGTGTCTCTTCAAACTTCCTCTCTGAATAAACTTGGATTCACATACGCTACATGGATATGGCTTCTCGGCGCTATGGATGAGTATGTGCGTTTTCAAATGTGCTCTCTGAATAAACTTGGATTCACATACGCTACATGAGTAAGGCTTCCCGCTGCTATGGTTGAGCATATGTGTCTTCAAAGTTCCTACGTCTCTAAACATGGATTCACATATACTACAAGAGTACGGCTTCTTGTCGCTATGGATGAGCACGTGTCTTTTCAAATTTCCTCTCAACTTAAACTTGGATTCACATACGCTACATGAGTAAGGTTTCTCGCTGCTATGGATGAGCATGTGTCTCTTCAAATTTCCTTTTTCAGAAAACTTGGACTCACATACGCTACATGGATATGCCATTTTACCGATATGATCACCAATGGCTGACTTCAATTTTTGTTTGGTAGTACATTTTTCTCTACATGCACTTACAGGATTTTGTCTTACACTAATACCAAATCGGTGAATCTTCATTACAGCGGGATCTGATGTATCCGGATATATCAGCCTAAAATAATTAGTACTAACAGTTTAGAGTACGGTACATTATCACGGATGAAGAATAACAGAATCATAAAGATCTTAGAAGTGTAAATATAATTGTGACAACTTTTATTAATACCATTACCAGATAGCTTGTCTTCAAGAAGTACCAGTAACTGACGTCGTTTTCACTTATCAATAATATGTTGTACATACAATCTGAACATTTTACAATACAAGACACACCTGAAGAATATACAGGTGTGTCTTGCAAGAGATTTTGGATTAATAGCTCTGACAGTAAGAGTGTAGTTGGATCGTATCTTAGCCACCAAAATCCTCCGACGAAAAGTCGTTAGAATTTTTACATGCCGGATGCCGTAAAGGATAAGGTGCTCATTCCTCCACCCTCTGCAACACTGCTTGACCTTCGCCAACATGAAAATAAGTCGAATCTTGCGATTAATTGGCTGAGATTTCACAGAGTCGGCTAAATTGATGAGTGACAAGGATACAATATCGTTGTTGTTCTAGGTTGAGTCATAAGTCTTTAGACGCTCTTAATACCGCACTTCACGTCTCCTAATCTTGATGTTATCAATTCAGTCCTCCGTATAAAACTACCACACCATACATCAGAAGCAATGTATTTAATTTCGCCATCATGCCGAGACGTCTTCCTGCAGAAGATATTACCTGCGGGCTAGAAGCTTCTATCCGTCATCTAACAGCCTTCGAAGCAGAATAAATTAGAACTGAGGCTTCTCTGTACATCAAGCATGCCAGGTCCGTAGATCGGATCCAGCTTATAAAGCGATCCCAAGGAACCCCGTAAAGAAAATAGAGAAGTCGAACACGCGGCTAAATAAGGATTCATCTATTACAGAAGAGAACTATAAATCCCTAGAACCTCGCTACTCAAAAACTCCAACGTTCTAAGGCCGACCTAAAATACACAAGACCGATGTGCTTCAGAGACCAACATTCAGCGCCTTAGCATCCCCAACTCACGTTCTTGCTAAATATATGAATAACGTCCGGCATCCATTATTCCCTCCACCACCCTCTCACGTCAGAGACTCCTAACGCTTCGTAGATATCTAAGCGAGTATAAACTTGAGTTTCGGCGATTTACTGGCAAGCCTCGATTCGGAGTCGTTATTTACCAAGGTTCATGTACCTGACGCCATAGAGATAATCAGGTAAAAGCTTACAGCCACAGAAGATTCAACAGACTTAGGTGACTTGGATGAACAGTGCGTAAACTCTGCATTTTTGCGTCAACTTATAGAGGGAGCAGCCATGGAATTATCCTGCTCTCCTTAATTGTCAAACGTTTTCATGGCAAATTACAAGAAGAAGCCGTAAAGGAGAGCCCATTGAAACTGAAGTGTTTGTTCAGATACGAAAACGAGATATTTTGATATGGACGCAACTCAGTTCAGAAATTCCTAGACTTCATGTGCTACAGGCATCTAAGCATCAAATTAACAATGGAAATAAAATAAAATAATCCACTGGCCTTAATAGATGTTATGGTCTATAAACAGACAACACGCTTGGACACAGGGTCTATAGTAAAGGCATTCATACGGATCGGTACCTACATGGAAACTCAAGCCATTCTACCGTCACTGAAATAAATGGTAGATAGGACACTGCTCACCAGAGGTAACCGCATTTGCGATAAGGAAAGCGTATATGAAGAGAAAGAACGGGTTTGGAATATGCTCCAAGCTAACGGATACAGGAAAGGAGAGATAAATAGGGTCATGATGTGCCCAAATCCAGTTGCCCGGATTTGAGAGCACAGGCCACAATGCTATGTCCAGAGTTGAAAGTTTGAATAGCGCGCGCCGAACCTTCTAAGAAGGAAATGGAAGCTTTGTGCCGCCAAGAAATGGTTAAGTGACGTAGGCGAGAGCGCCATAGTCGAGGCTAAATTGACATTAAATATTTCCCGATGGAGTAGAATCTTGAGACTAACATCAGATTACTGGCACGGACATGGGAAGAAGAATGTGCTTTATTTCGAGGAAATTGATTGAGCGGAAGCTGAGATATGAGATGTTTTAGTTTCAGCATATTTCACGCATTGACCTCGAGGAGTCCGCTTGCGTGTTATATAAAGCCTGCGTGCCAGAGCTAAGTACAGTCACTTCTTCGCAAGAGCTCTGTCTATAAGGACAGTATGTTCAGTCCTTCGTAAGCGCTCAGCCGCTAAACACTTCACGTCGCTCCGAACACTGTTATACTGCAGAAATAATCTTCGTGCACATGGTTGCAAAATCTACGTTATTACTAGCACACAGTTGCTGGGACTTAGTGATTTCGACGACAGTACATGGTTACTGGTCTTATAAAAGTGTTTAACATTATAGTGATCTTCGAACTTTTCAAAAGTTATCAAAAGTTTGTGGCATTGGTAATAATTTACTGCTACAACGGACATATGAATAGACTTAGTCTATATTTTGCTTTCCACTGTCCACTAAAATTTAACTTGAATTATTTCATCCAAACAGCCAGAATAAGTCTTGGACTTAATAACTTTCGACCAACCAAAATAAGTCAGTACTGTTCACCTACCAGTCTTGCACAGTTCAGTTCACTAGCCGACATAGGGAAACCAGCATGCATAGCATTGTCTGGAGAGTGAGAAACTCTGCCCAGGGAACAGATCTTCAGAACTCGAATATGTGTTGCATAAGATTGTAAGAGTAGTGACAGTATTGAAGGCATTATAGTTGGGTCGAGTTAAAACTGATAATTTATCATTATGGATCTTTTCGATCTAACCCCAGTCAAGATTACTTCAGCTGTTGAAGCAGCAAATTTTACGAACTATTTTCATCAAGATATTCAGGCTACAAGTATGAATACCGCTATGTCTGATTAAGACCATTGCGGGTATAAAATAGAGGCTGATACGAGATTATAAATACGTGTCCTTATGGGGACAGAAGACTGAAATAATCTGGTTCAGACCACATTACCAGCATCAAGATCTACAGGAATGTAAGCTACAATTTGCAATATTTTTATGCGTAGTTACCTGGAATTTCTCAAATTTTCTACAGTCTTACCAACATATATTTACTTTTCATCGATGTTTTTGCAGTTGCAAATATATATTTTTTGCAATAGAAGCTTTGATCTGAGCAGTTTTTACACTCAGAAGTCAATGATTCGAAATTTATGGACGAGCAGAACGAGCATTTATTTAATTTTGATATTTTTCTAATCACGATCATCAGCCGTCGTAACTGAAAATTTAACAATAAATTTAAGTTGAGGAATGGATACTTATCCATTATTTAGAAGTCGAGGATGATATTCCCCGAACAGTTTAACAACTTTAAGGGCCGTATTCACCATCGCCGGTAAACTCATCCATTATCTAAGATTTCGAAAATTCGGTTAATACTATTATCTCGGATAACATAAACATCGGTATTCACCATTGCCTTTATTATCCCGGTTTTCCAAATCTTGGTTTTCGGTTCAATGTGTACTGCATAGCTGAAATTTTCATATAGATGCACTGGAAACAGTTGACTAGTGCCGCACAAATCATCTGTTTATTGTCAAAACAAAGTTCTGTTCTGCAGCTTTATTGGTTAGGAGTGAGATATAGAACAGTAAATATTCGTAAATAATGTCAAGTGTTGAATTGAAACGTAAGAAGATGCCAATTAATATCTCAAATAATGGAAAAGCAATTAAAATCAATGTAATTCAATATTTTCATTCTCATTATACTAGTGTTACATTCCCAATAAAATACTTCTATAGTACGTATCAGTAATTAGTGTTCTGCTCACAAAAATGTCCCGACAAGCCACCTTATATCGATCAGCTTGTCCATCAATTTGACCGTCCCTTAAAAGTTCAGCCCATGATGCTGTTAGTTCTAGCTTTGGATCGTCCTGAGGTAGCTCTTCCCCAGCTTGTCGCACAATGTTATGTAGAACGGCTGTATCAGTTATCACTGGAAACGTGTGCTCTAACGCTAAATTCATACCTAAAGCAAGAACCGGGAATCTTCGCTTCCATATGCCAAACACTCGCTCTATCACATTTCTTGTTCTTATTTGTGACTCGTTATAAAGATTCCCTTCAGGTGTGCGAACCGCATCCAGAGGAGGCATTAGGTACGATCTACAAGGGTGGCCAGCATCTACTAATAATACTGAATCCCCGAAGACACCTTGTTCGAACCTGGCTTGTTGTACACAGTTGTTGAAAATCGTACCATCGTAACCATGTGGCCATCTAGCCACAAGGTTAGTAAATTCCATATTATAATTACATATTGCTTGCACATTCAGCGAAAAATAACCCTTTCTGTTTCGGAATAATTTGGCATGATTACCTCCAGGAGACCGTATTCTAATATGGGTACAGTCCATTGCCCCTACTGCTTTTGGAAATCTGGCATTGTTATAAAAAGTGTTGCATTATAGCCTCAGGTGTTTGCGGAAGACTGATGTAGCGGGGTCGTAAAGCGGCTACGGCAGCGCTCACACGATGTACTATTCGGCAAGCTGTTGCTTGACTCACCCCTGCATAATCCGCTACTACTACCAGTAGCATAAAACCTTAATGAAAGCAGCAATTGATTTATTGGCGACTCAGAATGGTTCTTGAAAGACCACAAATATAACTATTCATTTGTTAAATTTAGAGTAAATGCTTTCTATATACTCCCTATTGGAGTTATAGTATTCTTCTGACCTGTCCGTTGCAAATTCAAGGTTAGGTTCTATGATGGACAATACTGACAAAGTAGAGGATTTAGATAACCTAAAACGTGTGATAAAATCAACATCATCGTAATCCTAAAAATATGAGGCAATGTCGTTTATCCACCTAGGTCGTTTCCCTGCATATTCATGCTGATATTCTTCGTCGCTATCGTTTTGTCTGGCTATTATTAAGTATTCCATTTGTCTGCGCGCCATTTTTGTTCTGTTGATTATCTTAGTTTTTGGCATTTTACCGGTCAACCTTTCTCCAGTAAAGTGATTAACCAGGATAATCCTTATTATCCGAGATAATTGTGTTGGTGAATAACGACATAGCTATTATCTGAGATTTTTGTAGCTATAAACCAAGATTATCAAATTACTGGCGTTGGTGAATACGGCCCTAAATCCATTTATTGAGGAAATAATAATAATAATAATGTTCATTTAATAATAATTCATTCATTCAATTTCGCTAATCGGCCAACTAGGGACCACGATAAGCCTCATTTTACATTCTGGCATTTGCTCATTTTTTTAAATCCACATTGCCTTCATGAGCTCACTGTGTTTAGCACGACGTTCCTCTGTCCATTTCGCACCAGTTGTCCGTTTTTCGTCCCGGAAAGTCCCAAACGTCTTTATGGCTGCTCTATAAAGATTTCGGTCTTGTGCATCTTCTGCTCGTATCCCCATTTCTTTCAGATCTTTCTGGACGTTAACATACCATGGCATTGTCGTTTTTGGTTTTGAGTCGAATATACTGAAGATACGTTTCGTCCATCGGGAATAATAATAATAATAATTTTTCAATTTTCTGAAATAATAATAATAATAGTTGTGATTTCTAATAATCATTATCATGTAGTGTGATTTATACATTTGACATTTAAAACAATTTTCTAAGATCGGATACTTGCTGATTCGGAAGGTTAGTGGTTAACGCATGCTCACAATCAAATAACATATTAATTCAGTGGAAGTATTTTACGCTTGCATTATGCATTTAAATCTTTGAAAAGACACGGAAAGTAATGAATGATACGTGAAGCCAAAAGCATGTATAAAACAGGGTTTTTGCCAGAGTTGATAAAACGTTTGGCTAAAAATAGACACGGTGTGGAATTATTCATGTTTTAAACTGATGGTAAAATTATTATTGTAAACTCATTGGGGGAGTTTACTAACTTCTAAACCTTCCAGTTGTCGTAACAAGCAAAGGCTTGATTATTCTGTATAATTTGGGAATAAATAATTGTTGTGTGTGCAAAGAGTTAAATATGCCATTCTGATTGTGCAATTAAGTCGCAGGAATGAGGTTGTTGAAATGAAGCATCAACCATATTGTAGGTTGGATGTCTTTGAAATTAGTGGAGGAGTTGATTTAGCCACACTTTCGTCGAGATATAACCATCATTGTCAATTCACAGTTTACCCACGTGTTCTAGAAATATTCCTAGGAAGTGCTAGCCCGAAAATTGTTATTGTTGACCTTGTAACTTTCATTATGAAAAGACTTCACCGTTGTCTAAATGCTAATTATGATTATGTGATTTTTGACGCATTTAAATCGAATGGGCCGATGCTGTTACTTCTTAACAACCACTACAAACTGAGAGGATTTTTGTGATCCTGTAAAAATATAAACTTTTTGCAAATAAATTTCATGATTAACATTTCTGTCATTTTGTCAAATAATTGTAATTTTGATGATAACAAATGATATTCTTTTATGATAAATTTTCTAAATTATATTTCCAAGTGATAGTTAATTGATTGAATCGTTGAATCCATATTGAATTGAATTTATGTTTTGTTAATAACAATAATTTGACCATTATATTGATAACTGAGTCAAGAGCTCTGAAGAGATTTTGGATCGAGAACAGATGATTCAATGAATATATTCTGTTTATCGATGTTCTTCGAATCCAAATGCTCGAATGTCCATGTAAATGATATTGTGTTGTATTCCTTATTAATAACTTTGTATTTGAACAAATCTTGAGATAACTGAATCCCGAAGTGTTAGTTAATTTGCTACTATATTTTTGAAACACTGAAACAGTGATCTATTTTTCATCGAGTGATATTTTTTTTAAATTTCAATATGTGAATACTCAAATAAGATAGGAATCAGGAAGGACAATTAAATTTCACTGACAAAACCCTACTACTGTAAATAATTATTTTGAGCGAAGTCAACAGGACTATTAATTTGACCTTCGTCTCAATTGCCAAGTGTTCATGTGTTGGTGGAATTGTAAATCTTGTAAATAAGGTATGATTCGTCATGCATCTATTATGCTATTTTTGGCATGCCTTCAGTAATTTTTAACGTTTTAAATATAACGAGATAATTTTACAGGTTGTGTTATTTTCAGGAAACCTCCTTCTATCCTTATTGTTGCATCGAGACGAAAATCGGTAAAGCAATTTTTTTGTTGAGTTATTGTAGTCACATTAACCCATCTGGCGCCCCGGGATATTTTGATTCTCGTGCTGACTGATTTTTGGTGAAATGCATATGTGGTCGTCCGGACTTCGGTTTTAACGGGCACAATACGTAATAAAGAACATAGACGGAGAACTGGTGAAAGAACGAAGATCAGCCCCGCCATAATGCCTTTCTGCCTATATACAAGGGGTGACAAATAGAATCTTCAGGTTGCTATGGAAACACAACGTGACAACGGTTAAGGTAAGGAAGACCTGCCTTTCTCCCCAATGTTAAAATCTTCAAATTTATGGTGCACTTAACTCAAAATTTGTTTGGGTTAGCCAATTGACATTTACAGGGATTTCTGTTTGGACCTGCAATAATAAATAATAAAAATTATTGACAAAAACGAAATACATTTGCCAATATGATTTTTTAATGGTACGATGTTTTAATCCAAAATAATGTCGAAATGTATATTTCATTTTGTCTATTATTTAAAGGGATTTCCCTTCTTCTTACTGTTCACTAGGAAGATGTTGATATATCAAAAATATTACGGGCGTATCTTTATTAGTTTTCTTACGAAAAGTATTGAAAAAAGTTAAACTGAGAAACATGAAGTTGATGTTTTTCATTATATTTTGTTACCTCTGTCATTTCATGGAACATTCCTGCCCAAGAACTTGCATCTTTAGCTTTTAAATAAATAAATAAATAAATAAATGAATAAATATATTAACCAGTAAATAAATAAGTAAATAATAAACAAGAAGTTCCGTGAAGAACTATACAGCCTACTTTTCATGCCAATGATTATTCTACAGTATATGAACCTATCTAGAATAATGACGAAATTAAGTTGGTAATATCGAAATAGTTCAAAATATACCTGGTATAATGTAACCTAATAGAGCACTACAGTTGGCAGCCCTGGTGACTGAATATATTCTTAGTTCCACCTCTTAAGGTACAGAATACAAAATTTGGTTGAAGTCCAATGGACGATACATGCAGTTAGACACTGGATCTATCAGCACGCGTAAAAGCATGTTGCCTACAATACAATACATGCGTGTGCTGGTCAGAAATAATCTGAATTATTATGATATCTTGTTGTGCCAATTTTGGATGAAATCCATTTGTTAGTATAGAAGTTACATGTATTTTAAAATTGGACATATCATCAGGCATAGAATCATGTTGGCAGCACTGCCTTGTATTAATTACTCCAAATTAATCTAGAATGTCAGGTGCTATACGTGTGCAAAGTATAGAGCTGTTGGCTTGCATACTTTCTGATATATTGATATTAGGGTAAAAAGAATATAGACAGCATTTATTAACAGTTGGCAACCCTGATTGCTCTTAACAATACTTATAGTCATATCTGTTATGGTACACATATCACATACGAAATTTGGTTGAAATCCAACTGATAGTATAGAAGTTACATGTATTTAAAAATTGGTACTATCAGCAGGCTTATAATCATGTTGGTAGAACTGACGTATATAAGTTACTCCAAATTAATCTAAAATGTCAGAATATACGTGTGCATAGTATAAAGCTGTTGGCTTGCATACTTTCTGATATATTGGTATTTGGATAAAATACGCTCAGTCATATCTGTTTATGTACAGATATTACATACAAAATTTGGTTGAAATCCAATTGATAGTGTAGACGTTATATGCATTTAAACATTGGACCTATCAGAAGGATTAAAATTATTTTGGCAACACTGTCATGGTTGGCCTCCTGGATGTTAAACTGAAATATTATTATCTACATGTGTGCCAATTTTGGAATAGTTCCCATGCATACCTTGCAAGATATCCAACATGGAGCTCAAATTTCTAGTGCGATTTTTCAGCAGTTGGTAGCACTGACATCATTTTCAAATATGGACGTGAGCTATTCCGGTGCACATCTTTACTCATACTAAATTTGGTTTTGATTGCTGCAGCCGTTTAGGAGTTGATAGGGGGGACACACACACAGCCAGACAGACAGAAGGACAGACAGACAGACAGACAGAAGGACAGACAGACACACATTTTCCCGGATCGATCTCATAAGTCTACTTTTTCCTCATTTTTGCAAAATGTGAAAAGTAGGCTAAAAATAAAAAAATTAATAAATGCGTTGTCTTTCAGGGTGCAGCCTAGTCATTTAAATATTACAAAATTAACATTTTTCATATTTGTTCGATTTTTTTTACAAATTCCTGTTCTCTACATTGTAAATAACAAAATACGACAAAAAATATGTTTTCATTTTCTTCGCCCCTAAACCACTAAACCAGCCGAGATAGAGCAGTCAAAACCAGGACGCAGAAGTTTAAAAGCGCCTTGTTCCTGTGGAGAGATATACATAGGACATACAAAATATCCCATTTGCATTATGATATCATGGCGCAATCGGGACACAAAAAAGTACAGATCTGCAATAGTTGAACATAATAAACTAGACACCGGCCTCAAAGGACTACGATAAAAACATATCAATAAACCCAAACAAATCCCACGTCAACCCAACCGTTACCCTTTCAACGTTTTAAAACCTGCTTCTGCCAATCACAATTCTAACAGCCACGTTCTGCCCAGTAGAATGTCAGATGTTACCTTTGTAAACTTTGTAAAGTTGATACCCTCTCTAGTAGTCCTTGGCCGGAGATCCGAAAGTGGGACCAACATACAGTAGAATTTGAATTTTACAGGAGTGGACGGTATTACCACAATGCTTAGGCCGTTATTACAATCTCCAGTGACGTGTCAGTAAACTCTGACTGACAGTAGATTCTACGGTAGGAGTAATGTCCAGGTAACATTTGATTGTTCTTACAATATTCCGGTTAATGTTTAATGTTTACGGTAGGTTAGCACGTCTGCGCATAATTTTGAACAGTAAATATAGATTTCTGGTTCGATTTAAATATTACTAATACCTTTCAAGAGTTCGCATGATCTAATCTACGCCAGGGAGTAAATAATTAATATATTCTTTACATTCCTTCATCTGGGTCCTTGTTTGCTTGTTTTAATTATTCTCGTAACGATTATAAAGATAAATATTTGAAAGGGAAGAACAGTTACCTCCAAATGAGATGAATAAACGCCTGTAGAGGCAAAGGCACACCAATTTATCTTCGTCAAAAGAGGAAGTCCTCGTTGAGGTGGTGGAAAAAATAAATCTGTATTTGAAAATTAGAAATCCGATGCCGTTCCATGGGAACAGAAGTATAAGGCATGGGAAATAGCCCAAACACTTGAGGCATTGACATGTTGAAGAAGGCCTGTCAAATATTTACTGGTTAAGTATGAAATCATGAAGAAGAAAGCGAAGAACGAGCTGACTGAAGAAATGAAAACGGTTTTTTCTGATGGGTAGAGGAAGAGAAATTCCCGCAAAGAAAACTGCCCGTGGAAGAACTTATTTCTTTAATGGGAACATCGGCTGAGGGACTGTGCAATCCGTTCGATGGAGATAGAATACAGTAGGTTAAGTTTCAAGATACGGTTATTAATGTACTCCCGCAATTTAAAATGTTCTTACGGTTAGCTTGTAAACATACTTTTCACATTTTACTTAACTAATATAAGGCTGTGGCTTTACTTTTCAGATGATGTGGCGCTATGCCCGATAGACATTGAAGATACTGATGGAAATATCACTGAAGTGACAGAGCAGCCTGAAACTATACAGGAACTGTTTGAATAGCCTTTATGACACACACAAAATATACTTAAATACTTTATTTGATTGAATTCTTGATCATGTAGGATAGGATGATTCTTTTATTTAATGCCTTAGCATACGCTTTTCTGGCTAATCCAGCAGTCTCAGTATGCAATCGCTACGTCACATAAGGTGACTTTGTAGTTAGAAATACAGTATAGCGATAGCCTTAAGTGGGGTGTTGGTAAAAATATATAGATTATATCTCTTAAACGCTAGGTAGTGGATTAGACATTGAGTGAATTTGATGACGTAAGAACAGAACCTTATCCTTCAAAAAACATCTTTTGAAGACTACTGCTAAGTTGAAATCACGCAACATCAACCAGAAGCTATGTGGAACAACACGGGGCTCTAATTCTTCAACTCTTCGTTCTTCTGCAATCAGCCTCGTTCTATCTGTAGCTAAATATTGTTCCCCTGTGTGGTTAAACAGCCTTCACATAGGGAAGATCGACGTTGAAATCAACAAGACCATGCGATTAATATCTGGTACCATTCAATGCACCCATATTCAATGGCTTCCTGTTCTGACCTACATTCCCCCTCCCCATCCCCATAGGTATAATATCCTGGTCAAATCATACCACAACATACTTCAAAATCAGGATCTCCCTATTCATGCTGACATACCTGCTGCTTGTCTAGCCAGACTTCGCACTAGGCAGCACCCTGTGAAGACAGCTACGAGACTTATCAATGAGAAGTTTGACACAGGCCAGCAGTGGTCTCATGATAGGAAGATTTTTGCTCCACAGTACCGAGACATGTCGTCTATCACATCTGAAGTACCTGGATTTGATCTTCCTCGTCGGATATGATCGAAATTAAACCGAATCAGGACCAATTCTTGTGTTTATGCGGACTCTTTGTTCAAGTGGAACAGGTTACAGTGTGGCTGTGGAGCCGATAGACAAACGATGAAGCACTGTCCTGTACGAGCCTATGGTGGTAACATACCTCAGTGACTCCTGTATCAGTGGACTATATTTTGAAGTTAAATGTTAAATTATGAGACTAACTGTATTTATTTTTCTTTTCATTAAGATGTAATACGATGTAAGTGGGTACCACAAAACAATGCTTATGTCATGTAATGTCCAGGATATCCATTCCATCTGAAAAAATCGAGAATATCCTCCCAAACATACACGGAATGCCACGCAGTTCAGTGACATATGTACGACACTGCAGTCAGTCAACGAAGTGGGCTGCAATGAATCAGTAAGTCAGCAGTTGTAGGCTTATTAGCATGCATGATGACTAGAGACAGACGGTCATTGTGATAGTTTTGTGCAGAACGATGCTCTAGTTTCAGCGTGGGCAAGGAAAGACGACACGAGAAGTTATCACAGCGGGATTGCGTGCCTCTGGTCGTCACTTAGTATGTGATTGAGCGGTAAGCCGTGAATTTAGGGGTTTTAATATACTGCTGAGAGATCCAGTGCATAGTTTGTGCGCAAGGATTAATTTAATTTCATCAAGTGAGATAACATAATGGAGAGTATCTTTTTCTGTGAGACGACTAGATATGAGGCATGAAACGTGTGTGTCTGAGTAACTGGAATCCAGATTTTGAGGACCATTTTACAACCTCCCTGAGATCCCGCAGCTGCGTCCCCCTACCTCTGATAGCGAATGTAGCTGCGTTCTACCAGCTCTGCTTGTTTTGTGCGTAGTCTGCGGACAACAAGCAACCGCTGAATCTACAGTCGGGAGCGTCAGTCTCCTGGAATCCGGACTCATCACTAGACAAACCTGCGCAACGCAGTTGACTCCATGCTGACATATACCTGGTTATTGTCCACGACCTCTGTTGTGCGGTTTGTGCCTCGCCTTTACATTGTACCCAAGAAACGCAGCCGCTTCTTTGCGCAGCCGCAACACAGGTTTCGGTCCAGGACCTGAGCAAGCACCTCCAGCACAACCACAGCTCTCCATTAAACTTGCTCACACACCACCCATTGATCCTGGGTTCATGAAACCGCAGATGACTCAGCCCGAGTTTTGGACCAATATCTACAATATAATCTTGGATACCGGCCACTTCATTTTCTAGCGCCGACACATTTATTTCATCAAAGCTCTGCTTTATTCTTGGAGCAGCCAAAACCAATCTTGAACTTTCTAACTAGGATCCAGCAACAACAAAAGCAATGACAAGAGTTTGTGCCCAAGGTGGGATTCAAACGTCTTACCTAATCGTGCCACGAGTTAATCCTCACGACTGTCACATTGCACTACGTGATGGTATGCAGCGCCTACATAGGCACTCCATGCTGCCGCACGGCCTTCTTATTATTATTCCCAACTACAAATAACATTGATAATAGTCCATTTGCTGCACAACAAGTAATAACACACCGCTTTTTTTAAGCAATTTTAAGCAATTTTAAGCAATTTCGTCAAGTGATGAGTGAACAAAAGCGTCCGCATTAACACTGGTTTCGTTAAACGTCCTTCAATTTTCACTCAAAAATGTAAATCTTCATTTCGTAACCCTGATTCTTAGCGCTAGGTGATGATCCCTACTGCACTGTGGACCGTCTAACGCGTGCTTAGGTATAATAATAGTGTCCCATTGTTATGTATTTGAAGTTTCGGGCACGTCACGGCATTTTGCCAAAATTTTGCTGCGTTTTTTTACCCTATTTTCAATTTTGAAAAAATTGGCTTATGAGATCACCTTTTGTCCGTGTGAGTGTGCGTGTGTGTGTATGTGTGTGTGTGTGTGAGGAGTGTGTGTCCCCCCCCCCAATAACTTTTAAACGGCTGGAGCGATTTCAATGAAACTCGGTAAGATCATAGCACTATTTCAGACAACCCCAACCGTGCCCTTCAAATTTTGTTACGTCTCACCAATCCAACATGGCGGCTGTGCGAAATATTTCACCAGCATTCAATATATCCGAAACTATTAGCGATATCACCCTGAATTTTTTTACGGTGATAAAGGGATCTACTAGAAGTTCACCTATGTAACTTTTGAAAAAGTGGTAACTACAAAACCAACATGGCGGCCACGCGAATTCGCGACATTTAAATAGACGATTCTCGCGATTTAACCAGCCAAACGCAATACAACTTGGTACAGTATATGTTTATACACATTGCAATGCACCGACATTAAACTTGGTTCAATTTTTTACATAACCACAAGATGGCGGATGTGCGAAATATTTCACCGGCATTCTATATCTTTGAAACTATTAGCGGTATCACCCTGAAACTTTGTACGGAGATAAAGGGCACTACTGAAAGTTCATCTATAAGACTTTCAAAAACCGGTTAACTACAAAACGAACATGGCGGCCAAGTGAATTTGCAAATATTTGCAAATTTTTAAATAGACCTTTCTCGCGATTTAATGTTACAACCGCAATGAAATCTGGTACAGAAAGTGTTTATACACATTGTAATACACTGGTATCTAATTTAGTTCACTTGTTCACATAATCTCAAGATGGCGGCTTTGCGAATTTTAAAATTAAGTTTTTATTTCTTGCGTCGTAATCATGCGATCGATGTGAAAGTTTGAATAATGAACCTACGCAATAATTTTCCGTTAATGGTACATGACTCTATGGCCTATACATTTAACAATCCAACGTGGCGACCATCCGAAATATTTAGACGGCTCTGAATATCTACGAATCTATTATAGCAATCAAACTGATTTTTTATGTTCATAGGGGCTATGAACTTAAGTTCACCTATAGGACTTTAAATAACCTGGTGATCACAAATCCAACATGGCGGCGACGCGATGTATAAATATTCACATGGACGTTTCTCGCAATTCAACCATCCGAGTGCAGTGAAACTTGGTACAGTAAATCCTTATACGAATGTTAATCCACTGGCATCTAATTTATTTCAATTGTTTCAATAACCACAAGATGGCAGCTGTGCAAAATTTTAAAATCTCCTTGTTAATTCTTGTGTCCTAATCATGCGATTGAAGTTTGAATGCTGCACGTACACAATAATCTTCATGTAACAGTACATAACTCTAGGACCTACATATGTAAAATCCAACATGGCGACCATCCGAAATATTTAGTCGGTTCTCAATATCTACGAATCTATTACAGCAATCAAACTGAAATTATGTATGTAGATAGAGGCAATTAACAAAAGTAGGATATATGAAAATAGGCTGTATAGTTCTTCACGGAACTACTTGTTTTTAGTTCTATTCATCTTGATAACTGAAAGAGAAAGATTTTTTGAAACTTGGGCAGCAATTACGGAGATATTTACTGTCCATATTTCGTACGAAGTAATACGCAGGCGCTAATTTTGGGACTTTGAATATGCAGGGAGTTCTTAATTCCATTTGACCTCGTTTTGATTGTGAGGTAAGTTCAATACGTACATTGTTAGGAACAATATATATGCAGGTAGTTCGTCATTCCCAGTGGACCCTGGTCTTGTTTGTAGGTGAGTTGAGTATGCACTTTGTAATAAACACACTATGTGCAGGGCCTCGTCAACTCTAGGGTACCCTGGTATTGACTTGTAGGTGAAATGAGAGTATACATTGTTATAAACACTGTGTGTGCAGGGCCTCCTCACCCCTACGGTACCCTGGTATTGACTTGTAGGTGAACTGACAGTATACATTGTTATACACACTGTGTGTGCAGGGCCTCGTCACATCTAGGGTACACTGGTATTGACTTGTAGATGAAGAGAGTATACATTGTTATAAACACTCTGTGTGCTGGGGCCTCGTCATCTCTAGGGTGCCCTGGTATTGGCTTGTAGGTGAACTGAGAGTATACATTGTTATAAACACTGTGTGTGCAGGGCCTCGTCACCTCTAGGGTACACTGGTATTGGCTTGTAGGTGAACTGAGAGTATACATTGTTATAAACACTGTCTGTGCTGGGCCTCCTCACCTCTAGGGTACCCTGGTATAGAGATGTTGGTGAACTAAGAGTATACATTGTTATAAACACTGTGTGTGCAGGAGCCTCGTCAACTCTAGGGTACTGTACTCGTATATATAAATGAGCTTGGAAACATTCATCTAATCAAAAGTTTTCAAACGCTCCAAAGATAAATTATAGCAACACTGGAATCAGGCCACGAAACCGTTTTGTACACCTCGCCGAGTTGGTCAGTTAACCGAGCCGACCAATGGGGAAATTACACGCAGTTACATGAGCGACTTGGCACTATGCTGCACAGTGCTAAAAGAATGATGGAACTATCTTGCACGGAGATAATCGAGGACTCCCGAGTCGAGCCGAGGACCACACGTGCAGGAAGTGAGTCTAGAGGATAGAAGAAGGGATGAATCGGGCTTGGCGCGTGGCGGACAGCCAATGAGAAGCGACCTTACTCAGATGAAAGCAAACAATGTAATTGGCATAGCTAATTACCAGCATGATTTTAACACATCGTAATATCATGGAAGATATTAAATAATAAATAAGAACTATTTATTAACATTGCAGCTAATTAAACGTTTAATTAAGGATTATTATTATCATCGCTATTAAGCAACCAATGAAATCCATGTTCTGAAAGGGGACGCTACTTTAAGTATTGACGAGGGGAAGGAGATAAGAGAATCGAGGCTCTTAAGAATTACTGTTTCATGAGAAGAGGACGTGTCAATCAAATACTCGACAATTGAACAATGCTGATAGATATTACTATATATTTGAAGAAGACGAATACGACACGCAATTAGTAACGAGAACGAAAGCACTTAGTTTGTGCATATATATATCAAGTCGACATACAAGTATATTTAAACTTTATTGAAATTATTCTACATATTTCTACCATGTCGAAAATACTGAAGTTGATGGAGGAATTTACAACTGAATCTACATAAGTAATGACGATCTAAAATGTTAATTGGAACAGAACTATAACGACAACGAGAATATTCGAAATGACATAACATCAATCTCGTGGGGGAGATTAATATCTCGTCTCTCCCATGTAAATTATTCTACATCTACAAAGTCATTTCACCAACTAAAATGACGAATGCTTATATCAGAACTTTGGCGAAAGAAGACAGAAAATATTCACGAACTAGGGTGGCCAGGGTTGATCCCAGTGCCATCAAGAGAGAAAGGGTACCCCATCTCACACAAGAAGATTGCCTAGCAGGAAGGACGGCCACACGAAGATCTTAGAGTTTGAATCCCGTACCTGACCGTATGGAGACTTCTGTACGAGACCGTAAAAGCCCACACGACATCATGGAGTTTCGAGCAATCAGGAACAATCCGTTTCTGAGGGATAGCGAAGAAAGCCCACTTCTAGTCATCTATAACGCAACAAAAGGTAATATCATGACCAACGATATATCCCATTTTGTAGAACCGTAGAAACATTTGAGAATATCCGACAACATTTTATGAATGGCATTTTTCTACGTTTTCATAATATTGTTATAGTTTTCGATCTTATATTTTCATAACTACGTCACGAGGATGTTTATTCTCAATTTTCGTCAATTTTGACAATTTGGAATTGTTATAGGGAATACGTGGTTCAGAAAGAAAAATAGTCAGAAGATAACGAGGTATGGATGGGGAGATAGAAGAACGAAAACTCTGATAGACTAAGTATTAGTCGAAAAAGGACATCGGAAAGAGCTAATGGATGTCACAGCCATGCCAGAGGAAGCCTTTAGAGGAGACTATGGTGCAGTGGTAGCAAAATTTAAGGTAGGAAAGGTCATGAGATTACCAGAAAAAAGGGAAAGAAAGATTAAGGTCTGGAGACTAAAGGAAAATGAGGTTGCAGAAGAGATTAAGAGAGAATTGCAAAAACAGATACCAAGGACGGATATTACCCATGTGGAAGAAGAATGGGAAAAGTTTACGAGTGCATTTGCAAACAGTGCAGAGAAAACATCTGGTAGAACATCAGGAAAGGTACGGAAAATGGCGACAAAATGGTGGAATGATAGAGTGAAAGAAAAGGTATGAGAGAAGAAGAAAGCTTGGAAGGAATGTAAAACAAAAAAGACTGAAGAAAGTAGAGTAAAATATAGGCTATAGAAGCAAACAGAGATTGCAAGAAAGTAATTGCAGAGGAACTGAAGAAAAGCTGGGAAGAATTCTCTCAGGAAATAAGGGAGGATATACATTGTGGAAAGAAATTGCTGTTTGGAATTATAAAAAGCAGAAGGAATGAAAAGGTGAATACTGGATTCGTGAAAAACAAAGAAGGTGAATTATTGACAAAACCAGAAGAGATAACGGACAGATGGAAGGAATATTTCAGCGAGCTGTTGAATGTGACGAGGGGAAGGAGATAAGAGAATCGAGGCTCTTAATAATTACTGTTTCATGAGAAGAGGACGTGTCAACCAAATACTCGACAATTGAACAATGCTGATAGATATTACTATATATTTGAAGACGAATACGACACGCAATTAGTAACGAGAACGAAAGCAGAGTTACGCAAACAGCCAAAACGGTGAAGGAAGAAATAGAAGAAGAACCAGGCATTACTATGGCAGAAGTGGAATGAGCAGTTAGGAAGATGAAGATGGGGAAAACTGTGGGAATCGACGAAGTGGCAATAGAAATGATCAAGGCGGCAGGACCAGTAGGACTGCAGTGTACATACATACTTCTCAGGAGTGTGGAGAGAAAAGAAAGTACCTGAAGCATGGAAAAGGGAATAATATTGCCAATATTCAAGAAAGAAGACAGGAAGGTGTGTGGTAACTACCGAGGAATCACCATCATCTCGCATGTTGCCAAAGTAATGGAAGGAATCCTAGAAAAAAGAATTAGAGTAAAGGTAGAAAGCCAAATAGGGGAGGAGCAGTTTGGATTTAGAGGGGGCAGGTCAACAGTGGAACCCATTTTCATTCTGAGACAGAACATTGAAAAGAGTTGGGAATATGGGAAGGATATGGTAATGACTTTTATTGATCTAGAAAAGGCCTGTGATATCATCCCTAGAACAATAGTTTGGGAAAGCTTAACAAATAGGGGGATAGGCAAGGAACTGAGAGATATGATGAAAGGAATGTGCACGGAGTGCTACAGTAGTGTGAAGACTAGGGTCGGGACATCGGAATGGTTTAAAATTGACACTGGACTAAAGCAAGGAAGTGTGCTGGCAGCAATGAAAAAAATAGTAGGGCAAAGATGAAAGTAATGTTGTTTGCAGACGACTTTGTGATCTGGGGCGAGGATGAGATGGAGGTACAATAACAGTTAGACGTAATAAATGAAAATATTGAGCAATGGGGATTGAAGATAAATGTGGAGAAGAGTAAAACAGTGGTGATGAGTAGATATAAGAAAGAAGGAAAATGAGTAATCAAAGTAGGGGATAAGGAATTGGAAGTGGTGAAACACTTCAAATACTTGGGAAGTGAACTGACTGAAGATGGAAGACTAGATTTGGAAATAAGCAGAAGAATACAACTCGGGAGTGCTTTCTACCAACAGGTACGGGGACTAGTATGGAACAAGGATACACCAATTAAGGCTAAATAAGTTATGTACAAAGCATATTATGTTCCTATAATGGCATATGCAGCAGAAACTTGGACAATGACTAAGAGGGAAGAGAGCAGAGTACAGGCAGCTGAGATGAGATTCCTGGGAAGTATGGTGCAGAAAACGAGGAGGGACAGAGTGAGAAATGAAGATATACGGAAAGAACTGGGAGTACAGAAACTAAATGACAAACTGGAGCAAAACAGATTGTGATGGTTTGGACATGTCAAACGGATGAATGAAGTAAGGCTACCAAGACGAGCACTGGAACGACGGATGACAGAGAAGAAAGGACGAGGAAGACGAAGAATGCGTTGGATGGACTCGGTGGGGAATAGTATTAGAAAACGGAACCTAGATTGGAACACTGTGTCGGAAGAGGTATGGTGGAACGACAGAACAAAGTGGAGAGGAACCATATTTGCCCCCACCCAGTGTCAACTGGAAAAGGGGAAATGAAGATGATGATGATGATGATGAGAATTGTTAATTAAATTTTTGGAATTTTGCGACTTTCGAAATTTGAATGAGGTGATTTTACAGTTTAATTCAGAATATTTTTATGGCCAAGTGTAAATGTGTTTAGATCACATTTTGTCAGTTTTTGAATTGTTATATATTGCGACAGATCTTGGATCTGCACAGACACTCCTCATCATTGTATATTGTCATGTATAATTGTATCTTATGTAAATTCAATCGGAAAGTGCCTAGTTGTAGTATGGAAGTAAGTATCCAGTCTGTTGCATGAGGGCCTTGTGGTCTATATGAAGCGAAACCTACTTAGGAGCGACACGGTAAAACGTCGTACTAACGCATTGCTTAGTAACTGACTAGGATCTAGGTGGCGGTGAATAGATATACACACGCTTTGGTAAAGATTCTTTTATTATATTATTGTTTGGTATCGAATGGATGCTGTTATAAAAAATACGACGAGATTCTACATGTCCTAGTGAATGTAATTATTTAATAGAGAAGATTCACATCTTTAAATAACTGATAAGTATCCGTGATATGCTCCTTTATAAGATGAACCAGAAATGTCGCAAGTTGCGGAAAATAAAGAACACCTGAATACGATATAACCCAAATCACAAGTAAGCTTAGGTAGCTAATAGAATATGCAATGCACGGCATTTTTCGGTTAGTAATATATATATTCATTATTATACTCCGTAGTTCAGATGGTAGTGCGACCACAAAATGACGCCGCATTACGTGCTGCTCGATTTATGGCGATTCACCAAGGTAGGATCTCAAAAATGCACATGACAGGTAATATAATTAAGATAGATAGTAATGTTAAGAGTGAATTTTGGGGGAATATCAGAGATTGTACTAAGATCACGTACTAATCAGCGTAAAGTTAAAATGGAATCTGGAGATAAACTAATGCCTGTACGTGACGAGGGGGAAATTACGGAGAGGTCCAATCGCGAAGAGAATGTGGTCTCGTATGAAAGTATAGAGGGGGTTAACCTTGGCTGGCTCCAATTACTAATGAATAAAATGGAGGATATGAATAAGAATACCTACACTAAAATTGAGGAAATGAATAAGAACACCAACAATAAAATGAATAACAAGATTAACTGAAGAATTGACGAAATAGATCGCAGTATTAGGAAAGTGGAAACAAGGTAGATGGGTTGAGTGATAAACTAGGGAAATTGGAGGAGAAATTAGATTCGGAGTGTGAGAAGATAAGAGTGGAAATGGAAGTAAATAAGACTACACTAGGAAGATAAGATTCAGAATGAGTATGGTGATAACAGTCGCAAGATTGAGATTTCGGAAAATAGGATAGGTACACAATGTGAAGCGCTAGAAGTTACTTTAAAGGAGAGGATGGATAGGGTGGATAGCGTAGTAGAGAAGAATACAAAGGAATGCTTTATTAGAAGAGAGGGAATGGAAGGAAGATTTAAACAAGTAACAGAAGTGAAGAAGAAACAAGATACTGTATTACAGAAAATGGTCGAAAATAAGAATGAAATAAACGGAGAATTCAGGAGGATAGAGAAGAAAATGGAAGTAATAGTAGAAAAGAAAGTTTTGAATAGCCAGAGAAACCATGATAATAGGCAAGGAAATGATTCATGAAATGGGGGGGGGGGGGCGTGAGAAAGCAGATGATATTGGAGAAACTGAAGAAGAGAAAGGAGAAGCAGATGAGGTTGGTCATGAGGAGGACAGTAGCAGTCAAGAAGGAGAGGCTAAAGATGAGGGTAAAAGTGATAGAGTGAGTCATGGAGAAGACAGCTTACTGGGAAAAGATAAGGTGAAGAAACGTTGGAGAAGGAAGATGGGGATGAAAAGGATGAGATGTAAGACGAAGAGAAAGGAGTTGTTGAATAGTATGAGACAGACAGGAAAGAAGAGGAGAAAATTGAAGAAGGGAAGGAGAGAGGAACGGTGGAGATGGAAGATGAGGAGTACAAGGTACGGAATGATATGGCGGATGAAGAAAAAGACGAAGTGGAAGGCAGGAGAAGGAGGAGGAAGACTAAGAGAAGAACAGAAGAAAACAAAGAAGCTGATCAAGAAAAAGAAGAAAAAAGGGACAAAAAGAAAGAGGAAAGAAAATAACAGAAGAAAAGAACTGTTGAGTAAGATAAGGCAAGTGAAGAAAATAAGGAAGAGAATGAATTTGGAAAAGGCAGGAGCTAGGAGAATTCGCCAACAAAAGAAAGGTATTCCTGATGAATTTAGCGTGGGTGATAAAGTTTTGCTCAAGATTCCATTTCCGTCATCCGCTGAAGATAAACAGATTTCTAAATTTTGCTTGCTCTATTACGGCCCGTTCTCATTTAAGAGACGTGTAGGTAAATGTGCATATTATTTAATGCAATCAGATGGCACTATATTGGGTACATATAATATTTTTAATTTGAAGAAATATATATCGTAGGACCGCTGCATTACATGTTCTGTAAAGGTACATTGCCGAGCATACCTTGTCACATATAAACTGTTATACAATGAATACATTGTGCTGCTGGACTGTGAAGTTCTAATTTGGGCGTATTGAATCATGTGCATGAAATTAGTGAAGGATATCAATAATATATCTACGTGTATGGATGGGTGGAAGAGTGTATATGGACACGATATACTTGTTCTTGTTGAAGACTTTGTCAATAGCAATGCTTTCCGCTTCTTGGAGATGTATCGTAATAGGTATGGTAGCTTCAATGATATTCAAGAAAATGCTTCTGTCGCAGTTGTTGGAGTTTTGGAATTTCTTCGCATCACTTGAATGTGTGTTTTTGACTATGCCATATTCTTCCAAGGAGTTAATGTGGCAACCTTGGGTGTTGCTGAACTGTGCATTATGGCTATAATGAATGAGGGGATCCCAGAAGAAGACGCTTAAGAGAAGATTTGGATGGTGGAGTCCAAGGGTATTCTTGTGAATGACAGACATGACGGAGATGTGACGGGATATAAGGTTCACTAGGCCAACATTCGTGCACTTATCCAGGAACTTAAGGAGATTGTCAAAACAATCAGGCTCTGTGTCATTATTGGTGCTATCGCAATTGGAGGTGTGATCGAACCAGACGTTATTGATGTTTAGATACCAAGAATAAAAGGCCTATCGTGTTTGCCCTAAATATCTATAATTATAACGCTGAGTGCTGCATGGACTCTTTCCAAGATGAAAGTTATATGATGTATTTGTATATTGTTATTACGTTTGGTTTGTGTATATATGTTGTAACGTCTTGGATGAGGAGTGTCCTCGTATTAGTTTTAGTATTGTATGTTTTATCTTCTTAATATTTCGTTCAACCATATGGGGGCGTTCTGTGACAGAGCTTGGATCTGCACAGACACTCTTCATCATTGTTTATTGTCATGTATAATTGTATCTTACGTAAATTTAATCGGAAAGTGCCTAGTTGTAGTATGGAAGTAAGTATCCAGTCTGTTGCATGAGGGCCTTGTGTTCTATATGAAGCGAAACCTACTTAGGAGCGACACGGTAAAACGTTGTACTAACGCATTGTTTGGTAACTGTCTAGGATCTAGGTGGCGGTGAATAGATATACACACGCTTTGGTAAAGATTCTTTTATTATATTATTGTTTGGTATCGAATGGATGCTGTTATAAAAAAAATACGACGAGATTCTACATGTCCTAGTGAATGTAATTATTTAATAGAGAAGATTCACATCTTTAAATAACGGATAAGTATCCGTGACATGCACCTTTATAAGATGAACCAGAAATGTCGCAAGTTGCGGAAAATAAAGAACACCTGAATACGTTATAACCCAAATCACAAGTAAGCTTAGGTAGCTAATAGAATATGCAATGCACGGCACTTTTCGGTTAGTTCGACAAAGATTGATTCATTAAATATTATACTTTCTTTCCTGTCATTATATTTAGAGGGGGGAAGAGTGTTTTGCCATAAGCAAGCTTATTGTACTGCTGCCCGGGAGAAGAGTCTTATGTGTTCTGTATTTCTTTCTCATTGTGGAAATGAGTGGCGCCCATTGGAATTTGTTTACCGATTTAAGAACTCTCACAATATCGTTCTTTGATAACGATGATAATTATGGAAATGTATTCCAAGAATGTTATACAGAGGTATCTTTTAGAGAATGCGATTCTTAAAGATCATAATTGGAAGATCCATGTAAAGTCACGATCTGATAACTTATTAGACATATTTGGTTATAAATATTTGGTGACATAATTAACAAACATAAAGTATAAAAGTTTATGGGAAATATATTAAAGAAAGAATTTATAAGAGAATATAATGTGAAGTTAGTAAATACGAATTACAGCGTAGTTTTGAAATGCTAAGAATTTGAAGAATGATTTGAAAGAAATATCACAGCTAATTGAAAGCTTTAGGGAAATGTGAGTGATAAAAAAGAAATAATATTGTAATTAGAAGACTAGTATTTTATTGTATTACCTGTTAAATTAATTCATCGATAGAACCAGTATTTTTATTACATATTTTTATTAAGAATGTTGAAACTACGAGAAGAATTTGTTAACGAGAAGTGGGTTAGGAATAATGTGTTATTGGAAAAAACGGCGAAGTATCTCTAAGAGAGAGATATTTATTTATTCCCGTGATGACGGAGGTATTTGTTGTATGATAATGAGCATTGTGAAGCCGTTGGTCAATTGTTGAAGGAATGTCTGTAGTGACAAACTTGCGCATATGTTGGAAAATAGGATGTTTTAAGAAGAAGCAGTATTGCTGATGCTTATTCATATTAGAAGTTATTGCAACAGTCTCATAGAGTTGAAACTCCTTGAAAGCGAATCATAGATGAAGTTGAATCTGAAAGAAATTATAGGATCAATGGATCTTTGTTGAAACTGAGAGTAAACTGAGCTCTTTTTAAATGGTTCTTAATGTGATTTTGAATTTACGGTAATTATTCAACGAATTGGGGCATTGTATTTTTATTAAGTATTTTTATTTTACAGACCAGTTGTAGGCGGTCTACGAACTGTGTCTTTACTTAATTGTATGGATTATAGAATCCCGAATTGTAAGTTTCCCGAATAAGACATAGCATGGTGAATGATAATTTTCTCAAGTCCGTTGAAATGTGAGTAAAGAAATAGGAAGACAATTTATGTCTATATTTTCTATGAAGAAGGCAGTTTGCCCGTTGTATATATTTCATTTTAAATTGAGTATTTGTTGAACTACAGCGGCGATATTTGTGTTGTATATAAATAATGTTTAGAATTCAAAGAAAAAAGGAAGGGAGATTGTAGTTTTACGTGACCATGAATCTGGTGATTATGAGCTACGGGACCTCCTTTTTACGTGGAATCTGAACCACAGGACATGGCATTTCACACCAAAAATCTCACATGCATTGACCGGGAATCGAACCCGGACCGCCTTGGTGAGAGTCATACAGCTAGACCACTGAGTCACCATGCCCCTACCCTAATTCAAATAAAGGTTAATAGTTATATTTATGCGTATTTTAATTTCTAATGTAAATATGAGTAGAGATTTTTTATCGCTTATATGAGAAGGATTTAAGTGATAGGAGACGGGGGATAAATTGTATAGAGTAATGAATAGTTTTTGTAATGACGGAGATCTACGTCAGGGGTAAATTCATTTTATTTTTGGGATATTTTTTTTTTTAACTTTATAACATTTTATCTTGATATAAAACTCCCGTTACCTAGGGCACGGGAGATGTTTGCTGCGATTTATTTCATTATTTTATTTGAGCTTAAAAAGCTTCCATAAATAATTTTTTCCGATTCTAGAAGAAACACATAAGTGTTTAATGTAACAGCGTAAAGACATTTCGTCATTTGATTAAATTAGAACGTTAATAATGCATATTATGAATGCAAGTGTTAGGAAACGTGTATCTGTTAATGTCAATAAATAATGACAGGCACATTTTTACGATTCCCTGATCTTTTATAGAAAATTGGAATTGTCTTTGTAGTTAAATGGTAGTGGAATGTGCTGTAGGGTGGAAATTCCCGAAGGACCTTATCCGCATCCTTACGCCCGAGATTTTCATGGATTCTCGTCTTTCCTGAGTAGATAGAGAACCCTACTGTTCTGTAGTTAGTTACTATGGCACATTGCGTTTGATAAATCCCTGTTCCGTTTTCTGAGTGTTTTCGCCAAGTAGCACTGTGTTGTTTTTAGCCGGGACTTCAAGATGCTACAATCCATTATTTTTCCAGCCTTGGATTTTGGTGGATCATCCAGATATAAGGGCACAGCGATTTTATGGCGCTACCATTATGAGTGCTAGTGATTTTGGCCCCTCAGTTGAAAGCCTAGCGATTTTATGCTAACGTCAATGTGGTTATTTGTGTTTTTGAATCCCACAGTTGAGTGTCTAGCGATTTTATGTAGTAATTCCAAAGTGATTAACTAGTGATCTTAGTTAATGCACAGGAAGGAAGTTAGGTTGAAGGTAGACGCATTGTGGAAACTTGGCATGATGTGATCGCCTTAGAAAACATTGTTAATTGTTACACAAGAGTGTGAGATAATCGGTGGAAGACTTGAAATTTGTAATGGATAGTCAACCAACGTTTATCGAGGTGAGAAAGGATTTATGACAGAAATCTAACCTGAATTGTTAACTATGTATTGCTATTAAAGAAAGAATAGTCCAAGGACTAACCGTAGGAAGATAATGGCTAGATCTGACTCTTTTTAATCTACTGATTGTATGGCTATGTTGACGTCATAAGTAATGTAAAGTTAATATTGTTGTTTGATTTTTATTTGATGATGATGATGATAATTGTTGTTTTAAGGGGCCTAACATCTAGGCTATCGGCCCTGATTTTTATTTGAGTAGGCCGTTGGTTACAAATGATAATGTGCCATATAGGGAATACAGATTTTGAATCTGGAATTTAAAGGAAGTCAGGTATTCGTAAATTATGATAAGTTAACTGATAAACGATAGAATCTCCTTCATTATTACTGTAGTGGTATAAGTGGTAGTTGTTTAGGATATTCTCGATTGTTACCATAGTGTATGTTCCCTCTTTCTCAAGATAAGAGATGTCAGGAGACCTGGAAGCTATTAGGGCAATGTTAGCCACATTACAGGAAACACAGGGGCAAGTTGGATAAGGACTTGGAAGCCCTACATCAAGTCACACATCAGTACCAGAAAAAAGTAGAACGGGAAATTAAGAGAAATGCAGAAGAAATTAGGAGAGAGGTTAAAGCTGACACAGATAGATTAGCTAGGGAATGCCAGAATAGTGCAACAGAGGCCAGAAACATATAGACCACTTCCCAGACAACTTTAGCAACCCCGCAAACTCAAAATACAGAGACACAAAACACATTAGCTAATACCCAAGCAACTTTAGCGACTCTGCAAACTCAGAATACAGAGACTAAAAACACTTTAGCTACCCTAGATACCAGAGTTAGACATACTCAGAACACTTTAGCTAGAAATCAAACTTCTTTGAGAGCTTTAGAAATCCAGTCTGAAGACAATAGCAAAAAGCTAACAGATTCCCAAAATGATATAACCCTCCAATTAGGCAAGCTCCAATCTGCAAATCTAGGTATCAACTCCAACCTGGATGAGTTGAAAGCAATTGTAGCTCAGCTATAGGTACAGGTGAATCAGAAAGATGATCTTGTAAGGGCTGATATTGACATTGATATAAAGAATGTTGTTGATGAAAGTATTGTTGAACTCAAAAATGAGTTGCTTGAAGCCTCAGGCATTACTGTGAAACGTTTAGATGATAGTTTTTCTAAAAAACTTGATATGACCGAATATCGTATTAACAAAGATATCGGAGATGTATGAAATAATTTCATTAAGAAAATACAAAGTTTACAGTCACAACAAATTGTAAATTTAGAACCGGATCAGTAAGTTTAAAGAACACGTTGATCTTGAAATAGAAAGTACAATCTCTGATTTAAGTATCGAAATCGAGTCAATAAGAAATAAATTGCAGGAAATTAAAGTAAGCGATTCGCACAATATGGAGGATATAAATAAAGGTCAGACTATCGAAAGTAATATCGATAATACATCAATGCCAGGCCGAGTTGAAGAAGTTAGTACCTGACAAGAGCGAATAAGATTGCAAGATCGAACAGATAGATTGGAAGAGAAATTATTTCATGCGAGAAACTTAAATTTACCGCCAGTTAGAGATAGTCAAGTGCGATTCTCAACCCCTAATGAGAACATGACACAAGGAAATACAGCATCAGGTATTCCAAATGTCATGATAATCCGCAACATTGATCAGAAACCACGTACTAAACCAGGAAATGACGGTATAACTCCAATAGAATTTATAAACGACGTTTCTGAATATTTTATTGAAAATAACGTCCCTGAGGAAAGAAAGTTAAGACTAGTAGAGCGTGATTTAACCACTACTGCTCTTCAGTGGTAACGGGCTTTTCGATGGGCTTTTAGATGTTTTGAGGTCTTCGCGGATGCCCTCGTAAAAAGATTTTGGTCGATGGACGAACAACACAATTTAAGGGCAGAGGCATAATCACGGAAGTACGCTAGTTCTCATTCCACTCGCTACGATATCTACATTGCGACACAATTAGCACGTCTTCAATATCTGCAACCTGCACCGTCAGACATAGAAATGATCCAGACGATATGGCGACAATTTCCGGCCGATGTAAGTAGAAACATAATAGCGTCTAGAATATCCAGTCTACAAGAAATGGATGATTTGATAGACAACTTGATTATACATCTAGTGCAACAAACCCAAGCTTTCGCAATCCGAGAACAGATCATCGCGAAGTAAACACTATCATGATCGATGAAATGCAGCAGACGGAGGAAAATGTAAGAGATAATAGGAGAGGAGGACCTATTAGGAATGGCTATACTCAGAACCAGAGAAACGAATATCAAAACCGTAGGCAGCAGAATAGTAGGCCATATCAGCGATATTCAAGGAATAATTCATCCACTCCCTAAGTCACCTAATCATCAACACAGTGGCATCGTCTTATAATTCGTTCGGCGGGACGACAAGGAGCATTTCATGGAGCGTCGCCGGGTGAAACGGAATCTCCGCTCGTCACGTCAGTTTTCCTGGCGACAATGTAATTTATGTGAACGAGAGTTTATCACCAGAGAAGAGGAAATTGCTATCACAAGCTCGGAATATCAGGAGAGAGAAGGAGTATGCTTTCTTGTGGGTAAGAAATGGACATATTAAAATACGCAAATCTGAAGGTTCTCGAGTCATCGTAATTCGAAATGAGGATGACCTGAACACTCTCTAATGGTATCAGAACCTAGATTATCCATTTATTATCTAAATGTAGGAGGAATGAATACAAAATTAGATTTATTCTATGAAAACCTGATCACCAAAAAGCATGACTTAATTCTAACTACAGAAACTTGGTTATGTAGTAAAATCGCTGACAGTGAGGTCCGTTCTGATATGTACAGAGTGTACAGGGCTGAGAGGCTTGCCAGAGCAGGGGGTGGCTGTCTTGGTTCGGAGCGGATTAACAGTACTCAAGGTCGAAAGAATAACTGGCAGCTTGGAATGTCTATTAGTGAAACTGGTTATTGGTGGAAATATTTGGTACGTCTGTAATGTTTACATTCCACCAGCTTCAAAAGTAGAAACATACAGGCAACTACACCGGTGGTTGGAATCCAGCACAGAAATATATGATAAAAATGTATTAATCTTTGGTGACTTCAATATCCCACCAATACAAAGTAAAATAATTAAAGATGACAGTATTCACACAAGAGAACTCGTAAATTTTATTAATTATTATCTTCAGCTAAAATCATATAATTCAGTACTAAACCGTAACGGCAGGACGCTGGACTTAGTTCTATCCAACAAACCCAACATATATGAAACGGAAAACACAGACCCACTCTTACCGCTGGATCGCCACCACCCTGCTCTGGATGTGGAAATAAGTCTAACTATATGTCGAAACCATGTAATTATCCAGCCTAATGATACCTATAACTTCCGGGAAGCCGATTTTGAGCAAATGTACACTCGGTTGAGGGACGGTGCATGGGGTCAAATATACGAGTGCACTGATGTAAATACTGTAGAAGACCTGTATTACCAGATTTTTAACACAGTACTTGGCGAAACCACTCCTATATGTAAACGACAAACGTGCAGAAAATATCCTGTATGGTTCTCTAAGGAAACAAAGAGTAAATTGAAGGAGAAGGAATACCATAGGAAGAGAAAATATTTCTCAGATCATCATAGACTACGTTTTGAAGAATTAAGGTCAGAAATTAAAAAGGACAATAAATTATCTTATAGGAAATATATCCATAATATTGAACAAAACATTAGCAGAGACTCAAAGAAATGTTGGACGTTTATTAAAAACAAGAAAAAAAATAGGAACACACGCGACAATTTTAAATATAATAATGAATAATTGGACTGGGGTGATTCAATTGTTGAATGTTTCGCGATATATTTCAAATCAGTGTATGACTCACAGTCAGCCCAATACAAAGTCCTGTGCTGAAAGTCTCAGGGACCCATTACACTTTATATTTAACTTAGCCATACAAAATTATACGTTCCGTGACGCCTGGAAAATCACTCGTGTCTGCCCTATACTAAAATCGGGAGATCCATCACAAATTAATATATACCGTCCTATATCTATTTTATCTGCAGTAGCCAAGGTATTTGAATTCATATTGCACGGTAGAATATCAGTATTTCTCAGACCAATCGTAACAGATAACCAACATGGTTAACTATCCAGGAAATCTACAGTGACGAATGCAACTAATTTTACTCAAATTATATCTAAAGAGTTAGATAAAGGAGGGCAAATGGATGTCATATTTACAGATTTCGAGAAAGCGTTCGACACAATAAATTACGATATCCTTCTCAAAAAATTACGTATTTTGGGATTCTCCCACCCATTACTCAAATTATTCATCTCCTATCTCAGAGACAGGAAACAATTTGTTTTGTTCCAGAAAACTGTCTCAAAGGAATACATAGTTCATTCCGGAATACCCCAAGGCTCGAACCTCGGACCTTTGATTTTTCTAGCAATGATTAATGATTTGCCACGATGTATACTGCACGCAAATAGTCTTTTATATGCAGATGACTTCAATACTTTTAAATCAATTTCTTCCACTAATGACTGCACTCTACTACACGTAAGAAGAACCCAATCACATTTGTTTATGGAATTGGGCCTAAGTCATTGAAAACAGTAAGCGAGAAGAAAGATCTAGGGATTCTGTTTGACCGAGAGTTTGCATTCACTTGTCATGTGCAAAAGACAGTCGGGGATGCTTACCGCATGTTAGGGTTTATAATAAGAAACACTAAGCCATTCATTAGGACCAGTACCTGCATAAACCTTTATACTGCCATGGTGAGATCCAAGCTCGAGTACGCCAACCATGTATGGAGTCCCTGGCAGAAAACATGCATTAAATCCATTGAGCAAATCCAAAAGAAATTCTTCAGATATTTACACCTCAAAATAACGGGCAATTACCCACACATGGTACTGTCCCCGAATTCGTATTAAGAGATGCCAGGAACAGATATGAAAGGCAACCATAGAAAAGGGATCATTTAATTTAAATTGGAAAATGAATTTCGGAACAGGTCCGTTACACAAAATTTATAGTCATGAAGTATTGTCCAGCAAGAAACTTGTTAGCTGGATCTAATCACCTCCTTGTATGGGTGGATCTGATAGGATCATCCTACGACATAGACCACAGGCTGTACTTGAGGAAAGAGAACGCGATCGGAGGATACATTGGGCGATCTTAGAAATGGAATATTTTATTTTCGCGAGTATGCTATCTTAATTCAGTTGGAAGTGTTGAAGATTGGAAATAAATCGAAGAAATAATTAAAGAAATTATCAGGAAATGTTTTCCTTGGATAATCAACGCCCGAAGTCAGTATAAGGATATTCATGCCCGAGCCTTGCATTATGGGACCTGGAAAAAGAGGGCGCGGTTGTTCTGGAAGCATGCGGAAGGATGAGACAGCCATTGTATGAGGTAATGCGACACAGATCTTTGAACCGGTGAGATGTCAGCCGTGAGTTCCGAAAACGTGATACGGGAGTGTGTACAAGTGTTTCAGTGAAGGAAAGAATAATACGAATATGTGTAACTTTGTTGTATCACGGTGATAATATTGTGCGAAGCACGTAAGTCCGTATATGAATTTGAGTGTGTAATGGAATACTTATTGTAGAGACCGGTGTCGTGGCCTTACAATGAATTATCTGTCTGCATTATGTGACGCGTCCGTAGAGGAGGTGGGATTATGAATATACATCGTGAAGGACACTATAAGTACGTATTTTGAAGGAAACATTTTGTAAGGGACACGTTATTTTTGGAACGATATGTTCGTTTGTGAAATGGAGTGCAATAAAATGGTGACGAACATCGTGGACACATGGTTGGAAGGAACATTTGATTTTTCAGAGGGAGCCATGTTAAATTGCTAAATAATGCTGTGGGAAATGTAGTCTACATCATGGGTGTAAGAATTCCTTCTAGTGGAGTCACTTAAAATGAAATGCAGGAAAGCAATGTTCACACAAATACTTCATAGAATGCACAATCTAATGGAGATCATCATGGACTTTAACCAGTCTAAGGATGGAGAGAGGCTACAAAATTGTTCGGAGGAACGAGAAGAAGAGCAAGGTCGGAAGGAAGACCGAGAATCGAACCACTGGACTGTCAGGGGGCGGGCCGGACGCCAAGGCTATCCTGTCCCCATCACTAACTATGGAGCCGTTGGCCGGCTACTTGCAATCTCGCAGCGATCAAGACAAGGTGAAATGACGCTGGGAGTGAGGCTAGGGAACCGCCGCCAACTGCTTGAGGTTGGATGCAGTTTCCCGAACCTGTGTGTATTTGGGGTTACACGTGTCTCATCGCCAGCCCTGCATAAAGTAAGACAAGATCTTCATTCCTATAGGCCCTGTATTTAGATTGGTATATTTTGAAGCATGCCTGGTGAGATCATTTATTTCAGTAGTAGTGTGTTCTGTATATAGTTATAGCTATGGTAATCTGTGATTTACTGCTTCGAAGAAAGTTCTTTTCGCTTTTAGTTGGCTGGTTAGCTTCAGTTCCAGCTATGTTTGGGATCAGTGCAGGCGAGTTAACTTCGTGTTGACCGCGTCTGGTTTAGTGGAGTCCTCGCTTCGATGATTACCGCTGTTATTTAAGCATTTTTATGTTGATAAACATTTGGATTTCGACCTTTTGGGTTTTTGAACTTAATTGTTTTGGATTCGAGTGTGTTTCCAGATGAACAGTTTCCTACGCGCTTTCATTTCCTCGCATTGCATATTTTTGCACAGTTGCCACTTCGCAGTTTAGAGAATTTTCAGTTTTTAAAAATTTGCTTTGGCAAATTTTATTTTTTTAGACATTCTTATTTTTGGATTTAGCTATTTTGATCTTCGATGATTCTTTCCATATTGTGATTTTGCACAAATATCCGACTTTACCATTTGAATTATTTTTCTCGATTTTGGATTTTCACATTTCGGTGAATTTTGGATTTGGAATTTTGAAATTTTCACTTTGAAAATGTATTCCATTTTTATATTGCAATTTGGATTTAATTTTTTTCTCAGATATTCAGAAATCCTGATTATTATTTTTTTATTTTGATTAATTTGGGACTTCATCCTGATTTGATATTTTCCAAATTTATATTTTATTCTTCCTTTGGAAGTGTAAATTAATTTTCAGTTTTGACTTTTAGAAAATTTCTCGTTAGTTGGAAGTTTGTTGCTACTCTGATCGTTCAGACGAAGAATTTTTTCGAAAAACAATTTTGAATTATAAATTGTAATGATAATTCCAGAGGTGTACACGACTATTGTTATAGAAGTGACACAATGTATATACATAATCAAATAATTCAATGTTTAATGAATATAGTTCACGCCTAAGTGACCAATGTTTTTGAGTTGACACTCACAATCAATGTAACTTGAAACGGATAATAGTTAGAAATATTTCGTGCTTAGTTAACACGCACTAGGAAATAGTAATTCGATCTGTAACTGCTATTGCTTTTAAACCGTATTTAAAATTAGTATCAACGTCATTGAATTACTTATAACTTGAGGGAGAGATGTTCATTTTTGGTATTGTTAGATTGTGGTGTTTAAATTGAAGAGGTGTGCGATAATACCAATTGTTTCTTTGGTATTTCGAAAGTCGACCCCTGTAAGGGATATTATGTCCTGGGAACCTTTTCTCTGTCAATGGTTGTTGTTGTTGTTGTTGTTAGTTTGCTACGTTTTGTGTGTGATTAGGATTGCAGTCTAGTTAGTCAGCTTTGAGCTGTTGTTGCCTTTCGTTGGAACGTTGAGTTATTGGGTTGTGGAGTTTATTTCGACTGCTGATAGATTATTTTACTGTGTTTGATGACAGTATTTTCATTCGTATTCCAGAGAGATAATAGAGATAATAGGGGATATAATCGTTACAAGAATTGGAACGATAGGAGTTACAATAGACCAAGTTATGAGGAGAGGCATCGAGAATCGAAGGAGTACATACAGGATTTGCGAGGGAAGAACGAAACGAAAAGGGTTAAGGAAGACAGACCCTGAAATGATGATTCGCAACATGGTACTAGTCAACAGGGGGCAGAGGAGAAGGCCACCCTGAGGAAAAAAACGTCAATGAACCGACGGAAGTAGGAGACAAGGATTATGCACTAACTGACCTCTATATAATCAACGAAATCTATCAAACTACCGACGACGACTTATTGTTTGAGGAAGAAAATTATAAGAAGAGAACAGCTATATTATTGATGATGGTAATTGATGTTTTAAGGGGCCTAACATAGCTATATTATTACCCATAGTGGAGATTGCTATTGAGGAGAAGAAATTTAAAGCTTTATTGGACACGGGAGCGTCTGCTTCGGTCATGTCGACACAGATGTATGATCAGATAAAAGATAGTGAAGGAGTTACTTCGATGCCTGTATCAGCTGTGAAAGTCAGGGGAATTTTCCAAGATGAGTCAGTCAAATGCAAAATTCAAGCTCTTATTGAATTCACGATAGGAGAACGTAGATATGAGCACATCTTCATTATCATGGATAGGACAAATTTTGACGCAACCCTCGGGATGGGCTTTATAGTGAAAGTGAGAGCCATCATCGACATGAAGAACAGAGTGATGAAGTTCAATGGGAACACTGACAATGAAGAGCCCGGAACGAAGGAAGAGGAGAACATTCCAGATGAGGAAAGCAGAGAAATAATATTGGAATGTATTATCAATGAAGTTGAAGCGGAAACGAGTCAGTATGCTAGGAAGATAGCAGGCTTTGCTGAGATTGAGGGAGAATTTCAAGATTTGATAAGGGAATTTAAGGATGTGTTCGATGACAAGCCTGGACTCATCAAAGGATTTCAATACCAGATTAGACTAACTGATAATGCTCCATATCAGAGAAAGCCGTATCCTATTCCCGAGAAATACCATTCACAAGTTGCAGAAATTATTAAGGAGATGGAGAACGATGGCATTGTGAGGAAACAGGCAACGTCGTACATCAATCCAATTACAGTGGTCAAAAAGGCAAATGGCCAGCTGAGGCTTTGTCTAGACGCCCACAGAATAAATAGCTTGATATTACCGAAAAATGATAGACCACATAAGATTAGAGAGCTGTTGAGACAGTTTAGGGGGAAGTCATGCTTTTCAAGCATCGATCTCACCGCTTCATTTTACCACATAGCGTTAACGGAGGATAGTATGGCATATACTGGATTTCTGTTTGACCAAACCAGTTACGCTTTCTGTAGACTTCCATTTGGGATTATAAATAGTGGCCCTGCATTGATTAGAGCCTTGGATGGTAAATTGAGAGCAGAAGTAAAGAGGAACGTCATTTGCTATGTCGACGAGCTCATCATACCTTCAGCTATGGCAGAAGAACATATGGGTCATTTGAGAATGTTGCTAGATAATCTGCGAGAGCAGAACATAAAAGTTAATTTCGATAAGTGCCATTAATTTCATGAAAGGATAAATTTTCTGGGACATACGATCGACAAGGATGGATACCACCCGAACCAAGAGAAGATCGAAGCGATTCTGCAGATTCCGAAGCCAACTAAAGAGAAGAAAGTCAGAGAGTTCGCTGGAATGTGCCAGTATTTTACTGCACATTGTCCTGGATACTCAGAAATAATGTCTCCATTATATGAATTATTGAAGAAAAATAATAGATGGCAATGGAATCAGGAAACAGAGGCAGCATTTGAAAGAGCCAATGAAATGCTGAAGAATAACGTCAAGCTCGAATATCCGGACTTCGAACGTATATTTTACATTGAAACAGACGCATCGAAGATAGGAATAAGTGCTGTATTATGTCAACTCGATGAGAAGAAGAAGCACTATATGCCTTCAGTAGCAGAAGTTGAGACCTCAGGAGATGAATTACTTTACTACAGAGTTGGAGGCTCTAGCTTTTTTTATCGGCGCTCCAGCAATGCAAGAAGGTTCTCATTGGTCATCAGATCGTGATCATCACATACCACAAAGCTCTTCAATTCATTTTTCAGACTGACCTTTCATGTGATAGATTGATTCAATGGTCATTATTTTTGCTACAATCTAATGCAACCATTATCCATAGACCTGGAAAGGATAACATCCTTGCAGATGCCCTATCTCGTAATCCAGTTGAGAACGTTCGAGTAAATATGATAGAACTCGAAGATGAGGATAGAGAGACTATTGAACGTTTGAGGAATATTGCTGTATCTCAGAAGAGGCATACTCCATGTAGGCAGATATATGGATTCTTACAAGGCAGGATGGATAACTTTGATCCAGAGTTCAGTGAGGTTCAGAAGAGATCGAGACATCATGTGTTGAGCGGAGAAATCGTATGCAGGTACATTGATGGAGACCACTCCAAAGTACGGATTGAAGAACCGCCGAAGCTGATCAACCCAATTATTTGACTAACGCATCGAAGTATAGGACACGGAGGATTGGACAAAACCCTTCATACCATTAGAGAGAAATTTGATTGGCAGAATATGAGGAAAACGGTTGGTGAGATCATTATGTCATGTGAAGACTGTCAGAAATGTAAACATACATCACAATTGTTAAAAGGTAAACCTAAGTCTATTCTTCCAACGAAACCAAATGAACTATTTGCCTGTGACATTTATGGTCCGTGTCCAAAGGGACATCGAGGAAATCAGTTTCTGCTAGTTACCATCGTCGTGTTCCCCGAAGTTGGTAATTTTGAGTCCTATGCAGAAGGCAAATTCCCACAATGTGATCAACCGGATTGAGCAAGACGTGATTCCTAATGCCGGGAAACCTGAATTCTTTTTGACGGACCATGGGACGCAGTATACGTCGGTAGAATTCAGAGACGCCATGGTTAGGCTGGGGATCAAACACATATGGAGTAGTGTGAGATATCCAGAGTCCAATCCAACGGAGAGTATTATGGCTATTGTTGCTAGTTTCTGCAGACTATACTGCTCAGATAACCATCAAGGTTAGGTAAAGATTGTTCCTATAATCCAGTACTGTATTAATTCGACGGTTCACGAGAGCACAGCAGACATACCATCAGTTTTGCTTTTGAACAGAAGACCTGTAAGGCCCTGGGATAATCTGTTTGATCTTCCAGAGGACCCCGAACCGACGAGAGACGCCAGGATAGAAACAGCGAGGGAAAATTTGCAGAAAGCAGCGGACAAGAGTAAGAAGAGGACAAGAGGAAAACGATTTAGTAATCCACTAAGAAGAGGAGACCTCGTGTTGATAAGACTTCTACTAAAGCGAATGTTTCCAAGAAGATATATGTGAAATTTAGCAGACTGTTTCGAGGCCCATTTAAAGTAGACACTGTCTACGGAAATAACTGTTATCGTATTGTCAAGATCGAGGACGAGCAGTTAATTGGAAAGTTCAATGCAAAGAACATCAGGAGATTTTACAAGAAGATAAAGTAAAGTCCAAATTCGTGTCCAAGATTTTGGTTAATAGAAACTGAAGTTACAAAAGTATTTGTCACACTCTTGCAACCTTGGATAGGAGGGAAATATTCCTGAATTCGTATTAAGAGATGCTAGGAACAGATATGAAAGGCAGCCATAGAAAAGGGATCATTTAATTAAAATTGGGAAATGAATTTCGGAACAGGTCCGTTACACAAAATTTATAGTCATGAAGTATTGTCCAAAAAGAAGCTTGTTAGCTGGATGTAATCACCTCCTAGTAAGGACGGATCTGATAGGATCATCCTACGAGATAGACCACAGGCTGTACTTGAGAAAAGAGAACGCGATTGGAGGATCCATTGGGCGACCTTAGAAATGGAATATTTTATTTTGGCGAGTATGCTATTTTAATGCAGTCGGAAGTATTGAAGATTGGAAATAAATCGAAGAAATTATTTATGATATTATCAGGAAATGTTTTCCTTGGATAATTAACGCCCGAAGTCAGTATAAGGATATTCATGCCCGAGCCTTGCATTATGGGACCTGGAGAAAGAGGGCGCGGTTGTTCTGGAAGCATGCGGAAGGATGAGACAGCCATTGTGTGAGGTAATGCGACTCAGATCTTTGAACCGGTGAGACGTCAGCCGTAGGTTCCGAAAACGTGATACGAGAGTGTGTACAAGTGTTTCAGTGAAGGAAAGAATAATACGAATATGTGTAACCTTGTTGTATCACGGTGATAATATTGTGCGAAGCATGTAAGTCCGTATATGAATTTGAGTGTGTAATGGAATACTTATCGTAGAGACCGGTGTCGTGGTCTTACAATGAATTATCAGCCTGCATTATGTGACGCGTCCGTAGAGAAGGTGGGATTATGAATATACATCGTGAAGGACACTGTAAGTACATATTTGGAAGGAAACATTTTGAAAGGGACACGCTCTTTTGGGAACGATATGTTCGATTGTGAAATGGAGTGCAATAAAATGGTGACGAACATCATGGACACATGGTTGGAAGGAACATTTGATTTGTCATAGGGAGCCATGTTAAATTGCTAAATTATGCTGTGGGATATGTGGTCTACATCATGGGTGGAAGAATTCCTTCTAGTGGAGTCACTTAAAATGAAATGCAGGAAAGCAATGTTCACACAAATACTTCATAGAATGCATAATCTAAAGGAGATCATCATGGACTTTAACCAGTCTAAGGATGGAGAGAGGCTACGAAATTGTCCGGAGGAACGAGAAGAAGAGCAAGGTCGGAAGGAAGACCGAGAATCGAACCAGTGGACTGTCTGGGGGCGGGCCGAACGCCAAGGCTATCCGGTCCCCATCACGAACTATGGAGCCGTTGGCCGGCTACTTGCAATCTCACAGCGATCAAGAAAAGGTGAAATGACGCTTGGAATGAGGCTACGGACCCGCCAACTGCTTGAGGTTGGTTGCAGTTTCCCGAACCTGTGTGTATTTGGGGTTACACGTGTTTCATCGCCAGCCCTGCTTAAAGTAAGACAAGATCTTCATTCCTATAGTCCCTGTATTTAGATTGGTATATTTTGAAGCATGCCTGGTGAGATCATTTATTTCAGTAGTAGTTTGTTCTGTATATAGTTATAGCTATGGTAATCTGTGATTTACTGCTTCGAAGAAAGTTCTTTTCGCATTTAGTTGGCTGGTTAGCATCAGTTCCAGCTATGTTTGGGATCACTGCAGGCGAGTTAACTTCGTGTTGACCGCGTCTGGTTTAGTGGAGTCCTCGCTTCGATGATTACCGCTGTTATTTAAGCATTTTTATGTTGATACATATTTGGATTTCGACCTTTTGGGTTTTTGAAATTAAATATTTTGGATTCGAGTGTGTTTCCAGATGAAAAGTTTCCGACGCGCTTTCATTTCTTCGCATTCCATATTTTTGCGCAGTTTCCACTTCGAAGTTTAGAGAATTTTCAGTTTTTGAAAATTTGCTTTCGCAAATTTAATTTTCTTAGACATTATTGTTTTTGGATTTAGCTATTTTGATCTTCGATGATTCGTTCCATATTGTGATTTTGCACAAATATCCGACTTTACCATTTGAATTATTTTTCTCGATTTTGGATTTTCACATTTCGGTTATTTATTTATTTAGCGTATGGCATGGTTACGTAATTACAAGCTAAAGAGCACATTAAACATATACATTAGTATTTAGCCTAAAAGAACACTATTAAAATAAATTTTGAATGAGGAGACACATATTCAATAGATAAAAAGTTCATATTTACAAGGTAAGATTTAAATTGGAAATCCAATCTAAAGCAGGCTGCGTTGCATCATGAAAGTCTTTGAGGTTCCCATTATAGGCTCGAAGGCTGCAGTCCTCCACGATATATTGGATGGTCTGCCTTTCAAAACCACAGTCGCACTGAGGTGAGGAAGCCTTATTCCACTTGAATAAGCTGTCTGGGCAGACCCCATGTCCCGTTCGAATTCTGTTGAGTGATTTCCATGTATGGCGTGGTAGTTCCATGGCAGCTGGTTTCTTGATAGGATCAATGAATTTTCCATATTTCGCATGGAATAAATTATTCCATACCTCAGACAACTTGTTGTCAATCTGAAATGTAATTAATTGTAGACATTCCACTGTTAGGATGGGTGGTCGGCGGGATTTCAAGCGACTTATCTTTACTGTAGGTATGTCACAATGAATAGGAAGCTTTGGAGTGGAAATTAGCTTTTGATATTCCCTCAAGAGAGAGTTCTGTCTACGTACGTCAGGTGGTGCAATATGACTTAGAGGTGAAAGCCAGTAGAGAGGAGTGGTCCTGATGCAACCTGATATTATCCTCATCGCCGAATTCAATTGGACATCAATCTGCTTCACATGTGGACTGTTAAGCCACACCGGAGCACAGTATTCAGCAGCTGAATAGACAAGTCCTAGAGCAGAAGATCGTAATGTTGTTGCTGTAGCTCCCCATGTGGTTCCACATAACTTCTGCAAGATGTTATTGCGTATCTTAGTTTTGCTGCAGTGTTCTGCAGGTGCTTCTTGAAAGACAAAGTCCTATCGAGAGTAACGCCTAGATATTTTGGAAAATGTTGATGATGGAGGACTTTCTTATTAAAGATGACATTCAGCTGTGCATTTGCCAACCTGTTGTTTAAATGGAAACAACTAACTTCAGTCTTACTAGGATTCGGTGTTAGTCTCAATTTCTTGAAATATTCATTCATAATGCTTAGATCTGAGGAAAGAATTTGTTCGCTCTTCTAAAGGGTTCTTTGTTGAGTTGCCAAAGCCAGGTCATATGCATAAATGAATTCTCTTCGACTGCGTTAAAGAGAGGTCAGATGTGTACAAGTTAAAGAGCACTGGAGCTAAAACGGAACCTTGAGGGAGTCCATTGTTCAGTTTCTTTTGCTTACTTATTTTGGTGCCAAGAACCACTTGGAAATATCTTTCAGACAGCATATTGTTTATAAGCTTGTTCATAGTTTGACATGGTATGGTACGCATCAGTTTGTAGAGTAGTCTCATATTCCGGTGAATTTTGGATTTGGAATTTTGAAATTTTCACTTTGAAAATTTATTGCATTTTTGATATTGGAATTTGAATTAAATTTTTTCTCGGATTGTCAGAAAATCCTGATTATTTTTTATTTTTGGATTTTGATTAACTTGGTACTTGAATCCTGACTTGATATTTTCCAAATTTATATTTTATTCTTCCTTTGGAAGTGAAAATTAATTTTCAGTTTTGATTTTTAGAAAATTTATCGTTAGTTGGAAGTTGGTTGCTACTCTGATCGTTCAGACGAAGAATTCTTTCGAAAAACAATTTTGAATTATAAATTGTAATGATAATTCCAGAGGTGTACACGACTATTGTTATAGAAGTGGCACAATGTATATACATAATCAAATAATTCAATGTTTAATGAATATAGTTCACGCCTAAGTGACCAATGTTTTTGAGTTGACACTCACAATCAATGTAACGTGAAACGGATAATAGTCACAAATATTTCGTGCTTAGTTAACACGCACTAGGACATAGTAATTCGATCTGTAACTGCTATTGCTTTTAAAGCGTATTTAAAATTATTATCAACGTCATTGAATTACTTATAACTTGAGGGAGAGATGTTCATTTTTGGTATTGTTAGATTGTGGTGTTTACATTGAAGAGTTGTGCGATAATACCAATTGTTTCTTTGGTATTTCGAAGGATGACTCCTGTAAGGGATGTTATGTCCTGGGAACCTTTCTTCTGTCAATGGTTGTTGTTGTTGTTAGTTTGCTGCGTTTTGTGTGTGATTAGGATTGCAGTCTAGTTAGTCAGCTTTGAGCTGTTGTTGCCGTTCGTTGGAACGTTGAGTTATTGGGTTGTGGAGTTTATTTCGACTGCTGATAGATTATTTTACTGTGTTTGATGACAGTATTTTCATTCGTATTGTAGGATCACCTTGGTGGTGTTTGATGTTGATCTGATAGGCTGACGTGTTCGTGCAGATCAGCTGGGTTGTCGATACCGGGTGCTCCAAAAGTTTAGTATTCATGACGATGATATTAATTCAGTATTATTATTATTGTTCTTGAATAGTGGATCAGAACAGGAGTTCATTGGATAGCACTCTCATCTTAATTGATCGGAATGCTAAGCCTTATTTTGATCGATTACCTCAATTTTGATCACAGTTAGTTAGCGTTAATATAATCCTATCTCTATAAAGATTAATGGAGGAACATTGGGGTAGATAATGTTCTAAGATGACATGTATATAGATAGTATTTAGTATTTCTTAAATTTAGTATTTGAATTAAAAGGTATTTCGGTAATTAAGTAAAGAATAAAACTCAGGATCTGTGTATAGAGTAAATGTAAATAGTGAGAGGCCGTCACTATTTAAATTCATTAAGGGGGTTGTTTCTTTTTCTTTATTAATATATTTTTGTTGATCCTGATAACAGAGGCATAGCGATATGTTGCCTATTTATTAGTTGTTGATTTTAAGTCGTTATCTTTGTGATTTAGTTGGCGTTATGTCAGAGAGTGTGTCATAGGACATTAATGATAATGACATTTAGTTTTGGATTTTCGGTTTGTTTATAACCATCCTTGCGTTGTTTACTTATTGAATAAATTTGGGCACGCATTTGCGTCTGCTTATACCATTTTCACAATATTTTTGCGTTGTGATTTATAGATAGTGGGAGGTTAGGGAAATGCTATGGTAATTATAGCGGCTTGAACCATTTTATCCATTTCCCTGTCCCTGTTACGCCCGTGTGAATGAGAGTCTCGCGCTCTGGTATGTGTTGTCACTGATCCTGTGGAGGATTTACCATTGTGTTTTAATGATATCGCCTGATATGTGTCCACGATTTGCAGAGTGTGTGATGCCTGATATTTCGGTAAGTATTATTAGCCGGGGTACTGCCGTTGGTATCGATCCGCTGTTATCTTGGATTTTGGCATTCACGACACTGCTGAAATCGGGTGCAGTACCCTACGGTGAACCTTTGTTGAATTGCGGCATGACTAGTTTGGAGTATCGAAGGGAAGTGAATGATATGAAATTCCTTTATAAAGTCATTAACGGTCAAATTGATAACTCATTTTTCCTATCGCTCCTAAATTTCAACATCCCTCGCTTGACTACAAAATCAACCATAACATTCAAAAATTATATAACCAATACCACTTCACATAACAATTCACCTGTATGAGGGCTTTGCAGTATTTACAACGCTGCGGTTCGTGTAAACTGGAAACTAGATTTCTGTCTCTCAATCAGACCGTTCTTGGAAATTATAACCCAGTCACTCTAATTCATACTTGAAATAAAATTATCACACAAAACAGAATCAACAATGTATATATGTGGATAGGCCTGTTCCCTAGTTATTAATGTTACCTTTTAGTTCATTATGTAATAATTTCAAACCCTGCTTTTATATTTGACATTAGACCGAATTTAGATTTAGTTTTGATATTATCCTTAGATTAAGCTTTTTACTACTATGCATTTTGATCTGTGTGAACTTCCTAGTTTTAAGATTTACAATAAGATATTAATACTCAATGCAGACATATCAGAAAATGTATTTTACTGTGTAGGTGCACTAATATTGGGCCACACACTGAGCCCTGTTGTGTACCATCAACAAATAAATAAATAAATACCCAAAATAGAAGACCGGGTTAGCAATATAACAATGCTTATCGCCAGAATAATTTTTACCAGAGAGGTAATAATAACAACAAAAAATAATCGCCAAGGATATTCGCGATATAAAAATTGGAATGATGACAATTATAATCGCCAGAATTTCCAGCAGAGAAGGAACCAGGAAAATCAGAATTACGTCCGAAGTCAGAGAGCTGAAAACCAAGGAACGAGAGAAAATAGGACAAGACAGGATGAACCGAAACCAGGTACAAGTAGACAGGAAAAAGAGGCAATGACGATGATACCTCTGGGCGACAAAAAAAAACGTCAACTGGGAAACGACAATAGACGGCAGAAAATCTTCACCTACCAACGAAATAACGACAAACGAAGTATACCAAACGACGGATGAAGATTTGTTATTTGAGGAAGAAATCCCAGAAAGAAATAGAACGGCTGAATTGCCTATGATAAAGACTGTAGTAGAAGAGAATTTTTTTAATCTCACGGATCTTTATGATATATTTAGAAGAATACCTAAAGATACTCTACCAACAAGAGAAAGAAGAGTAGAGGCAGCCCACGAGAATCTAATCAATGCGGTGGAGCGACGTGAAAAACGCACGCTAGGAAAACGTTATGATACACCGCTGAGAAGAGATGATTTAGTGGTTATAAAAAGACCCACGAAAGCTGACGTATCGAAGCAAATATACCCTAGATTTGCTAAGGCATATTACGGCCCATTTAAAGTATCAGAGAGTTTTGGTAATAATTGTTACAAGATTGTGAACATTCACGATGATCAAGTGATTGGAAATTATAATGCAAAGAATTTAAAACGTTATTTTAGAAGGATAGAATAAAGAGTGATATACGGTACGGTTAAGAACTGAAGAATGCATTTCAAAAGCATTGTATCACGCTTTTGCAATGAAAGTTGAGTGAGGATTGTACTCGTATATGTAAATGAGCTTGAAACATTCATCTTTTCAAAAGTTTTCAAACGCTCCAATGATAAATTATAGCGACACTGGAATCAGGCCACGAAACCGGTTTGTACACCTCGCTGAGTGAGTCAGTTAACCGAGCCGACCAATGGGGACAATATACGCAGTTACATGAGCGACTTGGCACTACGCTGTTCAGTGCTAAAAGAATGGTGGAACTATATTGCACGGAGATAATCGAGGTCTCCCGAATCGAGCCGAGGACCACACGTGCAGGAAGTGAGTCTAGAGGATAGAAGAAGGGATGACTCGTGCTTGGCGCGTGGCGGACAGCCAAAGAGAAGCGACCTTACTCAGATGAAAGCAAACAATGGAATTGGCATAGCTAATTACCAGCATGATTTTAACACATCGTAATATCATGGAAGATATTAAATAATAAATAAGAACTATTTATTAACATTGCAGCTAATTAAATGTTTAATTAAGGATTATTATCATCATCGCTATTAAGCTACCAATCAGATCCATGTTCTGAAAGGGGACGCTACTTTGAGTATTTACGAGGGGAAGGAGAGAAGAGAATCGAGGCTCTTAAGAATTACTGTTTCATGAGAATAGGACGTGCCAACCAAATACTCGACAATCGAACAAAGCTGATAGAAATTACTATATATTTGAAGAAGACGAATACAACACGCAATTAGTAACGAGAACGAAAGCACTTAGTTTGTGCATATATATATCAAGTTGAAATACAAGTATATTTAAAATGTATACAAATTATTCTACGTATTTCTACCATGTCGAAAATACTGAAGTTGAGGGAGGAATATACGACTGAATCTACAGAAGAAGTAATGACGAACTAAAATGTTAATGGGAACAGAACTATGAAGACAACGAGAGTATTCGAAATGACATAACATCAATCTCGTAGGGGAGATTAATATCTCGTCACTCCCATGTAAATTATTCTACATCTACAAAATCATTTCACCAACTATAATGACGAATGCTTATATCAGAACTTTGGCGAAAGAAGACAGAAGATCTTCACGAACGAGGGCGGATAGGGTTGATCCCAGTGCCATCAAGAGAGTAAGGGTATCCCATCTCACACAAAAAGATTGCCTGGCAGGAAGGACGGCCACACGAAGATGTTAGAGTTCGATTCCCGTACCTGACCGCATGGAGACTTCTGTAGGAGACCGTAGAAGCCCACACGACATCATGGAGTTTAGAGCTATTAGGAAGAATCCGTTTCTGAGGGATAGCGAAGAAAGCCCACTTCTAGTCATCTATAACGCAACGCAAGGTAGTCTCATGACCAACGATATATCCCATTTTGTAGAACTGTAGAAACTTTTGAGAATATCCGAAAACTTTTTAATAATCCCATTTTTATACCTTTTTATAATATTGTTGTGGTTATCGATGTTATATTTTCATAACTACGTCACGAGGATGTTTATTCTCAATTTTCGTCGATTTTGACAATTTAGATTAGTTATTTAAATTTTTGGAATTTTGCGACTTTCGAAATTTGAATGAGGAGATTTTACAGTTTAATTCAGAATATTTTTAAGGTCAAGTTTATATGTGTTTAGATCACATTTGATCAGTTTTTGAATTGTTATATATCGTTCCTTGATAACGATGATAATTATGGAAATTTATTCCAAGAATATTATAGAGAGGTATATTTTAGAGAATGCGATTCTTAAGATCATAATTGGAAGATCCATGTAAAGTCACGATCTGGTAACATATTAGACAGATTTGGTTATAAATATTTGGTGACATAATTAACAAACATAAAGCATAAAATTTTATGAGAAATATATTAAAGAAAGAATTTATAAGAGAATGTAATGTGGAGTTCGTAAATACGAATTACAGCGTATTTTTGAAATGATAAGATTTTGAAGAAAGATTTGAAAGAAATATCACAGGTAATTGAAAGCCTTACGGAAATATGAGTAGTAAAAATGAAATAATAATGTTATTAGACGACTAGTATTTTATTGTATTACCTGTTAAATTAATTCATCGATAGAACCAGTATTTTTTATCACGTATTTTTATTAAGGATGTTGAAACGACGAGGAGAATTTCTTAACGAGAAGTGGGTTTAGAATAATGTGTAATTGGAAGAAACTGCGAAGTATCTCTAAGAGAGAGAGAGATTTATTTATTCCCGTGAAGACGGAGGTATTTGTTGTATGACAGTGAGCATTGTGAAGCCATTGGTCAATTGTTGAAGGAATGTCTGTAGTGACAGACTTGCGCATATGTTGGAAAATAGGATGTTTTAAAAAGAAGCAATATTGTTGATGTTTATTAATATTTGAAGTTATTGCAATAGTCTCATATAGTTGAAACTCCTTGAAAGCATTAGGACAGCGAATCCTAGATGAATTTGAATCTTAAAGAACTTATAGGATCAATGGATCTTTGTTGAAACTGAGAGTAAACTGAGCTCTATTTAAATGGTTCTTAATGAGATTTTGAATTTACGGTAATTATTCAAAGAATTGGAAGATTGTATTTTTATTAAGTATTTTTATTTTAATGACAGACCAGTTGAAGGATGTCTACGAAATATGTCTTTACTTAATTGTATGGATTAAAGAATCCCGAATTGTAACAGTTTCCCGAATAAGACATAGCATGGTGAATGATAATTTTCTCAAGTCCGTTGAAATGTGAGTGAAGAAATAGGAAGACAATTTATGTCTATATTTTCTATGAAGAAGGCAGTTTGCCCGTTGTATATATTTCATTTTAAATTGAGTAGTTGTTGAACTACAGCGGCGATATTTGTGCTGTATATAAATAATATTTAGAATTCAAAGAAAGGTTAATAGTTATATTTATGCGTATTTTAATTTGTAATGTAAATATGAGTAGAGATTCTTTATCGCTTATATGAGAAGGATTTAAGTGATAGGAGACGGGAGATAAATTGTATAGAGTAATGAATAGTTTTTGTAATGACGGATATCTACGTCAGGGGTAAGTTCATTTTATTTTGGGGATATTTTTTTAACCTTATAACATTTTATCTTGTTATAAAAATCCCGTTACCTAGGGCACAGGAGACGTTTGTTGCGATTTAATTCATTATTTTATTTGAGCTTATGGAAGCTTCCATAAATAATTTTATCGGTTTTTAGAAGAAACAAATAAATGTTTAATGTAACAGAGTAATGACATTTCGTCATTTGATTTAATTGAACGCTAATAATGCACATTATGAATGCAAGTGTTAGGAAACGTGTATCTGTTAATGTCAATAAATATGAAAGGCACGATTTTACGACTCCCTGATCTTTTATAGAAATTCGGCATTGTCTTTGTAGTAAAATGGTAGTGGAATGTGCTGTAGGGTGGAAATTCCCGAGGGACATTATCCGCATCCTTACGCCCGAGATTTTCATGGATTCTCGTCTTTCCTGAGTAGATAGAGAACCCTACTGTTCTGTAGTTAGTTACTATGGCACATTGCGTTTTATAAATCCCTGTTCCTTTTTCTGAGTGTTTTCGCCACGTAGCACTGTGATTGTTTTTAGCCGGGATTTCAAGATGCTACAGTCCATTATTTTACCAGCCTTGGATTTTGGTGGATCATCCAGATATAAGGGTACAGTACCCTGGTATTGACTTGTAGTTAAACTGAGAGTATACATTGTTATAAACACTGAGTGTGCTGGGGTCTTGTCACCTCTAGGGTAAACTGGTATTGGCTTGTAGGTGAACTGATAGTATACATTGTTATAAACACTGAGTGTGCAGGGCCTCGTCACCTCTAGGGTACACTGGTATTGACTTGTAGGTGAACTGAGAGAATACATTGTAATAAACACTGAGTGTACAGGGCCTTGTAACCTCTAGAGTACACTGGTATTGACTTGTAGGTGAACTGGGAGTATACATTAGTATAAACACTGTGTGTGCAGGGGTCTTGTCACCTCTAGGGTAAACTGGTATTGGCTTGTAGGTGAAATGAGAGTATACATTGTTATAAACACTGAGTGTGCAGGGCCTCGTCACCTCTAGGGTACACTGGTATTGACTTGTAGGTGAACTGAGAGTATACATTGTTATAAACACTGAGTGTGCAGGGGTCTTGCCACCTCTAGGATACACTGGTATTGACTTGTAAGTGAACTGAAAGTATACATTGTTATAAACACTGGATGTGCAAGGCCTCGTCAACTCTAGGGTACCCTGGTAATGACTTGTAGGTGAACAGAGAGTATACATTGTTATAAACACTGTGAGTGCAGGGCCTCGTCACCTCTATGGTACCCTGGTATTGAATTGTAGGTGAACTGAGAGTATACATTGTTATAAACACTGAGTGTACAGGGCCTCGTCAACTCTAGGGTACCCTGGTATTGACTTGTAGGTGAACTAAGAGTATACATTGTTATAAACACTGAGTGTGCAGGGCGTCGTCAACTCTAGGGTACCCTGGTAATGACTTTTAGGTGAACTGAGAGTATACATTGTTACAAACACTGAGTGTGCAGGGCCTCGTCAACACTATGGTACACTGGTATTGACTTGTAGGTGAACTGAGAGTATACATTGTTATAAACACTGCGTGTGCAGGGCGTCGTCAACCCTATGGTACCCTGGTAATGACTTGTAGGTAAACTGAGAGTGTATTGTTATAAACACTGAGTGTGCAGGGCCTCGTCAACTCTAGTGTACCCTGGTAATGACTTGTAGGTGAACTGAGAGTATACATTGTTATAAACACTGTGTGTGCAGGGCCTCGTCACCTCTATGGTACTCTGGTATTGACTTGTAGGTGAACTGAGAGTATACATTGTTATAAACACTGAGTGTGCAGGGCGTCGTCAACTCTAGGGTACCCTGGTAATGACTTGTAGGTGAACTGAGATTATACATAGCTATAAATACTGAGTGTGCAGGGCCTCGTCAACTCTAGGGTACCCTGGTAATGAATTGTAGGTGAACTGAGAGTATACATTGTTATAAACACAGTGTGTGCAGGGGTCTTGTCACCTCCAGGGTACCCTGACATTGACTTGTAGGTGAACTGAGAGTATACATTGTTTTAAACACTGTGTGTGCAGGGCCTCATCACCTCTAGGGTACCCTCGTATTGGCTTGTAGGTGAACTGAGAGCTTATATTCTTATATACACTGTGTGTGCAGGGCCTCGTCAACTCTAGGGTATCCTGGTAATGACTTGTAAGTGAACTGAGAGTATACATTGTTATAAACACTGATTGTGCAGGGCCTCGTCAACTCTAGGGTACCCTGTTATTGACTTGTAGGTGAACTAAGAGTATATATTGTTATAAACACTGAGTGTGCAGGGGCCTCGTCACCTCTAGGGTACTCTGGTATTGACATGTAGGTGAACTGAGAGTATGCATTGTTGTAAACATTGAGTGTCCAGGGCCTTCTCACCTCTAGGTACCCTGGTAGGCTTATTGACTTGTAGGTGAACTAAGAGTATACATTGTTATAAACACTGAGTGTGCAGGGCCTCGTCACCTCTAGGGTACCCTGGTATTTACTTGTAGGTAAACTGAGAGTATACATTGTTATAAACTCTGTGTATGCAGAGCCTCGTCAACTCTAGGGTACCCAGGTATTGACTTGTAGGTGAACTGAGAGTATACATTGTAATAAACACTGAGTGTGCAGGGCCTCGTCACCTCTAGAGTACACTGGTATTGACTTGTAGGTGAACTGAGAGTATACATTGTTATAAACACTGTGTGTGCAGGGGTCTTGTCACCTCTAGGATACACTGGTATTGACTAATAAGTGAACTGAAAGTATACATTGTTATAAACACTGTGTGTGCAGGGCCTCGTCACCTCTATGGTACCCTGGTATTGACTTGTAGGTGAACTGAGAGTATACATTGTTATAAACACTGAGTGTGCAGGGCCTCGTCACCTCTAGGGTACCCTGGTATTGACTTGTAGGTGAACTAAGAGTATACATTGTTATAAACACTGAGGGTGCCGGGCGTCGTCAACTCTAGGGTACCCTGGTAATGACTTGTAGGTGATCTGAGAGTATACTTTGTTATAAACACTGAGTGTGCAGGGCCTCGTCAACACTATGGTACACTGGTATTGACTTGTAGGTGAAGTGAGAGTATACATTGTTATAAACACTGTGTGTGCAGGGCCTCGTCACGTCTATGGTAACCTGGCATTGACTTGTAGGTAAACTGAGAGTATACATTGTTGTAAACATTGAGTGTCCAGGGCCTTCTCACCTCTAGGTACCCTGGTAGGCTTATTGACTTGTAGGTGAACTAAGAGTATACATTGTTATAAACACTGAGTGTGCAGGGCCTCGTCACCTCTAGGGTACCCTGGTATTTACTTGTAGGTAAACTGAGAGTATACATTGTTATAAACTCTGTGTATGCAGAGCCTCGTCAACTCTAGGGTACCCAGGTATTGACTTGTAGGTGAACTGAGAGTATACTTTGTAATAAACACTGAGTGTGCAGGGCCTCGTCACCTCTAGAGTACACTGGTATTGACTTGTAGGTGAACTGAGAGTATACATTGTTATAAACACTGTGTGTGCAGGGGTCTTGTCACCTCTAGGATACACTGGTATTGACTAATAAGTGAACTGAAAGTATACATTGTTATAAACACTGTGTGTGCAGGGCCTCGTCACCTCTATGGTACCCTGGTATTGACTTGTAGGTGAACTGAGAGTATACATTGTTATAAACACTGAGTGTGCAGGTCCTCGTCACCTCTAGTGTACCCCGGTATTGACTTGTAGGTGAACTGAGAGTATACATTGTTATAAACACTGAGTGTGCAGGGCCTCGTCACCTCTAGGGTAGCCTGGTATTGACTTGTAGGGGAACTGAGAGTATACATTGTTATAAACTCTTTGTATGCAGAGCCTCGTCACCTCTGGGGTACCCTGGTATTGACTTGTAGGTGAATTGAGAGTATACATTGTTATAAACACTGTGTGTGCAGGGCCTCGTCACCTCTCTGGTACCCTGGTATTGACTTGTAGGTGAACTGAGAGTATACATTGTTAAAAACACTGAGTGTGCAGGGCGTCGTCAACTCTAGGGTACCCTGGTAATGACTTGTAGGTGAACTGAGAGTATATATTGTTATAAACACTGAGTGTGCAGGGCCTCGTCAACTCTAGGGTACACTGGTAATGACTTGTAGGTGAACTGAGAGTATACATTGTTATAAACACTGTGGGTGCAGGGGTCTTGTCACCTCCAGGGTACCTTGACATTGACTTGTAGGTGAACTGAGAGTATACATTGTTTTAAACACTGTGTGTGCAGGGCCTCGTCACCTCTAGGGTACCCTCGTATTGGCTTGTAGGTGAACTGAGAGCATATATTCTTGTATACACTGTGTGTGCAGGGCCTCGTCAACTCTATGGTACCCTGGTAATGACTTGTAGGTAAACTGAGAGTATACACTGTTATAAACACTGAGTCTGCAGGGCCTCGTCACCTCTAGAGTACCCTGTTATTGACTTGTAGGTGAACTAAGAGTATATATTGTTATAAATACTGAGTGTGCAGGGGCCTCGTCACCTCTAGGGTACCCTGGTATTGACTTGAAGGTGAACTGAGAGTATACATTGTTATAAACACTGAGTGTGCCGGGCCTTCTCACTTCTAGGGTACCCTGGTAGGCCTATTGACTTGTAGGTGAACTAAGAGTATACATTGTTATAAACACTGTTTGTGCAGGGATATCGTCACCTCTAGGGTACCCTGGTATTGACTTGTAGGTGAACTGAGAGTATACATTGTTGTAAACACTGAGTGTGCAGGGCCTTCTCACCTCTAGGGTACCCTGGTATTGACTTGTACGTGAAGTGAGAGTATACATTGTTATAAACACTGTGTGTGCAGGGACATCTTCACCTCTAGGATACCCTGGTATTGACTTGTAGGATTAGTAGGCCAATTGAGTATATACATTGGTGACGGTTAATGATTACTCATCTTAGAGCTTTACATCATGGTCATTGAGCCCCGTGTACATGTTTGATAACCAGTGTGATTGTGAGGGCTGATCTAATGATTTGTGATTGGGGAAAAGTTTGGGTAGGAGGCGGCCATGATGTGAATTCAGGTACAATTCCAGCAAGTGCTTCAAGAAGAAGTGGGGAAACAATGGAAAACCATTTTAGGATGGCTGGAGTAGTTCTGCTACACAAGGTTTGGTATTACTACAGTGATTCTGTACCGTACTGAAACAGCGAGTAATTGTTTTAATGGCATGAATGGTTTTGTATTATACAAACCATGTTTCAATTCATTGTCTGTAAATAGCTGATTTATCATATTTTTTATATTTAATGTATTTATTTATTTATTTATTTATTTTGCACCTTAGCTTTCTTTTACTGTACATTTGCCAAAAATCTATTAACAAATGCCAGGTAATATGATCATCAATAAATGGATTATGTTTTGCACGGTAATTCCCAGATTTGTTCATTAAAACGAAAAGATGATGGGAAACCTGCTGTTCGGAAATCCCGCACAATCAGCGTGAAATGAAGGAGTCACGTGCTGCATAGCTTTGTTTCCAGAACAAGAAACCTAATCGACTTTGGTGTTTCATTTACATGTAACTTTTGACTTTCGTTTCAACAAATGTTCTCACATGGATGGTTGTTTGTGGTTAGCTCACGCGTCCGAATGCCTTCTGATTTATTTATGTTCGCACCAGACGGAAAAACAAAATACACTTTCTTTGATTGGCAATGCAACGCATGGCGGTAACAACTAATAGGTCATCTTCTCAATAACATTCATACTGGAATGCTTCCAACAGTTAAAACTCTGAAGGAGAACGGTTAGATTTTGAGCTGCCAACTAAAAAGTGAATATCAATATCCTCTTAAGACAGACAAATACGAAAACGTTCAACGATAAATATAAGAGAATAACTGATTTGTCAACAAAACTTCTTCACATCCAACAGTTTTAGTTATCATACTGTACCCGTAATCCACGTGGTCTTACCTGTTGCAATCCGATGGAAGGCTGGATCGTAGATTCTAGAAGTTCCCGGCTCAAATAACCTCTGAAAAACCTACCAACTAGGATCAACCAGGGATCAGGATACGTCGATATAAAAGAATGTGGTACGAAGATGCCAGTGGTGTATAAAATTACGATGAAACAAAGCTCAAAAGAACTCGAAAAAGAGACTCTAAAATAAAATAAAAATATCTCGGGCGTTAAGTTTAAGCAAACTCAAAGAAAACCACCCACTGGTCCTCCTAACGCATTCCCCTTTTCTGATATAAAACACTAGTCGTTCTAATATTCTTAAAATTAAATTCAATTTATTGACTGATCAATAATGACTGTCCGTCAATTAGACACGAAGTTAAAGAAAAGTTTCTTTAAAATTAGATGATAAAGAAATGTAGTTTAAATAAATAAATGCCTACAATAAGGCCCCATCTTATTGTTCATATCAATCGCTGAACAAATAACAAGAAAAAATATAATATTGTTATATATACTGATGTTATACCCTTAAAGATTTATACAAATTTTACACTTTATATACAAGTTTCATCCTCAAATAGGATTTTGTTTTCAACGCTGCCTATCTTCATTTAATTTTACAAGTATGTTTCATGGTTATCATTTCCTTAATTCGATGAATTCAACAATCAATTAAGATAATCAAATTGTGTTACATTTTGTGAAAATAGTTCATTAACTATTTATAAGTTTCAAAGAATGCAGTATATTTTTACAAAAATTACTGAAATATTACATGTATTATGTTGCATGAATTAGTTAAGTTGTTTAAGAAGTATCTGTGTTACTTGAATATGGGTGTCATGATATAGACAATTAATCTCCGGCAAATCCTACTAGGCAAGAATAAAACGTAGGGCTACTTGCATAAAACAAGCATAAGAAAAACATTCGTGATTCCAAATCACGAGAACTACAACATCAAATCCAAAAAGGTGATAGCTCAAAAGCTAATTTCACTCTTACTAAAACGCAATAACTACGTTAACGTCTTCTCAAAAGACTACAAGAACAATATCCAGCATTAATATTGACCATCCAATGATGTCAAATATTAGCTGCACTAACACAATAAATCGTATGCACAAGATTGCAATACCTCATTACAACTTTCCAAAGCTGTCAAAAATTAAACCCAAACGTTATTAAACTTGAAACTTTTCAGAAATTGCTCTGAAAATATCATGCCCCCATCATAAACGAATATAGAAATGCCACATATTACTTCTTTTCTAACTTCATTAAACAAGAAGCAACAATTTGTTAGATAAATTGCATTATTCATTTCCACAATAATCGTCTTTAAAGTCTACGATAAATTCTGTTATAACAATGTGAACAGTTAAATTTGATTCACAATTCCAATATATTTATATACATATTTATTTATAATGACTTATATGTGATAGAAAAATTGTAAATAGACACTATCAAAATAGTCGTTTCAGTTTCGCCTATCCAAATCCGAAAAATGGCTCAACTACTCAGAAGAAAACACGTGAGACTTACATCATGGAAAGGAGTCTATTATCAAATCAATAGATACACGCAAACCATTAAATCAAACGATGATCTATCCAAGAGTCTTCCCAAAAACGAATTGAAATAATACAAGCAAAAACTGAACAAAAATATTACATTTAAAGAAAAATCTTTAATCAAAAATATATGAAAGTAGGCTGCAAATGCCTTGGCAATCAATTCACAATTGTTTTCGCCGGACGATTTCCATAAATCCATAAGCATGGAAAATAACGATGAGAATGCACTATCATTTCTAAAAGAAAGAATTTCTACTAGAATGTCAAAAGTTCAATCGAATAGTATCACTCAAATATTTTTGAAAAGTTCAAGTGCACGAGTATGTTGCCATCTTCTTCCTAATTACTATTCTTATACAAAGATATCGTCGTCTTGTTCCTAATTATGCTGCAAATATCTTCCCAACAAAATTGAATGCTCGGTTTTATTTCCAAAATTTGAAAAATAAAAGCAACAAAGCAATGCTCTAAATAGCATCACGTTTACAGTTAACTACACAAAAAATTACATTCTCCGACAGAAATGGTAAAAGAGAACCAGATCTAGCCTTTGAATGAAATTCATACTAATTAATGAAATATTGGTGAAAAGTATCAAACTAAAGGTGACAAGTTCTACTGTCTACAAGAGAAGAAAAGATTTCCAGCTACCTTGGGCGAAGTTCTAGTTGAAATTGAAGAATATGTATAGGAATATACATTCCTGTCAGGAATCGAACCATCGTCCCTGAGAAGCTCGTGGCTGGATCCGCAAGTTGCCGAACCAACTTCCTCCTAACCCGAAAACTACTGTCCACGAAACGGAGTTCCTGCATAATGCTTGCACAAGGCTCCCTCGACGTTAACAGTAAAGTAGCTTCCTTTCTTCGGAGATGTTTCTTCATTCTTGGCTACTTTAAAGTCACTGGATTAGAACTAATGATCTCAACATTTTCTTTCTCTTCATTGTAGAGTTCAAAAGGATGTCATTCCAAATGATCAACTCTGCTATTGCATTACATTCCTGAATGATATATTTAGCACATCATTACTCCAATAGTTTGTTTCTCACAAGAATATCCAGTCATAATGTTGTCGATAATAATGCTTTCTTGCATTTCAAACCAATACGTAGCAGATTTCCTCATTGAATTCTGTATTAACAAAGTCCATGTGTTGGCTAAGCTCACTCGTTCGAATCGCGGTGCGTGTAGAAAGCACTCGTATAACGCGTGATACACGGAACTTCCTTATACGAACGGTAACATGTTCACTGCATAGATTGCTGTACTCAAGTGTGTGTCGTGTCAAAGCTGCTGATCCACACTCAGCTGGTAGTCTCCCAAGATGCATCACACCTGTATCGAGGTGGACAATCGAACACAATCGATTATCATTTCATATTTCCTTCCACTAGTTGCAATGTCAAATTCGTGAGCATGTGCTGTGCACGTGATCAGGAGTGTGGCGGGGTAGTCTAACCATCTCCTCAGTGTATATGAAACAAACTGTGCCTCAAAGTCCACAGTCAAAATAATGTCAAGCAATAACTTCCAAATACGTCTCGCTGTCATATCAGGGTTCCAATAAATAGCAAAATACTGTCTCATCCTCCTCCCAACCTAGCTAATAAAAGTGTGCGAATACTTTTATTACACCATTCTAGGTATTCGTCAATGAACAGAATTTTGCGTTTTATTCCACTTTCTTGAAGTACTTTCTGAGATTCTTCGCATTAAATTTTCCTATTTCCTCGTTCGTGTGGATGTCTAAGACTTGGTAACTATTGTTCCCGTACACTCTGCCTACCTTGAAGGGACCAATGTACAGGCTACTGAATTTTGTGTAAATCTTCTTCGCTGCATCAGTTTTAGTAGATTTACGTACAAGAACTAAGTCATTAGATTCTAAAGGCGGGTTGTAGCGCTTTCCTTCATTTCTTTTCTGCCTTTTTTCCGCCGCATCCATCAGGCTTTCTCGGGCATTATCCACCCTTTCCTGCTCTGACGGTTCAGTATCTTTGGTTAAGAATTGTGTTATTTCATCCCAAGCTCTTTCTGGCTTTCTATTATGGTGAACTAACACTGGAATATCTCTCAGACTTTCATTCTCTTAATGATCTCCCTGACCTCTTCATAATACTTATCCGGAATGGGATACAATTTGGCCTGGTATGGAGTATCATCGTTCAATCTAATCTGATACTTGAAGTTTTTAATTAGACCTGGCTTATCATCGAAGATATCTGTAAACTCCTCGATCAAGTCTTTGAATTCTTTTTCTTTTTCTTTAAATCCCTCGACTTTAAGTGCATAATGCTCTCTTTCTTGTTCGACCTGATTTATAATATTTTCCAAAACTTCTTCCCTGATCAAATTTTCCACATCATCATTGGAATCAATATTTTCATGTACTATCTTCCTAATAGTTTTCTCTGGGAACCTGATAATTCTCCTGTCCATGTCAATGGTAATCCTTGCACGAGTAATATAATCAATCTCAAGGATTATTTCAAAATTAATATTCTTGAGCACCACAAAAATATGTTCAAAACATCTTTCATTTATGCTGAACTTCAGCTGGACTTGTAATTTGCATTTCATCGATTTATCTTGAAATAGTCCTCTTACTTTGATCGATGAAGCTGGCAATGTGGTAAATTGTTGTTCCTTTTCTAATTTCAAAAAGCAATCTTCGGACATGATTGAAATGACCGCTCCCGTGTCTATAAGAGACCTGCAATGTTGATTGCCCACAGAGATTTCAATTATAGGCAATTCAGCACGTTCACACACAATCCCTTCCATTTCTTCAAATAACAAATCTTCGTCCGTGACCTCATAAACATCCTGTATAATAATATCAAATGGAGACGGCTGGCTGTTTAATCCTACTGGGATTTCAAAATTGGCGTTTTTTTTCTTTCGAACCCCTTTCATTATCACTAGTGCGATGGCTAGTGTTAGGTTCTGGTTCACTTTCTGTGTCCCTTCGATCCTTCCTTTCTTCACGCCTATCCCTGTCTTTTCTAGACTGTTCTCTGTCTTCCTGGTTATAATAGTTTTTGTCTCTATAGTTTTTATATCTGGCAAACCCTTGTTGACCTCTATTCTGTTGTTGATACTGGCCTTGTCTGTCCCTGTTATCATAGTATCGGTTATTATTCTGATAACCTCGATACCTGTTATTCCTAGGTTGGTATTGTTCTCTTTCCTGATTACCATTCACGTACCTGTCATTCCTATTTCTATTTTCATAAGGTCTATACCTAACTGAACACGATCGGTTTGGTTTGGTCTATTCCGGTCTCGATCGTATCTTTGTTGGTAGTTTCCGTATGGTCGTTGGTTGTTTCTATCTTCGAATCTTCGAGTATACGTCTTACTATTCCTCATCGGACCTTCCCATCTAGATCCTGTCCTATTTGACCTTTCCGTCTGTTGAGTTTGGTCAACGACTACAGCGTTCACGGCCTTAGTTTCCGTCCTTCCGCTTTTGACTATTGTAGGTGACATGGAAGTGTGGTCTAGCCTACGCAACAAGTCGTCCATTGCCGCTAAATCCTCTACGCCTGATGAAATTAAATTCCTTCTGTCTTCCACCGGTAACTGGCGTGAAATTGTCTCCAGAATTTCCTCCTGTCTCAATGGGGGTTGAAGATATCTAAGGCGGGCTAACTGAGATGTGAAGAATTCAGAGTAACAGGTGGGTCCAGTACTACTGTATTTCCTCGAATAGACTTCCGCTCTCACTGCGTGCTGTATCTCTATCGACCAGAATCTTTTGATAAATGCTTCCGAAAACTGTTCGAAGTTATCGAAAGTATAACGGAAAGCTCGGAACCAATTTAAGGGTGCATCTGCCAGATGCTTCTCCACAATCCGCAGTTCTCTATCCCTTGCAACATGGTGTTCCGCAAAGTGATCTTGTAGATTTCTAATAAATTCTATAGGAGTCAAACCCTCCGTATTCGAAAACTTCTTAATTTTGTCTTCGTAATTTCTCACTATCGTGACATGAGATCTGTCATTAGGCGTTGACATCCTAAAATCTCTGGGATTTATCTCTGACGTATCCTCATTCGGGATCTCTGATCTAACATGACCTTGTTCTGTCTCATGTGCCTTATTTAACCTTGCTAAATAGTTCCTAGCTGGCGTTGTGGTATCCATCCTGTCCCTGAAATGGTGTACCTTTCCTTCCCCATCGGAATTTATAGGTTTCCCCAACGTTTCCAATTGTGACTTAATTTCCGTTCTTAATTTGTTGACCTGAACGTTTGAAACTCTTGTCTAATTTCATTTAATTCTGATGTTTTCATCTCACGCTCTGAGTTTAGATCTATCTTAACTTGATCTATTTTTAAAGTTACGCCTTTAATCTGCGTTTCCAAATCTTCTCTAAGAACAGTGACGCTTTCGACCTGCATAGTCTGAACTGAATCGATCCGTTTATCAGTGTCTATTCTAGCCTGGGAAATATCTTGGTTAAGTCTTAATTCTGTTCTATTAATCTTTAATTCAAGATCTGACTTAATGCTTTTGATGACATCTGCATTTATTTTCGTGATTTCCCCCCTTAAGATAGTCACTTGATCGTTAACAATGGCTTTGAGATCGATCTCAATATCTTTTCTCAAGACCTTGTTGTGATCTTCAACCTTTTCTTTAAGTTGGGCCATATCACCCTCTAATTTGGTTAGAGTTTGTTGCGTTGCACTTGCTTCGTTTGAAAACTGCAATTGCAATGCATCTAAACTGATTTTATTTTCTTTCTGATTATTATCTAGTTCCGATTTAATATTTCTAACATCCTCCTTTATGGTAGAAATACTAGTTCGTATACTAGTTACAATGCCTTCAGTTGAATCTATTTTGCTTTCTGTTGAATTAATCTTACTCTGCATTGCATCTAATTTGCCTTCAGTTGAATCTATTTTAGCCTGAGTGGCATCCATTTTACTTTCTGTTGAATTAATTTTACTTTGCATTGCAGTAATATCGACTTGAGCTGTATCTAATTTGCCTTCAGTGCTTATGGCTTTTACTTCTAATGATGCAACATTAGACCTTACATGGCTGACTTCTACATTAATGTTACTGATGTCAAGTTGAACAAGCCTGACATCGGCTGTCACACTGTCGATGCCTGTTTCTACATCAATTATTTTTTCCTTTATATCTTTAGCATTAGCTGCAATCTTACGATTACTGTCTTGAAGATATTTGAGAGACAAGTGCATTTGACTCTTGTCCCCCACACATTCGTGAACTAAATCAGTATTCTTGTTGACTACGGAGTTGATATTGTCAAAGCTAGTTTGGCAATTACTCCTTATCTCGGCTAATTCATGGGCGTGACTACCCATTTTCTCCTGCATTGCCCTTAACATATTGGCAATGTCTTCGTTTGACACAGCTGTCATGGTAAATACTATTACAAAAAACACAGGAATGCAATACATAAATAGCAGAATTGACACATTCAGAATGACCCTTTTCACCAATACAAGCATTTAATTTTGTTTTGCTTCTAAACTTATTATATAAATTAAGTCTATAAGAAAATAGGAGGTATGCAACGACGGTGATTTATATTAGAAACGGTTTAAATTAAAATTGAAATGAAGAATTATTTATATTATTATTAAAGAAAGTGATTCTATTATTACAGATGATCTAAAAGTCATCGCCGGTAACGAACACAAAATGGCCGACAAGCATGGAGTGAAAAATGGCCCCATGTCATGTCCCATCTGACCACGCTGATCCATAAAAATTTCCTAGAAATCTCTTTTATGGTCATGTCGTAATCAATCAAATTACTTTTTACTTGGCACGCACAAAACAAATAAATTTAAGCAATGGCGATAATTCTATCTGTATGCCAGGTAGATTGAGTAAACTCATCTTCACGATTTGAAGAAACGTGAATTCCCAACGAATTCGACGTGTATAATCGTAGCAATGCCAAAGAAACTTTTGCTAACGACTACATCGTTCGAAAACTGCTAAACTCAATAATCTCATAAAAATGGATTCTCACACATGGGTTTAGCATTGGAGAAATCGAGAATGCTAATTCGATAGCCCCATAGATTGGGTCGCCATATATAGATGTACCCGTAATCCACGTGGTCTTACCTGTTGCAATCCGATGGAAGGCTGGATCGTAGATTCTAGAAGTTCCCGGCTCAAATAACCTCTGAAAAACCTACCAACTAGGATCAACCAGGGATCAGGATACGTCGATATAAAAGAATGTGGTACGAAGATGCCAGTGGTGTATAAAATTACGATGAAACAAAGCTCAAAAGAACTCGAACAAGAGACTCTAAAATAAAATAAAAATATCTCGGGCGTTAAGTTTAAGCAAACTCAAAGAAAACCACCCACTGGTCCTCCTAACGCATTCCCCTTTTCTGATATAAAACACTAGTCGTTCTAATATTCTTAAAATTAAATTCAATTTATTGACTGATCAATAATGACTGTCCGTCAATTAGACACGAAGTTAAAGAAAAGTTTCTTTAAAATTAGATGATAAAGAAATGTAGTTTAAATAAATAAATGCCTACAATAAGGCCCCATCTTATTGTTCATATCAATCGCTGAACAAATAACAAGAAAAAATATAATATTGTTATATATACTGATGTTATACCCTTAAAGATTTATACAAATTTTACACTTTATATACAACTTTCATCCTCAAATAGGATTTTGTTTTCAACGCTGCCTATCTTCATTTAATTTTACAAGTATGTTTCATGGTTATCATTTCCTTAATTCGATGAATTCAACAATCAATTAAGATAATCAAATTGTGTTACATTTTGTGAAAATAGTTCATTAACTATTTATAAGTTTCAAAGAATGCAGTATATTTTTACAAAAATTACTGAAATATTACATGTATTATGTTGCATGAATTAGTTAAGTTGTTTAAGAAGTATCTGTGTTACTTGAATATGGGTGTCATGATATAGACAATTAATCTCCGGCAAATCCTACTAGGCAAGAATAAAACGTAGGGCTACTTGCATAAAACAAGCATAAGAAAAACATTCGTGATTCCAAATCACGAGAACTACAACATCAAATCCAAAAAGGTGATAGCTCAAAAGCTAATTTCACTCTTACTAAAACGCAATAACTACGTTAACGTCTTCTCAAAAGACTACAAGAACAATATCCAGCATTAATATTGACCATCCAATGATGTCAAATATTAGCTGCACTAACACAATAAATCGTATGCACAAGATTGCAATACCTCATTACAACTTTCCAAAGCTGTCAAAAATTAAACCCAAACGTTATTAAACTTGAAACTTTTCAGAAATTGCTCTGAAAATATCATGCCCCCATCATAAACGAATATAGAAATGCCACATATTACTTCTTTTCTAACTTCATTAAACAAGAAGCAACAATTTGTTAGATAAATTGCATTATTCATTTCCACAATAATCGTCTTTAAAGTCTACGATAAATTCTGTTATAACAATGTGAACAGTTAAATTTGATTCACAATTCCAATATATTTATATACATATTTATTTATAATGACTTATATGTGATAGAAAAATTGTAAATAGACACTATCAAAATAGTCGTTTCAGTTTCGCCTATCCAAATCCGAAAAATGGCTCAACTACTCAGAAGAAAACACGTGAGACTTACATCATGGAAAGGAGTCTATTATCAAATCAATAGATACACGCAAACCATTAAATCAAACGATGATCTATCCAAGAGTCTTCCCAAAAACGAATTGAAATAATACAAGCAAAAACTGAACAAAAATATTACATTTAAAGAAAAATCTTTAATCAAATATATATGAAAGTAGGCTGCAAATGCCTTGGCAATCAATTCACAATTGTTTTCGCCGGACGATTTCCATAAATCCATAAGCATGGAAAATAACGATGAGAATGCACTATCATTTCTAAAAGAAAGAATTTCTACTAGAATGTCAAAAGTTCAATCGAATAGTATCACTCAAATATTTTTGAAAAGTTCAAGTGCACGAGTATGTTGCCATCTTCTTCCTAATTACTATTCTTATACAAAGATATCGTCGTCTTGTTCCTAATTATGCTGCAAATATCTTCCCAACAAAATTGAATGCTCGGTTTTATTTCCAAAATTTGAAAAATAAAAGCAACAAAGTAATGCTCTAAATAGCATCACGTTTACAGTTAACTACACAAAAAATTACATTCTCCGACAGAAATGGTAAAAGAGAACCAGATCTAGCCTTTGAATGAAATTCATACTAATTAATGAAATATTGGTGAAAAGTATCAAACTAAAGGTGACAAGTTCTACTGTCTACAAGAGAAGAAAAGATTTCCAGCTACCTTGGGCGAAGTTCTAGTTGAAATTGAAGAATATGTATAGGAATATACATTCCTGTCAGGAATCGAACCATCGTCCCTGAGAAGCTCGTGGCTGGATCCGCAAGTTGCCGAACCAACTTCCTCCTAACCCGAAAACTACTGTCCACGAAACGGAGTTCCTGCATAATGCTTGCACAAGGCTCCCTCGACGTTAACAGTAAAGTAGCTTCCTTTCTTCGGAGATGTTTCTTCATTCTTGGCTACTTTAAAGTCACTGGATTAGAACTAATGATCTCAACATTTTCTTTCTCTTCATTGTAGAGTTCAAAAGGATGTCATTCCAAATGATCAACTCTGCTATTGCATTACATTCCTGAATGATATATTTAGCACATCATTACTCCAATAGTTTGTTTCTCACAAGAATATCCAGTCATAATGTTGTCGATAATAATGCTTTCTTGCATTTCAAACCAATACGTAGCAGATTTCCTCATTGAATTCTGTATTAACAAAGTCCATGTGTTGGCTAAGCTCACTCGTTCGAATCGCGGTGCGTGTAGAAAGCACTCGTATAACGCGTGATACACGGAACTTCCTTATACGAACGGTAACATGTTCACTGCATAGATTGCTGTACTCAAGTGTGTGTCGTGTCAAAGCTGCTGATCCACACTCAGCTGGTAGTCTCCCAAGATGCATCACACCTGTATCGAGGTGGACAATCGAACACAATCGATTATCATTTCATATTTCCTTCCACTAGTTGCAATGTCAAATTCGTGAGCATGTGCTGTGCACGTGATCAGGAGTGTGGCGGGGTAGTCTAACCATCTCCTCAGTGTATATGAAACAAACTGTGCCTCAAAGTCCACAGTCAAAATAATGTCAAGCAATAACTTCCAAATACGTCTCGCTGTCATATCAGGGTTCCAATAAATAGCAAAATACTGTCTCATCCTCCTCCCAACCTAGCTAATAAAAGTGTGCGAATACTTTTATTACACCATTCTAGGTATTCGTCAATGAACAGAATTTTGCGTTTTATTCCACTTTCTTGAAGTACTTTCTGAGATTCTTCGCATTAAATTTTCCTATTTCCTCGTTCGTGTGGATGTCTAAGACTTGGTAACTATTGTTCCCGTACACTCTGCCTACCTTGAAGGGACCAATGTACAGGCTACTGAATTTTGTGTAAATCTTCTTCGCTGCATCAGTTTTAGTTGATTTACGTACAAGAACTAAGTCATTAGATTCTAAAGGCGGGTTGTAGCGCTTTCCTTCATTTCTTTTCTGCCTTTTTTCCGCCGCATCCATCAGGCTTTCTCGGGCATTATCCACCCTTTCCTGCTCTGACGGTTCAGTATCTTTGGTTAAGAATTGTGTTATTTCATCCCAAGCTCTTTCTGGCTTTCTATTATGGTGAACTAACACTGGAATATCTCTCAGACTTTCATTCTCTTAATGATCTCCCTGACCTCTTCATAATACTTATCCGGAATGGGATACAATTTGGCCTGGTATGGAGTATCATCGTTCAATCTAATCTGATACTTGAAGTTTTTATTTAGACCTGGCTTATCATCGAAGATATCTGTAAACTCCTCGATCAAGTCTTTGAATTCTTTTTCTTTTTCTTTAAATCCCTCGACGTTAAGTGCATAATGCTCTCTTTCTTGTTCGACCTGATTTATAATATTTTCCAAAACTTCTTCCCTGATTAAATTTTCCACATCATCATTGGAATCAATATTTTCATGTACTATCTTCCTAATAGTTTTCTCTGGGAACCTGATAATTCTCCTGTCCATGTCAATGGTAATCCTTGCACGAGTAATAAAATCAATCCCAAGGATTATTTCAAAATTAATATTCTTGAGCACCACAAAAATATGTTCAAAACATCTTTCATTTATGCTGAACTTCAGCTGGACTTGTAATTTGCATTTCATCGATTTATCTTGAAATAGTCCTCTTACATTGATCGATGAAGCTGGCAATGTGGTAAATTGTTGTTCCTTTTCTAATTTCAAAAAGCAATCTTCGGACATGATTGAAATGACCGCTCCCGTGTCTATAAGAGACCTGCAATGTTGATTGCCCACAGAGATTTCAATTATAGGCAATTCAGCACGTTCACTCACAATCCCTTCCATTTCTTCAAATAACAAATCTTCGTCCGTGACCTCATAAACATCCTGTATAATAATATCAAATGGAGACGGCTGGCTGTTTAATCCTACTGGGATTTCAAAATTGGCGTTTTTTTTTTCTTTCGAACCCCTTTCATTATCACTAGTGCGATGGCTAGTGTTAGGTTCTGGTTCACTTTCTGTGTCCCTTCGATCCTTCCTTTCTTCACGCCTATCCCTGTCTTTTCTAGACTGTTCTCTGTCTTCCTGGTTATAATAGTTTTTGTCTCTATAGTTTTTATATCTGGCAAACCCTTGTTGACCTCTATTCTGTTGTTGATACTGGCCTTGTCTGTCCCTGTTATCATAGTATCGGTTATTATTCTGATAACCTCGATACCTGTTATTCCTAGGTTGGTATTGTTCTCTTTCCTGATTACCATTCACGTACCTGTCATTCCTATTTCTATTTTCATAAGGTCTATACCTTTCTGAACACGATCGGTTTGGTTTGGTCTATTCCGGTCTCGATCGTATCTTTGTTGGTAGTTTCCGTATGGTCGTTGGTTGTTTCTATCTTCGAATCTTCGAGTATACGTCTTACTATTCCTCATCGGACCTTCCCATCTAGATCCTGTCCTATTTGACCTTTCCGTCTGTTGAGTTTGGTCAACGACTACAGCGTTCACGGCCTTAGTTTCCGTCCTTCCGCTTTTGACTATTGTAGGTGACATGGAAGTGTGGTCTAGCCTACGCAACAAGTCGTCCATTGCCGCTAAATCCTCTACGCCTGATGAAATTAAATTCCTTCTGTCTTCCACCGGTAACTGGCGTGAAATTGTCTCCAGAATTTCCTCCTGTCTCAATGGGGGTTGAAGATATCTAAGGCGGGCTAACTGAGATGTGAAGAATTCAGAGTAACTGGTGGGTCCAGTACTACTGTATTTCCTCGAATAGACTTCCGCTCTCACTGCGTGCTGTATCTCTATCGACCAGAATCTTTTGATAAATGCTTCCGAAAACTGTTCGAAGTTATCGAAAGTATAACGGAAAGCTCGGAACCAATTTAAGGGTGCATCTGCCAGATGCTTCTCCACAATCCGCAGTTCTCTATCCCTTGCAACATGGTGTTCCGCAAAGTGATCTTGTAGATTTCTAATAAATTCTATAGGAGTCAAACCCTCCGTATTCGAAAACTTCTTAATTTTGTCTTCGTAATTTCTCACTATCGTGACATGAGATCTGTCATTAGGCGTTGACATCCTAAAATCTCTGGGATTTATCTCTGACGTAGCCTCATTCGGGATCTCTGATCTAACATGACCTTGTTCTGTCTCATGTGCCTTATTTAACCTTGCTAAATAGTTCCTAGCTGGCGTTGTGGTATCCATCCTGTCCCTGAAATGGTGTACCTTTCCTTCCCCATCGGAATTTATAGGTTTCCCCAACGTTTCCAATTGTGACTTAATTTCCGTTCTTAATTTGTTGACCTGAACGTTTGAAACTCTTGTCTAATTTCATTTAATTCTGATGTTTTCATCTCACGCTCTGAGTTTAGATCTATCTTAACTTGATCTATTTTTAAAGTTACGCCTTTAATCTGCGTTTCCAAATCTTCTCTAAGAACAGTGACGCTTTCGACCTGCATAGTCTGAACTGAATCGATCCGTTTATCAGTGTCTATTCTAGCCTGGGAAATATCTTGGTTAAGTCTTAATTCTGTTCTATTAATCTTTAATTCAAGATCTGACTTAATGCTTTTGATGACATCTGCATTTATTTTCGTGATTTCCCCCCTTAAGATAGTCACTTGATCGTTAACAATGGCTTTGAGATCGATCTCAATATCTTTTCTCAAGACCTTGTTGTGATCTTCAACCTTTTCTTTAAGTTGGGCCATATCACCCTCTAATTTGGTTAGAGTTTGTTGCGTTGCACTTGCTTCGTTTGAAAACTGCAATTGCAATGCATCTAAACTGATTTTATTTTCTTTCTGATTATTATCTAGTTCCGATTTAATATTTCTAACATCCTCCTTTATGGTAGAAATACTAGTTCGTATACTAGTTACAATGCCTTCAGTTGAATCTATTTTGCTTTCTGTTGAATTAATCTTACTCTGCATTGCATCTAATTTGCCTTCAGTTGAATCTATTTTAGCCTGAGTGGCATCCATTTTACTTTCTGTTGAATTAATTTTACTTTGCATTGCAGTAATATCGACTTGAGCTGTATCTAATTTGCCTTCAGTGCTTATGGCTTTTACTTCTAATGATGCAACATTAGACCTTACATGGCTGACTTCTACATTAATGTTACTGATGTCAAGTTGAACAAGCCTGACATCGGCTGTCACACTGTCGATGCCTGTTTCTACATCAATTATTTTTTCCTTTATATCTTTAGCATTAGCTGCAATCTTACGATTACTGTCTTGAAGATATTTGAGAGACAAGTGCATTTGACTCTTGTCCCCCACACATTCGTGAACTAAATCAGTATTCTTGTTGACTACGGAGTTGATATTGTCAAAGCTAGTTTGGCAATTACTCCTTATCTCGGCTAATTCATGGGCGTGACTACCCATTTTCTCCTGCATTGCCCTTAACATATTGGCAATGTCTTCGTTTGACACAGCTGTCATGGTAAATACTATTACAAAAAACACAGGAATGCAATACATAAATAGCAGAATTGACACATTCAGAATGACCCTTTTCACCAATACAAGCATTTAATTTTGTTTTGCTTCTAAACTTATTATATAAATTAAGTCTATAAGAAAATAGGAGGTATGCAACGACGGTGATTTATATTAGAAACGGTTTAAATTAAAATTGAAATGAAGAATTATTTATATTATTATTAAAGAAAGTGATTCTATTATTACAGATGATCTAAAAGTCATCGCCGGTAACGAACACAAAATGGCCGACAAGCATGGAGTGAAAAATGGCCCCATGTCATGTCCCATCTGACCACGCTGATCCATAAAAATTTCCTAGAAATCTCTTTTATGGTCATGTCGTAATCAATCAAATTACTTTTTACTTGGCACGCACAAAACAAATAAATTTAAGCAATGGCGATAATTCTATCTGTATGCCAGGTAGATTGAGTAAACTCATCTTCACGATTTGAAGAAACGTGAATTCCCAACGAATTCGACGTGTATAATCGTAGCAATGCCAAAGAAACTTTTGCTAACGACTACATCGTTCGAAAACTGCTAAACTCAATAATCTCATAAAAATGGATTCTCACACATGGGTTTAGCATTGGAGAAATCGAGAATGCTAATTCGATAGCCCCATAGATTGGGTCGCCATATATAGATGTACCCGTAATCCACGTGGTCTTACCTGTTGCAATCCGATGGAAGGCTGGATCGTAGATTCTAGAAGTTCCCGGCTCAAATAACCTCTGAAAAACCTACCAACTAGGATCAACCAGGGATCAGGATACGTCGATATAAAAGAATGCGGTACGAAGATGCCAGTGGTGTATAAAATTACGATGAAACAAAGCTCAAAAGAACTCGAACAAGAGACTCTAAAATAAAATAAAAATATCTCGGGCGTTAAGTTTAAGCAAACTCAAAGAAAACCACCCACTGGTCCTCCTAACGCATTCCCCTTTTCTGATATAAAACACTAGTCGTTCTAATATTCTTAAAATTAAATTCAATTTATTGACTGATCAATAATGACTGTCCGTCAATTAGACACGAAGTTAAAGAAAAGTTTCTTTAAAATTAGATGATAAAGAAATGTAGTTTAAATAAATAAATGCCTACAATAAGGCCCCATCTTATTGTTCATATCAATCGCTGAACAAATAACAAGAAAAAATATAATATTGTTATATATACTGATGTTATACCCTTAAAGATTTATACAAATTTTACACTTTATATACAAGTTTCATCCTCAAATAGGATTTTGTTTTCAACGCTGCCTATCTTCATTTAATTTTACAAGTATGTTTCATGGTTATCATTTCCTTAATTCGATGAATTCAACAATCAATTAAGATAATCAAATTGTGTTACATTTTGTGAAAATAGTTCATTAACTATTTATAAGTTTCAAAGAATGCAGTATATTTTTACAAAAATTACTGAAATATTACATGTATTATGTTGCATGAATTAGTTAAGTTGTTTAAGAAGTATCTGTGTTACTTGAATATGGGTGTCATGATATAGACAATTAATCTCCGGCAAATCCTACTAGGCAAGAATAAAACGTAGGGCTACTTGCATAAAACAAGCATAAGAAAAACATTCGTGATTCCAAATCACGAGAACTACAACATCAAATCCAAAAAGGTGATAGCTCAAAAGCTAATTTCACTCTTACTAAAACGCAATAACTACGTTAACGTCTTCTCAAAAGACTACAAGAACAATATCCAGCATTAATATTGACCATCCAATGATGTCAAATATTAGCTGCACTAACACAATAAATCGTATGCACAAGATTGCAATACCTCATTACAACTTTCCAAAGCTGTCAAAAATTAAACCCAAACGTTATTAAACTTGAAACTTTTCAGAAATTGCTCTGAAAATATCATGCCCCCATCATAAACGAATATAGAAATGCCACATATTACTTCTTTTCTAACTTCATTAAACAAGAAGCAACAATTTGTTAGATAAATTGCATTATTCATTTCCACAATAATCGTCTTTAAAGTCTACGATAAATTCTGTTATAACAATGTGAACAGTTAAATTTGATTCACAATTCCAATATATTTATATACATATTTATTTATAATGACTTATATGTGATAGAAAAATTGTAAATAGACACTATCAAAATAGTCGTTTCAGTTTCGCCTATCCAAATCCGAAAAATGGCTCAACTACTCAGAAGAAAACACGTGAGACTTACATCATGGAAAGGAGTCTATTATCAAATCAATAGATACACGCAAACCATTAAATCAAACGATGATCTATCCAAGAGTCTTCCCAAAAACGAATTGAAATAATACAAGCAAAAACTGAACAAAAATATTACATTTAAAGAAAAATCTTTAATCAAATATATATGAAAGTAGGCTGCAAATGCCTTGGCAATCAATTCACAATTGTTTTCGCCGGACGATTTCCATAAATCCATAAGCATGGAAAATAACGATGAGAATGCACTATCATTTCTAAAAGAAAGAATTTCTACTAGAATGTCAAAAGTTCAATCGAATAGTATCACTCAAATATTTTTGAAAAGTTCAAGTGCACGAGTATGTTGCCATCTTCTTCCTAATTACTATTCTTATACAAAGATATCGTCGTCTTGTTCCTAATTATGCTGCAAATATCTTCCCAACAAAATTGAATGCTCGGTTTTATTTCCAAAATTTGAAAAATAAAAGCAACAAAGTAATGCTCTAAATAGCATCACGTTTACAGTTAACTACACAAAAAATTACATTCTCCGACAGAAATGGTAAAAGAGAACCAGATCTAGCCTTTGAATGAAATTCATACTAATTAATGAAATATTGGTGAAAAGTATCAAACTAAAGGTGACAAGTTCTACTGTCTACAAGAGAAGAAAAGATTTCCAGCTACCTTGGGCGAAGTTCTAGTTGAAATTGAAGAATATGTATAGGAATATACATTCCTGTCAGGAATCGAACCATCGTCCCTGAGAAGCTCGTGGCTGGATCCGCAAGTTGCCGAACCAACTTCCTCCTAACCCGAAAACTACTGTCCACGAAACGGAGTTCCTGCATAATGCTTGCACAAGGCTCCCTCGACGTTAACAGTAAAGTAGCTTCCTTTCTTCGGAGATGTTTCTTCATTCTTGGCTACTTTAAAGTCACTGGATTAGAACTAATGATCTCAACATTTTCTTTCTCTTCATTGTAGAGTTCAAAAGGATGTCATTCCAAATGATCAACTCTGCTATTGCATTACATTCCTGAATGATATATTTAGCACATCATTACTCCAATAGTTTGTTTCTCACAAGAATATCCAGTCATAATGTTGTCGATAATAATGCTTTCTTGCATTTCAAACCAATACGTAGCAGATTTCCTCATTGAATTCTGTATTAACAAAGTCCATGTGTTGGCTAAGCTCACTCGTTCGAATCGCGGTGCGTGTAGAAAGCACTCGTATAACGCGTGATACACGGAACTTCCTTATACGAACGGTAACATGTTCACTGCATAGATTGCTGTACTCAAGTGTGTGTCGTGTCAAAGCTGCTGATCCACACTCAGCTGGTAGTCTCCCAAGATGCATCACACCTGTATCGAGGTGGACAATCGAACACAATCGATTATCATTTCATATTTCCTTCCACTAGTTGCAATGTCAAATTCGTGAGCATGTGCTGTGCACGTGATCAGGAGTGTGGCGGGGTAGTCTAACCATCTCCTCAGTGTATATGAAACAAACTGTGCCTCAAAGTCCACAGTCAAAATAATGTCAAGCAATAACTTCCAAATACGTCTCGCTGTCATATCAGGGTTCCAATAAATAGCAAAATACTGTCTCATCCTCCTCCCAACCTAGCTAATAAAAGTGTGCGAATACTTTTATTACACCATTCTAGGTATTCGTCAATGAACAGAATTTTGCGTTTTATTCCACTTTCTTGAAGTACTTTCTGAGATTCTTCGCATTAAATTTTCCTATTTCCTCGTTCGTGTGGATGTCTAAGACTTGGTAACTATTGTTCCCGTACACTCTGCCTACCTTGAAGGGACCAATGTACAGGCTACTGAATTTTGTGTAAATCTTCTTCGCTGCATCAGTTTTAGTTGATTTACGTACAAGAACTAAGTCATTAGATTCTAAAGGCGGGTTGTAGCGCTTTCCTTCATTTCTTTTCTGCCTTTTTTCCGCCGCATCCATCAGGCTTTCTCGGGCATTATCCACCCTTTCCTGCTCTGACGGTTCAGTATCTTTGGTTAAGAATTGTGTTATTTCATCCCAAGCTCTTTCTGGCTTTCTATTATGGTGAACTAACACTGGAATATCTCTCAGACTTTCATTCTCTTAATGATCTCCCTGACCTCTTCATAATACTTATCCGGAATGGGATACAATTTGGCCTGGTATGGAGTATCATCGTTCAATCTAATCTGATACTTGAAGTTTTTATTTAGACCTGGCTTATCATCGAAGATATCTGTAAACTCCTCGATCAAGTCTTTGAATTCTTTTTCTTTTTCTTTAAATCCCTCGACGTTAAGTGCATAATGCTCTCTTTCTTGTTCGACCTGATTTATAATATTTTCCAAAACTTCTTCCCTGATTAAATTTTCCACATCATCATTGGAATCAATATTTTCATGTACTATCTTCCTAATAGTTTTCTCTGGGAACCTGATAATTCTCCTGTCCATGTCAATGGTAATCCTTGCACGAGTAATAAAATCAATCCCAAGGATTATTTCAAAATTAATATTCTTGAGCACCACAAAAATATGTTCAAAACATCTTTCATTTATGCTGAACTTCAGCTGGACTTGTAATTTGCATTTCATCGATTTATCTTGAAATAGTCCTCTTACATTGATCGATGAAGCTGGCAATGTGGTAAATTGTTGTTCCTTTTCTAATTTCAAAAAGCAATCTTCGGACATGATTGAAATGACCGCTCCCGTGTCTATAAGAGACCTGCAATGTTGATTGCCCACAGAGATTTCAATTATAGGCAATTCAGCACGTTCACTCACAATCCCTTCCATTTCTTCAAATAACAAATCTTCGTCCGTGACCTCATAAACATCCTGTATAATAATATCAAATGGAGACGGCTGGCTGTTTAATCCTACTGGGATTTCAAAATTGGCGTTTTTTTTTTCTTTCGAACCCCTTTCATTATCACTAGTGCGATGGCTAGTGTTAGGTTCTGGTTCACTTTCTGTGTCCCTTCGATCCTTCCTTTCTTCACGCCTATCCCTGTCTTTTCTAGACTGTTCTCTGTCTTCCTGGTTATAATAGTTTTTGTCTCTATAGTTTTTATATCTGGCAAACCCTTGTTGACCTCTATTCTGTTGTTGATACTGGCCTTGTCTGTCCCTGTTATCATAGTATCGGTTATTATTCTGATAACCTCGATACCTGTTATTCCTAGGTTGGTATTGTTCTCTTTCCTGATTACCATTCACGTACCTGTCATTCCTATTTCTATTTTCATAAGGTCTATACCTTTCTGAACACGATCGGTTTGGTTTGGTCTATTCCGGTCTCGATCGTATCTTTGTTGGTAGTTTCCGTATGGTCGTTGGTTGTTTCTATCTTCGAATCTTCGAGTATACGTCTTACTATTCCTCATCGGACCTTCCCATCTAGATCCTGTCCTATTTGACCTTTCCGTCTGTTGAGTTTGGTCAACGACTACAGCGTTCACGGCCTTAGTTTCCGTCCTTCCGCTTTTGACTATTGTAGGTGACATGGAAGTGTGGTCTAGCCTACGCAACAAGTCGTCCATTGCCGCTAAATCCTCTACGCCTGATGAAATTAAATTCCTTCTGTCTTCCACCGGTAACTGGCGTGAAATTGTCTCCAGAATTTCCTCCTGTCTCAATGGGGGTTGAAGATATCTAAGGCGGGCTAACTGAGATGTGAAGAATTCAGAGTAACTGGTGGGTCCAGTACTACTGTATTTCCTCGAATAGACTTCCGCTCTCACTGCGTGCTGTATCTCTATCGACCAGAATCTTTTGATAAATGCTTCCGAAAACTGTTCGAAGTTATCGAAAGTATAACGGAAAGCTCGGAACCAATTTAAGGGTGCATCTGCCAGATGCTTCTCCACAATCCGCAGTTCTCTATCCCTTGCAACATGGTGTTCCGCAAAGTGATCTTGTAGATTTCTAATAAATTCTATAGGAGTCAAACCCTCCGTATTCGAAAACTTCTTAATTTTGTCTTCGTAATTTCTCACTATCGTGACATGAGATCTGTCATTAGGCGTTGACATCCTAAAATCTCTGGGATTTATCTCTGACGTAGCCTCATTCGGGATCTCTGATCTAACATGACCTTGTTCTGTCTCATGTGCCTTATTTAACCTTGCTAAATAGTTCCTAGCTGGCGTTGTGGTATCCATCCTGTCCCTGAAATGGTGTACCTTTCCTTCCCCATCGGAATTTATAGGTTTCCCCAACGTTTCCAATTGTGACTTAATTTCCGTTCTTAATTTGTTGACCTGAACGTTTGAAACTCTTGTCTAATTTCATTTAATTCTGATGTTTTCATCTCACGCTCTGAGTTTAGATCTATCTTAACTTGATCTATTTTTAAAGTTACGCCTTTAATCTGCGTTTCCAAATCTTCTCTAAGAACAGTGACGCTTTCGACCTGCATAGTCTGAACTGAATCGATCCGTTTATCAGTGTCTATTCTAGCCTGGGAAATATCTTGGTTAAGTCTTAATTCTGTTCTATTAATCTTTAATTCAAGATCTGACTTAATGCTTTTGATGACATCTGCATTTATTTTCGTGATTTCCCCCCTTAAGATAGTCACTTGATCGTTAACAATGGCTTTGAGATCGATCTCAATATCTTTTCTCAAGACCTTGTTGTGATCTTCAACCTTTTCTTTAAGTTGGGCCATATCACCCTCTAATTTGGTTAGAGTTTGTTGCGTTGCACTTGCTTCGTTTGAAAACTGCAATTGCAATGCATCTAAACTGATTTTATTTTCTTTCTGATTATTATCTAGTTCCGATTTAATATTTCTAACATCCTCCTTTATGGTAGAAATACTAGTTCGTATACTAGTTACAATGCCTTCAGTTGAATCTATTTTGCTTTCTGTTGAATTAATCTTACTCTGCATTGCATCTAATTTGCCTTCAGTTGAATCTATTTTAGCCTGAGTGGCATCCATTTTACTTTCTGTTGAATTAATTTTACTTTGCATTGCAGTAATATCGACTTGAGCTGTATCTAATTTGCCTTCAGTGCTTATGGCTTTTACTTCTAATGATGCAACATTAGACCTTACATGGCTGACTTCTACATTAATGTTACTGATGTCAAGTTGAACAAGCCTGACATCGGCTGTCACACTGTCGATGCCTGTTTCTACATCAATTATTTTTTCCTTTATATCTTTAGCATTAGCTGCAATCTTACGATTACTGTCTTGAAGATATTTGAGAGACAAGTGCATTTGACTCTTGTCCCCCACACATTCGTGAACTAAATCAGTATTCTTGTTGACTACGGAGTTGATATTGTCAAAGCTAGTTTGGCAATTACTCCTTATCTCGGCTAATTCATGGGCGTGACTACCCATTTTCTCCTGCATTGCCCTTAACATATTGGCAATGTCTTCGTTTGACACAGCTGTCATGGTAAATACTATTACAAAAAACACAGGAATGCAATACATAAATAGCAGAATTGACACATTCAGAATGACCCTTTTCACCAATACAAGCATTTAATTTTGTTTTGCTTCTAAACTTATTATATAAATTAAGTCTATAAGAAAATAGGAGGTATGCAACGACGGTGATTTATATTAGAAACGGTTTAAATTAAAATTGAAATGAAGAATTATTTATATTATTATTAAAGAAAGTGATTCTATTATTACAGATGATCTAAAAGTCATCGCCGGTAACGAACACAAAATGGCCGACAAGCATGGAGTGAAAAATGGCCCCATGTCATGTCCCATCTGACCACGCTGATCCATAAAAATTTCCTAGAAATCTCTTTTATGGTCATGTCGTAATCAATCAAATTACTTTTTACTTGGCACGCACAAAACAAATAAATTTAAGCAATGGCGATAATTCTATCTGTATGCCAGGTAGATTGAGTAAACTCATCTTCACGATTTGAAGAAACGTGAATTCCCAACGAATTCGACGTGTATAATCGTAGCAATGCCAAAGAAACTTTTGCTAACGACTACATCGTTCGAAAACTGCTAAACTCAATAATCTCATAAAAATGGATTCTCACACATGGGTTTAGCATTGGAGAAATCGAGAATGCTAATTCGATAGCCCCATAGATTGGGTCGCCATATATAGATGTACCCGTAATCCACGTGGTCTTACCTGTTGCAATCCGATGGAAGGCTGGATCGTAGATTCTAGAAGTTCCCGGCTCAAATAACCTCTGAAAAACCTACCAACTAGGATCAACCAGGGATCAGGATACGTCGATATAAAAGAATGCGGTACGAAGATGCCAGTGGTGTATAAAATTACGATGAAACAAAGCTCAAAAGAACTCGAACAAGAGACTCTAAAATAAAATAAAAATATCTCGGGCGTTAAGTTTAAGCAAACTCAAAGAAAACCACCCACTGGTCCTCCTAACGCATTCCCCTTTTCTGATATAAAACACTAGTCGTTCTAATATTCTTAAAATTAAATTCAATTTATTGACTGATCAATAATGACTGTCCGTCAATTAGACACGAAGTTAAAGAAAAGTTTCTTTAAAATTAGATGATAAAGAAATGTAGTTTAAATAAATAAATGCCTACAATAAGGCCCCATCTTATTGTTCATATCAATCGCTGAACAAATAACAAGAAAAAATATAATATTGTTATATATACTGATGTTATACCCTTAAAGATTTATACAAATTTTACACTTTATATACAAGTTTCATCCTCAAATAGGATTTTGTTTTCAACGCTGCCTATCTTCATTTAATTTTACAAGTATGTTTCATGGTTATCATTTCCTTAATTCGATGAATTCAACAATCAATTAAGATAATCAAATTGTGTTTTTCTTTAAATGTAATATTTTTGTTCAGTTTTTGCTTGTATTATTTCAATTCGTTTTTGGGAAGACTCTTGGATAGATCATCGTTTGATTTAATGGTTTGCGTGTATCTATTGATTTGATAATAGACTCCTTTCCATGATGTAAGTCTCACGTGTTTTCTTCTGAGTAGTTGAGCCATTTTTCGGATTTGGATAGGCGAAACTGAAACGACTATTTTGATAGTGTCTATTTACAATTTTTCTATCACATATAAGTCATTATAAATAAATATGTATATAAATATATTGGAATTGTGAATCAAATTTAACTGTTCACATTGTTATAACAGAATTTATCGTAGACTTTAAAGACGATTATTGTGGAAATGAATAATGCAATTTATCTAACAAATTGTTGCTTCTTGTTTAATGAAGTTAGAAAAGAAGTAATATGTGGCATTTCTATATTCGTTTATGATGGGGGCATGATATTTTCAGAGCAATTTCTGAAAAGTTTCAAGTTTAATAACGTTTGGGTTTAATTTTTGACAGCTTTGGAAAGTTGTAATGAGGTATTGAAATCTTGTGCATACGATTTATTGTGTTAGTGCAGCTAATATTTGACATCATTGGATGGTCAATATTAATGCTGGATATTGTTCTTGTAGTCTTTTGAGAAGACGTTAACGTAGTTATTGCGTTTTAGTAAGAGTGAAATTAGCTTTTGAGCTATCACCTTTTTGGATTTGATGTTGTAGTTCTCGTGATTTGGAATCACGAATGTTTTTCTTATGCTTGTTTTATGCAAGTAGCCCTACGTTTTATTCTTGCCTAGTAGGATTTGCCGGAGATTAATTGTCTATATCATGACACCCATATTCAAGTAACACAGATACTTCTTAAACAACTTAACTAATTCATGCAACATAATACATGTAATATTTCAGTAATTTTTGTAAAAATATACTGCATTCTTTGAAACTTATAAATAGTTAATGAACTATTTTCACTAAATGTAACACAATTTGATTATCTTAATTGATTGTTGAATTCATCGCCCTTGCTTGGGCTTTTGGAAGCCAACATTAGATATAAGCCAAGAAAGACTGCCAAGCCCGGCTGCGGATTTTTATTAAGCTTTTAACATAAGAAAATGTTTTAACAACTTTTAATGTGTTACAGTGATCCATGTGTGTTTTTATGTACAATTTTTAACTACACCCAGTAGATAAAGGGAATGTTTTAAGTGCTGCACAATTATTTAGGCTGATGAAGGCGTCAATACGTGTTAGACGTTGAAACATGTACCATGTGATGTGATAAAAGACAGGTGATTGTATCACGACATTTTAATAAACAGTATTGACGAGGCGGAACCAGTTGGAACTTTGTTCTTAGTATATTTCAGTCAATACGGAAAAAATGTGCGACTCTCAGAGTCAAAAAGAAAAATCTTTAATCAAAAATATATGAAAGTAGGCTGCAAATGCCTTGGCAATCAATTCACAATTGTTTTCGCCGGACGATTTCCATAAATCCATAAGCATGGAAAATAACGATGAGAATGCACTATCATTTCTAAAAGAAAGAATTTCTACTAGAATGTCAAAAGTTCAATCGAATAGTATCACTCAAATATTTTTGAAAAGTTCAAGTGCACGAGTATGTTGCCATCTTCTTCCTAATTACTATTCTTATACAAAGATATCGTCGTCTTGTTCCTAATTATGCTGCAAATATCTTCCCAACAAAATTGAATGCTCGGTTTTATTTCCAAAATTTGAAAAATAAAAGCAACAAAGTAATGCTCTAAATAGCATCACGTTTACAGTTAACTACACAAAAAATTACATTCTCCGACAGAAATGGTAAAAGAGAACCAGATCTAGCCTTTGAATGAAATTCATACTAATTAATGAAATATTGGTGAAAAGTATCAAACTAAAGGTGACAAGTTCTACTGTCTACAAGAGAAGAAAAGATTTCCAGCTACCTTGGGCGAAGTTCTAGTTGAAATTGAAGAATATGTATAGGAATATACATTCCTGTCAGGAATCGAACCATCGTCCCTGAGAAGCTCGTGGCTGGATCCGCAAGTTGCCGAACCAACTTCCTCCTAACCCGAAAACTACTGTCCACGAAACGGAGTTCCTGCATAATGCTTGCACAAGGCTCCCTCGACGTTAACAGTAAAGTAGCTTCCTTTCTTCGGAGATGTTTCTTCATTCTTGGCTACTTTAAAGTCACTGGATTAGAACTAATGATCTCAACATTTTCTTTCTCTTCATTGTAGAGTTCAAAAGGATGTCATTCCAAATGATCAACTCTGCTATTGCATTACATTCCTGAATGATATATTTAGCACATCATTACTCCAATAGTTTGTTTCTCACAAGAATATCCAGTCATAATGTTGTCGATAATAATGCTTTCTTGCATTTCAAACCAATACGTAGCAGATTTCCTCATTGAATTCTGTATTAACAAAGTCCATGTGTTGGCTAAGCTCACTCGTTCGAATCGCGGTGCGTGTAGAAAGCACTCGTATAACGCGTGATACACGGAACTTCCTTATACGAACGGTAACATGTTCACTGCATAGATTGCTGTACTCAAGTGTGTGTCGTGTCAAAGCTGCTGATCCACACTCAGCTGGTAGTCTCCCAAGATGCATCACACCTGTATCGAGGTGGACAATCGAACACAATCGATTATCATTTCATATTTCCTTCCACTAGTTGCAATGTCAAATTCGTGAGCATGTGCTGTGCACGTGATCAGGAGTGTGGCGGGGTAGTCTAACCATCTCCTCAGTGTATATGAAACAAACTGTGCCTCAAAGTCCACAGTCAAAATAATGTCAAGCAATAACTTCCAAATACGTCTCGCTGTCATATCAGGGTTCCAATAAATAGCAAAATACTGTCTCATCCTCCTCCCAACCTAGCTAATAAAAGTGTGCGAATACTTTTATTACACCATTCTAGGTATTCGTCAATGAACAGAATTTTGCGTTTTATTCCACTTTCTTGAAGTACTTTCTGAGATTCTTCGCATTAAATTTTCCTATTTCCTCGTTCGTGTGGATGTCTAAGACTTGGTAACTATTGTTCCCGTACACTCTGCCTACCTTGAAGGGACCAATGTACAGGCTACTGAATTTTGTGTAAATCTTCTTCGCTGCATCAGTTTTAGTAGATTTACGTACAAGAACTAAGTCATTAGATTCTAAAGGCGGGTTGTAGCGCTTTCCTTCATTTCTTTTCTGCCTTTTTCCGCCGCATCCATCAGGCTTTCTCGGGCATTATCCACCCTTTCCTGCTCTGACGGTTCAGTATCTTTGGTTAAGAATTGTGTTATTTCATCCCAAGCTCTTTCTGGCTTTCTATTATGGTGAACTAACACTGGAATATCTCTCAGACTTTCATTCTCTTAATGATCTCCCTGACCTCTTCATAATACTTATCCGGAATGGGATACAATTTGGCCTGGTATGGAGTATCATCGTTCAATCTAATCTGATACTTGAAGTTTTTAATTAGACCTGGCTTATCATCGAAGATATCTGTAAACTCCTCGATCAAGTCTTTGAATTCTTTTTCTTTTTCTTTAAATCCCTCGACTTTAAGTGCATAATGCTCTCTTTCTTGTTCGACCTGATTTATAATATTTTCCAAAACTTCTTCCCTGATCAAATTTTCCACATCATCATTGGAATCAATATTTTCATGTACTATCTTCCTAATAGTTTTCTCTGGGAACCTGATAATTCTCCTGTCCATGTCAATGGTAATCCTTGCACGAGTAATAAAATCAATCTCAAGGATTATTTCAAAATTAATATTCTTGAGCACCACAAAAATATGTTCAAAACATCTTTCATTTATGCTGAACTTCAGCTGGACTTGTAATTTGCATTTCATCGATTTATCTTGAAATAGTCCTCTTACTTTGATCGATGAAGCTGGCAATGTGGTAAATTGTTGTTCCTTTTCTAATTTCAAAAAGCAATCTTCGGACATGATTGAAATGACCGCTCCCGTGTCTATAAGAGACCTGCAATGTTCATTGCCCACAGAGATTTCAATTATAGGCAATTCAGCACGTTCACTCACAATCCCTTCCATTTCTTCAAATAACAAATCTTCGTCCGTGACCTCATAAACATCCTGTATAATAATATCAAATGGAGACGGCTGGCTGTTTAATCCTACTGGGATTTCAAAATTGGCGTTTTTTTTTTCTTTCGAACCCCTTTCATTATCACTAGTGCGATGGCTAGTGTTAGGTTCTGGTTCACTTTCTGTGTCCCTTCGATCCTTCCTTTCTTCACGCCTATCCCTGTCTTTTCTAGACTGTTCTCTGTCTTCCTGGTTATAATAGTTTTTGTCTCTATAGTTTTTATATCTGGCAAACCCTTGTTGGCCTCTATTCTGTTGTTGATACTGGCCTTGTCTGTCCCTGTTATCATAGTATCGGTTATTATTCTGATAACCTCGATACCTGTTATTCCTAGGTTGGTATTGTTCTCTTTCCTGATTACCATTCACGTACCTGTCATTCCTATTTCTATTTTCATAAGGTCTATACCTATCTGAACACGATCGGTTTGGTTTGGTCTATTCCGGTCTCGATCGTATCTTTGTTGGTAGTTTCCGTATGGTCGTTGGTTGTTTCTATCTTCGAATCTTCGAGTATACGTCTTACTATTCCTCATCGGACCTTCCCATCTAGATCCTGTCCTATTTGACCTTTCCGTCTGTTGAGTTTGGTCAACGACTACAGCGTTCACGGCCTTAGTTTCCGTCCTTCCGCTTTTGACTATTGTAGGTGACATGGAAGTGTGGTCTAGCCTACGCAACAAGTCGTCCATTGCCGCTAAATCCTCTACGCCTGATGAAATTAAATTCCTTCTGTCTTCCACCGGTAACTGGCGTGAAATTGTCTCCAGAATTTCCTCCTGTCTCAATGGGGGTTGAAGATATCTAAGGCGGGCTAACTGAGATGTGAAGAATTCAGAGTAACTGGTGGGTCCAGTACTACTGTATTTCCTCGAATAGACTTCCGCTCTCACTGCGTGCTGTATCTCTATCGACCAGAATCTTTTGATAATTGCTTCCGAAAACTGTTCGAAGTTATCGAAAGTATAACGGAAAGCTCGGAACCAATTTAAGGGTGCATCTGCCAGATGCTTCTCCACAATCCGCAGTTCTCTATCCCTTGCAACATGGTGTTCCGCAAAGTGATCTTGTAGATTTCTAATAAATTCTATAGGAGTCAAACCCTCCGTATTCGAAAACTTCTTAATTTTGTCTTCGTAATTTCTCACTATCGTGACATGAGATCTGTCATTAGGCGTTGACATCCTAAAATCTCTGGGATTTATCTCTGACGTAGCCTCATTCGGGATCTCTGATCTAACATGACCTTGTTCTGTCTCATGTGCCTTATTTAACCTTGCTAAATAGTTCCTAGCTGGCGTTGTGGTATCCATCCTGTCCCTGAAATGGTGTACCTTTCCTTCCCCATCGGAATTTATAGGTTTCCCCAACGTTTCCAATTGTGACTTAATTTCCGTTCTTAATTTGTTGACCTGAACGTTTGAAACTCTTGTCTAATTTCATTTAATTCTGATGTTTTCATCTCACGCTCTGAGTTTAGATCTATCTTAACTTGATCTATTTTTAAAGTTACGCCTTTAATCTGCGTTTCCAAATCTTCTCTAAGAACAGTGACGCTTTCGACCTGCATAGTCTGAACTGAATCGATCCGTTTATCAGTGTCTATTCTAGCCTGGGAAATATCTTGGTTAAGTCTTAATTCTGTTCTATTAATCTTTAATTCAAGATCTGACTTAATGCTTTTGATGACATCTGCATTTATTTTCGTGATTTCCCCCCTTAAGATAGTCACTTGATCGTTAACAATGGCTTTGAGATCGATCTCAATATCTTTTCTCAAGACCTTGTTGTGATCTTCAACCTTTTCTTTAAGTTGGGCCATATCACCCTCTAATTTGGTTAGAGTTTGTTGCGTTGCACTTGCTTCGTTTGAAAACTGCAATTGCAATGCATCTAAACTGATTTTATTTTCTTTCTGATTATTATCTAGTTCCGATTTAATATTTCTAACATCCTCCTTTATGGTAGAAATACTAGTTCGTATACTAGTTACAATGCCTTCAGTTGAATCTATTTTGCTTTCTGTTGAATTAATCTTACTCTGCATTGCATCTAATTTGCCTTCAGTTGAATCTATTTTAGCCTGAGTGGCATCCATTTTACTTTCTGTTGAATTAATTTTACTTTGCATTGCAGTAATATCGACTTGAGCTGTATCTAATTTGCCTTCAGTGCTTATGGCTTTTACTTCTAATGATGCAACATTAGACCTTACATGGCTGACTTCTACATTAATGTTACTGATGTCAAGTTGAACAAGCCTGACATCGGCTGTCACACTGTCGATGCCTGTTTCTACATCAATTATTTTTTCCTTTATATCTTTAGCATTAGCTGCAATCTTACGATTACTGTCTTGAAGATATTTGAGAGACAAGTGCATTTGACTCTTGTCCCCCACACATTCGTGAACTAAATCAGTATTCTTGTTGACTACGGAGTTGATATTGTCAAAGCTAGTTTGGCAATTACTCCTTATCTCGGCTAATTCATGGGCGTGACTACCCATTTTCTCCTGCATTGCCCTTAACATATTGGCAATGTCTTCGTTTGACACAGCTGTCATGGTAAATACTATTACAAAAAACACAGGAATGCAATACATAAATAGCAGAATTGACACATTCAGAATGACCCTTTTCACCAATACAAGCATTTAATTTTGTTTTGCTTCTAAACTTATTATATAAATTAAGTCTATAAGAAAATAGGAGGTATGCAACGACGGTGATTTATATTAGAAACGGTTTAAATTAAAATTGAAATGAAGAATTATTTATATTATTATTAAAGAAAGTGATTCTATTATTACAGATGATCTAAAAGTCATCGCCGGTAACGAACACAAAATGGCCGACAAGCATGGAGTGAAAAATGGCCCCATGTCATGTCCCATCTGACCACGCTGATCCATAAAAATTTCCTAGAAATCTCTTTTATGGTCATGTCGTAATCAATCAAATTACTTTTTACTTGGCACGCACAAAACAAATAAATTTAAGCAATGGCGATAATTCTATCTGTATGCCAGGTAGATTGAGTAAACTCATCTTCACGATTTGAAGAAACGTGAATTCCCAACGAATTCGACGTGTATAATCGTAGCAATGCCAAAGAAACTTTTGCTAACGACTACATCGTTCGAAAACTGCTAAACTCAATAATCTCATAAAAATGGATTCTCACACATGGGTTTAGCATTGGAGAAATCGAGAATGCTAATTCGATAGCCCCATAGATTGGGTCGCCATATATAGATGTACCCGTAATCCACGTGGTCTTACCTGTTGCAATCCGATGGAAGGCTGGATCGTAGATTCTAGAAGTTCCCGGCTCAAATAACCTCTGAAAAACCTACCAACTAGGATCAACCAGGGATCAGGATACGTCGATATAAAAGAATGTGGTACGAAGATGCCAGTGGTGTATAAAATTACGATGAAACAAAGCTCAAAAGAACTCGAACAAGAGACTCTAAAATAAAATAAAAATATCTCGGGCGTTAAGTTTAAGCAAACTCAAAGAAAACCACCCACTGGTCCTCCTAACGCATTCCCCTTTTCTGATATAAAACACTAGTCGTTCTAATATTCTTAAAGTTAAATTCAATTTATTGACTGATCAATAATGACTGTCCGTCAATTAGACACGAAGTTAAAGAAAAGTTTCTTTAAAATTAGATGATAAAGAAATGTAGTTTAAATAAATAAATGCCTACAATAAGGCCCCATCTTATTGTTCATATCAATCGCTGAACAAATAACAAGAAAAAATATAATAATGTTATATATACTGATGTTATACCCTTAAAGATTTATACAAATTTTACACTTTATATACAAGTTTCATCCTCAAATAGGATTTTGTTTTCAACGCTGCCTATCTTCATTTAATTTTACAAGTATGTTTCATGGTTATCATTTCCTTAATTCGATGAATTCAACAATCAATTAAGATAATCAAATTGTGTTACATTTTGTGAAAATAGTTCATTAACTATTTATAAGTTTCAAAGAATGCAGTATATTTTTACAAAAATTACTGAAATATTACATGTATTATGTTGCATGAATTAGTTAAGTTGTTTAAGAAGTATCTGTGTTACTTGAATATGGGTGTCATGATATAGACAATTAATCTCCGGCAAATCCTACTAGGCAAGAATAAAACGTAGGGCTACTTGCATAAAACAAGCATAAGAAAAACATTCGTGATTCCAAATCACGAGAACTACAACATCAAATCCAAAAAGGTGATAGCTCAAAAGCTAATTTCACTCTTACTAAAACGCAATAACTACGTTAACGTCTTCTCAAAAGACTACAAGAACAATATCCAGCATTAATATTGACCATCCAATGATGTCAAATATTAGCTGCACTAACACAATAAATCGTATGCACAAGATTGCAATACCTCATTACAACTTTCCAAAGCTGTCAAAAATTAAACCCAAACGTTATTAAACTTGAAACTTTTCAGAAATTGCTCTGAAAATATCATGCCCCCATCATAAACGAATATAGAAATGCCACATATTACTTCTTTTCTAACTTCATTAAACAAGAAGCAACAATTTGTTAGATAAATTGCATTATTCATTTCCATAATAATCGTCTTTAAAGTCTACGATAAATTCTGTTATGACAATGTGAACAGTTAAATTTGATTCACAATTCCAATATATTTATATACATATTTATTTATAATGACTTATATGTGATAGAAAAATTGTAAATAGACACTATCAAAATAGTCGTTTCAGTTTCGCCTATCCAAATCCGAAAAATGGCTCAACTACTCAGAAGAAAACACGTGAGACTTACATCATGGAAAGGAGTCTATTATCAAATCAATAGATACACGCAAACCATTAAATCAAACGATGATCTATCCAAGAGTCTTCCCAAAAACGAATTGAAATAATACAAGCAAAAACTGAACAAAAATATTACATTTAAAGAAAAATCTTTAATCAAAAATATATGAAAGTAGGCTGCAAATGCCTTGGCAATCAATTCACAATTGTTTTCGCCGGACGATTTCCATAAATCCATAAGCATGGAAAATAACGATGAGAATGCACTATCATTTCTAAAAGAAAGAATTTCTACTAGAATGTCAAAAGTTCAATCGAATAGTATCACTCAAATATTTTTGAAAAGTTCAAGTGCACGAGTATGTTGCCATCTTCTTCCTAATTACTATTCTTATACAAAGATATCGTCGTCTTGTTCCTAATTATGCTGCAAATATCTTCCCAACAAAATTGAATGCTCGGTTTTATTTCCAAAATTTGAAAAATAAAAGCAACAAAGTAATGCTCTAAATAGCATCACGTTTACAGTTAACTACACAAAAAATTACATTCTCCGACAGAAATGGTAAAAGAGAACCAGATCTAGCCTTTGAATGAAATTCATACTAATTAATGAAATATTGGTGAAAAGTATCAAACTAAAGGTGACAAGTTCTACTGTCTACAAGAGAAGAAAAGATTTCCAGCTACCTTGGGCGAAGTTCTAGTTGAAATTGAAGAATATGTATAGGAATATACATTCCTGTCAGGAATCGAACCATCGTCCCTGAGAAGCTCGTGGCTGGATCCGCAAGTTGCCGAACCAACTTCCTCCTAACCCGAAAACTACTGTCCACGAAACGGAGTTCCTGCATAATGCTTGCACAAGGCTCCCTCGACGTTAACAGTAAAGTAGCTTCCTTTCTTCGGAGATGTTTCTTCATTCTTGGCTACTTTAAAGTCACTGGATTAGAACTAATGTTCTCAACATTTTCTTTCTCTTCATTGTAGAGTTCAAAAGGATGTCATTCCAAATGATCAACTCTGCTATTGCATTACATTCCTGAATGATATATTTAGCACATCATTACTCCAATAGTTTGTTTCTCACAAGAATATCCAGTCATAATGTTGTCGATAATAATGCTTTCTTGCATTTCAAACCAATACGTAGCAGATTTCCTCATTGAATTCTGTATTAACAAAGTCCATGTGTTGGCTAAGCTCACTCGTTCGAATCGCGGTGCGTGTAGAAAGCACTCGTATAACGCGTGATACACGGAACTTCCTTATACGAACGGTAACATGTTCACTGCATAGATTGCTGTACTCAAGTGTGTGTCGTGTCAAAGCTGCTGATCCACACTCAGCTGGTAGTCTCCCAATATGCATCACACCTGTATCGAGGTGGACAATCGAACACAATCGATTATCATTTCATATTTCCTTCCACTAGTTGCAATGTCAAATTCGTGAGCATGTGCTGTGCACGTGATCAGGAGTGTGGCGGGGTAGTCTAACCATCTCCTCAGTGTATATGAAACAAACTGTGCCTCAAAGTCCACAGTCAAAATAATGTCAAGCAATAACTTCCAAATACGTCTCGCTGTCATATCAGGGTTCCAATAAATAGCAAAATACTGTCTCAATACGTACAATGACTTTCCTTATTATGTTGTCCACTTACTCATTTATATGATGTCCACTTGCATCACACTCTTCATCATGGGCTTTTTGTTTCATATCCTAGCAACAAGAATGAATCATTAATTTATTTGCTATCATATTACGCTTCTACAAAATCAATAACAAATAATGTAACTTTACAGCACATCTCAACTTAAAGAAAGGATTTATCAGCTGTAAAACTTACTGAAATTACTTTCTAATTCTCGATCATATCATACTGCATTATACAAGTCTCATCTAGATCTGAAACTTATCAAAGATATTCCTCCTTTATAGGTCAATTAAATCAGAATTTGACAGAGCATTGGAAGACTTGAGCAGAAAAAAATCACCAGGCAGAGATGATATACCGATTGAATTGCCACGCAGCGTAGGTGATTAAGGTCTGATCAGGTTATTTCTGTGTAGGACTTAGGATACAAGTGAGTTACCTTCTGATTTCAAGAAAATGTCAACATCCCTATACCAAAGAAAACTGGAGCTGACAGGTGTGAATATTACCGTACAATCAGCTTGATCAGTCATAGTTCAAAGATCCTGACGAGAATAATTTACAAGATAATGGAAAGACATATTTGTTTTTATAATTGGTTTTTAAGCTTTTTATAGGGATCATCAAGTGTATTCAATGATAAGTAATATTTTTCCAGCGTGTGTGCATATTGGTTTCAGGATTGATGATGTTATTTTGGAGTGTTTTAATTAATTTGTGAACATTACTGCGATGTCCTGGATAGCTGCCATGTTGTTTATGGAGCAATGATTGAATATTTGCGTTTGCAGTTCCTTGCTTCAACAGGGTCATGCCTTGATATTCCAAAGCCGCATATATACCGTCATTGATGAAGAGCACTCGGGCCTACACCGCTTTCTATGTTCTGCCCATGACAACCGGCACGTTAATGTGAGGTGTCCGATCTTTGCACTTGACAATCAATCAAGTACCATTTTAGGTTATGTACACACCCCTTTTTTCTTGAAGTAGCTGGTGATTTCTATTTCTTTTGTATTATCTTTTGTATTGATACCGTAGAAAATTGTATATGAAGCGTTTCTTTTAATAGATATCCGTTTTTTTTTATTATGTCAACGGATTAGGGCGGATGAGCTCTTGTAAGAGGGTAATGGGCCCTCAGCAGAAGGAAATGCTGTTGAAATCCCATTAGCTGCAGCGTCTGTACTCCAGTGGGGCGGCTGCAAAAGGCGTCTGTTCTCCATGTTAGGGGCGGCCTCATTATGTGCTGGCAGCCGCTATAAAATGCTTGGCGACAGGCTATGTGACAAGCCGGCTGTAAAAATAATTCGTCACATACCCATGACATGCTGTCTCAAGGATCTGAACTAAAGGCTAGGGCGTCCCCCAGAAGCGACGCGCGACGACGAGGCCCGGTTGGCGCGAGAAGTATGCAAGGGTTACCGCCGCACGGGCGGCGACGGCTAAACAAGCTAGCCCCTACATCCCGAATTGCATCACTTAATGTCGGAACTATGTCTGGACGTTACAATGAGCTAGCGAAAGCGCTAGAAATGAGGCGCATCGATGCCTGTGCTGTACAGGAAACACGGTGGAGTGGTGATAAGGCGTACAACATTGGGTGTGGATACAAGTTGTATTATAACGGTACACGTGGAACTACCAGTGGTGTGGGAATTGCAGTATCAGCACAGTTTGATGGTTCTGTCTCCGAAGTCCAGCGGTATGATGATCGTCTGATGAAAATCGTCTACATCGCCGATGGAAGAAAAATCCACCTCTTCAGCGCCTATGCTCCTCAGACAGGCCTACCGGCAACGATCAAAGACGCCTTCTGGGCGTTGCTTGACGAAAAGACCGCTGAAGTGCCCTTAGAGGACTACCTCATAGTTGCGGGCGACCTAAATGGACATGTCGGTCGCTTGAAAGAAGACCATGCCGCCCATGGCGGATTCGGATATGGTGAGAGGAACGACGACGGACTGAGAATTCTAGATTATGCGGAAACCCATGACCTAGTCATTACGAACACATGGTTTAATAAACGTGATTCACATCTAATCACATACTACAGCGGCACAAATACAACACAAATTGACTACATTCTGGTAAGGCGCAAAGACCTTAAAGACGTGTTGGACACTAAAGTCGTCCCTTACGAAACAGTTGCGACCCAACACCGACCAGTTATCTGCAAGCTCCGTGTAAAGCCGCCAATGGTCATACAGGCACGAACAGGACCGGCGAGAATCAGATGGTGGCAATTTAAAGAGAATGAAGAAGAAGTCATTAGACGTCTTACGCTGCCACCGATTACTACCGTTGAAGAAAGCTGGGCAAAAATGAAGAAAGCTGTTCACGAAGCCACGCATGCCATTCTTGGACTTACGAAGCCAGGAAGACGTCGGATTGATAAGGACACATGGCTTTGGAATGACGCAGTCAAAACTGCGGTACGCAAGAAGAAGCAGCTTTACCACGAGTTTCTGGAAGACAAAACACCTTCTCGTTGGAATGCTTACAAAGTAGCACGCAGGGAAGCGAAGAAGACTGTTGCTTTGACAAAATCGGCTCGGTACGCAGACCTCTACGCGAAGCTGGACACACGCAAGGGAGAGCGGGACATCTATCGCCTCGTCAAATCCAGGCACCATAAATCTCAAGATATCCAACGCTTCTATGGCATCAATGACGATAAGGGCGTTTTGCTAGTCGACTGGAAGAAGGCGAGAGAACGTTGGCGAAATTACTTTGAGAAGGTCTCAACAGAGGAATTCCAGCACAACCAGATACCTGTCGCTACTGCTGTCGAAGGTCCTATCAAACCTATTGATGTCTTAGAGGTTGCAGGGGCCTTGAAACAAATGAAACCAGGGAAGGCAACTGGTCCAAATGACAGTGCTCTCAGAAGTGGGATCCAGCGGATTGATTGGCAAGACTCTTCAACCAAATAGTCAAAGAAGGACGAACGCCACTTGATTGGCAACATAGCATCACGATACCTATCTTCAAAAAGAAGGGAAGTCCAGCCGAGTGTGCTAATTACAGACCAATTCGACTCCTCTGTCACACCATGAAGGTCTTCGAGCGCATTCTTGATAAGAGGATACGTGCAATCACCCAGCTGACCAAAAACCAAGCTGGATTTGTGAAAAATTGCAGCACAACAGATGCAATCCACGCCACACGGCTTTTAGTTGAAAAGCATCGTGAAAAGAATAAGCCGTTGCACCTTGCTTTCTTAGACCTCGAAAAGGCTTTTGATCGTGTACCGCACGACTTGATCTGGTTGACTCTCCGACAACATGGCATCCCAGAGTACCTTGTCAACTGGGTACAGTTGCTCTACGCGGAGCCAAGAAGTTACGTCCAAGCCGCCGCAGGAGCGTCAGAAAAATTCCGTGTAACAGTTGGTGTTCATCAAGGTTCGGCCCTGTCACCATTGCTGTTCATTATGGTCATGGACACGGTTACTGCAGATCTACAACAACCGTTACCTTGGACCATTCTGTACGCTGATGACGTTATGTTGGCTGCTCAAAACAAGCTGGATCTCCAACATCAAGTCCAGGAATGGAGTGATCGTTTAAGTCAATATGGCCTGCGGCTTAACAAAGCTAAAACAGAATATATGACAACGGATGCTGGAGAAATCGGAACAATCCAAGTCGACGGCGATGATCTGCCTCGAACGACAAAATTTAAGTATCTTGGCTCTACGATAACTGTTGAAGGTCGTCTCACCGAGGAGGTCAACATAAGAATTAATGCTGCGTGGATGAAGTGGCGAACAACGACAGGTGTCATGTGCGATCGCCAGATGAAAGACCACCTAAAATCGAAGATTTACCGCACTGTCATTCGTCCCGTAGCGCTTTATAGTACCGAATGTTGGCCGACCACGAAGGAAGCAGAACGTAGGCTAAGTGTCATGGAGACCAAGATGCTTAGATGGACAGCTGGCATTACTAGGTTGGATCACATCCCCAATCAAAGAATAAGGGAACGATTTGGTATCGCAGCAATCAGTAACAAAATGCGTCAGGGTCGTCTGCGATGGTTTGGGCATGTGCTACGGTCAGGAGCGGACACCATTGCAAAACAGGGCTACACACTGGAGGTCGCCGGGAAAAGACCAAAGGGGCGACCGAGACTACGTTGGGCCGATACACTGCACAGGGATTTGAAAGGCGTCAACCTTCATCCGGACATGGCCCATGACCGAGTAAAGTGGAGACAGCGGACTCAAATAGCGGACCCTGCCACGAGGTGGGACAAACGCTAAAGCAAAAGAAGAAGAAAGAAGAAGAAGGAAAGACAGATAGAAACAGAGTTGGGTCAAGACCGGTCTGGCTTCAGGAGGAACATAGGAACAAGGGAAGCTGTACTAAGTTTTAGGGCGATTTTTGGGACGAAGAATAAGGAAAGGTAAGAGAACGTTTATGATACTTGTTGTCTTAGAAAAGGCATTTGATAACGTTGATTGTAGTAAGTTGTTTGACATTTTAAAAACGATTGGAATAAAGTACAGATATAGGATGGTGCTATACAAACTATGCAGGAACCAGACATCAGTTATTCAAGTCGATGGGCTTGAGAGCACAACTGGCATTAAAAAGGTGTAATCCAAGGCTGCACCCATATTTTTCAATGTGTACATTGAACAAGCAATAAAGAAAAATGGTAAAAAAAAAATTAAACATTCAAAGACAAATAATTTCAACTCTGAGATTTGCTGATGACATCGACATATTAGTCGACACACCAGAAGATTTGAATGAGTTTTAAATGGTATGCATTCTATCTAGAGGGAAGAATTCATGATGAAAATAAAAAAAACAAATAAAAAAAATATTTGAACGCAGCCTAATGAAATCAGAAATCTGCAAGGAATTCAAATTGCTTGGTGAAAGGCTAAGGGAAGTCGGCGACTTCTGATACTTAGAAAGCAAAATAACCATTGATCGACAAATCGAAGAGTACATAAAAAGCAGGTTGGCTCAGGCAAGGAAGCATTTTTAGAAGAGAGGAATCTGTTGACATCGAATATAGATTCAGGTATAAAGATGAGTGGGAGATTAATGAAGTTTTTGAAACTGCTAATGAAGAAAAAACATAGGTTGGTGGGACACATTTAAATACCCAGGAATAGCAATGTTAGTTATGGAAGATAGGGTCGACGACAAGAATGGTGGGGATAGACCAAGGTAGGAATATGTTAAACAGATTGCCCTGGATGTAGGGTGTGGTAGCTATGTAGCGATGAATCGCAAACAACAACAAATTGAAGCATGATAGGAAATGTGAAGAACAGTACTTTATAGGAAATAATAGGATTAAGGGCTGAAATATTTATTTTTGAAATTTCTAGCAGCAAGACTGTAAAAGCCTTTCCTCTTACTAGTCCATCCTTTCCTTCCATTTCAGTCACAGCACATAATACATGCACATGTCACTTACACGTGAATTGGTCCTCAATAGTTGTACCAGCACAGCTTTTAAGAATGAATGTATAAATCATTCATATATGTCATATAAACAATATTCTACATGAACATCTAATCAAAGAACTGTAAAATTTGTGATCAGGGCAGGTATATTGTGAAGAAACTTCCAGTAACCCAATTATAGTAAGTGCCTCTACAGAGACTGATTTGTAGACTATTTAACATACCCTTTGCCACAACATAATGCTCCTAACTGCAAGAAGTAGGCCTACTGTATTCACATTATATATCAACAGCAGCTATTAGCGTTACTGCAGTACTGGTAAAAATGATTTATTTTCTAAAAATAATAAACATAACCTTCTCGTTTTTCCAGGCTGCCAAGAAAGGTGAAACATCAAGTATAATGCGACAAGCCAACATGCATAATATTGTAACTTCTTCATAGAGAAATACAAAGTTAACAACAGGCAACAAATACAACGTGATTGTGCTAAGGATAAGCTGGCTTCACAACAGGCAACTAATACAACGTGATTGTGCTAAGGATAAGCTGGCTTCACAACAGGCAACTAATACAACGTGATTGTGCTAAGGATAAGCTGGCTTCACAACAGGTAACTAATACAACGTGATTGTGCTAAGGATAAGCTGGTTTCACAACAGGTAACTAATACAACGTGATTGTGCTAAGGATAAGCTGGCTTCACATCAGGTAACTTATACAACGTGATTGTGCTAAGGATAAGCTGGCTTCACATCAGGTAACTAATACAACGTGATTGTGCTAAGGATAAGCTGGCTTCACAACAGGCAACTAATACAACGTGATTGTGCTAAGGATAGGTTGGTTTCACAACAGGTAACTAATACAACGTGATTGTGCTAAGGATAAGCTGGCTTCACATCAGGTAACTTATACAACGTGATTGTGCTAAGGATAAGCTGGCTTCACATCAGGTAACTAATACAACGTGATTGTGCTAAGGATAAGCTGGCTTCACAACAGGCAACTAATAGCACGTGATTGTGCTAAGGATAAGCTGGCTTCACATCATGTACCCTTCACCTATGAGGATTATAATATAGTCCCCACTAGCTCAGTGAATAGAACATCGGCACACGGAATATATAATGCTTTATCATCCATCGGGACGTCTTGTACTTCCCTCACTTTCCACAACCTAACAGCAGACAGGTTCCATTTGTCATCAGTACGGTCTAAATACACAATTCTGGAATCCCTAAATAGCTTTCGTGAGGAGAAGAGGGCGATCATGTCCCATATAAGATGCAACAAGTAAAAACCCAATAAGGTACTTACCTCTTTGAAATCTCCTCCACTCGGTAAAGATGGAGTTTCTGTTGGAACAATATCTGGTATGGAGGATTCTTCTCTCTTAATATCCTCAGTGAGATCAGCATCATCCTGCGGAGAAGTTGCTTGTGTCACAAACATGTTCATTTGCATAGGTGGAATTAAATCTTATGCAGTTTACCAATACTTTGAATTCCTTCGAAAAATAATTTCACATATAGTACAAACCCTAAACAAGAAATTTTGTACAGAATGGTAGTTCTGTTTTCAGTGTTCACATCCCAGACTTGGGTAACTTCATCAGCTGATCTCAATATATATTTATTGTCCTCGTTCACTTCTTTATAAACCGCGACTGCAGTTTGTCGCCATCCCGTGATGACACGTGAGTACACCAGACTCAAGTTTGTCGCCATCCCGTGATGACACGCGAGTACGCCAGACTGCAGTTTGTCACCATCCCCTGATGACACGCGAGTACACCAGACTGCAGTTTGTCACCATCCCGTGATGACACGCGAGTACACCAGACTGCAGTTTGTCACCATCCAGTGATGACACGCGAGTACACCAGACTGCAGTTTGTCACCATCCAGTGATGACACGCGAGTACACCAGACTTCAGTTTGTCACCATCCTGTGATGACACGCGAGTACACCAGACTGCAGTTTGTCGCCATCCCGTGATGACACGCGAGTACACCTGACTGCAGTTTTTCACCATCCCGCGATGACACGCGTGTACACCAGACTGCAGTTTGTCACCATCCCGTGATGACACGCGAGTACACCAGACTGCAGTTTGTCACCATCCAGTGATGACACGCGAGTACACCAGACTGCAGTTTGTCACCATCCAGTGATGACACGCGAGTACACCAGACTTCAGTTTGTCACCATCCTGTGATGACACGCGAGTACACCAGACTGCAGTTTGTCACCATCCCGTGGGGACACGTGAGTACACCAGACTGCAGTTTATCACCATTCCGTGATGACACGCGAGTACACCAGACTACAGTTTGTGACCATCCCGTGATGACACACGAGTACACCAGACTGCAGTGTGTCGCCATCCCGTGATGATACGCGAGTACAACAGACTGCAGTTTGTCACCATCCCGTGTTGACACGCGAGTACACCAGACTGCAGTTTATCACCATCCCCTGATGTCACGCGAGTAACCCAGACTGCAGTGTCTCGCCATCCCGTGATGACACGCGAGTACACCAGATTGCAGTTTGTCGCCATCCCGTGATGACACGCGAGTACACCAGACTGCAGTTTGTCACCATCCCGTGTTGACACGCGAGTACACCAGACTGCAGTTTGTCGCCATCCCGTGATGACACGCGAGTACACCAGACTTCAGTTTGTCGCCGTCCCGTGATGACACGCGAGTACACCAGACTGCAGTTTGTCACCATCCCGTGATGACACGCGAGTACACCAGACTGCAGTTGTCACCATCCCGTGATGACACGCGAGTACACCAGACTGCAGTTTGTCACCATCCCGTGATGACACGCGAGTACACCAGACTGCAGTTTGTCGCCATCCCGTGATGACACGCGAGTACACCAGACTGCAGTTTGTCACCATCCCGTGATGACACGCGAGTACACCAGACTGCAGTTTGTCGCCATCCCGTGATGACACGCGAGTACACCAGACTGCAGTTTGTCACCATCCCGTGATGACACGCGAGTACACCAGACTGCAGTTGTCACCATCCCGTGATGACACGCGAGTACACCAGACTGCAGTTTGTCACCATCCCGTGATGACACGCGAGTACACCAGACTGCAGTTTGTCGCCATCCCGTGATGACACGCGAGTACACCAGACTGCAGTTTGTCACCATCCAGTGATGACACGCGAGTACACCAGACTGCAGTTTGTCACCATCCCGTGATGGCACGCGAGTACACCAGACTACAGTTTGTCACCATCCCGTGATGACACGCGAGTACACCAGACTCATATTATTTTATAGCTCGTTGCGACACGTCAGCCTATGAGGCTCCCTAGGTGTTAGAAATATTTCCCTTACATTCAACGGCTGCTGTCAACCGCACCGCAATGTGCCACAGCTGCACGACAACTGGCTGTAGCGAATTGACATGGTTTTTTCTGACCGCATAGAGGCACAGGGCAGCCAATACATGACATGAAATAAATCGTCTGAGTCTGATAGACTCACGTGTCGCGTTGTGGTTAAACTGGAAAGTTCTACACCGACACGAGGGAGCTAAAATATTCTTCAGAATTATTTGTTGTACTGCGTAAATGAATAGTACGAGGCTTTAAAAGCATGATTACTCCAATCAAGTCAGGTATAAGTAACAGTGATTTAAACATAAAGTTGAGCACGTGTTGGAAATGCACGATAAATATTATTCCGAGTGCTAAAATAATATTATAGAATCCGTGGTAAATCTGGAAGCAGAGCAATATATATATATATATATATATATATTTTTACTACAATTGAAACAAAAGAAGAAGCTGTGGTACAATTATCATGAAATCTGACACTCTAGAGAAGATAAATTCAACCAGCATTATGAGGAACTAAATTCATATAGAAGGTGAGATCAACCAAAATTCGAAGCACCGGCTTCAGGAGAAGGAAATGTTGAATTGAGATGTAACTGATGTCGAGTATAATCCAGGAGGCGGTGCTCCAGTGAGCGATAACTGCTGCATATGTCATTATAGGAACATAATATGCTTTGTACATAACTTCTTTAGCCTTAATTGGTATACCCTTGTTCCATACTATTCCCGTACCTGTTGATAGAAAGCTCTCCCAAGTTGTATTCTTCTGCTAATTTCCAAATCTAGTCTTCCATCTCCAGTCAGTTCACTTCCCAAGTATTTGAAGTATTACACCACTTCCAATTCCTTATCTCCGACTTTGATTCCTCTTTTTCCTTCTTTCTTGCCTCTACTCATCACCACTCTTCTACTATTCTCCACATTCATCTTCAATGCCCATTGCTCAATCTTTTCATTTATTACGTCTAACTGTTCTTGTTCCTCCATCTCATCCTCGTCCTAGATCACAACATCGTCAGCAAACAACATTACCTTCATCTTTGCCTTAATATAGTCTTTCATTGCTGCCTTCATGATGTCATACATCACCATTAAGAAGAATAAGGGTGACAACACACTTCCATGCATTAGTCCAGTGACAATTTTAAACCATTCCGATGTCCCGACTCTAGTCTTCACACTACTGTAGCAATCCATGCACATTCCATTTATCATGTCTCTTAGTGCTTTGCCTATCCCACTATTTGTTAAGCTTTCCCAAACTTTTGTTCTAAGGATGCTATCAAAGGCCTTTTCTAGATCAATAAAAGTCATTAACATATCCTTCCCAAATTCCCAACTCTTTTGAATGTTCTGTCTCAGAATGAACAAGTAGTTCCGTGAAGAACTAAATAGCCTATTGTCATATATCCTACTAATATTAATTGCCCCTATCAACATACAAATTGTTATATTCATTGCTGTAATAGATTCGTAAATATGGAGAACCGTCTAAATATTTTGGATGGTCACCATGCTGGATTTTATATTATAGGCCTTAGATTTAAGTACTATTAAAAGAAGATTATTGTGTAGGTGCTTTATTCCAACTTCAATCGCACGATTACGACACAAGAAATAAAAGCGGGATTTTAAAATATCGCTCAGCCGCCATCTTGTGGTTATGAAATAAATTTAAATACATTTGATGCCAGTCGATTATAATTTGTATAAGCATATACCGTATCAAGTTTTACTGCGCTCGGATGGTTAAAACGAAAGAAACGTCCATTTGAATATTGAAATTTCGCCTAGCCACCTTGTTGGATTTGTGCTCGCCAGGTTATTGAACGTCCCATAGGTGAACTTATGCTTATAGCCTCTATACACTTACAAAATTTCAGTTTGATTGCTGTAGTAGATTAATAGATATCGAGAACCGTCTAAATATTTCGGATGGTGGCCATGTTGGATTTTAATATATGTAGGCCATAGAGTTATGCACTATTAGATAATGATTATTGTGTACGTTCATTATGCAAATGTTGATTTCGATCCTATGATTAGAACACAAGAAATAAAAACTTAAATTTCGAAATTCGCACACCCGCCATCTTGAGGTTACGTAAAGAACTGAACTAAATTAGATAACATTGCATTACAATTTGTATAAACATTTCCTGTACAAAGTTTCATTGCGTTTGAATCATTAAATCGCGAGAAAAGTCTATTTAAAACTTTCAATTTCGCTTGGCCGCCATGTTCGTATTGTAGTTAACCGGTTTTTGAAAGCCTCATAGATTAACTTCCAGTAGTACCCTTTATCTCCGTACAAAATTTCATGGTGATACCGGTAATTGTTTCAGAGATATAGAATGCCAGTGAAATATTTCGCACAGCCGCCATCTTGAGGTTATGTAAACAATTGAACGAAGTTTGATGTCGGTGCATTACAATATGTATAAACATATAATGTACCAAGTTTCATTGCGACTGGTTGGTTAAATCGCGAGAAACGTCTATTTAACAGTCGCAAATTCGCTTTGCCGCCATGTTGGTTTTGTAGTTACCAGATTTTCAGTTACATAAGTGAACTTCTAGTAGTTTCCTTTATCACCGTACAAAATTCCAGGGTGATATCGGTAATAGTTTCGGAGATATTGAATGCTGGTGAAATACTTCGCACAGCCACCATGTTGGATTCGTGAGAGGTAACAAAATTTGATGGAAACTGTCGGGGTTCCACGGAATAGTGCTATGAACGTACCGAGTTTCATTGAAATCTCTCCAGCCGTTTAGATGTTATTAGGGGGGACACACACGCACACACAGACGACACACGGACAAAAGGTGATCTCATAAGCCTATTTTTTTTCATAAATGAAAATAGGCTAAAAATGGGTTCCACTGTTGACCTGCCCCCTCTAAATCCAAACTGCTCCTCCTCTATTTGGCTTTCTACCTTTACTCTAATTCTTCTTTCTAGGATTCTTTCCATTACTTTGCCAACATGCGAGATGATGGTGATTCCTCGCTAGTTACCACTCACCTTCCTGTCTCCTTTCTTGAATATTGGCAATATTATTCCCTTTTTACAGTCTCCAGGAACATTCTTCTCTCTCTACACACTCCTGAGAAGTCTGTATGTCCACTGCAGTCCCACTGGTCCTGCCGCCTTGATCATTTCTATTGCCACTTCGTCGATTCCCGCAGCTTTCCCCATCTTTACCTTCCTAACTGCCAATTGAACTTCTGCCATAGTAATATCTGGTTCTTGTTCTATTTTTTCCTCCACCGTATTGGCTGTTTGCGTAATTTCTCTGCATGCCTGACGTCACACCTTCTTCCTTAGTATTTAGACTAATTATGTTAATTTACGTCTCTTCTTAAAGGAAACATGTATTAAAGTGGCAACTAAGTGCAGCTCTGTAATCTCATTTGCAATCAACTCAATATAAATTTCATTTTTCGTCAATAAACCGTAGATTAGGGATCTTTGATGAATACAGTATATCTGAAATGGTTGGTGATTTGCAGTATTAGAACTTTCCTTTTCATTAATTAACGTGTATTTTGAGATAACTCCACCCAATCCTTACCTGATGCCCTGAGAGTAACATTCTCATGTTGTGACTAGCTCAAGGCTATGTTTGTGGTGGTATGTGTTTGTTTGTGATGGGATTTCATGACGGTTCATTTTGCCTTCGACAATGTGGTGTCCCGATGATATACGGGCACAATATCAATAATTCTCCTAATAGGATCAACCCAGAAGGCTGAATGAAAACGGAAATTAGAGAGGTAATTTTATGGTCAATGGGAATGAACAAAACAGCACATTGAGGGAAAAGAGAAAGACGACCCTTGCCTTGATGCAGCACAACTGCTCACAGAATGCACCGAAATTAATATACTGAGAAAGATTAAGAAGGAACTCTGAACAAGTAGAAATAATTAGCCTATTTTCATATATCCCACTGATATTTTTCATTGAAAGCTCACCAGTCAACAACAAGATATTCCATGTCAAGAACTAAATAGCTTTGCTACACGAACCGTCTCCACCAATACCATTAATTTGAGCAATAATGTGCTGTATATTTAACTTTCAGTAAATGTGATTAACACTCATCCAATGACATGGCATCTTTCTGTCATGGAAATTAGTTTTTTAGAACGTCTAATACACGAACCCTATGATTTATGAAATGTATCAGTTTATAATAGTTATATAATTGCCCATCAATCTCGTCCATGAGAATACTGTAACTTCTTCATAGAAGAATACACAACAGGCAACTAATACAACGTGATTGGCTTCACATAATGTACTCTTCACCTATGAGAATTAAGATATCCTCCGTTACATCAGTGATTAGACCAAGGTCATTGGTTTGAGTCCAGCACTAGTCGGACAATATAATCCTTTATCATCAATCTGGACATCTTGTACTTTCCGTACTTTACACAACCTAACAGCAGACACCTTCCATTCGTCATCACTATAGTCCGAATACACAATTCTGTAATACCTAAATAGGATTGGTGAGAAGAAGATGGTGATCAGGACATGTCCTTTAGAGAATGCAACAAGAAGTAACCCAATCGGGTTCTTACCTCTTTGAAATCTCTGTTGTGTTTGAGTCATCAGTCTTTTGACTGGTTTGATGCAGCTCTCCATGCCTTCCTGTCCTGAGCTAATCGTTTCATCTCTACATAGCTACCACACTCCACATCCGAGGCAATCTGTTTAACATATTCTAACCTTGGTCTACCCCTACCGTTCTTGTTCTCGACCCTTCCTTCCATAACTAAGCTTGCTATTCCTGGGTGACTTAGTATGTGTCCTACTATCTTATCTCTTCATTAGCAGTCGCCAGAAACATCTCTCCTCTCCCACTCGTCTTAATACCTCTTCGTGTGTAACCCTATCTACCCATCTGATCTTCATCATTCTCCTGTAACACCACATTTCAAATCCTTCAATTCTCCTCTTTCCTGCTGCACCAATAGTCCAAGTTTCACTTCCACAGAGCGCCACGATCCAGACAAAGGCTTTCAAAAATGACTTCCTAATACCAAAATCTATATTCGATTTCAACAGATTCCTTTTTTGTAGAAATGCTTTCCTTGCCTGAGCCAACTTACTTTTTATATCCTCTTTGCTTCGTCCATCACTGGTTATTCTGCTTCCTAACTAACAGAAGTCTCCTACTTCCTTCTGCTTTTCACCTGCCAATTTGATCTCCATAGAGGTTTCTGATTTATTTCGGCTGCATTCCAGTATTTTTATTTTACATTTATTAATTTTCATCATGAATTCTTTCCGTAAGACGGAGTCCATACCATTCAAAAACTCAATCAAATCCTCAGGCTTGTCGGCCAAGATGACGATGTCATCAGCAAATCTCAGAGTTGAAATTATTTCTCCTTGAATCTTTACTCTACCACTCGATAAAGATGGAGATTCTGTTTTGATGCATGGAACAAACTCAGGTATGAAGAATTCTTCTATCTTAATATCCTTGAGTCCAGCACTAGTCGGACAATATAATCCTTTATCATCAATCTATATATCTTGTACTTCCCGTACTTTACACAACCTAACAGCAGACACTTTCCATTCATCATCACTACAGTCTGAATACACAAATCTGAAATCCCTAAATAGGATTGGTGAGAAGAAGATGGTGATCAGGACATGTCCTTTATAATATTGAACAAGAAGTAACCCAATTAGGTTCTTACCTCTTTAAAATCTCTACCACTGGATAAAGTTGGAGATTCTGTTTTGATGCATGGAACAAACTCTGGTAGGAAGAATTCTTCTATCTTAATATCCTTAGTGAGATCAGCATCATCCTGCAGAGAAATTACTTATTTCACAAACATGTTCCTTACCGTAGGTGGAATTAAATCTTACACAGGTTTCCATTGATTTGAGTACCTTCCAAACATAATAAGACATACAAGACCTAGATCAAAAATTTTGAACAGAAGGGTTGTTCTGTTTTCAGAGTTAACAAACCGGACTTGGGCAAATTCGTCTGTTGATCTCCATACATTTATTGACCCCGTTCACGTGTTCATAAACCGCGCCAAAATCTAAATTTCATTTCAGACCACGAGACAACACTGAGTCATTATCTGATATTGTAAGCTGAGTAAAATTATGAAGACAGGGCGCAAAGGATGATACTTGTTAAGGCTGAGAAACGATCGAGCCAGCCGTGTAATTCATTGGAAACAAGATATCAAAATTAGTTGCATGAAGATTGATGAAACGGGCAATACAATAATTTCAGTAACACATTCATCGTACATTGTACGGGAATACTTCGACCAACTCGGAATAAAATAGCAAGAAGCTGATTGGCTGCAGAACAGAGAAGCCGGAAATGCTATTCTACGCACAAAACAGGTTACTTGTCGAACGCCTGAGAGGGTGGATACGAAATTCGAGCATCAAACCCCATGGTAATCTACGGTGTATATAATTGAGTATTAGTGAAACAGAGCGTTATTAAGTGTGGAATATGCTAAAAATACGCGTTCAATTATTTGAAAAAAATATTTGTGTATTTATAGAATTTTGCGATCTGTCGAGTGCAAGGTCAATGTGAGATAGTTTTAGTACATATCATAAAACCGGAAAGTGCTACATCGACAACATAGAGCTCAAATATTGTTCAGAATTATTTGGTGTAGTATGTAAATTAATTCTAGTACGCTTTGAAAGCATGATTATTCAAATAAAATCAGATATATGTGACAAAGAATTAAATATTAAGTTGGGCACGTGAGCGAAGTGAACGAGAAAAAATATTCTAAGTGCTGCAGGGGTAGAATATGTCATAAATGTGAAAGCAGAGCATTTATTTACTACAAGTGTAGAAGATGTGGTGACATTATTATGAAAATTCGCACCATAGAGAAGATGATTCCAACCAACACCATGAGCCACTCAATCCCACATGAGAGGAAGGAGGTCATTATGGCAAATCCAATTCAAGCTTGGAGGGTGAGTTCAACCAAAATTCGAGGGACCGGCTTCTGGAAATGGATATGCTGAATTGAGATATCAGAGATGTCAAGTATAATCCAGGAGGCGTTGCTCCAGTTACCTTGAAAACTTTTTTGAGGTGGAGGTGTTTAGAGTTTCTTTCTATACTGGTTTGAAATGCTACCTTGTAATGCTAGCATGGTTGGTAAATATTTCTTCCTTATTACGAAGGCTGTTTAGGTTAATATAAGTTTCCTTTTAAATGAAACATGTATTGTAGTGGCAGTTATTTGCAGCTAAAGATACTTTCGATCCTCACAATTAAGTTAAAATAAATAAATTTATCCCTAATAAATTTTGGCTAGGGATTTTTCATGGATTCATTACTTTAGGATGCGTTTTTATCAAAAATGGTTGGTGATTTGCAGTATGTTAGATTTTCCCTTTTCATTAATTAACGTGTATTTTGAGCTACCTCCACCCAATCGTTACCTGATGCACTGAGAGTAACATTCTCATGTTGTGACTAGCTCAAATCCATGTGTGTGGTAGTATGTGTTTGTTTGTGATGGAATTTCGCGAGGCTTGATTTTGGCCTTGGGCCCTGTGGGGTCTCAGAGAAATAGGGGCACAATATCAATAATTCTCCTATAAGAATAAACCCTGAAAACTGAATGAAATTGGAAATGAGAGGGGTAATTTTATGGTCAAGGGGAATGTACCAAACAGCACATTGAGGAAATATGAAAAAAACGACCCTAGCTTTAATGTAGCACAAATGCTCAGAGAATGCACCGAAACTTATATAATGAGCAAGATTATGAAGGCAAATCTGAAATAATTAGCCTATTTTCATATAATCAACTGAACGTTTCCATTGCAAATTCTGAGTTAGTTATTGAGGTTTAAAGGGGCGGAACTACGAGATTATCTGTCCCAATGAAAACTCCCCCGTCCATAGTAAATATATTCAATGTGATGTACTAAACAAGCGACTTGTCTCCACCAACACCATTGCTTCGAGAAATAACAAGTTGTATATATATACACCAACACCAATAATAATGTGCTGTGTGTATAACTTTCAGTATAGGTGATTAAGACTCATCCAGGGACATGCCATCTTCCTGTCATGGAAATTCATTTTTAGAAAAGTCAAAAAGCACGTCTTTTGTGATTTACGAAAAGTGAGTCAAAGATTATATTATCATTAGACAATTTTAAAACTTGAACTTGTGTGATATATCGCATGAACGCCATGCTGGAATGTTTTATGTTTAGGCTGTGGAGTTATATGCCAGAATATTTGTTCATTAGACTAATTTACATTTCTCTCATATTTTAAAGCCAAAAAAAATTACGAGCCTCACAGTAGTCACATATGCTGTGTAACATCTGACATAGAAGAAACCCCACGTGAAATTGTTGATACACCGGTGTTTTATACTACTGTATTATTGGCACAAATATTAATCTATTGTAAAAGGGAGTGTTTTACAGATATTGTAGTTTATAATACGGTACTCATTTTATTATATGATTTGTAGCTTCCACCAGCACTAGCCTAAATAAAGAATACGATATGGATCAACTAGATTAATAGACGCGACACCGCTCATAACCTTCAATTCCTTATAAACAGGTCCTCTTCATTCACAGACCAACACGTAGTCTCATATGGATTCTGTTAAAATGAGTCATATTGATATGATAAATATCGTTTAAAATGATAATCTTTTAGCAAAAATATCTACCCCGTCCAGGATTCGAACCCGAGATCTCTAGATTCACAGTCATAAGCACTAACCCCACGGCTATTTCGACTACGCAAGTTTTGTGCAAAAGATGGTGACTTATTTCCACGTTCCAATAATACTGCATTACGGAATTAAGTTTCATTTATATTTTGCTTGTTTCGATAATGTTCCTGCGTGAAATTTACTTTAAAATGCCTTATGAATAGGCCCTCTTGTGAGTAAAGAGAATGTATTCAGTATTAGTTCATGAAGGTTTGCTCAATTTTCGTATAACCACAACGATTATATAATACTAGGGCGCCCGTACTGCTCCGCAGCATAATTTTTCAGTATTGGATTAAAAAAATTACGACATTACGTAATAGTTTATAACCTTTATTTTACAATACTTCTATCCATACAACGTTTGCTGTGCATCGACTCTTAGTTTTAAATGATTTTCCTCGGTATAAGGCAACATAGAACATTCCATGGCCTAAAACAGGATCTGGCAAGTAGATTCCAACTCCATGATGCGTTTGACCCTGCACTTTGTTGATTTTAATACAAAACGCTAGTGTAATTCGAAATTTCCGTCATTAGAACCAAAGATATGATTGCTACAATGAGAAAAAATATTGGAGAAATGAGATATAGTTTCGAATGTTCACTCATAACATTCCGAAGAATCAGCCGATTTGAATAGTTAACAGCTCAAATGAAAGGGCTTCAGTCACTGAGTGTTCTTAGACTAAAACGACTTGAGTACCTCAATCAGAACCAAAGATATGATTGCTTCAAAGTTGGAAAAGATAGAAAACGTTGAAAATATCAAATAATTTGAGGAAGGCGAAAGTGAAGAGATTTGTAATACTTGATAACAAATCTTTGCATGAATACATTTCAATTAATAGTGGTATGAAGGAAATCGACCGGATAGATTGGCCGGACAATCTCGGTTAAGTTTCCATAATTATTTCTAATATTCGCTTCGGCACTAATAACATTCCTCAGAATCAACCAATACAAATATTTAATACCTCAAAAGATAGAGCTTGATCCATTGAGTGCTCTTAGACCAAAACGAACAGTGTAACTCAATTAGAACCAAAGATATGATTGCTCCTATGAGAAAAACTGTTGAAAAAATGAGATGTAATATCGTATGTCCACTCATAACATTCCCCAGAATCAGCCGATTTGAATGGTTAAGAGCTCAAATGGTAGCGCATGATTCACTGAGTGTTCTTAGACTAAAACTCAGTTAGAAGCGAAGATATGATTACTTCAAAGTTGGAAAAAGTTGAAAAAATCAAATAATTTGAGAAAGGCGTAATTTAAGTGATTTGTAATACTTTATGACAAATCTGCGCATGAATACCTTTCGTTTTAAAAAAGATGAAGAAAATCGGCCGGATAGTATGGCCGGACGGACTCGGATAAGTTTTCATCAATATTTTTAATAATATAGAATAATATGAAAAAAAGTAAAAAATGTGCAAGAAATCAAGTGATTTGTAATACTTGATATTAAATCCGTACATGGATAACTTTCATTTAATAGTGGTATGAAGGAAATCGACCGGATAGAATGGCCGAACGGACTCGGTTAAGTTTTCATAATTATTTCTAATATTCGCATCGGCACTCATAACATTCCTCAGAATCAACCAATGAAAATATTGAATACCTCAAAAGATATAGGCTGATCCAGTGAGTGCTCTTAGACCAAAACGAACAGTGTAACTCAATTAGAACCAAAGATATGATTGCTACAATGAGAAAAACTGTTGAAAAAATGAGATGCAATATCGTATGTCCACTCATAACGTTCCTCAGAATCAAGCAATGTAAATATTTAACACCTCAATAGATAGAGCGTGAACCACTGAGTGCTCTTAGACCCAAGCGAACAGTGTAACTCAATTAGAACCACTAATATTATTGCTACAATGAGAAAAACTGTTGAAAAAATGAGATGCAATATAGTATGTCCACTCATAACGTTCCTCATAATCAAGCAATGTAAATATTTAATACCTCAATAGATAGAGCGTGATCCACTGAGTGCTCTTAGACCAAAGCGAATAGTGTAACTCAATTAGAACCAAAGATATGATTGCTACAATGAGAAAAACTGTTGAAAAAATGAGATGCAATATCGTATGTCCACTCATAACGTTCCTCAGAATCAAGCAATGTAAATATTTAATACCTCAATAGATAGAGCGTGATCCACTGAATGCTCTTAGACCAAAGCGAATAGTGTAACTCAATTAGAACCACAGATATGATTGCCACAATGAGAAAAACTGTTAAAAAATGAGATGTAATATCGTATGTCCACTCATAACGTTCCTCAGAATCAGCCGATTTGAATGGTTAAGAGCTTGATACACTGAGTGTTCTTAGACTAAAACGACCTTCGTAACTGAATTAGAACCAAAGATATGATTACATGAAAGTTGGAAAAAGTTGAAAAAATCAAATAATTTGAGAAAGGCGTAATTTAAGTGACTTGTAATACTTGATGACAAATCTGTGCATGAATATCTTTCATTTAAAAAAAAGGATGAAGAAAATCGGCCGGATAGTATGGCCGGACGGACTCGGATAAATTTTCATCAATATTTTTAATACTATAGATAGTTTCAATGTGAAAAAAAGTAAAAAAGGTGCAAGAAATCAAGTGATTTGTAATACTTGATATTAAATCCGTACATGAATAACTTTCATTTAATAGTGGTATGAAGGAAATCGACCGGATAGAATGGCCGAACGGACTCGGTTAACTTTTCATAATTATTTCTAATATTCGCTTCGGCACTCATAACATTCCTTAGAATCAACAATGTAAATATTTAACACCTCAAAAGATAGAGCTTGATCCACTGAGTGCTCTTAGATCAAAACGAACAGTGTAATTCAATTAGAACCAAGGATATGATTGCTACAATGAGAAAAACTGTTGAAAAAATGAGATGTAATATCGTATGTCCACTCATAACGTTCCTCAGAATCAGCCAATTTGAATGGTTAAGGGCTCAAATAATAGCGCTTGATTCACTCAGTGTTCTTAGACTAAGAAGACCTTCCTAACTCAATTAGAACCGAAGATATGATTACTTCAAATTTGGAAAAAGTTGAAAGAATCACATAATTTGAGAAAGGCGTAATTTAAGTGATTTGTAATACTTGATGACAAATCTGTGCGTCAATACCTTTCATCTAAAAAAGGATGAAGAAAATCGGCCGGATAGTATGGCCGGACGGACTCGGATAAATTTTCATCAATATTTTTAATAATATAGATAGCTTCAATGTGAAAAAAGTAAAATAGGTGGAAGAAATCAAATAATTTGAGGAAGGCAGAAGTGAAGTGATTTGTAATACCTGATATTAAATCCGTACATGAATAACTTTCATTTAATAGTGGTATGAAGGAAATCGACCGGATAGAATGGCCGAACGGCCTCGGTTAAGTTTTCATAATTATTTCTAATATTCGCATCGGCAATCATAACATTCCTCAGAATCAACCAATGCAAGTATTTAATACCTCAAAAGATATAGGCTGATCCACTGAGTGCTCCTAGACCAAAACGAACAGTGTAACTCAATTAGAACCGAAGATATGATTGCTGCAATGAGAAAAACTGTTGAAAAAATGAGATGCAATATCGTATGTCCACTCATAACGTTCCTCAGAATCAAGCAATGTAAATATTTAATACCTCAAGAGATAGAGCGTGATCCACTGAGTGCTCTTAGACCAAAGCGAACAGTGTAACTCAATTATAACCACAGATATGATTGCTACAATGAGAAAAACTGTTGAAAAAATGAGATGTAATATCGTATGTCTACTCATAACGTTCCTCAGAATCAGCCGATTTGAATGGTTAAGAGCTTGATACACTGAGTGTTCTTAGACTAAAACGACCTTCGTAACTCAATTAGAACCGAAACAAGTAGTTCCGTGAAGAACTATACAGCCTATTTTCATATATCCTACTTATGTTAATTGCCACTATCAACATACACAATTTCAGTTTGATTGCTGTAATAGATTCGTAGATATTGAGAACCGACTAAATATTTCGGATGGTCGCCATGTTGGATTTTATATATGTAGGTCCTAGAGTTATGTACTGTTACATGCAGATTATTGTGAATGTGTAGCATTCAAACTTCAATCGCATGATTAGGACACAAGAAGTAACAAGGAGATTTTAAAATTTCGCGCAGCTGCCATCTTGTGGTTATGGAAACAATGAAATATATTAGATGTCAGTGGATTAACATTCGTATAAGGATTTACTGTACCAAGTTTCACTCTACTCGGATGGTTAAATTGCGAGAAACGTCCATGTGAATATTTATAATTCGCGTCGCCGCCATGTTGGATGTGTGATCACCAGGTTATTTAAAGTCCTATAGGTGAACTTATGTTCATAGCCCCTATGGACATTAAAAAATGCAGTTTGATTGCTAAAATAGATTCGTAGATATCCAGTATCGTCTTAATATTTCGGATGGTCGCCATGTTGGATTGTTAAATGTATAGGCCATAGAGTCATGTACCATTAAAGGAAAATTATTGCGTAGGTTCATTATTCAAACTTTCACTTCGATCGCATGACTACATCACAAGAAATAAAAACTTAATTTTAAAATTCGTACTGCCGCCATCTTGAGGTTATGTAAACAATTGAACTAAATTAGATACCAGTGGATTACAATGTGTATAAATATTTCCTGTACCAGGTTTCAGTGCGCTTGGAACATTAAATCGCGAGAAAGGTCTATTTAAAATTTTCAAATTCGCTTGGCCGCCATGTTCGTTTTGTAGTTAACCGGTTTTTGAAAGTCTTATAGATGGACTTCCAGTAGTGCCCTTTATCTCCGTACAAAATTTTAGGGAGATACCGCTAATAGTTTCAGAGATATAGAATGCCGGTGAAATCTTTCGCACATCCGCCATCTTGTGATTATGTAAACAATTGAACGACGTTAGATGGCGGTGCATTAAAATGTATATAAACATATACTGTACCAAGTTTCATTGCGTTTGGTTGGCCAAATCGCGAGAAACGTCTATTTACAAGTCGCAAATTCGCTTGGCCGCCATGTTGGTTTTGTAGTTACCAGGTTTTCAAAGGTCACATAAGTGAACTTATAGTAGTTCCCTCTATCACCGTAGAAAATGTCAGGGTAATATCGGTAATAGTTTCGGAGATATTGAATGCTGGTGAAATATTTCGCACAGCCACCATGTTGGATTGGTGAGTCATAACAAAATTTGAAGGGCACGGTCGAGGTCGCCCGGAATAGTGCTATGAACTTTCCGAGTTTCATTGAAATCGCTCCTGCCGTTTAGATTTTATTAGGGGGGGACACACACACGAATCACACACACACACACACACGCACACACACACGGACAAAAGGTGATCTCATAAACCTATTTTTTCAAAATTGAAAATAGGCTAAAAATGATTACTTCAAAGTTGGAAAAAGTTGGAAAAAGTTGAAAATATCAAATAATTTGAGAAAGGTGTAATTTAAGTGATTTGTAATACTTGATGACAAATCTGTGCATGAATACCTTTCATTTAAAAAAAGGATGAAGAAAATCGGTCGGATAGTATGGCCGGACGGACTCGGATAAATTTTCATCAATATTTTTAATAATATAGATAGCTTCAATGTGAATAAAAAGTAAAAAAGGTGCAAGAAATCAAATAATTTGAGGAAGGCGGAAGTTAAGTGATTTGTAATACTTGATATTAAATCCGTACATGAATACCTTTCATTTAATAGTGGTATGAAGGAAATCGACCGGATAGAATGGCCGAACGGACTCGGTTAAATTTTCATAATTATTTCTAATATTCGCATCGGCACTCATAACATTCCTCAGAATCAACCAATGCAAATATTTAATACCTCAATACATATAGCGTGAACCACTGAGTGCTCTTAGACCCAAGCGAACAGTGTAACTCAATTAGAACCACAAATATGATTGCTACAATGAGAAAAACTATTGAAAAAATGAGATGTAATATCGTATGTCCACTCATAACGTTCCTCAGAATCAGCCGATTTGAATGGTTAAGAGCTCAAATGATAGCGCTTGATACACTGAGTGTTCTTAGACTAAAACGTCCTTCGTAACTCCATTAGAACCAAAGATATGATTACTTCAAAGTTGGAAAAAGTTGGAAAAAGTTGAAAAAATCAAATAATTTGAGAAAAGCGTAATTTAAGTGACTTGTAATACTCGATGACAAATCTGTGCATGAATACCTTTCATTAAAAAAAAGGATGAAGAAAATCGACCGGATAGTATGGCCGAAAGGACTCGGATAAGTTTTCATCAATATTTTAAATAATATAGATAGTTTCAATGTAAAAAAAAAGTAAAAAAAGGTGCAAGAAATCAAGTGATTTGTAATACTTGATATTAAATCCGTACATGAATAACTTTCATTTAATAGTGGTATGAAGGAAATCGACCGGATAGAATGGCCGAACGGACTCGGTTAAGTTTTCATAATTATTTCTAATATTCGCTTCGGCACTCATAACATTCCTGAGAATCAACAATGTAAATATTTAATACCTCAAAAGATAGAGCTTGATCCACTGAGTGCTCTTAGACCAAAACGAACACTGTAACTCAATTAGAACCAAGGATATAATTGCTACAATGAGAACAACTGTTGAAAAAATGAGATGTTATTACGTATGTCCACTCATAACGTTCCTCAGTATCAGCCGATTTGAAAAGCTAAGAGCTCAAATGATAGCGCTTGATTCACTGAGTGTTCTTAGACTAAAACGACCTTCGTAACTCAATTAGAACCGAAGAAATGATTACTTCAAAGTTGGAAAAATTTGGAAAAAGTTGAAAATATCAAATAATTTGAGAAAGGTGTAATTTAAGCGATTTGTAATACTTGATGACAAATCTGTGCATGAATACCTACCATTTAAAAAAAGGATGCAGAAAATCGGCCGGATAGTATGGCCGGACGGACTCGGATAAATTTTCATCAATATTTTTAATAATATAGATTGATGACTGCAGTACCGTTATGTGGGTTAATATTGGAATAGCCATTGTGCAGAAACATAATACCGGCAATGACGACTACTTACAATGTTTGATATTAAGGCATTTTACCATTTAAATACTGATACGAAGACTTCGAACATGTACCATGTCATTTGTTTCATTCACTTGACACCAGAGTTCGCATGAGCGTTTTCCGTACAGTATGTCATATACATTCCACATGGCCGATAGTACGTCATGGTATCAATCGCGCTCATTGTTTCTCGTACCGCTGCCAGCTGGGTCTTACCACTGCCCGCTGGATCGATCGATCGAGCGGGCAGTGCATACTTCCGTTTTCCACCACTGCCAGCTAGTACACTTCCGTTCGATCGATCGAGCGGGCAGTGCATACTTCCGTTTTCCACCACTGCCAGCGAGTACACTTCCGTTCGATCGATCGGGCAGTGCATACTTCCGTTCGATCCACCACTGCCTGCTCGATCCTTCCGATCCACTTCCGTCCCCAATTTTCAAAATCACTCCCACAAAACTATCCAGCAACCGAGCGGAAAGATGTTACACATCAAAAATGGTGCTGCACAACGTAAATTTAAGTTGTCATAAAATGTAAATTCAATTAGAAGTCAGTTTATTAACCATTGAAGATATTCTGTGCCTTGCTTTCTTGAACGATTATATAATTATATTTCATTTTCGCCGCAATGCTGGTTTAGTGCTCACCAGGTTATTGAAAGTGTGGTACACACCGCCCTTTTAGTTACCTCTTTTGAATGATGGAATATATCTGAATATTTTACATTCCAGGCAGTTGTGTTGAGCAATTACAGCATTATATCATGAACAGAAGGGAGAGAATTAGAGCAAGTTATCAGTCAGTAAAAAAAACAGGCGATGAGGGAGAGAAAATGGAAGGTTACCTGCAATTATTGGGATAAGAATTAAGGGAGAGATGACCAGAGTGGTGAAATGAAAAGATTGACAAGTAACCAGAAGCAATGTCTGGCGCTCTCGGGCCAAGTGGGTCTCAACTTCCAATTACTGTTATTGAGACAAGTTAATATTTAGATTCTGTGTATTCACTTAAGCAACATAAAACAAGTGTTTATACACATTATTCTAGAGAGCATGGCACTTTACATTAAGAGTTGACAAATGAGCTACCACAGGCTAAGACCATTAGTTGTCTAATTATTGCTTAGCACAACTGCCAGGAATGTAAGGTATTCTGTTTGTTCCGTCGGCGGTCACGTCTTCAAGAATCAGAAAAGGAAGATGCAGTGATAATTATTCATTGGAAATATGATTGCTGACTGCCAAGACACAATCTTCACATTGTATTATTCCGGCACCGAGCTGGCTTTGCTGTGGCAGTCCAGCCTCTAAACAATAGGATACACAAACAGCAGCGCATTCACTTAAGGGCAATCATATCTCAAATGCCGTAACTTATATGATTGAGATTTAACATGGCCCGTTGTACCGGTATAGACTTCACCTGTGATAGGATCCAGGGTGCCAGCAGTACCAATAGGATCTGCTATTGTTAGGTGTTCTCATAGAAAACAAGACTAAGTAATCTATTGTTCCAAATAATATTTATTGTATAAATCATTCGTATTATTATAAGAGAAGTAATGCAGAACATATAATTACCTGAAGTTCATGTTCCTCCTTAACTGATATCCTTTCATCGACAAATATACCGCCAGCCTCGTCCTGCAGGTTATCAGAGGGCAACACCTCATTTGAATCCTGCGAAGTATTACCCAATGTTAAATATATGGACACAATATGAGTACTAAGTTACGGGTATGTGTATCATAAAAAGTAAAAGTTAACAGATCCTGGTTAGAGTACCATTTACTATTAAGTACTGTATTATGTCACTAAACCTTGCACATCACTAAGATAGCAATGTTACCATATACAAATTAAAATGCTACTTACAATGTCTGGGATTTCATTTGTCAAACATTCTGACTCACTCTTGATGAATAGTTGTATCTCCATTTCGATTAGCAAACTAGAAGAGAGAGAGAATTAAAGAACTTTCTTATGCCAGTAGCCTATGCCAAAAAAGTCTCTTATCTAATAAATCAAATGAGGTATTCCCATGAAGTGCACAGTGATATGTTTGGAAGTTAACCGTCAAGGTCAAATAAGTCGTCAGTAGCCTATTTATCCTTCCAATTGAATAGATATAGGCCTAACTAATGGTGCCCGCTTGTAGAGCCGGGAAATAAAGAATCCTACATTCGATTTCTCTATTCCTGTATTGGCTACACAAAAATTTGATTTGGGGAAGCAGAATTAATATTATATTGTCAGACGATAAAGTACCTATCAACACGTTTAATTAGGCTGCGTGGACGTGAACTTAGGTTGCTGCACTGGTATTGCAAATCGGAACAACTTGCCACGCCACGAATAAAGCTTCCTCCATTCATTACAAAACACCCAGTTCAAACTAGGTACATCATACTTCTGTCTCGGGACAGTCGGATGAGGAGCCGCAAAGACGCGCACGCTCCCGGCAGCGAGGAGCATTGCGAGGAGCATTTGAATAGCGCCGACTTGAAATGCTCCTCGCTGTCTCATTGTGTGATTGTTACCTACAAGAATTATCCCACCTGCGTACTTGTCTTTCATTCCTGTATGATTCTGTTCATCCTCGTCAAACACCAGCTTTTATGACAGAAGTGTATCACACGCTAGCATTTCGTGCGCCAAGATGTAAGAAATAAAACATGGAGGACGGTTGTCGTTTCGGGGTAACATTTACAGTCGATTTGTATTATTAACGCAAAGCGGTCGTGAAACTTGCTTTAAGTACATTTCAAAATATGCCTCATACAGAATGAATGCATTCCAATCAATATTTAAGATCTAACTGTAATAATTGGATATTTAACCATACGCACTATTAAGGACCGTAACAAAATGCGATAAAGTCTGTTGCAAAAGTGTGCAATAGGTATCGCGCTCGCTTGTTGTTTTGAAAATCCCGGGTTCAAGGCTATCCAATGGCGAAAATTTTTACTTCTTTTTAATTATTTTATTATATGCTCCTCACGTCGTACAACAATATTGCAAATTAGTTTTGTCTACATGATCTACGAGGAAGATAGTAAACATGTTTTCTCTCATTTAAAATTCTATTTTCCCTAAATACTGTTTAAAACCATGGACGGATACTATTTAAATAGTTCAAAATTTATCCCAGAATAATAATATTAGCATATGACACGTTCTGTATTAGGTTGGTTGGTTCCTCAGTTTAGGGGCTGCGACAACGCGGTCATGTAGCCCCGTGTACTTTGGGTGTGTGTAGAATCTGTCTGATAACCGGTGTTAATTGTGATGGCTGTATTAATGTGCGTATCTGTTTTTTAACTCAAGTAAGGACTGCAACTTTGAATTTTTCAAATAGTTCCTACTTTTGCCACCTAACGCCACCGTCAACGACTACTAGGCCTTGTTCAGAACTTAGCTACTAGACGCCAGCGCAGTCGGCTCTTGGCATCGGTAGGGGCCGATAACCTCAATGTTAGGCCCCTTAAAACAACAATTATCATCATCATTATCTTGGCATCGAACGTAGAAACCTAAGAGCGTTGTTTACATTCCTAACCTATGCAATTTAGCTTCACACTGGTGTAATTAGTGTAAGGTTCTTTAAGGGGACACTATAGGCTACCCAAAAATTTTTTTTTGCTCCCAGTGATCCAAACTGCACCAAATTTTATTTCCATACGACCAACGTCTTTCATAACGATAAAGTGAAAAAATATTCCTTTCAGTTGATCAGTATGGGCAGAAATTACTAAAAGATAGTATTTTCCTTAAAAAAAAGTATACCAACTAAGTTATTTACCACTAAAAATTACTGAAACTTTACAATCATTTTACACGATGTACTCATTGCACAGACTAATAATTCTGTGCATGGGTTTGAAAAAAATATGAAATAGTTCCTGAAATAAAAAATTGTTTCACAAAATTAATTTTTATTTCCAAAAATTAAAGTTAAAATTGTTTAAAAATAAACGATAACTATTTTAACTTATATGGATGCACAGAATTATGGGAGATAGATATCTTCACATGATATAAAAATATTATTGAGATTGGTTAATATTTGCTACTGAATAGTTGGTGTAAAGTCCAAAAAAATGAATTGTGCAACAAAACAATTTTAAAACATTAGAATGATTTTCTTCTTCACCCACTGTCTAAAAGTCCCCAGAACCACATGTTTCCCTTCCTTTTCTCTTATGGCGTCTTCTTCACCCAATTTTATCTCCTTGGACTGTTTTCTCATGAATTTAATTTGCTCCAGGCTGCGTCTAACTCTTTGTGAATTCGCCGTTGATCCCGTCCTCTGCAGACATGTTGCTATGTGGATATATTACAAGGAATGGCAATCTTAAAACTCAACAATTTTTCTAGGTTTATGCGGTGTCTTGTGTAGGGTTTTTCCTATGAACACCAAGCTGGCTCATCCGTGCATGGACCCCGACCGAGTTATCTACTCAATAAGTGGTGTGGAAATGATAACGACAAATGTATCAATTTTTTATCACTAAATAGTTTGCTGAGGTTTTTTTTGTGTTCACTTTTTTCACTGCCGTTGATTTGTTGTGTGTGTTGTTGTAGGTAACAATCACACAATTGAGACAGCGAGGAGCATTTCAAGTCGGCGCTATTCAAATGCTCCTCGCTGCCGGGTGCGCGCGCATTTTTGCGGCTCCTCATCCGACTGTCCCGAGGCAGAAGTGGTACATCATTGTCTCGAAGGGGGTCAAACGTTGCTCACGTCCGTAGGTTTTACCCATTGCTACCCTACACGTGTCCCCCGGGTGGTGCTAAGTAAGCAACAAAATAGAGATGAGACCGAACTGCCTGAAAAGGCCTCCCGGTCAACAAATACAGAGTAAACAGTCAATAAGTCCTTCTCAGGACGCACAAGTTCGTAGGGTTGGACCATCTCTCCGCATATGTCAACTGAACATTGAAGGAATAAGTAGAGCTAAATGTGACTATCTATCCAGACTATCAAAGAAACATGCTATCGATGTCATTGCACTCCAAGAAACGCATACAGCAGATGATTAACAGTTACGAAGTAGAGGGAAAATACCAAGATATACATTAATAGCCTCGAACAACCATGAAAAGTACGGCCTAGCGACTTACGTCAAGCATAACATAAAAAATTATCAGGTACTTTCAGTGAGCAGTGAAAATAATATATTTACAATTATAACAAAAATTGATAGTGTAACAATAGTAAATGTATAGAAGCCTCCTGAAGTAAACTGGCCAACCCCTCCTTTTCCATCTCAGCAACACCCAACTCTATTCCTGGATGATTTCAATAGCCATCATAGTCTCTGGGGATACTGCGAGAGTGACAGTAATGGCGAAGCTCTCTGTGATTGGATGGAAACTGAAAACCTAAAATTAATTTTTGATGGTAAAAGTTTACCCACTTTTCATTCAGGTCGTTGGAACAGAGGATATACTCCTGATCTGTGTTTCACAACTCAGCTTCAAAACTCCTATAGCCAGATACGCCGTTCGGTACTTAATGATTTCCCCCACAGCCAGCACAGACCTATTATTTTAGAGACTGGGATATGTGTACCAATTGTACAGTCCCATCCAAAACCAAGGTGGAACTTTAAGAAGGCAAACTGGTCTGAATTTGCAAAGCAAACAGACTGTAACATCAGATGGATCAAGCCAACATGTAGTAATTACACACGATTTATCGGCATAATTAAAGGAGCAGCTAGACGATGTATTCCTAGAGGTTATCGTAAAGAATACACACCCGGTTGGAGTGAGGATAGTGAAACCTTACTGGAAAAATAGGAAGCAAATCCATCTGCTGATAATGCTACTGGCCTCCTACATTCACTAGATGAGAATAGAAAAAAGATCTGGCATGAAACCGTGGAATCATTCGACCACACACACTCGAGTCGGAAAGCTTGGTCTGTTATTAGAAAACTAGACCCAACAAATTCAACACCAATTAGATCGAAAACTGCCATTAAGCTAAATGACTTTGCCAATCATCTAATCTCAAATTCCATGAGCCCAAAAGAAAAGCAGACAAGAAGGGAAATCAAATCTCAGCTGAAAATCAAGAAAAGAGCAGCCCGGAATTCTTCAAAACTTTCCACTCTATTCACTGTGGAGGAAGTCAGAGTCGCCATCACAAACATGAAACTTGGGAAAGCAGCTGGATTCGACGGAATCTATCCTGAATTCCTCGCTGACTGTGGACCAGCTACAATTAAATGGCTTACTAACTTCTTTTCAGATATCCATAATACTGGAATTCTCCCTGTATTATTCAAGAAAACAAAAATATTAGCGATCCTCAAACCGAACAAAGATCCGACAAAAGTCGAAAGTTATCGCCCCATAGCTCTACTAAGTGTCACTTACAAACTAATTGAGCGACTCATCTACAACAGAATTTTTGATACTATTAACAACCACATCCCCATAGAACAAGCTGGATTCAGGCCAGGCAGAAGCTGTAATGATCAAGTGTTTGCATTAACAACTCATATTGAAAATGGGTACGAGAAGAAATCTGTAAGCCTAGCTGCTTTCTTGGATCTATCTGCCGCTTATGATACAGTATGGCGAGAAGGCCTCCTTCTGAAATTTGTAGCATCATTCCGTGTCTCAAACTCACAAACCTAATTAACAACATGCTGTGCATTAGACTTTTCCAGGTTTACTCTGGCAATGATAGAAGCAAGTTCTTGAAATTAAATGATGAATTACCCCAAGGATCTGTCCTAGCTCCTCTCCTTTTCAGCATGTACATATACGACCTGCAAGAAACTTCTTCAAGGAAATTCATATATGCTGATGACATCTGTTTGGTAACCCAGAACTCCAACTTCACCGATGCTGAAAATACACTAACTGCCGACTTCGAAGTCTTGGACACATATTTCAAGAAATGGTGCCTACGCCTAAATTATCAGAAAACGGTTGTATCCGCATTTCACTTACGCAATAGGTTCTCTAATTACAAACCAGAAGTGAAATTCAGAGGACAAACTTTGCAGTTCTGCAGCATGCCTAAGTACCTTGGGATAACACTTGATAGGTCCTTGACCTTCAAACAACATCTCACGAACGTGGCCGCAAAGGTGAAGACCCGTAATAGCATCATTCAGAAGCTTGTTGATACCTCCTGGGGTTCCAGCGCTCAAACATTACGATCAACTGCTCTGGCACTGTCACACTCCGTTGCTGAATACTGCTGCCCATCTTGGCTAAACAGTGTCCACTCCAAGAAGATAGATGTGCAACTTAACCAGACAATGCGACTGATTACGGGCTGTATACGTAGCACACCCTCTATATGGTTACCTGTTCTAAGTAACATCCAACCTCCAGCTCTTCGAAGATCAGAGGCTCTCCTGAAGATCTGGAAAACCATTCAGAAGAACCCCCAGCTTCCCATACATACTGATGTAGCAAAAGCAGGCAATCAACGGTTGAAGTCAAGAAAACCACCTTGGCGCTCTGCAGTACTTCTTGAAGACTCTTCATTTAACATCTCAAAAGCATGGAAAACTATGTGGGAAGAATCATCAGTATTCAATGCACATCTGATGAAAACCCTTCCAACCGGGTAGAAGGATTCAAACTCCCCAGACGCCAATGGAGAATTATTAACCGGATCCGTACAGGACAAGGCAAATGTGGATTCCTGCTTCACAAATGGGGGTGGGTTACTTCTGCTAACTGCGATTGTGGAGCTACCCTGCAAACCATCGGACATATTGTTGGTGAATGTCCGCAACGAGCGTTCCAAGGATCAGTAGGTGACATTCATCATGCATCTTCTGAGGCACTTCAGTGGATTGATGGCCTGGACTTAGAAGTTTAAACCAAGAACTTGTGTTTATGACTACGTATATAACTGTATATATAACTTTATATGTAGTGTATGAACTTTTATTTCAACTCTGTATCATCATACGATAAATAAATAAATAAATAATAATTGTCTCGAACATCAATTCTTCTTCAAACATGGTCTTCTTAGGCCTATTTGCTTATAATAAAATATTCTACACTTACATCTTGCCGAAATACATATCAGATATACTAATCCCAGTGACGGAATCCCTATGTCGTAGCCTACCTGTCAACTACCGATAATATAGGAACGTCTCTCTATGTAGCCTATACGGTACCGCAGTTTGAGTTATCATTAGCCTACGTTGCTACCTACCGTACATTATTATTCTTCTACCTCATCACAGATTTTTTTATGTCTGTTGAAAATTCTTCAACCTGTCACCCGACCTAAATTCTCTTAACTATGCATTTAAGCTATAATTTAATATAGCCTTCTGTACAGCGCCCGAATTCCTCTAGGCCTCAGTCCCAAATCCGCGCAGATGGTAAAAGGATCGTAGGAAATTCATCACCCGGCTAAGAGTTAGCCAACTCCTACCGGACTAATGACTAGGGAACCCTAGGAACACACATAGACATTTCTACTAACTAGTTGCATACATCATCATCATCATCATCATTGGTTTGATGTCCTAAGACTGGTCAGTTGCCATAAAAACATGTCCAGATCGTCCTGTCATTTGCCGCATCCTTCATTGAATTATAATTCTTTGCTTGGGTGTCGTTTAGCTTTTGTTTAAGGAAGGTATTTCTAGGTCTTCCTAGTGGATTTTTTCCCTCAATGAACCCTTCTGCCACAGTTCTCATTAAATTGGAGTGGCGCATTGTGTGACCCCACCTCGCGAGACGACGTTTACGTATGTTGCGTAGGATTGATCTCCGTTGGTTCACGCTGTCGAGAACCCTTTTGTTCGATATCCTGTCTCTCCACGTCACATTTATCATCTTACGATAGCACCACATCTCAAAGGCTTCAAGACGGTTCTTTTCATTTTTATTTAATGTCCACGTTTCACAGGCATACAACGCAACTGTCCATACAAAAGCATGTAGCATTCTCATTCGGAGGGAAAGCTTAAGCCGACTGGTACACAGTAATCTCCTCTTTTGCATAAAAGCTAGTTTTGCCTGAGCAATGAGGCATTTAACTTCAGTGGTGCACCTTCCGTCCTCCGTAACCTTTTGACCTAGGTAAGTGAATGATTTGACTTGTTGTACGTCTGAGTTATTAATTTTTATTCGAAGAGGTTTAGGGATTTTTGAGACTGTCATGCATTTGGTCTTTGAGGTATTTATTTTCATGCCGTATTTCTGCAACGTTGATGCAACTCTTGACAACATTGCCTGCAAAGTAGATGGGCTACCAGATAGAAAGGCCTGATCATCTGCGAACTTAATTACATTTATGGGAATTCCTTTGATCTTCACACCTAAACCTGGGTCTTCTAAAGCTTCTGCCATCATCAACACACCAAAAGCATTAAACAAAATTGGGGAGAGAGGACATCCTTGTCTTACTCGTTTTCTGATAGGAACTGGATTAGTAAGACCTTCTCTTAAACGTACAATTGCATTTTGACCATTGTAGAGGTCCCATATGAGTGTAATGAGTTGTTCTTCGACTCCTATGTTCCTTAATAATGGGAATAGTTTATGCCAGGAAACTCTATCAAATGCCTTTTCATAGTCAATGAAGCATTTATACAGATTTCGGCTCCTGTTCATCATACGTTCTCCGAGGACTCTAAAAATGCCAATGGCATACAGGACAAGAAAAATAAAAGCTAAAAGATAGAGCACTAATGAGCAACTTGGCTCTCGGGCGTTAAGATAAATTGTCGATCGGCTGCCTGCATCTAGCTACCGGTTTCGTTCTAGTCTAATTAAGTATTGAAACAAGAATCAGTTCTAGAATACTTAGCAAGAATAAAAATACGCTTGCCATTTATTGACAAAAATATTAACACGACATAACAACTTATGTCCCTACACCAATAATAGAAATAAAAATTAATCACCCTCTCAAATGAAATATCTGCGACTAATTTAGGCTTGATGTGTGTAACAAGTGTCTCACTTGCATCACTTCACAAATGGAAAATATATCTTGCTCTAAAAAAAATAAAATACACATTATTTAAAAGTCAGGACACTTATATCTGTCCTACCTGTTCACTGAAAATTATGCTTTAACGTTCCGAAATAACAAACATACTCCCTATGTAATACATCCGTTAAAGTCCTCTAAATATAATGTTAAGATTGCAAATGCTATGAGAAATGGTTAATAATAATAATAATAATAATAATAATAAAATATTTACATTATTTACATGATCATGACCCGCACGATTTCATAGTATCTGTCTCTAATTTTATTAGAGTTCATTTCACAACTTTCCTCCGTATCTCACCGTCTTTCTTCTTCTACAAAATCTCTCTCCGTATTTCACACAATAAAACTGGTTATCATAGGTATTTATGCGTCAATTCCATGTGAATCATGGACACAAACAATAAAGTTAATATCTCATCACTAAAGTTTACAATTCCGGTATCCAATAAATTAATAATTATACAAACTTGCAACGCATGACTATTCAGATAAGCTCTCCAACCAAATATCGAGTGTGTGTGGCATTTACCTTCACTTCCCACACTCCCATCTTCACAAAATACAAAATACGGTTTCTCTTAATCACCACAAAATATTACAAAACCTTTCCACTCAACTTCTTCATTTCACGTTTCATTCATCGCGTCTCTGTTACGCCTCCATTAATATAATTGCATCTCATTAATATTTCCTCCATTAGCACTATCACAAAACTTCTACGGTTCCATATTAACTACATTCATCAAAGTATGATATTCAGTATTCCTGCTAGAAATTACAAATGCTATAACTTTCACGAATACACTACTCCTCCTTCTACAAAATCCTCTATCGATTATACATTTCCGTGCTATATTCAAAATCTTTCCTCTTAGATTCTCTGTCTCATAATATTATCGCACAAACTCTCCACAATTCTCACTACCATAACTCATCTCATTTCTTCCTTCTCTCCTTCAAGTACTTCCTTGTTACAATTTCTCGCTTAACTCTGAATTTTAAGTCTGCTTGCGTAGGTTAGGAAAATAACAGTTACCTTTCCTCACGTTTCTGTTAAAAATAAATGCCAATATCCTTCCTTCCATTTCACATTTTCATTCATAATAAATATACCTTCATAACATTCCATAAGAGCGTTTCTCATTTCGTTATGCCTTTTCAATCGCATACTGTCCTTCTCCGTACAACAAAACTTCTGGGTTTTACAATGTCTTTTCCTTCCTTTCATACTGGAGTTTCTTCAATGCCAATATTGAATACTCCTATTAACAACTTCTTTTTATACATAGTATTTCGTTTCTGAGATGAATAAACTCTTTATCATAGGATTCTCATGTCTTTCCATTCTCTGACATTACATTATTAACTTATTTACGTTCGTCAAACACATGACTATCTTCTTTCTCTGATACATTATTCATTTATCACAAATTTACGCTTCTCTTCTCAAGTTCCAATACTTATATGATCGTTCTCCGATGTTACAACAAATCTACGGAATATACGTAAGCAATCGCAACGAAATTAACTGTAAGTAAAATTAAACGTTCTAAAATGACAATGAAAAATATTAACGATGTCTGAGATCATCGATCAAGCCTTCAAAATACGTCCGAGTAACTTATGAAACTGACTATAGAAATTACTTAAAACTCTCAAGACAATACAATAGCATAGGTTATAAATACAAATATGTTGGTCAAAATTCCGGAATAACGTATACAAGAACTAACTTCAGATGTGTGTATAATTGCACTTGTCTACCTTCATTCAGAGATCGCTGGTGACAGACCTGATGACGTTTCTGTTCGTGAAATCTCGCCACGAGCCTCTGGTATGCTGCACGCTCCCTACGGACTGGTTTCATTATGTCATCTCTGCCACGTCTGGACTCTGGTGCAGGTGAATGCCCTAGGATGATGTAACCCAACCAGTTCTCAGCTGGAAACTCGACTACTGCCCTGCTTCCTACGTCCTTCGCGATGACACGTCCCCTTCGCAGCGCTCGGTGCTTGGCGCTCTCCAGCTCTGGATTCCCCGCGTTCTCCATCTTGACTCCCGTTCGTCCCTCCTTAGATCTCGATGTTCATTGAAGTCGGTAGCTTGCAGTGTTCTTTCCAACACAAGAAATCACCTCCATAGTGTGGATTTCTCTGGTAGTCGTGATGATGATGATAATTGTTGTTTTAAGGGGCCTAACATCTTGTAGCGTTATGTGAGCGAAAACTGCGATGTTCAAGCATCTCGCTACTCATATTTCTGTGTTATCTGGTCATTTCCGGATTTCGCTAGTTAGCATAGCTCTACATTCCCAAAATAATGAAGTTAAAACATTCTCCTCACTGCCAAACGATGTGAAGTCGTAGTCACTCTCCTCCGACCTAATTCCTTATACATTCTTGTGTAGATTGATGAACTTCTTATTATAGAAAGTCTCACTTCTTCTGACTTCCTTCCTGTGTAGTTGCGTGTTCGATGTTTCAGGTTGTAACTTCCAAATATTATATCACGACGTATATCTCTTTTTTAAATGTAGTAAAATTACTTTTCCTTGGTACTGTCCCCGTTTTCCCGGATAGTAGGCTGTCAGATATCCGCCCCCTCAATCGGATTGCCAACAATCAATCGCACCGGCTCAGCTGCACCAATGAAAATGGCACTGACAGATACTACCGAGGTTTAAGCACAGAAGTTACCAAGAAATTATTGTGGAACACACCAAAATAGACGGGGGTTCATACTTACTTTTACTTACCTCTTAAAAATTATCTCGGGGATTGGGTTGACAACAGGATCTCTAAAGTAAGCTCCCACAATAACCTTCACCATGACATTTAAAAATGAACCAGAACGAAGACGAGAACTTTGAACTGTACAAAAGCTTTTATTTCAAATAAAAGGTATGATTTTAACAACTCAACAAAATAAATGTGGCTATCAGTAGCCGATGTCAATCTGACTATGTCCTCCTAAAGGACTTGCAAAGATATCAAACAATATGTTAGCTCCCATGAGCTCAAAATAACGTAACATTCAAAACACATTTGGATTGGATAAGGAAGTCAGGACGAGACACATATATAGAGCATTTGGTTTCTTTTAATAAACATGACACTTGTATTTATAGGCGCAAGGCCTCAATGTGAACGACCTCTCCCGCTGATAACCAGTTGTCTAACCAGCTGCGATCGACCCTTCAACATGTCGTGCACCTGTCAAATGGGGCTCACTTGTCACGCCACACTGCGTAAGAATTCAGCTCCCTCTCAAAGCTTTAAATGTCTGCAAGACAACTCATATATATTTACGCAAATCATTCAAATGCTTTACTCACATACTACTGGATTATTCTGACAATCCCTAAACTTGTTAAGTTATCATCCAAATGTTTAATAAGCATAGTTTAGAGTATAAAACACACTCTTAAATGTTTATAACAAAATCACATAAATTATTTATAACAATTAGAAATTGTTTATAATAATGACGAAGATAATTACAAAAATTTTAAACACGCCTTTAACATTACTTTCGTTCCACATTATTTTCAAAGATATTTACATCATTATCTACAATATTAACATTTAAATTATTCAAATTATTAATTTACGAAATACATTTAACCACATGTTCATCCGGTTGGTAATTTCATAATCGTGTCAATATAATCGACCAATGAAGGTTAGTTATACATGTTAATGTCACAATCTGGTTTAATAAAGGTTGTAATAATTATTTTAATTATTTGTGACGGTAATCTTCATTCAAAATCTTATCTCAAATTCTTTCAAAACCCTTGTTAATTATAACAGTAAATTCACTTGATTAATTTTCAACGAACTATGACAATACACTCCAGCGGAAAATACTTCGCTTACAAAATAATGCACAAACTGCATTAAAATAGTCCCAAAATTCATCATATATTAATATATATATGGCATCAAAATCTTCCACAGAACTTACAAAAACCTCCACTAACAAATTCTTTATCATTAATTACTGTGGGAACCTCCTCCATTTATTCAAGGGCATTATACATCAGTGACTTTCAACACGTCCGCTGCACTAGCGATTATACATTCATAGTTCCACTTAAAAATTCTTATAATCATTAATTGTTTCAAAACTGTTGTCATTTAACCTTCGTGGATTTCATTCATGAATCGAAATGAAGTAAAAATTTGCCAAACACAAACAAATTTAATAGTGAATACGCTTATATACGCCTGTCTGGTCTATCAAAATTTAAGATTAACATCTTCAAAGAATTGTAGTATAAAAATACTATCATCAAACAAAGTGCGACTAATACTGCAAAATAGTCGAATAGAATCCAATTAGACTGGGGAATGCAAACATCATTATATAAATCTCCAATTGAGAAAATACTCCTAACAAAAGTTCACGACTTTAATGCATTCAATAATTCATAATTAAAGTTCATCTTTCACAAAATGGTCTATGATGCAATGATCGTTCATAACTGACGATAAATGTCTGTGTTGCAATCAATTCAAGTAACGACTAGTATTTCCAAGATCGTCGACAACGTAATGGATTTTAACGCTCTAAAATCATTTAAATGTTCTTCCTTCTTGATGATGACAGAAAATTGGTCAAAGTAATTAAACTGGGGTAGAATTACTTTAATAAAGTGACACGTTGTCTGAATTTAAATCTGCCATAAAAATCATTAACTTACAGTCAAATCGAGACTACGAAAAATAAGCAAATTACTGAAAAATCTAAATATCAGTCTCAACTGATCCAAAATCATTTAACTATGCCCATGACATAACAATGTCTTAATAAATCGTCGAAAAAGGCATAACTCATCAAGGTGTACTGAGAATAGGAATCTTAAACAAGAATATAGGGCAAAATACTTGAGGACAAAAATATGGGAAAATGGTTGCTCAAATGTCACTACAAAACTCAAATACAATAAACGTTCACGACTACCTTATCTGCCGATTGACGTTCCAGAGGAAAATTCCCCAAAGAAGACTGCTGATGGATCCATTTCACCAAGTTAAAGCTGAGCTCCATCCTCGAAACAGGAAACAGCACCCTCGGAGAATCGAACTGCTTCCTCCTCCGGAAATTGCACTGCTCCGTGAAGACGAACGACATCCTTCCGGCAATAATCTTCTTTGTGAGTCGGGACAACCCTGACCTCTCTTGAAAAATCCCTGAAGTTCCAGTAGAAAATCGCCATGAAGTTTTTGTATTAATTTCCGAAGAAATATTCATATTCAGTAAGTATGAAATCATTTCCATTGCTGTTTGATAATATTCAGCGTTGAACCACGAAACATGGGTGTAGATGGTTATTCACCACATGTTCGCTTGTGTGGAATAGCAATTAGCGAAGTTCCATGCTGCTATCTTACTCCGTTGAAATATGTCCCAATTGCATTAAAGTCCTTTAGCCTTCCATCTTCTCTTCGGTTATGGTAATAGTAGAACAAACTGCCTTATTAAACTGCTCCATAATACTGTAGCGTTGTGTCACAAAAGCAATCTGAAGTCTCCCTATTTCACTAGCCGTGTCAGCCGTGGCGTAGATTCTGGCGATACAAAGTGCTTCTCATGTGGCGAGAAAATCACTTTTGTCAGTCGTCTAAAATTGCCAATATCTTCCAAAATAATTCCTCGAAATTGTTCAACTTTTCTACACTCCTTACTGTAGCAATGCACAATAGAATTAGCTTATAGGCGACCGCTAACTGTTCACAGCTAATCTTGTAGACGCCTTATAATGTGCGTTTCAACTTCACCTAGATTTACTCACAGTAAACTTGCACTGCTAGTATGCTCGACTCTCGTTTAATGCAGTGGCTTCACCACGCGTTATAAAGACGACTCTTTCTATTAATCTCACTCGACGTTTCACCGAAATGACTATTTGAGATCTGACGATTGAGCTATCAGACGATTGAATATCAGACGATTGAGAATGAGGCGATTGAGCTTCGATGATCTGACAATGAGGCGATTGAGACTCCTCTCTTCTGCGCAAGGCCTTTTATAAACATCATGAGGGGCGTATCCATCCCTTCCATAGCGTGTTACTGCGTCATCGCTCGAAGTTCCAACTTCGTTAATACATGACGGATTTTCAAAATTCAAAAACTGAAAATAAATTTCACCAAAATTCCAGATCAATGCCTCTACTGCAAATGGATTTCCACAATTCTGCATTCCAAAAAGTAATAAAAATACCATAGTTTCAGCAATCTCCGTCTTCCCTCAGACTATCGTTCATTGGTTCGAACCTCCCCTCCAATATCATAATTTCTTCCTCATCAGAATTCCACGTTTCCTGCGACTGCGTCGTAGATCTCGGATCTTTCTCGACTAAATGCTGACGTCACTGAGAATCTCAGCTCAAGTAGCCTGCTGGCATAACGTCTGCGTCATCCGTGCTTACGTCATGACTACCCACGTCATAACTATGACAAACATAACTTTCTTTATAATTTCCAATATAGCCACCGTGGTCTCTATATAATTCAATTACGGGGGCATTCTCCCCTCACCACGTTTTAAAAACAGTTGCAAATTGTTTTTAAACTCAGTGTTACAAGTACCTCAACTCTCTTGAACACGAAATTGAATTATTACTGGCTTACTCTAGGATAGTATCTTTTTAAGTTTTCAGCATTGAACTTGCCGTAAATGACATTATTCTCATCATCGTAGAGTTCATAGCAGTTGTTTCCATAGGCGTTCGTAATCCTGAACGGACCCATGAACACATTTCCAAATTTGGGGTAGATTTTCCTGCTCATATCAGCCTTGACAGGTCTGCGTAATAATACAAGATTTCCAACTTGTAAGGGTGTACCAAAACGTTTTCCAGCTACTCTTTTCAATCGTTTCTCTGCTGCTTTCTGGAGTTGTTCCTTCGCCTTGTCAATCCTCTGCTGCCTTCCTAGGTCGGGATCTCTAGGAATGTGGTTGAAAAGATTATCCCACGGCCTTTCTGGGTTTCTTCCTAGATGAAGTCGCATTGGCACTTCTCCTGTGCTCTCCTGCACTGTAGAGTTCAGACATTCCTCAATAAGGGGTACAAATCTCACCCAACCAGAATGATCATTTGGACAGAAAATTCGACAGAATTTCGAAAATTCAGCCATATATCTTTCTGAGGAATTCGATTCTGGGTAACGCACGCTTGAAAATAAGTGCTTAATACCAAGCCTTTCCATATCCGCTGCAAATTCCACGGATGTAAACTGCGTTCCATGATCTGACAGTAGATATTCCGGTTTACCAGCTTTAGGAAATACAGCATTTTCCAGTCTGCTTACTACGTTCCTTGTGTTAGCTTTCTGCATGGGACTCATTGTAACAAATTTTGAGAAACCATCCACGGTAACCAACAGGTACTGGTTACCCTGATATCCCTTCGGACAGGGGCCAAATATGTCCGTCGCCATTAGTTCGTTTGGCTTAGAAGGAATCATAGCCTTCGGTTTTCCTTTTAATAAAGCAGAAGCATACTTTGCTCTTTGACATTTGTCACATGATCGAATGACCTTGGCAATGCTAGAACGCATGTTAGTCCAAATAAATCTCTCTTCTGCTCTGGGTTGTGTGTGGTTAAATGCATTCTCTCCTCTCTACTTTCTCTTCTGTCCAGTATTTCTATTTTCTAAGTTCTGCTGGCTCGTAGAAGGCCCAGGATCGATTACAACATCCTGCCTTTTCTTCTGGTTGTTGGCTTCTTTTTCCCGTAATTCTTTCAGGTATTGCTGGCTTTCCTTCTCTCTTTCCTGATACTGATCGGGTGTCATAACCTGACCTTGAGGATTCTGATTTCTGTTTTGGTTCTGGTTATTCCTATTATAATTTCTGTTATAACCATTATTGTTGTAATATCTGCCTCTTCCATTGTTGTAATTTCCTCGATTATAGTTCCAGCCTCTTCTCTGTTGATACGGACGGTAACCTTGCGATCTGTTATTTCGAAACTGATTATTCCTGTGAGGACCTACATTGTCAGTTTTCTCCTCATCTGGCTTGTCAGTTTGTTGGACTTGGTCCATATATACAGTATTTATTTCTTTGAAGTCCTGCCTTTGACCTTTCTGTACCACGTTAGGCATTGGACTTGAGTAGTCTAATCTCCTCAGTAATTCATCCATGCTGGTTAAATCCCTGATGTTTGACGAAATAATTAGTCTCCTCACCTCCACAGGTAGCATACGAGAAATTGCATCAATTAATTGCTCCGTTGACAATGGGGGTTGCAAAAATCTCAGGCGGGATAATTGACTCGTAAAGAAATCAGCGTACCGTGTTGGAAGAGTACCTGAGTATTTTCTTGAATACACCTCCGCTCTTAACGAATTCTGCGCTTCTAAGGACCAAAATCGTTTGATTAATGCCTCTGCAAACTCGTCAAAGTTACTGAATGTGTATCTAAATGCGCAAAAACCATTCGAGGGGTCCTCCAATCAAAAATCTCTCCACTATCTTCATCTCTCTCTCTCTGGGAATGTGAGCTTCGATGAAATAATCTTTGAGGTTCCTTACATATTCTATAGGTGTCAAACTATCAGTGTTGCTGAATTTTTGCGGTTTATCTTCAAAATTCCTGATGACCGTCACGTTCCTCGGATATGAATCCGGGTAGTTTTTCCCACTATCTCGATAGTTCCACTCAGGTTCCATATTCCTCTCCTCATCTTCCTCCCTGAATCTGGATATACGTTCTTCAGGAGTCACGTCTCTCTCTTCTGGATCTAGGTTATATCTTCTGGCATAATTCCTATTAGTTTCGCAAGCCAAGCCTTCTGTATCCTTGTCAGTGATTTCCGTTAAGACTTTCTTGATTAACTCTTCTTTGTAGGTCTCCATCAAATTAGCCTCTCCTAGCTTCAAATTCTGCAGTTTACTCGTCGTTTCATTCACATCAGAGACAACTTTATGAATCTGTTCCTCTAAAGCAGATTTTAATGTTTGCACATCCTGACCTAATTGTGTTCTATCTTCAACTTGTCTTTCGGATAGCGAATCCATCCTGACGCTTAAATCTTTCCTAATCTGTACTAATTCATTGTTAATATCTATTTGAGTACTGGCAAGTTTTCTTTCAATACGTTCCTGAATTTGGGTTACATGTTCCCCACTTGACCTATTCCACTCGTCTTTCCATACTGCTACATTTGCCGTTAACATTTCTGCTATGTCTACTTCGATATCTTCTTTCAATACTTTATTATGGTCTAATACCTGGGTTCTCATGACCTCTACATCATACTTTAAACCTGCTAAAGACGTTGTCGTTCTAACTGACTCATCAACTAATCTAGTCGATAATGCACTTATATTACGCGTACAAAGGGTTTTCGAATTTTCTATCTCTTCCCTGACTTTATTTACATCAGTTTGGACTTTAGTAATATCTACGAAAACTGTGTTGACTTCTACTTGAATCTTAGTTATGTCACTTTGCACCTCATTTACATCCGAATGAATGTTATTAATATCAACCTGAACATTGGATACATCAGTTCTAACATTTTGGATTTCTTTTTGGACTTCCTCAACCTTGTCTTGGACAGTCGCAACATCATTTTTAACAACAACTACCTCAGCCCTAGCACAAGAAATATCACCTCGGACATTAGCTACATCTAGATTCAACATTGTAAGATCTTTATGGACCTTAGAAACATCGGTTTTAACATCAGACACATTTGTGCGGATGTCAGTTACAGTATTCTCAATTCCTTGGGTATTAATCTGTAAACGCGACATATTATCCTCTAAGTTAGCAGAACTGGTCTGAAGAACCTTCAAACTTTCATTCAGCATCTGCTTCATACTACTATTCATGTTTGCTTTCAAGTTAGCAGACAAATTACTAGCATTCTCCTCCATTCGACTAGTATTCCTAGCTTCCATCTCCTTCATACTACTATTCATGCTTGCATTCAAGTTAGCAGACATCTCCTCTAACATCATCCTCAAACTTTCATCAGCCATTACAATATTATTCAAAAATTAGACTGCTGTAGGGACATACATCAAAAGAGCAAAATAACAACATCTGAGCAACACTTTTCACCATATATAAATTTGATCAATTTTCTGTCTTAAATCTAACTTATAACTACCTTATAATTAACCTTTGAAGACACTTCATGTTGAAACAAACTCAAGCACATGTTCAAATTTCCCTGGCTCATTTTAAAATATCCTAACACAAATAATTTACATTTACAATCCAAATAATTTAATTTTATCTTTAATATGACTAAAATGTCATAAGCCGGTCAAATAAAATAAGATTCCAGATCATAGGCGATTTTCCTAAGTTTCCAGCCTATTTAACCTTTCTCAAGTTGTATAAGATCTGATGTTTTTTGAGTGTAATTTTCCTAATACAATACAACATTTAATTCCTATATAATCACACTCTTAAATTCTACAATTGGCCTAGACATCTAACAAAGAATCAACCTCTTTATTTGAGTCTAATCGAGCTACACGTTTTAGGTTTGCCAATCCTACTGGCGTTCAACCTGGTGATCCACTTATGTTGAACCAGCCCCACGTTTTAGGTGTGCCACTCCTTCTGTCCCCGTTTTCCCGGATAGTAGGCTGTCAGATATCCGCCCCCTCAATCGGATTGCCAACAATCAATCGCACCGGCTCAGCTGCACCAATGAAAATGGCACTGACAGATACTACCGAGGTTTAAGCACAGAAGTTACCAAGAAATTATTGTGGAACACACCAAAATAGACGGGGGTTCATACTTACTTTTACTTACCTCTTAAAAATTATCTCGGGGATTGGGTTGACAACAGGATCTCTAAAGTAAGCTCCCACAATAACCTTCACCATGACATTTAAAAATGAACCAGAACGAAGACGAGAACTTTGAACTGTACAAAAGCTTTTATTTCAAATAAAAGGTATGATTTTAACAACTCAACAAAATAAATGTGGCTATCAGTAGCCGATGTCAATCTGACTATGTCCTCCTAAAGGACTTGCAAAGTTATCAAACAATATGTTAGCTCCCATGAGCTCAAAATAACGTAACATTCAAAACACATTTGGATTGGATAAGGAAGTCAGGACGAGACACATATATAGAGCATTTGGTTTCTTTTAATAAACATGACACTTGTATTTATAGGCGCAAGGCCTCAATGTGAACGACCTCTCCCGCTGATAACCAGTTGTCTAACCAGCTGCGATCGACCCTTCAACATGTCGTGCACCTGTCAAATGGGGCTCACTTGTCACGCCACACTGCGTAAGAATTCAGCTCCCTCTCAAAGCTTTAAATGTCTGCAAGACAACTCATATATATTTACGCAAATCTTTCAAATGCTTTACTCACATACCACTGGATTATTCTGACAATCCCTAAACTTGTTAAGTTATCATCCAAATGTTTAATAAGCATAGTTTAGAGTATAAAACACACTCTTAAATGTTTATAACAAAATCACATAAATTATTTATAACAATTAGAAATTGTTTATAATAATGACGAAGATAATTACAAAAATTTTAAACACGCCTTTAACATTACTTTCGTTCCACATTATTTTCAAAGATATTTACATCATTATCTACAATATTAACATTTAAATTATTCAAATTATTAATTTACGAAATACATTTAACCACATGTTCATCCGGTTGGTAATTTCATAATCGTGTCAATATAATCGACCAATGAAGGTTAGTTATACATGTTAATGTCACAATCTGGTTTAATAAAGGTTGTAATAATTATTTTAATTATTTGTGACGGTAATCTTCATTCAAAATCTTATCTCAAATTCTTTCAAAACCCTTGTTAATTATAACAGTAAATTCACTTGATTAATTTTCAACGAACTATGACAATACACTCCAGCGGAAAATACTTCGCTTACAAAATAATGCACAAACTGCATTAAAATAGTCCCAAAATTCATCATATATTAATATATATATGGCATCAAAATCTTCCACAGAACTTACAAAAACCTCCACTAACAAATTCTTTATCATTAATTACTGTGGGAACCTCCTCCATTTATTCAAGGGCATTATACATCAGCGACTTTCAACACGTCCGCTGCACTAGCGATTATACATTCATAGTTCCACTTAAAAATTCTTATAATCATTAATTGTTTCAAAACTGTTGTCATTTAACCTTCGTGGATTTCATTCATGAATCGAAATGAAGTAAAAATTTGCCAAACACAAACAAATTTAATAGTGAATACGCTTATATACGCCTGTCTGGTCTATCAAAATTTAAGATTAACATCTTCAAAGAATTGTAGTATAAAAATACTATCATCAAACAAAGTGCGACTAATACTGCAAAATAGTCGAATAGAATCCAATTAGACTGGGGAATGCAAACATCATTATATAAATCTCTAATTGAGAAAAAACTCCTAACAAAAGTTCACGACTTTAATGCATTCAATAATTCATAATTAAAGTTCATCTTTCACAAAATGGTCTATGATGCAATGATCGTTCATAACTGACGATAAATGTCTGTGTTGCAATCAATTCAAGTAACGACTAGTATTTCCAAGATCGTCGACAACGTAATGGATTTTAACGCTCTAAAATCATTTAAATGTTCTTCCTTCTTGATGATGACAGAAAATTGGTCAAAGTAATTAAACTGGGGTAGAATTACTTTAATAAAGTGACACGCTGTCTGAATTTAAATCTGCCATAAAAATCATTAACTTACAGTCAAATCGAGACTACGAAAAATAAGCAAATTACTGAAAAATCTAAATATCAGTCTCAACTGATCCAAAATCATTTAACTATGCCCATGACATAACAATGTCTTAATAAATCGTCGAAAAAGGCATAACTCATCAAGGTGTGCTGAGAATAGGAATCTCAAACAAGAATATAGGGCAAAATACATGAGGACAAAAATATGGGAAAATGGTTGCTCAAATGTCACTACAAAACTCAAATACAATAAACGTTCACGACTACCTTATCTGCCGATTGACGTTCCAGAGGAAAATTCCCCAAAGAAGACTGCTGATGGATCCATTTCACCAAGTTAAAGCTGAGCTTCATCCTCGAAACAGGAAACAGCACCCTCGGAGAATCGAACTGCTTCCTCCTCCGGAAATTGCACTGCTCCGTGAAGACGAACGACATCCTTCCGGCAATAATCTTCTTTGTGAGTCGGGACAACCCTGACCTCTCTTGAAAAATCCCTGAAGTTCCAGTAGAAAATCTCCATGAAGTTTTTGTATTAATTTCCGAAGAAATATTCATATTCAGTAAGTATGAAATCATTTCCATTGCTGTTTGATAATATTCAGCGTTGAACCACGAAACATGGGTGTAGATGGTTATTCACCACATGTTCGCTTGTGTGGAATAGCAATTAGCGAAGTTCCATGCTGCTATCTTACTCCGTTGAAATATGTCCCAATTGCATTAAAGTCCTTTAGCCTTCCATCTTCTCTTCGGTTATGGTAATAGTAGAACAAACTGCCTTATTAAACTGCTCCATAATACTGTAGCGTTGTGTCACAAAAGCAATCTGAAGTCTCCCTATTTCACTAGCCGTGTCAGCCGTGGCGTAGATTCTGGCGATACAAAGTGCTTCTCATGTGGCGAGAAAATCACTTTTGTCAGTCGTCTAAAATTGCCAATATCTTCCAAAATAATTCCTCGAAATTGTTCAACTTTTCTACACTCCTTACTGTAGCAATGCACAATAGAATTAGCTTATAGGCGACCGCTAACTGTTCACAGCTAATCTTGTAGACGCCTTATAATGTGCGTTTCAACTTCACCTAGATTTACTCACAGTAAACTTGCACTGCTAGTATGCTCGACTCTCGTTTAATGCAGTGGCTTCACCACGCGTTATAAAGACGACTCTTTCTATTAATCTCACTCGACGTTTCACCGAAATGACTATTTGAGATCTGACGATTGAGCTATCAGACGATTGAATATCAGACGATTGAGAATGAGGCGATTGAGCTTCGATGATCTGACAATGAGGCGATTGAGACTCCTCTCTTCTGCGCAAGGCCTTTTATAAACATCATGAGGGGCGTATGCATCCCTTCCATAGCGTGTTACTGCGTCATCGCTCGAAGTTCCAACTTCGTTAATACATGACGGATTTTCAAAATTCAAAAACTGAAAATAAATTTCACCAAAATTCCAGATCAATGCCTCTACTGCAAATGGATTTCCACAATTCTGCATTCCAAAAAGTAATAAAAATACCATAGTTTCAGCAATCTCCGTCTTCCCTCAGACTATCGTTCATTGGTTCGAGCCTCCCCTCCAATATCATAATTTCTTCCTCATCATAATTCCACGTTTCCTGCGACTGCGTCGTAGATCTCGGATCTTTCTCGACTAAATGCTGACGTCACTGAGAATCTCAGCTCAAGTAGCCTGCTGGCATAACGTCTGCGTCATCCGTGCTTACGTCATGACTACCCACGTCATAACTATGACAAACATAACTTTCTTTATAATTTCCAATATAGCCACCGTGGTCTCTATATAATTCAATTACGGGGGCAGTACTGTTGACTGATAATGCTTATTTCTCCTCTCAATAACTTGTTGCTTCATCTTGAAGTCTCAGGTTCACAAAGTCCTTTGTCTATTACTTCTCGAAGAGTGAAAATTATAACGTCTTGCCTCCTAGACTGTCCAGATAGAAGAGGCCTCGTCTCCTAGCGTCTGCTGGCCTCGCCGATCAGATTTCCCTCGCAAATCTGGTCAACTAGCCTGCAACCATTATGAAAATTGACTGATTTGTACTTAACTTTTCTCAGCCATTTAATTTAACATCCGTTTTGCCAGTTAAATTTCTTTTCCTCTGCTGGTGAATTCAATATGTAACACTCTCATAAAATATTAAAATAATGATTTTAATATTTATTCCTTCCTTAGTATTCAAACTATTTTCTCATTGGTCAATAGCAAGTTCTGGCGCGTTCCCGACACGCGTTTGCTCCCCCACTCTAGATCGTGGCGCGTGTCCGTCCTCCAGTCAACCTTACTAGCTCTCCCTCAGCTCAAAAACAGGTTTCTCACTACTAACATCGACGAAAGTGTAGATTTCCAAGACTCTTCAAATAGCATTTATGCTTGGTTAAAAATTACCAGATCATAAAATTTTCATTATTTCTCGAAATAAAAATATTTCTCTAGGCGAATTTTTTTTCCAAACGCTCATTTAATCATAATCTTCCATCTAGACTGCAAATTTTATCCATAATTCCAAATTTTAATCATGGCATTTTTCTGAGGTGGTCCTCAGTTCGTACCTCGTCCTGTCTTCTTCTCTCTCTACTAGACATGATTTCGAGCGCATTTCCCCATCCGTCCTTAATAGAAAGTGAAGAATGGACTTTCTGTTACTACATATCATTACTACACATAAATATGCTGTCCAAATTGTGTCACTATTGAATCTTGGGGTAAAATATCTTTAACTTTGAGTGATTGTATTTTCCAATAATACGATCATCGCTCAGTCTAGCTATGGAATAGCAACTATTTCCATAAACCTTCGCTACCTTGAAAGGTTCCTTGAAGATGTTACTGAACTTGACAAATACCTTCTTCAAGACATCAGCTTTCACATTTATTCTAGTAAGAACCAAATATCCCTCTCTCAGTGGTCTGCTGAATCGCTTGCCTCTCGTTCTCTTCAGTCGCTTTTCTGACTGCTTATTGAGATGTTCTCTGGCCTGTTCTATTCTTCTATCCATAGGGATCTCTACAACCTCTTGGATATCTATGATTCCGTCCCATGGTCTTCTAGGTTTTTCATTATAGTACAGTACAGTGGGAATCTCATTTGTGCTTTCATACCAATGGTATTACCTTCACCCAATTCGCATGATTCTCAGAAGTGTATAAGCGTATGTATTTAGAAAGTTCTAAGATGGATCTCTCTATAGGATTTGTCTGTGGACTACGTATAGAACTATAAATATGGCTAATATCCAATCTCTCCACGGTTTCTTCAAATTCTGCAGCTGTATATTGAGTTCCATGATCCGTTATTAATTTCTCTGACTTTCCTAGCTTCGGAATCACGTTCTTCTCTATATGCTTCAAAACTGCTTTCGTTGCTGCTTTCAGCATGCAGTTTAACATGATGATTTTAGAAAACACATCCATGGTGACAAATACATATTGGTTTCCTATCAAACTCTTGGGGGCAGGACCGAAAATGTCCTGGCTGAACAATTCCAATGGCTTCGTTGGTATGATAGCCTTTGGTTTCTCAAATAACAATTCTGAATTGTATTTGTTCATTTGGCATAATTCACAAGATCGTATGACAATTGCAATGGATTCTCGCATATCGTTCCAGTAAAACTTTTCCTGGGCGGTACTGTAGGTCTTGTCTAATCCCCCGTGACCAATAGACTTGTGTGTTAAACATACAACTGGTACAATTAGTTCTGGTGGTATCACTACTCTAATCTTGGTATGACCTGCATCCACATAATTGCAAACCTTGTCTCCTTGCAGTACAAAATGTCTGGAATTCCTCCTCATTTCTTCGTTAGTAGCATTCTGTACATTCAATCTTCCTGACAAATACTTGTACATGTTTCTTAGAAATGCGTCCTTCCTCTGAAAAGTGGGAATTCTGGCTAACTTGTCCAATGTTGCCTGATCTTCGTCATCTGTCTGTATGCCATTAACTCTGACGTTAGTCTTGGATGTTGGATGCCTCGATAATATATCTGCTAACAGATTATCTTTACCTGGCACGTGACTAATGGTTGCATTGAACTGTTGCAAGAACATAGTCCATCTAGTCATTCTGTCGCTAGACAAATCAGACTTCAGCATGAATTCTAGTGCCTTATGGTCAGTTCTTATAAGTATGGGATGGCCTATCAATAGCTTATTCCAGTGTTGTAGCGCGTTAATGACAGCTAAAGCCTCCAGCTCTGTAGTATAATCGTTCACCTAGTGTGACCGTAGCTTTCTACTATTAAAGGCTATATAGAGGTTGTTTCCTTCAGCGTCTTTCTGGTATATTACAGCGCTTATTCCAATCCTCGATGCGACTGTCTCCACAATGAATATCCTCTAAAAATCAGGATATTCGAGCTTAATGTTGTTCTTAAGCATCTCCTTAGCTTGTACAAACGCATTTTCTACTGTAGCGTCCCATTTCCATCTATTATTTTTCTTCAAGAGTTCATGAAGTGGAGCCATCACTTCAGAATAGCGTGGACAATGACTGCTCAAAAATTGGCAAAGCCCTAAAAAGGCTCGAAGATCCTTTATCTTCTTGGGTTTAGGAAATTCCGAAATTGCTTCAATTTTATCATTGTTTGGATGATAACCAAATTGATCTATGGTGTGTCCTAAGAAGTTTATTTTCTCTTGGAAAAAGTGGCATTTGTTGAAGTTGACCTTTATATTAGCTTCTCTCAAATCTTCAAACAATCTTCTCAGATGCAATAAATGCTACTCTGGCGATTCTGAGGAAATAATCAAGTCGTCAACGTAGCATATGACATACTTCTTAACCTCTTCGCTCAGCTTATTATCGAGTGCTCTGATAAGTGCTGGGCTCGAGTTCACTAGACCAAACAGAACTCGACGAAACGTGAAGCTAGTTTCGTTAAATTGAAATCCAGTATAGCATCTGCTATCTTCATTCGACTCTATTTGATAAAACTGGCCGTCAGGTCTATCACGGAAAAGCAGGTTTTTCAACGGAATTTTCTCAGTAATTCCCTTACCTTAGGTGGCCTGTCTTGTTCTTTCATCGTTAACATATTAATTTGGCAGGCATCTAAACAAACCCTCAAACTTCCATCTGCCTTTTTCACCATAGTAATCGGATTCAAATAAGGGGTAGTCTGTTTCTGAATAATTCCATGCCTTTTATAATCTTGGCAACTTCTTCTTGATATTTTTCAGGTATCGGATAGAGTTTCTTCTGAAATGGAGCGTTATCTATCAAGCGAATCTGATACGTTAAACCTCTGATCACTCCTGGTTTGTCATCAAAAATATCAGCGAAGTGTGAAATTAATGCCTCCAACTTCTCCTGATAAAATCCAAAATTTTCTATGGGATAAGTGGGAATGTTTCTCCCTTCTTCTTCCACTTCCAAGACCATCTCTTCCAATTTCCCTTCACCAATACCATCTTATATGCAGTACTCTTGTTTCTTCGAGCTTGAAGTTCAATTCTCTGCTTCACCGTTATTAAATCGAATAATTCCATTTTTCAAGTCAATGACAGCTCCTGACTGCGTAATAAAATCAATACCCAGTATTGCATCAAAACTAATATGGTTCAACACTATGAATATCTGTTCATATCTCTGGTCATTTATAGAAAATTCCAAAAATGCTTGTACTCTGCATTTCATAGTTTTGTCATTGATCACTCATCTCACTTTTATTGTCGATACAGGCAATGCAGTTAATAAGTTCTCAGGTTCTAACTTCTGGAAACAACTCTCAGATATTATTGAGTCTGTAGCGCCAGTGTCTATAAGCGTTCTTAAAGTATTCTCTCCTGTTTTCATAAGAATAATAGGTAGTCTGGCTGTATTTCCTTTCTTCGGCTCCTCTCTTTCATATAACAGCTCCTCATCTGTGACCTCGTACAGTTCATTTATGGCGGTCTCATGCATCCTTATTGTGTGACCTACGCTTTCTCCTACTTTCTTTTCTGAAATGGCGTTATTTTTTGTCCAGTCCTGTCGTGATTTTGACCTTCACGACTAGTTCCTGGTTGAGGTTCATCACTCACTTGTGCCTGTTGTTGGGTTGTTCCTTTCATTCTTCTCTTTCCCTCGGATTTCTTCTATAATCCTGACTTTCTCTTTCTCGGTCTTTATAGTTCCTCTGAACATTTCCGTCATCTCACCATCTGCTCCTTTGATAGTTGTTCCTCGATTGTTGCTGTTGTTGTTGTTGCATAGGACGTCACTGTTGTTGTTCTTGTTGGTTTCCTTCATTCCAGTTTCTGTATCTGGAACACCTTCTTGGATCTCCTTCGTTCTTCCTCTCAGGATAGTTATTCCTGTGAAATCCATTATTGTTGTTGTTATACTGGTATCTAGACCTTCTCTGTCTATCATTCCAGTAACGGTTCTTGTAAGGCCAACCTTCTCTCGCTCGGTTATACCCTGGATCATACCTGGTCCTACCATTGTTATTATTCCTGATTGGTCCTATCCTATCTGGTGTTACATCAGTTTGTTGTTGTTGATCAACCAATACTGTATGTATTTCCCTATTTTCATGTCTGGCTCTTGAATTTTGATTATGAGTTTGCCCTAGAGTTTGCGCTATAGAACTTGGGTGGTCTAATCGTCGCAGCAAATCTGCCATGTCCTCTAATGTATTCACCTTTGACGAAATAAGGTGTTTTCTAACCTCGGCTGGTAACTGTCAGGATATGACGTGTATCAGCACCGGTTCTGCCAGTGGAGTATGAAGATGCTGTAGACGGGCTAACTGATTTGTAAAGTAGCTCGCATAACGTGTCGGTACAGAGTATGGGTATTTCTTAGAATAAATTTCGGCTCTGATATCTTGTTGCAAATCTTCACTCCAGAATCGTTTCAACAGTGCCTCAGCAAATTCATCGAACGTGTTTTAGGTGTATCTAAATGCTCTATGCCAGATTAACGCCTCTGATGCCAAATACTTTTCCACTACACTCATCTCTCTCTATCTAGGAATTTTGTTCTCCTCCAGGTAATATCGCATGTCCCTCAAGAATTCCACAGCTGTGACATTTCCTACTCCCGTGAACTTGTCGGGTTTTCCCTCGTGGCTTTTTATTACCACTACATTTTGATTGTTCCTACTAGCACCCTGATCGTATGTTCTTCCTGCCATATCCAATTCTCTTGTGTTTCATTCAGTGCGCTCTGTTCCACTGATGTCGCGTGACCTACCAAACATGTGAGTGTCTACGCTTTCCCTGTCATCTTCCTGTTCACCATGACCAAATCCTAATCGGTTCAGTTCTCCTCTCAATTGACTATCTCTTTCTCTAAAGAGTCTTGAAGATCTTGCTTCATATTAGTGGTTTCCCTCATGGACAGTGCTTTCATCTGTTAACTCAGTTCACATATCTCTTTCTCTTGTTTAGACTTGATTTTCGCTATTTCAGTATTGGCCTCATCAACTAATTTCCTAATTCTGTCTAACTCTTTAAATTTAATCATATCAGTTTTACTCGTTATTTCGCTTATTGTTGTAACATTGGATTCCTCTAAAGAGTCTATTCGTTTAGTTAATTCCTCTCGCAACCCAGTTACATGAGTATTTGTTTTACATTCAATATCTTTTACCTCTTTCATGATCTTACAATGCATCTCATAAATATGATCACTACTACTCTTTAACACTTCCTCCTTCAGTTTTAACACAGCATCAACAATACATTTATTTATGTCAACATTGATACCCTCAGAGATCAACTTTTGTTGATTAATTACCTTTTGTTGGAGCTCATCAACTGTACCATTTACGGTAGTCAGCTGTTTCTGCAATTCACCTTGGGATCCTGAAATAGTGTTAAAATGGTTTGTGTTGTCAACCTTTATAGTGTCTATACTTTTCTGTAGAGTCTGCTGTAGCTCTTGTCTTGTAGTGTCCATACTATTCTGTAGAGTCAGCTGTAGCTCTTGTAGTCGCTTCTCCGAATTTGCTTGCGCCTTTTCTTGATTCTCTCTAGCTTCATTTTGTGCCTTTCTAGCTTCTTCTTATGCCAGTCGACTTTCTTCCTGAGCTAGTCTACTCATTTCCTGCGATACCTCTCCATCGTTCTGTGCCTTTTCTAGGGCTATTATGATCTCCTCCTGTACTTTCCTGGCTTCTTCTTGCGCCAGTCGACTTTCTTCCTGTGTCTTTTCTAAAGCTGTTTTGATCTCCTCCTGTACTTTCTTAGCTTCTTCTTGCGTCTTTTCTAACAATTCTTTGGCTTCCTTTTGTGCCTTTCTCGCTCCTCCTTCATCGCTACCTTAGTGTCCTTAATTTCTTTCCCTAACTTTTTAGTGTTATCATCATGTGTGATAGTGTGTAGGGCTTCAACTTCGGCAGTCAAACCTGCCTGACAGGTCCTGATCTGCTCCAAAATAGACCTGATATAGGTCATGTCCTCAGACAACATAATCTCAATACAATGAGAAAAATGGGAAGTATCACTATACTAAACACAGCGAAATTCCAGAATGACCAACATTTTAAATTTCCTACGATATACTCACGCATTCCATAGATATGATTTTCCTTCCTAACCAACGTCTATACTAACGCTAACGGTATCTAGCACTTTTTAATAACCAACGCTGAACTTTTTACAACCCTTAATACTAACCAAAATTTATTTAAACATGACATCATTTTACATTTACGTTATACTTGACCAAAAAGTCTTTCGCCGGAACAATGCAAGATATGCCTCACAACAACTTGTACTCCACATATCAGACAACGGGAATTCATCTCCACAACTTGTCAGATTGGGATCGGCATTTAAAATACAAACAAAACACGACTATGTCGCACACCAAACTTGCTTAAAATAGCCGTGATTACGAAATATCACCTAGTGTAACAAACTCGACACAACCGCTGTTCACTCAGCACTGGGAATTCAAATTTAATATTCGAGAGACCCAGGCATTCGACAACGTCGAAGCCACACCTGTTGGGCGACCATCAATTAGATATATTTTATATGCGGCCGAATTCCTCTAGGCCACAGTCCCAAATCCGCGCAGATGGTAAAAGGATCGTAGGAAATTCAACACCCAGCTAAGAGTTGAACAACTCCTACCGGACTAATGACTAGGGAACCCTAGGAACACACATATACATCTCTAACTATACTACTAACTAGTTGCATACAGGACAAGAAAAATTAAAGCTAAAAGATAGAGCACTAATGAGCAACTCGGCTCTCGGGCGTTAAGAAAAATTGTCGATCGGCTGCCAGCATCTACCTAGCGGTATCGTTCTAGTGTAATTTAGTATCGAATCAAGAATCAGTTCTAGAAAACTTAGCAAGAATAAAAATACGCTTGCCATATATTGACAAAAATATTAACACGACATAACAACTTATGTCCCAACACCAATAATAGAAATAAAAATAAATCACCCTCTCAAATGAAATATCTGCGCCTCATTTAGGCTTGATGAGTGTAACAAGTGTCTCTCTTGCATCACTTCACAAATGGAAAATATATCTTGCTCTAAAAAAATTTTTAATACACATTATTTAAAAATCAGGACACATATCTGTCCTACCTGTTCACTGAAAATTATGCTTTAACGTTCCAAAATAACAAACATACTCCCTATGTAATACATCCATTCAAATCCTCTAAATATTATGTTAAGATTGCGAATGCTATAAGAAATGGTTAATAATAATAATTGTTACGTGCAAAGCCCGTCCCAACGTTACTAATATGCATCCCCTCTACATATATGTATCCCCTTCCATATAAAGTGCCCGCTAAGATGCCTTGGATTGGCTAATGAACTTGAGGTGGCAGCATCTCTCGGCTCCTCAGGCTGGAGTTGTGTCTTCTGCCGCTAGAGTGAGGCTTTGGTGCCTTCTGATGCCGTCTCATCGTGACATATTTGAGAAAAAGTATATTATTCTACGTCATTAAACAAAAGACTATATATGCATCATGCCGCCAAAACATTTTTATGGTGTCATGTGAATATTCTGCCGCTAGTGTGCAACTATCATCTGTTATAATCGTGAAAGTTTTTTCTTGGGCCTTAATATGGAAATGCGATGTTTGGTGTGCTTCTCTTCGACGGCGGTTGGCAGCCATCTCATATTTTATTTTATTTTTTGTGATAATAATCCTTTAAGGATGTCTAAGTAGTGTTGTAAAAATTAGTGTCTCCCCAAAAGTCTTTATTAAGGTATGTTTTGGCATTTTATTTATTTTAAATTTTTGGAGCTCCATATTTTTTCATTGTGTACTGAGTGTTTTGTTTTTGTTCTGAAGGTTGACTTTGGCCTAGATATGTCACCACTGAATACGTAAAAATTTTGTTAAACAATATTAGTCCGGGGAACACTACTGTTTTTCTTCTAATTTTATTATTTGGCGTCTGGCTAAGGCATTTTCTTCTTATTATATTCTTGTACTGACCAGACGAATCTATTAACACTAGGCCTAATTTTGATCATTAGTCGGTCGTTTTTTAGTTTGATCCGTTGCCTTTTAAAAACTATTTGATCTCGTAATGTCTAGAGTTTGTTTATATCTTTCTGTTTTCTCACTGGAGAAGTTTTTTTTAATGTAAAATTAGGCGTTTGACATAAATACGTGCTGATATACCTTCAACTGTTCTTGGTCGCCATGGTAACTTGTTGACAGTAGTGCATTGTGGGTTTTTGTTTCTGGCATGTGTTTGAAGTGCACGTTCATGGGTCATGGTGATGTTGTTTAACTTATTTTGGTTTTAAATTATCCTTTGGTTTTCTTTTTTTTTGGAGTTTTCTTTTTGTACTCCTGCGTTATTCTTTCGGTACCTTGTTTATGGTAAAATTTTGCACTATTTACTTTTTTGATTCTCCAAGGCCCTCATGGTTCAGTTGGGAGTATGTCAGGTACATTTTAAGTGTTTAAATTTTTTTGTGTGGCTTGTCATTCTCTGAGCTCAGGTAATTGTTAGTTGGTATCGACCTTTATTTTTTTTAAATCTACAGTGAGAATTCTAACTGAGGTTTTTATTTTTGTTTTGTAATTTAATGCTGGCTGATGCATGTTCTGTTCTCTGGTGGAGGTGTTCTTTTAAGTTTAACATTAAATTTTCTTTTAAAGCAAGCTACTGTTGTTGCATCATTTCGTCTGTGGAAGTTCTGTTGGTTATCGGTTTTTTTTTTGTAGACGAACCTGTGGGTCTTCTCCTTCTCCACCTTCTTCCACCTATAGGTATTCTTCTGTTGGGACATGTCAACTGACGGTGAGTTGCTGTTAGCGAGGCGGACCTCTAAAGACAGGTGTGTAGGCCCAACCACCCTGGCCACACCCTGTGTCATTTTGGTAGCAGAGCGAGCTCGTGTATCGCTTCTGCAGCTATCCCCTCCCCCGTACCCGCAGGCACGTTTATGGACCCTTCTGGTGCTGATAGGACGGTTACTGATGAGATGTGTCATGTCAGTGTGCTTTATGTTATTTTATGTTAATCCTTGTCATTTGTTTGGTTTCATGTTTGCCTCTAAAAATCCATGTGGTGATATGTGAAATGACCTGTTCCAAGCAAGGTTTCTGTGCTGAATATTATCCTATATATGATGCAACATTCCCAATGAAGAAGAGGTTTGGTAAGTGATTGGCTTGTATTCTTGGCATGGGAAATGTGGGTTTGTTGTCTTTCTGATAGTCTACATGCTGCGAGTGAAGGCATCGAGGAGCCCTGTCTGAAGCTGTTCGCCCTGTGATTTGTAGCAATTTGTTGTAATTTAGCTTCCTGTTCTGGAGCCAAGCAAGCGATGACGTCTGCCATTCTGGGCAGCATTGTGCATGATTTTGTATAGTATTGTGGCAGTGTTCGAGTGTCAACCTAATCTATGGAGTTGTTAATTGGTAGTTTATGGTATTGTTGTGAAATTGTAAACTGTCCTCGTAATTCCTAAAATTTGTTTCTTTCTGTATTGTCTGCCTGCATTCTGTGTTTTTCAAAATGGCCGACAATAATAGTGCTTTTGATTTGATTGACTTAAGAGATAACCTTGTGAATTTTGAGCGTTCTTCTGGGGTTGAACGTGAGTCAGCTCTGTTTACTAGGTCTGAGGTTTTGGGACCTATTTCTGATATTGGTTTGCCTGCCCCTCTATTGCCTGGTTCTGGCTCGTCCAGACCAGTTACCCCTGGATACGGTTATTCTTCCCATGTTAGGTCACCTAATGACTTCCTGGGTCCGGCCGACCCATTGCATCCCAGTTTTTTCTCTGGCAATGTAAATGTTTTGTCTCCTGTAGAGGGTGTGCGAGGAAGCTACCCTGGTAGTAATGTCTCTTTTCTGAATGCTACGTACTCGCCTACCGTTAATTATGGGTCGATTCCTCACCCTATTTCTTGTTTTATAACTAAGTTGAAGAATTTCAACCTAGATGACGTTACCAAGGTGGTCTTATTTTTGAAGCAAGTGGTCGAATTGGGTAACCATGCCTCGATTTTTGGAATGTCGGAAAATCAGATTTTCCAACTGTTGTATCCTGTTGCTTCCGGTATGCTGCGCGACAAACTGATTGAAGCTATGCACCTCCGCATGTCCTTAGTCATGTTCATTAGGGAAGTGTTGTGGGTTTTTGTCCCTGCGAGTGCCCTTAGTACTCTCGAGCAAAAGTTCTTGTATCGTGTCCAAAGGTTGGACGAGTCACTGAGTGACTATGTCAGTGACATTAAAGTATATGCCCAGGTGTTTGCATCCCCTTTAACTGAACGACAATTGGTGTCGTCTATTGTAAATGGGTTTTCGCCTCAATATAGGTCATACATGACTATGTGTACCAGGCCTTCGTCATTTGTCGAGCTAAAACAGGTCGTTATACAGGCTATGGCTGTGAAACATGCAGATTCCCTTCGTGTAGCTAATGTTCCCCCTCCTTCCTTGATGTCTCGCCCCCTCCTAAGGTTATGTTTCATCCTAGACCCAATTTTAAGTGCCACACGTGCGGTGGCGTGGGACTTGTTAAGAAGGTGTGTCCGAATAACCAAGTTGTGTATCACCAATGACGGGATATTTTGGAGACCAATTCGGGTGTTACTTCTTTGGATATTTCTGTGCATGAGAATTTGGGAAAACCGTGTGAAGTTTCTGGTCGCCCTACTAATGAAAATCTTGATAACCCTTTGAAAACTAAATCATCACGTGCTAATTCTGCTTATGTCTCTGACCTACCTAAACTGTCGTTGAGCAATGTCGTGGCAAGTCAGCCTAATTCTAAACATAATATGAAACCTGTGGTGCGGGTGACCTCGTTTTAGAGTGAATAATGATTTTGGAATTTCTCCTGTGGCTAAGGGAATATCCCCGTTTATTAAAATTTGTGTTAATGACGAGCCCGTTTCTGCTTTGCTTGATTCTGGTAGTGTTGCCTCCTTTATAAGCGAGGTCTGGTTTTTAACTATGAAGAGTGTTTGCAATCTACCTGAGTTGGAGCCTAACAATGAATCTTTTATTTCGGCAAATTGTTCAAACTTAAATATTTTGGGTAGTATGACAGTCAAAATCCATATTCTAAATTTTTCTTGGAAGTTAAAATTTTTTGTTGCCAGAAATCTTTCTTGTTCTGTGGTCATTTGAGCTAATTTCATGTCCCACGTTGGTATGCTTCTTGATTTTGGTGCTCGCAACTTATGGTTTAAGTTAAATCCGCAAATTAAATTATCGTTTAACCCGGTTTTATCTTCTCCTGCTGTCAATTCAGTTAGTGAACCTGTGACTATTGAGGATCTCGATCTGGAAAATTTAACGAGTCCTCAAAAGGATGCCATAAAGCGGTCATGTCAGGAGTATAGTGATGTATTTACTGACAAGTTGGGTGTAACCCATTTGATGGATTACAAGATTGAGCTAACCGATTCTGTGCCGGTGCGTTCCAGCCCGTATCGCCTTGCCCCGCCCAAGATGGGCGAACTTCGGAAGATTATTGACAAGGTGTTGGAAGAAGGTGTAATCCAACCTTCTATCTCTGCCTACTCATCCCCTGTTTTCCTTGTGCCAAAACCTAACGGTGGTTTTCGGCCGGTGGTCGACTATAGGGCTCTTAATCAAAAAGTTGTTTTACAATCCATCCCTTTGCCGGATCTTCACACATGCTCTAGTTGGTTTCGCAACGCGAAGGTGTTCACGATCCTCGATTTGAAGTCTTCTTACTTCCAAATTCCCCTCTCTCCGGAATCCAGGCATGTTACTGCTTTTTCCACTGACTGGAACCTGTTTGAGTATGCCCGTGTCCCGTTTGGCCTATCCACCGGAGCCGCTGTGTTGAGTAGACTTCTGGATAAGGTGTTTTCGGAAATTCAATTCAAATTTGTGTACCACTATCTTGATGATGTGGTGATCTATTCTGAGTCCTTCGAGGAACACGTTGATCATCTGAAGGTTGTACTTGATCGGTTGCGTGACGCTGGCCTTACCATCAAATTGTCCAAGGTTTCCTTTGCCAAGCCCAAAATTTCCTTCTTGGGACATATTGTTTCCGAATCTGGTATCTCCGTGGACCAGTCTCGTACTCAGGACATCAGAGATTTTAAACCGCCCAAGAACGCCAAGGGTGTTGCTCGTTATATTGGAATGGTGAACTTCTTTCGCAAGTTCTTCAGTAACTTTGCCGACCGTGCTGCTCCTCTAAATCACTTACGCAAAAAGGCTGTGAAGTTTGAGTGGGGTCCCTCTCAGCAGGCAGCCTTCGAAGATCTAAAACTTGCGCTCTCTAACGCCCCTGTATTAGCCATTCCGGATTTTGGGAAGCCGTTCATTGTGCAAACTGATGCGTCTGGTCATGGTGTTGGTTGTGTCCTTCTGCAAGATTCTGATCTGTGTAGGCAACCTTGCATACGCTTCTCGTATCTTAACGGACGCAAAGAGGAAGTATTCCATATACGAATTTGAAGGTTTAACCGTGTTGTTCGCCCTGGAAAAATTCCGAATGTATCTTGAGCACACTAAGTTTCTCCTTGAGACCGATAACCATGCCTTGAGCTGGGTGTTAGGGAAACCCCGTAAAACTGGTAGGATTGCCAGATGGGCAACTAGGATCCTGTCAATCCAGTTCACGGTCCACCATATTCGTGGGTCTGAAAATGCGGTAGCTGATTCATTAAGCCGCATGTATGAGGAAACATCCGAAGAGGAAATTCAAAAATGTGAACCCGTAAACCTTGTATCACCTTTAAATTATGTCAATGTCGTTCTCAGCAATTCCCCTATGCTTTTTGAAGATGTGAGGAGATTCCAGAAAGAAGATCCCTCCTTATCTAGCCCAATTGACCGAATCAATTCTGGAGAAGTGATCAAGCCCTACTCTCTAAAGGATGGTGTATTGTGCTGTTGGTCTCGTCATGACCGTCTTCCTAAAATTGTGCTCCCGTCGGTCCTCATTCCGGAAATCTTTCGTTACTATAACGAATCTCCTATTGGTGGCCACCTAGGAGTATTAAAGACCCGAGCTAAGATCAGACAGTTTTTCATTTGGCGAAGTATGGATGGCGACATCAGGAGTCTCATTAGAAATTGTGCTTCATGTAATATTAGCAAACCTCCGGTTTCTACTAAGGTTGGCCTGTTGTCATCTGAACCGGCATCTAGACCCATGGAGAGGCTTTTTATCGACCATGTTGGCCCGTTCCCTCGTTCTGGTCGGGGAAACCAATTTGCGCTTGTTTGCACTGACGGTTTCACCCGGTTTATTTGGATATTCCCCACCAGACAGGCTACGACCAGTTCCGTCATAAAGTGTCTTAATTCCATCTTTTCATCTTTTGGGCCATGTCAGTTCGTGGTGTCAGATAATGCCAAGTGCTTTGTATCACATCAGTTCCGTGAATTCTTATTTGATTATGCTATTTCGCATGTAACCACCACTCCCTATTTTCCTAACCCGTCTCTCGCCGAGGGAGTCAATCGTAATCTCCGTTCTGCTCTGATTGCTTTCCACTACGACGACCATTCCAAGTGGAATTCTAATTTGCATTGGCTCAATTTTGCTTTCAACACCGCCGTGCATGAGAGTACGCAAGCCACCCCTTTTTCGTTAATGTTTTCGTTTATGGCTAATTCTCCGTTGTCTAATCTGTGAAACCTGCACGATCTCCTTCCAGACAGTTTCACACCCGAGGATATGAGGGCGAAATTCGACAAGGCTAGAGAGTGTATTAAGATATCACATGACCAACTTGCCAAGCGATACAGTGCCTGTCGCAAGCCAACTGATTTGGAAATTGGGGATGTTGTGTACGTCCGCAATTTTGAGCCCAAGGGCGTCAGTAATCTAGTATCTAGCAAGTTGACCCGTCGCTTCAAGGGCCCCTGTTATGTAGAGGCATTCTTGACTCCTGGTACTTTTCTTGTTCGAAACCCTAAGGCCAACAAAATATCCAGAGTGCATCTGTCGCACATAAAACGAGGTGGGGAGATTTGTAATGAAGAAATGCTACCATAAATTTGTAAACTGATATTTTGTATAATGTAGAGTATCCCTAACCTTCATTGAAGCCTTCAGGCGTTCTGTTCTTTCTGGAATTTTGAATTGTATTTGCAAACTCTACTGGGATACAGCTTGTAACTGTTGGGTAATTCCCATTTAATGGTAAAATGTTAACATCGTGTAATAGCCTACCTTTGTGAAATAGGAACTAATTTTTATGTTCTCGTAGAAGATGCTAGCATGTAAGTAGGACTCGGTGGGAGACCTAACTCATGGTGATCTTATATACCTGTTTCCTTGGGAATTTGAGTGGTCATTCCTCTACCGTAGCTCCTTCTGAATGTATTACCGTTCAACTCGTGTATTCTAGAAAAGTCTAACTAGTCTGTAAAAACGTAACCTTGGTAATGAACCTTACTTCGGTAACTCTTGTTATTTAATGAACTATTGTGAGCACGGATCTAGGGTATGGTCAGGATTTTTTTCATATATATTCAACCTTGTTTCTCATATGTAAAATGCATTAAGAATTAGTAATTTCTGTAAACTTTTATTTTTGAAATAAGATTAACTACTGTTTTGTAAATGGCTGCCCACTCGTCGCATGGTATCTTGCACATTGCATCCACCTACTTCGTCAAAAGCTAACAACATGGGACTTATTGAACATTTACCTAACGCGTCTCGGACTCTGAAAGCACTGCAGGTGCTGGTGTAATGCGTTTCTGCAGACCTTTGGACACAGTGATGCTGTTGACTAAGTGGTTTGCGAGGTGATCAATTATCCCATCACTGATAATCTGACCCTGCACTCCTCCTAACCAAAACGATGCGGTTTTATCCTTCAATTGGAGTTAACTGGTGAACATTATCTTCTGGAAACATGTTTGGTGATTCGACTAGTTATGGAGTACTGCCTATGCCTAACCTAGGCGTGTTCGTGAACGGTGTTCACGCTTAAGGGAGGGAGACTGTTACGTGCAAAGCCCGTCCTAACGTTATTAATATGCATCTCCTCTACATATATGTATCCCCTTCCATTTATAGTGACCGCTAAGATGCCTTGGTTTGGCTAATGAACTTGAGGTGGCAGCATCTCTCGGCTCCTCAGGCTGGAGTTGTGTCTTCTGCCGCTAGAGTGAGACTTTGGTGCCTTCTGATCCCGTCTCATCGTGACATATTTGAGAAAAAGTATATTATACTACGTCATTAAACAAAAGACTATATATGCATCATGCCGCCAAAACATTTTAATGGTGTCGTGTGAATATTATTTGGTTAAGCACATTGTCGTAGTGTGTGGCAAATTAGGATTGGTCCAATTTAAATAAACCTGGTGCATGTTTGGCGGCCTTCTTCGCGATTGACCTCCAACTTGTGTTTTAGAGTTGTTACTGATTGCTGGTTGAAGGAGGACGCAAATTCTGGATCTCGTCGGAGGTCGAGGGCTTTCCCCGCTAACTTGGGAATATATCCCAGTATTTGATGATACATGAAGAGTTATCTGTGCAACTATCATCTGTGATAATCGTGAAAGTTTTTTCTTGGGCCTTAATTTGGAAATGCGATGTTTGGTGTGCTTCTCTTCGACGGCGGTTGGCAGCCATCTCATATTTTATTTTATTTTTGGTGATAATAATCCTTTAAGGATGTCTAAGTAGTGTTGTAAAAATTAGTGTCTCCCCAAAAGTCTTTATTAAGGTATGTTTTGGCATTTTATTTATTTTAAATTTTTGGAGCTCCATATTTTTTCATTGTGTACTGAGTGTTTTGTTTTTGTTCTGAAGGTTGACTTTGGCCTAGATATGTCACCTCTGAATACGTAAAAATTTTGTTAAACAATATTAGTCCGGGGAACACTACTGTTTTTCTTCTAATTTTATTATTTGGCGTCTGGCTAAGGCATTTTCTTCTTATTATATTCTTGTACTGACCAGACGAATCTATTAACACTAGGCCTAATTTTGATCATTAGTCGGTCGTTTTTTAGTTTGATCCGTTGCCTTTTAAAAACTATTTGATCTCGTAATGTCTAGAGTTTGTTTATATCTTTCTGTTTTCTCACTGGAGAAGTTTTTTAAATGTAAAATTAGGCGTTTGACATAAATACGTGCTGATATACCTTCAACTGTTCTTGGTCGCCATGGTAACTTGTTGACAGTAGTGCATTGTGGGTTTTTGTTTCTGGCATGTGTTTGAAGTGCACGTTCATGGGTCATGGTGATGTTGTTTAACTTATTTTGGTTTTAAATTATCCTTTGGTTTTCTTTTTTTGGAGTTTTCTTTTTGTACTCCTGCGTTATTCTTTCGGTACCTTGTTTATGGTAAAATTTTGCACTATTTACTTTTTTGATTCTCCAAGGCCCTCATGGTTCAGTTGGGAGTATGTCAGGTACATTTTAAGTGTTTAAATTTTTTTGTGTGGCTTGTCATTCTCTGAGCTTAGGTAATTGTTAATTGATATCGACCTTTATTTTTTTAAAATCTACAGTGAGAATTCTAACTGAGGTTTTTATTTTATTTTTGTAATTTAATGCTGGCTGATGCATGTTCTGATCTCTGGTGGAGGTGTTCTTTTAAATTTAACATTAAATTTTCTCTTAAAGCAAGCTACTGTTGTTGCATAATTTCGTCTGTGGCAGTTCTGTTGGTTATCGGGGGGGTTTTCTGTAGACGAACCTGTGGTCTTCTCCTTCTCCACCTTCTTCCACCTATAGGTGTTCTTCTGTTGGGGCATGTCAACTGGCGATGAGTTGCTGTTAGCGAGGCGGACCTCTAAAGACAGGTAAGTAGGCCCAACCACCCTGGCCACACCCTGTGTCAATAATAATAATAATAATAATAATAATAATAAACTATTTACATTATTTACATTATCACGACCCGCACGATTTCATAGTATCTGTCTCTAATTTAATAGAGTTCATTTCACAACTTTCCTCCGTATCTCACCTTCTTTCTTCTTCAACAAAATCTCTCTCCGTATTTCACACAATAAAACTAGTTATTATAGGTATTTATGCGTCAATTCCATGTGAATCATGGACACAAACAATTAAGTTAATATCTCATCACTAAAGTTTACAATTCCGGTATCCAGTAAATTGATAATTATACAAACTTGCAACGCATGACTATTCAAATAAGCTCTCCAACCAAATACCGAGTGTGTGTGGCATTTACCTTCACTTTCCACACTCCCATCTTCACAAAAAACAAAATACAGTTTCTCTTAATCACCACAAAATATTACAAAACCTTTCCACTCAACTTCTTCATCTCACGTTTCATTCATCGCGTCTCTGTTACGCTTTCATTAATATAATTGCATCTCATTAATATTTCCTCCATTAGCACTTTCACAAAACTTCTACGGTTCCATATCAACTACTTTCATCAAAGTATGATATTCAGTATTCCTACTAGAGATTACAAATGCAATAACTTTCACGAATACACTACTCCTCCTTCTACAAAATCCTCTATCGATTATACATTTCCGTGATATATTCAAAATATTTCCACTTAGATTATCTGTCTCATAATATTATTGCACGAACTCTCCACAATTCTCACTACCATAACCCATCTCATTTCTTCCCTCTCTCCTTCAAATACTTCCTTGTTACAATTTCTCGCTTAACTCTGAATTTTAAGTCTGCTTGCGTCTGTTATAAAAATAACAGTTACCTTTCCTCACGTTTCTGTTAACAATAAATGCCAATATCCTTCCTTCCATTTCACATTTTCATTCATAATAAATATACCTTCATAACATTCCATAAGAGCGTTTCTTACTTAGTTATGCCTTTTCAATCGCATACTGTCCTTCTCCATACAACAAAACTTCTGGGTTTTACAATGTATTTTCCTTCCATTCATAGTGGAGTTCCTTCAATGCCAATATTGAATACTCCTATTAACAACTTCGTTTTATACATAGTATTTTGTTTCTGAGATGAATAAACTCTTTATCATAGGATTCTCATGTCTTTCCTTTCTCTGACAATACATTATTAACTTATTTACGTTCGTCAAACACATGACTATCTTCTTTCTCTGATACATTATTCATTTATCACAAATTTACGCTTCTCCTCTCAAGTCCCAATACATATATAATCGTTCTCCGTTGTTACAACAAATCTACGGAATATACGTAAGCAATTGCAACGAAATTAACTGTAAGTAAAATTAAACGCTCTAAAATGACAATGAAAAGTATTAACGATGTCTTTGATCATCGATCAAGCCTTCAAAATACGTCCGAGTAACGTATGAAACTAACTAGAGAAATTACTAAAAACTCTCAAGACAATACAATAACATAGGTTATAAATGCAAATATGTTCGTCAAAATTCTGGAATGACGTGTACAAGAACTAACTTCAGATGTGTGTAAAATTGCACTTGTCTACCTTCATTCTGAGATCGCTGGTGACAGACCTGACGACGTTTTTGTCCATGGAATCTCGCCATGAGCCTCTGGTTTGCTGCACGCTCCCTGCGGACTGGTTTCATTATGTCATCTCTGCCACGTCTGGACTCTGGTGCAGGTGAATGCCCTGGCATGATGTAACCCAACCAGTTCTCAGCTGGAAACTCGACTACTGGCCTGCTTCCTACGTCCTTCGCGATGACACGTCCCCTTCGCAGCGCTCGGTGCTTGGCGCTCTCCAGCTCTGGATTCCCCGCGTTCTCCATCTCGACTCCCGTTCGTCCCTCCTGAGATCTCGATGTTCATTGAAGTCGGTAGCTTGCAGTGTTCTTTCCAACACAAGAAATCACCTCCATAGTGAGGATTTCTCTGGTAGTCGCTTGTAGCGTTATGTGAGCGAAAACTGCGATGTTCATGCATCTCCCTACTCATATTTCTGTGTTATCTGGTCATTTCTGGATTTCGCTAGTTAGCATAGCTCTACATTCCCAACATAATGAAGTTAAAACATTCTCCTCACTGCCAAACGATGTGAAGTCGTAGTCTCTCCCCTCCGACCTAATTCCTTATACATTCTTGTGTAGATTTATGAACTTCTTATTATAGAAAGTCTCACTTCTTCTGACTTCCTTCCTGTGTAGTTGCGTGTTCGATGTTTCAGGTTGTAACTTCCAAATATTATATCACGACGTATATCTCTTCTTTAAATGTAGTAAAAATACTTTTCCTTAATACTGTTGACTAATAATGCTTATTTCTCCTCTCAATAACTTGTTGCTTCATCTTGAAGTCTCGGGTTCACAAAGACATTTGTCTATTACTTCTCGAAGAGTGAAAATTATAACGTCTTGCCTCCTCGACTGTCCAGATAGAAAAGGCCTCGTCTCCTAGCGTCTGCTAGCCTCGCCGATCAGATTTCCCTCGCAAATCTGGTCAACTAGCCTCCAACCATTATGAAAATTGACTGATTTGTACTTAACTTTTCTCAGCCATTTAATTTAATATCCGTTTTGCCAGTTAAATTTATTTTCCTCTGCTGGTGAATTCAATATGTAACACTCTCATAGAATATTAAAATAATGATTTTAATATTTATTCTTTTCTTAGTATTCAAACTATTTTCTCATTGGTCAATAGCAAGTTCTGGTGCGTTCCCGACACGCGATTGCTCCCCCACTCTAGATCGTGGCGCGCGTCCGTCCTCCAGTCGACCTTGCTAGCTCTCCCTCAGCTCAAAAACAGGTTTCTCACTACTAACATCGACGAAAGTGTAGATTTGCAAGACTCTTCAAATATCATTTATGCTTGGTTAAAAATTACCAGATCATAAAATTTTCATTATTTCTCGAAATAAAAATATTTCTCTAGGCGAATTTTTTTCCAAATGCTCATTTAATCATAATCTTCCATCCAGACTGCAAATTTTATCCATAATTCCAAATTTTAAAAATGGCATTTTTCTAAAGCGGTCCTCAGTTCGTACCTCCTTCTGTCTTCTTCGCTCTCAACTAGACATGATTTCGAGCGCGGTACGTTCACCATGTCCGAAAGTAGTCCAAATTACCCAGGGCATTTTCAATAAAAATATGGGCGTGGAAGTGTGCTGTTCAGAATGGGCTCAGGTGGGTGGGAGGGGGGGGGGGGTGAGAGTGGTTTGAAGGGGGGGGGGAGGGCTCCCCATAGATTTCCCAGGAAGTTGATATTCAATTGTTCATTGTCACACCAGTTTACTTCATAAATTGAAGTTACTGATAGTTGACTGACAACCAACTGTAACAACAGAAAATTTCTTGGGTGTTGCTGACGTACCGGTAACATTTTAAAAACAAACTGTTTCTAAAGATGGCATACACTAGGCCACCAATGGAAACATTGCTCCAATTTTCAATACGGTTATGCTTAGTGTAAAATACCCCCTGTTTCCCCTACACTCAGGCGAGTGGCTGCTACTTTTTCCACCTCACTTTGGCAGTGGCGATATGAAAGCACGTTCTTGAGATACTCTTAGACATTGCAAAACTGCTATTTATTTAGCGTATGGCTTTTAGTGCCGGGAGTGTCCGAGGACATGTTCGGCCCGCCAGAGTTTGTAGCTGCTTCTATGTGACACCCGTGGGGTGAGCTACAAGTACCGCGTGTGGATGAGAAGAAATGAATGAGCAAGTTCAATTTCAAGTAGTTGCAACTTTTGCCACCGGATGCCGCTGACACCTTCGCTGGATCTTGGTAGAGCGTTTCTAACGAAATATCACCTAAACATTTGGCTACACACTATCAATTGTAGTGGTAGGTTCATTTACATGTCATAAATCTATGACATGGGCCCACCGGCTTAACTTCATCTCCGAAGGAAGGCATTCTGAAGGATTTAACTCTCTTAAAACAACCGACGAATTCGGGAGTTTGAACCGCTAGCAGATATTAACTCCTAAAATACGGTTATGTTTGCCGAATAGTAAAAAAACTGGACCTGTAGGGTCGTGCTTACAATATTGGATCATTTATTGTATTCAGGCTCGTATTTAAGGGGGGACAACCTGGGCAACTGCTAAATTTCTGGATAACTATACAAAACCTCTTGGGCAATTAACGTCAAGTTACTAAATTTTAAGGAGAATATACTTTAGCGATGTTGATTATTTAAAGACATAAATTAAAGGATCGTCTTAGTCACCTTGGTGTTCTTGCTGTTGATCTGACTTGCATGTGAAATTGCACTAGTGAGGGAATCCTAAACTCGTTATTTAAATAATTGGTTGTGTGTGGTATCAGTTCTAATTTAATATTAATTAACCTATTTGCATTAAGTTCTTTTTCTATTTGTAACTTTAGTAATCGCATATTTATAGTGTTTGCCAGTCGTAGTTAAATACACACTCAGGTAAAGAAACAGCCCCATAAGTTAAGGTAAGGAAGATTCAATAAATCTACATATTCCAAGTCGGGGGCAGCAAAGTTGTTTTGCCCAGAGGCGCCAAGTATTATACTCTCGCCATGTTTTATGCCGGTTTGCCTTTCTGCGATCGTTATTCGTGCCGAGAAATGCTGTACATTTTTATCCTATTCTTATTTATGAAAAATATAGGCTTATGAGATCACCTTTTGTCCGTGTGTGTATGTGTGTGTTTGTCCCCACGTAATAAATTCAAAATGGCTGTACTGCTCGGGTCTAAGCTCTATGAACTTGCGGGATGAAGGGCAGAGGCAGATAAAGAGCAGGCGAGAATTGAGATGCCTGTCGACAGCCCGCCGTGTTACATGTCATTCTCGTCTATTCCAATACTGCTAACATAGGGTCTTTTCTGAAACCAGTGTGGCGTTGCGAATGAGTGGGTGAGTCACCGACTAATGTATTTGCTTCTGTTATTACGCAAGGACTGAGAAACCTCATCACTCTTCCCCACCACTTCTAAGTTCAAAGTGAACATGGTGGCCAAGCAAATTTGAAACATTTAAATAGACTTTTCTCGCGATTTAACCATCCGAGCGCAGTAAAACATGGTACAGCAAATATCGAAACAAATTTTAATGCAATGACTTCCATATTACCTCAATTGGTAACATAGCCTCAAGATTACGTTTTCTAATGGCCTAAGGTTCCGCCTGAATCAATTCTTCTATTGAAAATGATCACTTATGTGGTCATTAGAAATGGTACATGTTTCGGTGTCTAAAATACATTTTTTGTGCTCTTCATCAACCAATATTAAGCACTAAATGAGAAAATTATTTGATTAGCGTAGCACTAAAATATCTAGTGGCTATCTGCAAGGTAACCGTAACTCATATCACAGTTCGGAGTTCCAGTCCATAGAGAATGAGGATATCAGAATAAGAAAGCGAAGGGGCTTAATATGTACCGTAACTCATATCACAGCTCAGAGTTCCAGTCCATAGAGAATGAGGATATCAGAATAAGGAAGCGAAGGTGCTTAATATGTACCGTAACTCATATCACAGTTCAGAGTTCCGGTCCATAGAGAATGAGGATATCAGAATAAGAAAGCGAAGGGGCTTAATATGTACCGTAACTCATATCACAGCTCAGAGTTCCAGTCCATAGAGAATGAGGATATCAGAATAAGGAAGCGAAGGTGCTTAATATGTACCGTAACTCATATCACAGTTCAGAGTTCCAGTCCATGGAGAATGAGGATATCAGAATAAGAAAGCGAAGGGGCTTAATATGTACCGTAACTCATATCACAGTTCAGAGTTCCGGTCCATAGAGAATGAGGATATCAGAATAAGGAAGCGAAGGTGCTTAATATTTACCGTAACTCATATCACAATTCAGAGTTCCAGTCCATAGAGAATGAGGATATCAGAATAAGGAAGCGAAGGTGCTTAATATGTACCGTAACTCATATCACAGCTCAGAGTTCCAGTCCATAGAGAATGAGGATATCAGAATAAGAAAGAGAAGGGGACATGAGAGGCAGGAATAGGAAGGATAGTCTAGCCCCCAGAAACATAACCAAATAGCTGTAGGGTCAGACGAGAACATGAGTTAACCAATGGAGTTCGGACATTTAATATGTTAGACTGAAACATGTGAAAGCAATATTCTATGAAAATATGGTAGGCCTATATCCTTCCTGCAACCCAGGGAATGCATTATGTTTATGACTGAGAAATCCACATTTTTTTACAGAAGCTACCGTGTATTGACCAAGTAGTCTGGGCTGCAGTTTTATGTTGTTGTTGATTGTTTTAGGGGATTTGCGACATCATGGTCATCTAGCCCCGTGTACTTGGGTGTGTGTAGAATTTGTCTGATAACCTGTGCCACTGTGTTGTCTGTACTAGTATGTGTATTTGCAATTGAGGTCGGATTTGGGTAGGAAACGGTGATGGCCTTGAGTTAGACACCATCACGGCATTCGCCTGGATTAGAAGAGGGGAAACCACGGAAAAGCACTTCCAGAATGACTGAGGTAGGAATCGTACCCACCTCCATCCAGTTTTTCCTCACGAGGCTGAGTGTACCCCGCGCCAGCCCCCAGACAGCCAAGAATTGAGTGTTATATTAAGAACACTTTCAGCTATTGTCTATACATGTGAGAAACCCATTGATCTCTATAGAATGAGGCCTCTTGCTTTGCGATTACATTTGCCTGGTGGAAGGGGCAATCATCGCTCTGGCTGCATGGCGCGCTCGTGGAAAGGATTCTTACTTAGGCTTATTAACATCCTAATTCTGATGGAAAATTGTTATCACGAGCTGTTATAAATGAAAAAGAAGACATTTGGTATAAGCAGTCATTCTACATTTCTTTGTTTCATGATACTTGGCAATGAGTACATTCTACAGGAGAAGAGAAGTGATACATAGGCCTATAGGCAATCCTAATTTCCACCACGCGCTTTAATAGAAAATAGTAGGCTATTATAGTCGAGTTCAGCATAATATGAAAAATTCGTCTCCTTTGTTTTTCAATTTATTAGGCTTAGGTACGCAAACATGAGCAAATTCCAAGCTTTCTTTTCTGCAGGCCTATATAAATACACGCTTTACTCGTTGGGGACTTCGCAGGTGCTTTTAGGATCAGTAACGGCATGAAGTGTTTAAAACATATCATTCTGATTTATTTTTTTGTTTTGAATTTGTAAAAAGAATTAAAAAGCCTACATACATCAGTTAGTTATGGTTCTTTTAAGAGGCAGAACAGCAAGATCATCTGCCACTATGCATGCATTAATTAACAAATCATCCATAGGGTAATTCCATTAAGGGATGGAGATCAAGCCTTTCTTTCATATACAGAGTAAATTTTACTTATTCAGAAGGCGTTTGGCTTGCATTATTTGGGCAACATTTAAATTTTTCCACTTTTACTTCAATTTATCACTAAATTTAATTCTGAAGTTTGACTCAAATAAAGTGTGTTTGTTCCAACAAAAAATACACGTCTAAGGAAATTGTTCCATTTTATTATTATATTGAACACATACATTCTGTAAGGTACTTTTAATGTGTAACTCATATCACAGTTCAGAGTTGCAGTCCCTAGAGAATGAGGATATAACAACGGGAAGGGGTCATGGGAGACAGGAAAAGGAAGGATACTCTAGCCCCATAGACATTACCCAATACCTAGCTTTAGGGTCAGACGAAAAACATGAGGAAACCGAAGGAATTCTGGCATTAAATATGTTAGCCTGAAACATGTGACGGCAATGTTCTATGACTATACGGTAGGCCTATATCCTTCCTGCAACCCAGAAATGCTCCTTTGCTTTGCAGTAATGGATTATGTTTATGACTGAGAGAGAAATATATATATATATTTTTACAGAAGCTACTGTACACTGCCAAAGTAGACTGGGCTGCAGTTTTATGTCGCTGTTGAATATTTTAGACTCTTTGTGAGATCATGGTCATGTAGCCTCGTGTACTTAGGTGTGTGTGAATTTGTCTGATAACCTGTGTCACTGTGATGTCTGTAGTGTAGTGTGTAAAGAGGAAGGAAAATTTTAGTTTTACGTGACTGTTAATCTCGAGATTATAAGCTACAGGACAACATTTTACGTGGAATCCAATTTACAAGACATGGCACTTCACTTTGAAAATCTCTCATGCATTGACCGGGAATGGAACCCGGTCCACATTGTTGAGTGGCCAACAGCTTGACCGCTGTGCCACCACGCCCCATTACTGGTGTGTATATTTGCAATTTAGGCAGGATTTGGATAGGAAACAGCCGTGGCCTTAATTTAGGTACCATCCCGGCTTTTGCCTGGAAACCACCGGAAGCCGCTTCCAGGATGGCTGAGGTAGGAATCGAACCCACCTCTATTCATTTTTGCCTCACGAGGTTGAGTGTAGCCCGCTCCAGCCCTCAGACCAGAATTACAATTTTATTGGCAGGGCGGGAATCGAACCCAGGCCTCCGTGGTGACAGCCAAGAACGCAGTTATTCGCTAGTCGTCGTTTATTTAGAACCATATATTTTTTTTTTCATAAATTAGTATGTACTAATTGACAGCAATGTGTGGTCTAAAACTGTTATGAAATAAATACGGTACCGTATATTTACAAGAAATGACTATTTTGTATAAAATATTGCTCGCTTTTCTCTCATTACATACTGTCAAACAGCTCACGGAGAACGGATCTTCCCCCACCTCCAGGCGAATGTAACCGATTACCTGGACTCACTTTTTCGTGCGGCCAATGTGAGGACTGCGATATACAGTAATGTGAGAAGCCTGACGTAACAACCACGCCCTTTAAAATATATATCATACCGGTATGTATTAACTTCTCAGATCCTCATAAATTACTAATTAACGGCAATGTGTATTCAGGAACTGTTATGAAATGAATATATTTACAACGAATGATCATTTCGATAAAATAATGCCCGCTATCACATATTACATACTGTCGAACAGCTGATGGAGAACAGCGCTTCCGCTCCTCCAGGCGAATGTAGTCAATTACATGGACACACTTTTTGGTGCGGCCGATGCGACATCCAGTAGTAGGCCTATTATAGAGATCTATGGGGGTTACTAATGACAACAGTGGATATTAGGACGATTGGCCACTGCATGATTAGTGTGAACTGTTTCCAGTCTTGTAATTTTCTCTGAACGTTCCTATATCATCAGTAGTAGATGGCAACCATACAGTGATTCCGTCACCGCAATTAGTATTTCTTTGAGATGTTAGTCTATGATTTTATAAAAAAAAAATATCCTCAAGTGACAAGTCCGAGTTAAAAGACCTGAAATATTATTCAGGCACACGACAAAACTTGGTTGAAATGATAACACGCTTTACAGCGAAAGTAAATGCTGAGTGCAGATTATCAGTGACACTCAACATAAATTGTCGAAGATACGGTGGTGTGACTGTGTTACTAGGAACAGCCTCATGACATCAATACTCCAGCTACCCCCAAGTTAACTTTAGAAGTCTCATTGGTCATTGGAGAGCTAGAAATATGTCTAGTTTGAGTTGGGCGTCTTGTAACACAAGGTGAAAGCTTCATTTTAAGGCTTCTGAGTGCCTGTATGAACTAGTGCCGATACTTGTGCAGTTAACGACGTTCACCTTCACGTGTCCTAATTAAACGTGTTGATAGGTTTGTAAGGTACGCTACTTGATCATTTGATAATTTTCTATTCACTCCGCTTGCCTCCAAATTATGGTTGTGTGTTCATAGAAATAGAGAAACCGAATGTAGGATGCTTCATTCCTGTAAGCAGGCACGATTATTTCCTCATGTCAACTATTCAATCGCAATGATAAATATTAAAAACTTATTTGAACATGACGCTTAACTTGCATACATATGATTAGAGTAAATTTTGATCGTCAAGGTCGTATAAACTTTCCTTATGTTGACAAACAATCTCCTGTGCACCTCGTGGGTTATATTGGGATTAGGAGTGTTTACAAACGTTTGGAGGTCTGAAATTACCTCACTAAATTTATTTAAATGTGAGACTGATTTAGCGTACTGATATAAGCAGTGCTCTTCCTCTGTTCTAGTTTCCTGAGCATAATGGAGGAGGAACCCTTCCTCAAGAGTGAGCCACAATGGTGGGCTCGTGCAGATGAATTCCCAAATATTGTAAGTTGTATTTTAACTCGTATAACATTCCAATCTTAGTGATGTGCAAGGCTTAGTGACTGAATACTTAACAGTAAATGGTAGGCTACCTAGGATCTGTTATGTTACACATAACTTAGTGTCTATATATTGCACATTGGGTCACACTTATACAATACTCCCCAGGAGTCGAGTGAGCAGTTGACCGCTCATAACCTGCAGGACGAGGCTGCTGATGTATCTGTTGCTGTTAAAGAGGAATACCAAATACAGGTACTGTTTACCTCTCTTAGAATAATACTAATGGCTTATTCATTATATATTATTAGGAAGTTAGGATCACTCAGTCTTGTTTTCCATAAAAACAGCTAACAATAGCGGATGATATTGTATTGATGCTGCTGACGGCCTGGGGTATATTGCAGTCATGGTCTACACCTCGTGCCATAACATAAAGCATTTGAGTTATGATTGCCCTTAGCATTTCATCTGGCGCTAACTGTATACTATCACTGTTGCCACTACTAATCTACCTTATATCTACTAGGGCTTGGCGCAACCTGTATACCATCACTGTTGACACTACTAATCTACCTTATATCCACTAGGGCTTGGCGCAACCTGTATACAATCACTGTTGCCATTACTAATCTACCTTATATCTACTAGGGCTTGGCGAAATCTGTATACCATCACTGTTGACACTACTAATCTACCTTATATCTACTAGGGCTCGGCGGAACTTGTATACCATCACTGTCGACACTACTAATCTACCTTATATCTACTAGGGCTTGGCGCAACCTGTATAACATCACTGTTGCCATTACTAATCTGCCTTATATCTACTAGGGCTTGGCGCAATCTGTATACCATCTCTGTTGCCATTACTAATCTACCTTATATCTACTAGGGCTTGGCGCAACCTGTATACCATCTCTGTTGACACTACTAATCTACCTTATATCTACTAGGGCTTGGCGCAACCTGTATAACATCACTGTTGCCATTACTAATCTACCTTATATCTACTAGGGCTTGGCGCAATCTGTATACCATCACTGTTGACACTACTAATCTACCTTATATCAACTAGGGCTTGGCGCAACCTGTATACCATCACTGTTGCCACTACTAATCTACCTTATATCCACTAGGGCTTGGCGCAACCTGTTTACCATCATTGTTAAAACTACTAACCTACCTTATATCTACTAGGGCTTGGCGCAACCTGTATACCATCACTGTTGTCGCTACTAATCTACCTTATATCTACTGGGGCTCGGCGCAACCTGTACACCATCACTGTTGCCACTACTAATGTACCTTATATCTACTAGGACTTGGCACAACCTGTATACCATCACTGTCGCCACTACTAATCCACCTTATATCTACTAGAGCTTGGCGCAACCTGTATACCATCACTGTTGCCACTACTAATCTACCTTATATCTGCTAGGGCTTGGCGCAACCTGTATACCATCACTGTTGCCACTACTATTCTACCTTATATCTACTAGGGTTTGGCGCAACCTGTGTACCATCACTGTTGCCACTACTAATCTACCTTAAATCTTCTAAGGCTTGGCGCAACCCCTATACCTTCACTGTTGCCACTACTAATCTACCTTATATCCACTAGGGCTTGGCGCAACATGTATACATGCATACCATCACTGTTGACAGTATTAATCTACATTGTATCTACTGGGGCTTGGTGCAACCTTTATACCATCACTGTTGCCCCTACTAATCTACCTTATATCTACTAGGGCTTGGCGCAACATGTATACATGCATACCATCACTGTTGACAGTATTAATCTACATTGTATCTACTGGGGCTTGGTGCAACCTTTATACCATCACTGTTGCCACTGCTAATCTACCTTATATCCACTAGGCTTGGTGCAACCTTTATACCATCACTGTCGCCACTGCTAATCTACCCTATATCTACTAGGGCCTGGCGCAACCTGTATACCATAACTGTTGCCACTACTAATCTACCTTATATCTACTTGACCTTGGCGCAACCTGTATACCATCACTGTTAACGCTACTAATCTACCTTATATCTACTGGGGATTGGCATCTCTTTAACAAATTGCTTTTGTACTTAGAATATTGGAAAATATCCATCTTAAATTACAAAATGCTCAATTTTTATGAAAATGGGGAAATCAATCGCCCACCTTTAATACCAAAACATAAGCCTACGAGGGAAAAAAGTATCCCCACATAATCTGACAGGTTATGTGCGCTCTACGGAAGGTCAAGTGTTACTGTATCCTATTGCTTATAGGCTAGCGGGGAAATGAGAAGACTTCCTCGTCTCAGTGACAGCTTAACACAATATTTAGATTCTAACTTGGCAGTCAACATTTTTCAATTGCATAATCTTCAGCAGATGTTTTGTCTTCATTTCGAAAACGCGACTGCCACAAAACTGGAAATACTCGTTTAGTACTTTACATTCCAGGCAGTTGTGCTAACCAATTACACCACAAATGGTCTTTGCCTGAGGTCTTAAGTAAAGGATAAGTTTGTGGAGTGCCATGGTCTCGGGAATAATTTGAATCATTCCGTATTTTGCTGTAGATGGCTTAAGTGAACAAATAGATCTGAATATTGCCTTAGGAGTGCAATTTTTTCATCTCAATTGACCGCTTTATTTACTCCGTGACAAGTTCTCTTCATGATATCCTCTATCTTTCATAACTGGTAACTAAAAGGACAGTGTGTAGCCCACTTCCAGTGGTGCTCCTTGGATAACGCCAAGAAGAGATCATCACAAATGTAAATTTCCCTGTTCTGCTAAAGCGTTGTAGAAATAGTGATCAGAACGGAACTAGCACATCTGTGCTATTATTTAATTTCGAAATACACTTTGGCTGATCTCTTCAGGGGACAATATAGACTGCTAAAGGAATAGGTTGGATAGGAAATTATAACACAATAAGCCCTTTCACATGTTCCCCTGCCCTTCTTGGGCTAGCAGCTAGTGAGTTTCAGTAGTGTCCTTTCCTCTTTCCATTTATGATCTCCATTTCATGACTTACTTCCTTCCATCTAAGTTCCTTAATCTTCTAGGACTGAGGGCATGTATTGACCCTTCATATAAAAGAGTATTATAAACCATTTTTGATTTTGCATCCGTAAGAGATTTGTTTTTCAGTCGGTCAACTCGTTAATGTGCCCAAATTAAATCTTTACAAATTCGTCCCAATTATCTTTGTTCTCTGGTAAAAATCTCGTCATGATCCGCAGTGACGTTTCTAATTCTACTAACTTTTTGCTTTTTATTCCTCCTATAAATACAAATAAAATTGAAAGGTTATAGGCATTAATTATGTTTGTTGTGTCGTAGCAGTGAAGTATTGCGCTCTCCAGTATTTTTCTTTTCCCTGTTTTTTGAACCTTGAGGCAGGAAACTCTAGCTAGTGACTTTATGAATCAGATTAACAACCTGGCGGCCGTGAAATAGTGTTTCTTTAAAAAAGAGCAAGATTATTCAGCGTCTTAGGTTTTACTGAATCAGAGATTCTGGGAGACTGGAGCTAGTGGTGTGGATTAATGATAGTCTTTAATACTGTGTGGTTGATATTTAGTCTTCTTTATATTGCTTAAACTCAGTAAGAACAGCCTGGTTACCTCCACCAGGATTGTTGTGGACTAATCATGAACAAGAACCTTTTGATGGGATCAAAATGGAACTCTGTGTGCCACCAAGACTGGCATATCCAGATCCTGTGGGGGTTATCTGCTTTCTATCCGTTGGGAATTGGAGTGATTTGGTTCTAGATGGAGAAATGTTACGGATATATCTGATTATTCAAACATGAAACTGTCTCTATTCAAAAATAATTATACTGCAGAAATGGGAATCTAATATAAACAAATAAAATGGTCCCCACTTTTATATCACTGTATGACTTAGAAGATCTTCATATCCCATGTCTAACCATCTTGGTATTGCTTCTCTACCTTCACTTTCCTCTTTCTTATTCCCCTGGAAACACTGAATGGGTTTGCTAATTTACCTGGCTTTCTCCATTTCCAATTTAACATATACATTAAGGGGGATGCTTATTTCACAATATACTGTATTCTATCGAACCTTCGTACAATAATTTTGGTTAATTCTCTAAGCAGACTATGTTAGTATCTTCTTTCATCACTCAATTCACTGAATTCTAACATCCCCATCGACCATAAAATTATCCCTCTCATTTCCATTTTCATTTAGCCTCCTGGGTTTATTCAGGTGAATAAAATCATGTGAGTATATATTATGACCATCAGACAAGGCCATTGAGGGAACCACTGACCGCAGTAGTCCTCTCGACACCCTCATACTTCGAACCCATACGCCGAGAGGACTGGATGTGTTCACAGACTAGCTTCGCACGAGACCTATAACTCAGGGAGTATCGTGACTAATGAGAGACTAAATGGTTAAAGAACCAACCCAAGGAACACACACCCAAAATACAAAGCTACAAGAAATTGTCCTGAACGAAGTAAAATTCGCTTGATGGTTATTGATATATCACAAATCCCTAACATACTTCGGAGGGTAAATATATCGGCTAATCCGCTTAGCTAATAAAAATAATTTAAAAAATAATCATCCCCTAAATCGAATTCAAGTTAAACCCTCACGAACTCCTATTACAAGAAGATGAATTTAAACAAGCAAGCTAAGAGAGTAACTCATAAATTGTTCCCTAAGCAAATACAAACAGAGTTCAAAATACTAATAGTGACATCTCATGAATTTATTGCAAAGATAAACTTTTAATTGGTTCCCAATGCTAATTTCAATAAATATTTAAAAGCACCAATAAGTATTAATATAAGCTATGATGGTGTTCTCTTTTACTATGCAATAAATTAGCTTAAGTCCTAATTAGGGGCAGATGACCTCGTAGTTCTGCCCCTTAAAACAACAATAACTAACTAAATCCTAATTGAAGTTAAATTATTGCAGACGAGATGTGTCCGCAGCACAGAAGAATAAACAAAGCTAAGCGACAACCAGATACAACAATAAACTACAATCAGATCACAATAAGAAATAAATGAGCAAATTCACACAATTATTATTGTACACCCCTGCCTAGGCGTCTAGTCGCAGTTTGCGGCTGATCGTCACCTAGGTGATTGTTGTTAGGATGGTGAAGGCATAGTCATGAGTACAACAGACTTCACTTGGCGGCCATAAGTCCATGTTTACAAAATGCCATTAGACCTAGCAACTCCTTTGTCACTAAATGTGTCAGCTTGTCCTAAAATATGTGGGTATAATTAAAACAGCTGTTTCAGAAGTGTTGGTCATTCTATAAAATAATATTACACATTTAAACGGTTCACATCTTATTTACATTCAATTTTAGATCAATTATGCATTTTATTTAGTCTCAAATTTAGTTTGCTTTTAAATTCCTATAAGTGTAGTTTAGATATTTTATGACCATCATGGCACTTGATGACAACAGCAAAGACCATTGCCCCAAAGGATGTCTCTTTCTAAGAAATTACGCAATGGCAGTCAACACAATAACACGCGCCTACAATGGTGGGACTCTGTGCTCACATGGCTCGCTATAATACCTCGGTCGATGAGAATGGCCTCTATCGTTGGAAAAACATTCCTAACCTGCGTTATTGTGATTGTTGCACTAGCATGTGTAAATTGGAGATAGGGTATGGTATTTGAAGCCATTTTTCAGTGTTACTCAAGGATTTATTGGACTGTAGTATTCTCTATGCTATCGTATGCACAGTTAATCAGCATATTAGCATGCTATCCCGTCAGAGAAAAATAGTGCCAAACATTCCTACATTCACCTATCACCATTTTGCAGTTATCATGTGCAGACAGTTGTTATTTCATTTGCGGGGCTTAGACATCGTGGCCATGGTGCCCCGTGTACATGGGTGTGTGTGTGTGTAGAATTTTTGTGATAACCTGCGTTATTGTGATTGTTGCACTAGCATGTGTAAATTGGAAATAGAATATGGTATTTGAAGCCATTTTCAGTGTTGCCCTAATAATCGAAATGTAATGTTTCTCGGTCGGTCAACATGATTGTACCCAATTGTATCCTGAAGGAAATATTGCATGAGAATATTAAATCCACTTGGATGATTGACGATTGGAGCAGGTCACCCAAGGGTAGCCTATTTATTCATCTCATGTAATATTTTTGAGGATTAGGGAACCTCCAATAACAATGTGGTACAATCATGTTGACCGACTGAAAAACATTAATTTTCAATTAAGCATACAATAATAAAATGAGTGGATAGGAACCGATGAAATGTTGGGGGGCGGGGGAGAGCGGGGCATTGCTGCCTCACGCTATACGCGATTATTTTGTTTACCAAATTAACTTCTACATGTTTGAATCAGTTGCAGATGCCGCTACAGTCGAATGTTGGATTCGCCATTCGTGTTCAATCAAAACGGTGATTCAGATGATGAGTGAGAGGCGACCATCAATTACAAATTTTATAAAAATTAAAGGTGACGGTAATTGTCTGTTCAGGCCATTGGCATATTGTGTGTACAACAATCAGAGTTTCTGAATTGTTAAACATGTTATAGACAACTGGAAGAATTATTCTCCTTTAATGTTGCCAACTGCGTTATGTACGAAACTGCTATTAATACGATCGATGATTACAAAGTATACGTCTTTGAATGGAATTCATGGAGGTCATGTTGAGTTCGTTGCCGCTGCTCAAGTTAACAAAATGAATATTGACATAGTTACTAAAAACAAAACGTATGCTGTAAACGCCGAATATACGCCACTAAATAGATTAATTTCTTTACTGTACTCTGGAGATGGCCGGAGATATCAGTGCTAACTCATAGTGAAGTATGGTAGAAAACGTGAATACCAAGAAACAGAAACGAGCACTGCGCGTCTCAAATCAATATCAGAAACAGATGGTCACAAAACAGTTTTCAGTCACTTATTGATGTGCTGCTTATGATACTATTCTCTATATTGAACCATTCTCTATCGGAAGTCTGTGTAACATTTTGTCAGTACTGCTCAGCTGTATACATTTCAAAAAAGAAAAATACAAGTGGTCACTATTCTCATTGCTCTAGCGATGGCATACACAATACACATCACTGTACTTCAGAAATTAAGCAGTTCTTTACGAATTGTGACGAAATCAGTAAAACCTTTGAGAAAATCGTTCGGAATTATAATAATGCTATGTCGTTTGTATCCTTTGGTGCTACCGTTGAGCTACTACCGAGCCATGGGCCTTACTGTATAAAAATCAACAGTGTCATTCATCATAGAATTTCCCCTTTATATGCCAGAGAACAGGAAAACAGTTCATATAACCAATTAGACATCTTATAATTTTCAGAGGCAAATAATTTAAGGCTACTAAATAATGCTCATAACGAACTTTTTATTGTATGCTAGATCAGCACTATCCTTACGTGCACTCATATAAGACAATGCACTAGAAAGTAAGTGAAGAGAAGAAATCAGCTCTAAAATAAAATCGTCGTCAAATGGAATTGGTAATGCGTTTCCATCATGAGCTAGGTGACCCTATCACCCCAGCTTCGGCCAGCATCAAACTGTCGAATCATGTCCAGTTAACCATTCAGAGAATAGTATAGTCTGCGTGTTTGGAGTTTAGCTATTCACCTCGGCTATTCAGAATTGTGTCTGGGACCTGTCGTCCGTGTGCCTTTTAAGTTTACGCTGGGTAAACCGTTAAAGATAAGGTGGGACACACGCACAGAGGACAGGCAGACACCCACACATTTTATCTCATAAGTCTACTTCATCATTTATCCAAAAGCAACGGTACCGTAGCTGTCTGTTCTGGTCACTAGCATGAAGACATTTGAACAGCAAATTTCACATGGAAAGAAGTGCTGTAGGATTGTTGAAATTAATGCTTCGAAGCAGCATGGGTCTTCTATATTACCTAAGAGTTCATTCTCTAAATTCAAACCTGAGAGACTCATGTTTGTAATTATATTTATACCATTGGTATCATAAGTAGACTCTCTCTCTCTCTCTGTAGTTAACAGCCGTGAGGCTGGTTGGCAGCAGCTCGCCATTCTTCCCGTCTCTCTGTCTTCCTCTTCAGTTCACAGTATGAGCCACAACCCATATCTTGCAGTATTTGACTCATGTACTCCAGTCTGGGTCTTCCTCTACAATTCTTGCCGTCTACTGTTCCCTCGATTATAAGCTTAATCAGTCCATTTTGTCGCAGTATGTGGCCCACGAGGTGATTCCTTCTTCTTTTTAAATATTTAAGGAAGCATCTTCTCTCTCCCACTCTTCTAAAGACTTCCTCATTTGTGACCATTTCTTTCCAACTGATTTTCATAATCCTTCTATAGCACCAGGTTTCAAATGCTAGTAGTCTATTCCTCTCACTCGCTCCTATTGTCCAAGATTCGCTGCCATATAGCGCGACGCTCCATACATAGGTCTTCAACATTTGTTTCCTCACATCAAGACTTATGTTCCTTGCAGTAAATAGGTTCTTCTTCTTATAGAAAGCGTTCATGGCTTGAGAAATCCTACTTAATATCTCTCTGCAGCTTCTTCCATCATTCGTTATTTTACTTCCCAGATAATTAAACTCATTCACTTCTTGTATCTTTTCATTTCTTAACTCTATTGATGTCTGGTTTTCGCCATTTCTACTGCAGACCAAAATTTTTATTTTATTTGTATTTATTCTCATATTAAATTCTTCCTCCATTATTTTGTGCGTCTTGCTCAGGATCTTTTGTAAGTCTTCACTTTCTGCAATTAGCGCTATGTCATCAGCAAACCTTCACATGTCAACTTTATCTCCATGAATATTCACTCCTGTGGCAAATTCTTCTCTTACTTGGTCGATCGCCTTTTGTACATATATATTGAATAGGTAAGGGGAAAGGGAACAACCCTGCCGTACACCCTTTCTGATGTGTGCTGTTTCTTCCTTGCTGCCACAACAAACTATTCCAATTTCCTGCTTATAGATATTGTAGATGAGTCTTCTGTCTCTAAAGTTGATACCTGTTTGATGAAGAATGCTGAATAGAACATCCCAGTTCACATTGTCAAACGCCTTTTCAAGGTCGATGATCGCTAAGAAGGTAGGTTTGCCTTTCTTCATCTGCTACTCTATCACTTGCCTCAATGCTAAGATTGCTTCTCTTGTTCCTACTCCTTTCCTAAAACCAAATTGATCATTAGATAGGTTTTCATCGACTTGTTTTTCTCTTCTCTTCATAATAATTCTGGTGACTATTTTTGATGCATGACACACCAGACTCAATGTTCTGTATTGTTTACATGACCTTGCATTTGATTTGTTAGGTATAGGTACTATTATGCATTTTACAAAGTCTTCAGGCAATTCTCCAGTCTTGTAAATAGTACATATTAAGTTGTACAGTTCCTTTTTTAACTTGTCACCTGATTGTTTCAATAGTTCTCCTGGTATGTAGAAGGCAGAACTCCAAATTGTAGCCTTAAATTGTGTGGATATCTCTATCTACTTAGTATGAAACAAAGTGCCTTCTGGGATGTAACAAGTAATCTCGAGAACAAATTGATGGATTTTGATGCGGTTTTCACCATTCGGTAAAGAATTAATCGAGGAAGGATTCAGTAGAAAAACATTTATTTATGAACAAAAGAAGCTGAGCAGTAACGATTTCATTGAATCGAGTCGAAGAAAAACGTACCGTCCATGTGTCTTTCAAGCTTACGCTGGGTAAACCATTAAAAATATCTATATACTCTGAGAATTGTTCAGTATGGAAAGTTCTGCAGAATAGTCCATGACAGCTCCCACATCACCCCCCTATAAGTGTGTTTACGTTTTCATTTTATCCAGCTGTCTCCATTCAGTGGAGATTTAAATGACTAGCATCGGAGTGAGTTTGAAAGCCTATGAGACCTATCACCACAGCTTCTACCAGCATCAAACTGTCGAGTCGTGTCGAGTTAATACTTCAGAGAAGAGTATAGCATATGTGTGTGGAGTTTCGCAGTTCACCTCGGCTATTCAGAATTGCGTCTGGGACCTGACGTCCGTGTGCCTTTTAAGCTAACGCTGGGTAAACCGTTGAAGATAAGGTAGGACACACACACACACACACAGAGGACTGGCAGACATCCACACGTTTTATCTCATAAGTCTACTTCATCATTATCATTTACCCAAAAGCAACGGTACCGTGAATGTCTGTTCAGGTCAGTAGCATGAAGACATGCGAACAGCGAATATCATACGGAAAGAAGTGGTGTAGGACTGTTGAAATGAATGCTGCGGAGCAGCACGGGGCTTCTAGTATATTTTAGAACTTAGTAGTTGCCTACTCCTTTGGAATTTCAGTCAATTATCACCATACGACGAGAAAGTTTGACGAGATAAATCTCCTAAATAAATTTACAACTTATCGCCTATAACTCAGCCATTTAACTGCAAGAATCTTTTCTCAACTAATCAAAAGGATATTGGAATACTATATTTTATTTTTGGGGCCTGGGCAGGAATAGTAGGAACTTCATTAATTATACTTATTAGTGTTGAACTAGGTCAACCTGGCTATTTAATTCGGCGATGATCAAATTTATAAAGTAATTGTAACAGCTGATGTTTTGTAATATTTGTTTTATTGTATTACCGATTATAAATGGAGGATTCGGAAATTGTCTAGTACCTCTAATATTGGGAGCGCCTGATGTAGGATTCCCACAAATAAATAACATAAGATTTTGATTATTACCACCTTCTCTATCTCTCTTATTAGTGAGCGGTGTAGTAGACAACTGTCTATCCACCCCTCTCCGTTCTGTCTAACTCTATTTACTGTACTGTCCGTTTCTTCAATCTTTGTAATATTAATTTTGATATTGTGTTTCCCATGAAATACAAGGCCCGCTCGATACTTTCACAGCGTTCACAAGTTTCTTTGTCCGTGCCATGTCTTCATAATTGTACTCAGCTTACAATATGGGAGAATGACGTAGTCTGGCATGAAACTCAGATCTTGGCGCAGTTCATAACAAGTGAAGGGACAATATACGAAGTTACAAAAGTCTCGGATATTAACTCTGAGAACAGAACTACCATTCTCTTAAAATGTATGAACCACTGTAGGTCTTGTATGTCGCATTATGTTTGGAAGGTATTCACTTTAATGGAAACCAGTGTAAGATTTAATTCCACCTATGCAAAGAATATGTTTGTGAAACTAGTAATTTCTCTTCAGGATGATGCTGATCTCACTGAGGATATTAAGATGGAAGATATCTCCATACCAGAGTTTGTTCCATGCTTCAAAACAGAAACTCCATCTATAGCGAGTGGTGGCGATTTCAAAGAGGTAAGTACCTGATTGGGTTACTACTTGTTGCATCTTATAGAAGACATGACCTGAACGCCATCTTCTTCTCATCGGTGTTATTTATGGATTACAGAATTTTGTATTCAGACCGTAGTGATGACGGCTGCTATCTGCTATCAGGCTGTGTAAGGTACGGAAAGTATTGAATAGGCGGAAAAATTAAAAAAGTCTTATAATGAATATTATTTCTAATAAAAACATTATAATGTCCGACAAGTGCTGGACTCAAACCCATGACCTCCCTATGTGTATGTCGTTGGTCTATTCACTGATGTAATGGAGGATACCTTAATTCTCATTGGTGAAGGGTACATTATATGAAGCCAAGTTGCCTGTTGTGAACTGTGCATTTCCGTATGAAGGTGTTACAGTATTCTCGTGGACGAGATTGATTGGCTATTATATAACCATTATCTAATGACACTAAATTATGTGGCTTACTTTTCGTAAAGCATAGGGCACGTGAATTAGACTTTCTGAAAATGAGTTTCCATGGCAGAAAGATGCCATGTCATTGGATGAGTCTTAATCATCTAACTGAAAGTAATATATACAGCACTCCTCAAATTAATGGTATTCGTGGAGACTGGTCGTTTACAAAAGGCTCTTTAGTACATGACTTGGAATATTCTTTTATTGTGGACAGGAGAGCTTTCAGTGGAAAATATCAGTGGGGTATATGATAACGGCTATCTATTTCTACTTGTTCAGAGTTGCCTTCGAAATCTTGGTCAATATATTAATTTTGTTGCACTCTCTGAGCAGTTGTGCTGCATCCAGACAAGGATCGTCTTTTTCTTTGTCAGGCAATGTGCTGATTTTGTACATTCCCATTGACCATAAAAATCTCCCTCTCTTCGATTTTCATTCAGCCTTCAGGGCTTATTCTCATAGGAGAATTATTGATATTGTGTCCGCATTTGAGATACCACAGGTCTCAAAGTCAAAATCAACCCCCGTGAAATCCCATCACAAACAAACACATACCACCACAGACATAACCTTGAGCTAGTCACAACATGAGAATGTTACTCTTAACATCAGGTAAGGATTGGGTGGAGTTAAGTCAAAATACACGCTAATTAATGAAAAGAAAAGTTCTAGTGTACTGCAAATCACCAAACATTTCAGATAAAAACGTGTCTTAAATAATGTATTTATCGATGATCCCAAACCTACACTTTTCTGGGCAAAAATGAAATTATTTTAAGTTAATTGCAAGAAGGATAACAGAGCCCCTTTAGCTGCAATTAATTACCACTTAAATACATGTTTCCATTGAGAATAAACGTAAATTAACATAGTCTAAATACCAATTAAGAAATATTTACAAACCATTTGACCAACTTATGGCTCTCCCTAGCCTTTACCTGGTTGCATTTCAAAACAGTATCAAAAAACTCTGAACACCTGCACCTCAAACTAGTTTTGGTGGTCACTGGAGCCCCGCCTCCTGGATTATACTCAACATCTGTTATATCTCATCATTTCAATCTCCTGAAGCCAGTTCTCCGAATATTGGTTGAACTCACCTTCCAGGCTTGAATAGGATTTGCGAGAATTTCCAGGAAATCTCCTTCTCCCTTCCTCTCTTGTTGAATTTTGATGTATATTTTGTTGGTTGGAATAATTTTCTCTATAGTGTGAAATTTCATAGTAATTGTAACATAGCTTCTTCACTTGTTTCAATTGTAGTATATAAATGCACTGCTTTCAGATTTAGTGCAGATTCTAGTAATTTAGCACTGTGCATAATTTTTCTCATGCACTTCAAACACGTGCTAAACTTCACGTTTAAATCACTGCTAACTTATACCTGATTTTATCGGTGTAATAGTGCTTTTAAAGCCTCCTACAATTAATTTACGCAGTTCAATAAATAATTCAGATCAGTATTTGAGCTCTCTCCTGTCGGTGTAGAACTTGCCAGTTAAAATGAAATGTGCTCAAACTATCGCGCCGAGACTCCACAGTTAGCAAAATTCAATCAATGCGCATTTTTTTGCTACACTTAGTGAGAAATAATCTGCACTCTATTTCAAAACTTATACTCAATTCTATACACTCTGGATTACCCTGAGTTTCGATGCTCGAATCTCTGCATCCACCATCTCAGGCGCTTGACAAATTTAGTTTTGAGCGTAGTGCAGCATTTGCTGCTTCTTCATTCTCTAGCCAATCAAGGTCATCCTATATTCTTCCGATTAGTTTGAGGTATTTCCATACACTGTACGGTCAATGTGTAATTCAATTTATTGTATTGTCTATTTCTTCAATCCATATACTAGTAATTTTGATATCGTTTTTCCAATGAATTCCACGGCTCGCTCGATTCTTTCAGTCTTCATTAGTGACTTTTTTGCCAGTCTTCATAATTGTATTCGTCTTACAATGTCGGAGATTGACTCGGCGTTGCCTCGTGGTCTGACATAGAATTCTGTTGTTCGTGCTTTTTATAAAGAAGTGAACAGGGGCAATAACTATATATTTAGATCAGCCGATGACGTCACCCAAGTCTGGGATGTTAACTCTGAAAACAGAACTACCATTCTGTACAAACTTTCTTATGTAGTTTTTGTACTGTATGCCGTAATGTTTGGAAGGAATTCAATGTAATGGATATCAGTATAAGATTTAATTCCACCTATGCTAAGGAACATGTTTGTGAAAAAAGTAATTTCTCTGCAGGATGATACTGATCTCATTGAGGATATTAAGACAGAAAAATTCTCCATACCAGAGTTGGTTCCATGCATCGAAACGGAAACTCCATCTTTAGCGAGTGGTGGAGATTTGAAAAAGGTAAGTACCTTATTGCGTCACTACTTGTTGCACCTTATAAAGGACATGACCTGATAAGGTGCAACAGTGGCGATAGTGCAGGGCCTTGATGAATACCGACGGTGATATTGAAAGGCGGGGAGATTCCGGCTGGGCAGCGTATTACACTAATTACATAGCAATAATGAAGTTGCATCCATTTTATATAGGTTTCAGAAACCCCATGGGAACGAAGAGCACACCAGATAAGGTCATGTGGGACACTGTCAAAGGCCTTTTCTAGATCTAGGAAGGCCATGTGTAAACTCTTCTCTCTGTTTGCATTTCCATCAATAGGCGTGTGGCATAGATTGCATCTGTGGTGCTGCAACTTTGAACAAAACCGCATTGATTTGGTGTGACAGTGACAATATTTTTGAGCCTCCTATCCAGCACTCATTCAAATATTTTCAGATTGGGACTGTAACGCTAGTTGTCCATGCATGTGCGAGTTTATTTTCCGTGATGATCTGCTGATGAGCGTGGTAAGGAATTCTGCAGCAGGCTTCCCAAGCATTTTCCAGATTTCTGCTGGGATGTCATCTGGGCCTGTAGCTTTCCCATTTTTCATTTTTGTTGTGGCTGTTTGTACCTCGTCAGCTGTAATTTGGGGCACAGGTTCGAAGTGATTCCAGAATTTTGTATTTAGACCGTGTTGACGACAAATCGAACCTGTCTGCTATTAGGTTGTGAAAAGTACGGAAAGTACAAGACATCTAGAAGGATGGTAAAGCATTATATTTCCCGACTACTGCTGACTCAAACCATTGACCTCACTCTATGTACGCCGTTGCTTTAATCAATGAGCTAAAGGAGTCTGTATTTTAATCCTCATAGGTGGAGGGTAGATTATGTTAAGCCAGCTTATACTTAGCACAATTACATTGTACTAGTTGCCTGTTGTGACCTTTGCAGTTTTCTTTGGAAGAGTTTCAATAATGTCATGGCATAAGTGTACAAAATGATCCAATAATGCCTGTTAGCTTGTTTCATTGAACTTGATATTTCACCTTTCTTGGCAGCCCGGACAAACGAGAAGATTATTATTATATTTAGAAAATAAATCCTTTTTACCTGTACTGCAGTAACTCTAATGACTACTGTTGATATATAATGTGAATACAGTAGGCCTACTGCTTGCAGTTAGGAGCATTATGCAGTGGCAAAATGTATGTTAAGTAATCGACAAATCACTCTCCCTAAAGGCACTTATTGTGATTGGCTTACTGGAAGTATCATGACAATGTACCTGCCCTAATCACAAATTTTGCAGTTATATGTTAAGATGTTCATGTAGAATATTGTTTATATGGCATATATGAGTGATTTATACATTCATTCTTGAAAGCTGTGCTGGTACAACTATTGAGGACCAAGTTACGTGTAAGTGACATGTACATGTATTATGTGCTGTGACTGAGATGGACGAAAGGATGGACCAGTAAGAGGAAAGGCATTAACAGTCTTGCTGCTAGAAATTTCAAAAATAATTCTTTCAGCCCTCAAGCCTATTATTTCCTTTTAAGTACTGTTCTCTACATTTGCTATCACACTTCAATTTGGTCTTGTTTGGATTCATCTCTACATAGCTACAACACCCTACATCCGAGGCAATCTGTTTTACATATTGTAACCTTGGCCAATCCCTACCGTTCTTGTCCTCGACCCTACCTTCCATAACTAGCTTTGCTATTCCTGGGTGACTTACAACGTGTCCCACCAACCTATCTCTTCTCTTCATTAGCAGTTGCCAGAAACAACTCTCTTCTCCCACTCGTCTTAACACCTAAATCTATATACGATGTCAGCAGATTCCTTTTTTCTAAAAATGCTTTCCTTGCCTGAGCCAACCTACTTTTTATATCCTCTTCGATTCGTCCATCACTCTTTATTTTGCTTTCTAAGTATCAGAAGTCTCCTACTTCCCTTACCTTTTCACCTTTTCACGTCCAGAAGGGTTTCTGATTTTTTTTCGGCCGCATTGAAATATTTTTGTTTTAAATTTAATAATTTTCATTATGAATTCTTCCCTCAACACAGAATCCATACTCATTTGAAACTCATTCGATTCCTCTGGTGTGTCGGCTAATATGACTATGTCATCAGCAAATTTGAGAGTTGAAATTGTTTCTCTTTGAATCTTTACTCTTACATTGAATTTTTCACAGATTTCCTTCATTGCTTGTTCAATGTATACATTCAAAAGTATGGGTTATACGTTGCGGCCTTGCCTTACACCTTTCTGAATACCAGGTTGTCTCTCATGTCCTCTGGCTTGAGTAACTGCTGTGTGGTGTTTGTATAGATTGTATAGCTCCTTCCTATCCCTGTACTTTATTACAATCTTCTTCAATATATCAAACAACTTACTCCAATCAACGTTATAAAATGCCTTAATTCTACAAATGCCATGAACCTTCTATTATCTTTACTTATTCTTCCATCCAAAATCAGCCTAAGACTTAGTACAGCGTCCCTTGTTCCTAAGATTCTCGAACTGGCCTTGACACAACTCTTATTCTATCTGTCTTTCCATCCTCTTATAAATTATTCTAGTCGGGATATTTGAAGCATGAGTGATCAAGATAAATGTAAGGTCATCTTCACATCTGTCAGCTCCTGATTTCCTCAGTATAGGGTTGTAACATTCTTCTTCAAATCAGAAGGTAACTCACCTGCATCATAAACCCTACACACCAAGTGAAATAACCTGATCAGACCTTCTTCACCAATGCAGCGTAGCAATACACTCGGTGTGTGATCTATGCCTGGTGATTTTTTTTCTGCTTAAGTCTTACAATGCTTAGTCAGCTTTTGATTAATTTGACCTATATAGGAGGGAAATCTTTGATAAGTTTCAGATATAGATAAGGTGGTATACAAACACTCGCCATTTCTTTCGGTCGGAGTAGATTTGCTCTTCTTCTACATCTTCCCATTTCACACTCGGTTTGTTGACCTCAGACTTCACAGTGTCTTGGCCTTCCTACCGGTCTCCTCCCTCTTACTTCTCTTGCTGTTCTATTTTTGTCGTTTCTGATGAAATTTCCAAACCACTGTAATCTGCGTCCTCCTAGGAGTTCAGTGACAGGTATTTTGATACCAACTTCCTGCCTGTTAATTTCATTCATAATCTTATCTTTCCTGATTCTCTGGTTAATTGTTCTGATGAATTTCATATCTGTTTCCATTATTTTACTAACAGTCTTGTTGAGTAGGGTACATGTTTAAGTCCATAGGTGATTATTGGAATAAAGTAGGTACGTAATATGGTTAATTTTGCTTTCTGGGGGTATTTTGTCATTCCATAGTAGATTTCTCACTTCATAATGAGAAAGAGAAGCTCTTTGGGTCCTGTTAAGGATCTCTTGCGTTATAGAGTTGTCCTTTGAGACAACACTTCCAAGGTACTTGAAGTTAGAAACAGATTTCAGCTGAGTTCCCTCTAGACAGATGTTGGAACCTGAGCTGTTCCTGTTGATAGTCATTTCAACTGTTTTTGTTTGACAGATCTTTAGTCCAAATTCTTTAAACTTGTCATTCAAAAAGTTTAGTTTCTCCTGCATTTCTGATTCTGTTTTTCCTCATATCAACACCTCATCTGCAAATACCAGATTGTTAGGCTCATTGTAATGTTCTTTGACAGATTTTATGATCCGATCCATGGTGACGATCAAGAGGAGTGGTGACAGGGCACTCCTCTGTTTGTTTCAAACCAATTTGATGTACCTTCCCCTACTTGAACACAGCTTAGGCACATTTGGTAAAGCATCTTTACTTTATCAATTAGTAATTTCGGCACATTTGTTCTCCCCCGGGTTCGATTCCCGGTCAATGCATGTGAGATTTTCGAAGTGAAATGCCATGTCCTGTGGTTCGGATTCCACGTAAAAAGGAGGTCCCGTGGCTTATGATCTCGCGATTAACGGTCACGTTAAACTACAAGCTGCCTGTACATTTGTTCTCTCGAGGCATTCCCAGATTTTCGTCCTGGGGGCACAGTCGTAGGCCTTTTCGATGCCCTTAAAACCATTACCAAGTTCTTCCCATGTTCCCAGTACTTCACTGATTGCATTCTCACTGCGAATATGAGGTCTACTGTACTTCGATCCTTCCTGAAGCCATGTTGTTCTTCTTCCAAGCGTGGTTCTATCATCGTCCTGAGCCTTTTCTCAAATATCTTCTCCAAAAGCTTGAGTGAATGAGAAAGTAGAGTGATACCTCCATAATTTCCGCATTTCCTCCTATTTCCCTTTTTATGTATAGGAATTATGATGCCTTTCATCCAGTCTTCTGGTATCCTGTTCTCAGTCCAGATGAGAGTACTCTATATATCCACTGTATACCCAGTGCTCCAGCTGTCTTGATAATGCCAGTGGTGAGTTCATTAAATCCTGAAGACTTGCTATATCTTATACTTTGAAGTATAAAACTAATTTTATCACAAATGTTAAAGATGCCTCAAAATTCATCACGATTGGTCTGCAAAAAATCAAAAAAGTCCGAAAATTTAAATACCTAGGAGAATGGATTACCCCTAATAATTCAGAAATAGCTGCCATTGAGAGCAGATGTAACAAATTGAAAGGTGCCTTTCAAACCTGCAAAAATATTTACAAAAGTAAAAGCTTGTTCCGGAATGTCAAACATTGTCATTATAATACAGTAATTAGGCCGTCAGCACTGTATGCCGCAGAATGCTTACAGACGACAAACAAAGGACCATTGAGAAAATTAGAACTTAAGGATCGGAAAATTCTAAGGAAAATATTAGGACCTGTTAATGATAATGGTACTTACAGAAGAAGACATAACAATGAATTATTTGAACATATAGAAGATTTGGTGAGTGTGATGAGAAAAATGAGAATGTCTTTCTTTGGACATTTGGAGCGGATCATCGACTTTCATATCGAATCCACTCATCAATATCTAAAAAAAAAATCCTATTGTAAATGGTCGATGCAAGTTAAAAAGGACCTAACAGAAGCTCGAATCAATCAAGCTCTGGTTTGGAATAGGAACCTGTTCAGAAAGGCGGTTAAATCAACCAGTAATCTACACCCTTCAAAATCTGTGATGCCTCGCCCTCACTGCAAGTGGACGGAAGAAAGGAGAGCAGAACATTCGTCAAGAATGAAGATCTACTGGCAGAGAAGAAAACAAGCATTACAGTGATCATATGAGTGAAGAACATCGTGGTCCATTGATGGCCGAAACGTCTAAAAAAATACTTTGAAGTGCAGTTGCTACTTCCAGCCAAGTTAACTGGTGCGCTTCATCCCTCAGATTTAAGATACAGTCTGCAGTGCTCATGTTGTCAAAATGTTCTCCATTTTAAAAAGTGTTGAAGTAGTTCTTCATTTCTTCTCTGTTACCTTGAGCAGTCGTCACCAGGTTCCCATTATCTGCTTCCAGTGCAAGGAAGCTACCGTGCTCACTTCTTCTATTCTTAATTACTTTGTAAAGAATTCTTTATTGCCTTCAGTCTTCTGTCAAACTGGTGGCGAACTCATGGCCAAACCTTTGTTTTTTTCCTGTACCAGTCGCTTAAAAAACAATTTCTTTTTCCGATACTCCAGTGTTAGATGCTCAATTTCATCTTCTTGACGGCCTGTTTTCAGCTTTGCATAGTCTAAATTCTTCTTAGATACGTTTCTTTCTTTCACTGCAGCTTTCACCCTGTTATTCCACGATGGTGTTTCTTTCACCCTGCTTATTCCACTTGTCTTTCCACTTTGTGATTTAGCTGCTGAAAGCTGCGTTAACTTAAAACACATCCCTCTTTTATCATTTTTCGATAGTTTAGCCATGATTTTTTTCTTTGATATTCTTCTTGTTTCAGAGTTTCTCTTAACAGCCAGGAGCTCACTTCTTCTGCATTTTGGAGTGCTTGGTATTGCGCTCACTGACATTTTTGGTGTGTGGTCGCTGTCGAAGCATTCACTAGGAATAACCTTAACATCTGTGATAAACTGGTTAGCACATCTATCAGTTATTATGTAATCTATTACACTCCTGGACTTCCCATCGCAATTGTAACGTGTAATTTTATGGATGTATCTCTCTGGAACCAAGAATTTTGTAGCACTGACGGTTTCGTGCGCAGAAGTCTCGCTGTTTCTGTCACCATAGTCCTGGGGACCGATGATATTTCCACAGCCGTGTCTGACTGTTCCATCCTGGACATTCAGGCCTCCTATGATCGTGATGTTATCTTCTTATATATGAACCTCCAGATCAACGAGGAACTGATCTTTCTCAAGTGTAGAACAGCCTGTTCGAGGAGCATACTTTTGGAGGTTGATATGGAATATCTGGCCAATACACGTAGTTTAATTTTTTACATTCTGGCATTCACCTAGCTGATGTCTGCCTATTTATCTATACAATTTTGTAGAGAACAAAACCAACTCCATTTCGGGCTTCTTCAGAATTTCCACTCCAGTACGAAACATAATCTTTTCGTAGTGGTTTCTTTCCTGTACGTTTCCATTTGGTTTCTCTCAAGCCTAATATCGCAAGTTTGCGTCTGTTCATAAAATCTTCAATTTCTTCGCACTTCCCTGTAAGGGTTAGGATATTCATCATCATCATCATCTTGTACAGTTTCCAGCCCCAGGCTGGGTCTGTTTGGAACATAAGCCTCGCCACTTTGTTCTTTCTTCCCACCACCTCTCCGCTGTCACTCTGGTCCAGTCCTCCCCTCTCTTCTTGACACATTCCTCCACTCCTTTCAGCCATCTATCTCTTGGTCTTCCCCTTGGTCGTTTCTTCTGCATCTGCATCTCATGTATCCTCTTGGGAATCTTCTTCTCATCCATTCTCTTTAAGTGTCCATACCACCTCAGTCTTGATGTCTCAATCCTACCTTGCAAGGGCTCCTCTTTCACCATTTCCCTGACCTTTTCATTCCTCACCCTGTCTCTTCTTGTTACTCCGATCCTACTTCGCAGGAACTTCATTTCACCTGCCTGTATTCTGCTTATGTCTCTTTTCTTCATTGTCCACGTTTCTGAAGCATAGGTCAGTATTGGGATATAGTAGCTTCTGTATAACACTTCCTTGCTTTTTTGTGGGACATCTTTATTCCACACTATGCTCCTAATGCTTCTCAGAAATGCTTCTGCCTGTCTGCCACGTTCCGTAATCTCTTTGTCATTTCTCCCATTTTCCTCCACTATACTTCCCAAGTACTTGATACTTTCCATCTTCTTCAGCTGTCCACCTCCAAGTGTTATCCCACTCATTGGTCTGTCCTTTTTCCTGGTCGTTAACAGGATCTCACATTTACTGATGTTGAACTTCCATCCGTACTCTCCCACTGTTTCTTCCCAAGCCTTCAGTTGCTCGTGAATTTCCTCCTCCTTGTTTCCCCAGACCATGAGATCATCTGCAAACACCATTGCTTTCATCTTATCTTCTCCTATCTTTCCTGCTATCCGTGTCATTACCTCGTCCATAACCACAATAAAGAGAAGGGGTGACAGTGCACTACCCTGTTTCAGGCCACTCATTTGTCTGAACCAGTCTGTTCTTTCCCCTCCAACTTTCACACAACTCACACTTCCACAATACATCTCCTTCACTCTGCCTACAGTCTCATTTTCCACTCCCATGTTTTCCATTGCTTTCCAAACCTTCTCCCTGCACACACTATCATAGGCCTTTTCGATGTCCAGGAAGGCCATCAACAGATCCTCTCCAAACTCGTAGTGGTGTTCCTGGAGCTGTCTCGCTGAAAATATGAGATCCACTGTTGATCTCCCAGGTCTGAATCCATACTGTTCCTCTCTCAATTTTCTCTCCACTTTGGCTCGTATTCTACTTTCTAATATCTTTTCATATATCTTGGCACAGTGAGGTATGAGTGTGATTCCCCTGTAATTTCTGCACTCCTTTCTGCTTCCTTTCTTAAATATTGGGACAATTAATCCTTTCTTCCAATCTTCTGGGGTCTTTTTCTCCTTCCATATCACCCTCATCACACGGTACAGCCACTGTTTCCCAACCTCCCCTGCTGCCTTCACCATTTCAACACCCACTTCATCCACACCTGGTGCCCTTCCTCCTTTCATCTTGTCTATAGCCATTTCCAGTTCTCTCCAAGTCAGGTCCTTTTCCATTCCTGTGTTGTCTTCTCCATCTTCCAATACATTGTCTTCCTCCCTATGACCATTTGGATTCAGCAAATCCTCAAAGTACTCTTTCCACACTGTCTTGAGTGTCTCTTTGTTGTGTACCTCATTTCCGTTTTTGTCCATCATTACCACATCCTCTCGCAAACCTCTTCTCTTACTTTTGACCATCCCATAAAGAACTTTCTTATTTCCTCTGCTGTCTTCCTCCATCATCTCTGTCCACTTTACCATCCACTTCTTCCTCTCCTCTGCGACAATCTTGTTTGCTTCTTTCTTCTTTATCTTATAATCATCCCTTGCCAGATCAGTTCTTTCCTGGAACCACACTCTGAAAGCCTTGTTCTTCCTTCCCACAGCTTCTTTTACTCTCTCATTCCACCATGGTGTCTCTTTACACCGCTTTCTGTTGCTTGTTCTTCCACATACTGCCACTGCAGCTTCCACCATTGTGTTCTTGAATTGCTTCCATTCCTCTTCCCCTGTTTTAGGATTGTCTGTTGGCATCCTTTCCCTTATTATCTTCTGGAATTCTTCCTTGACTTCCTTTTCCTTGAGTTTCCATACTTTGATTCTCCTTTCCTGGTACTCTGTCCTCTTGCTATCCTTAACAACTCCCAGGTTCATTACAAGTATTCTGTGGTCGCTATCTAAGGCCTCTGATGGTATTACCTTTATATCTCTGATACTTCTCTTCATTTCCCAGTCGTACAGCATGTAATCTACCAAAGATTTCTTTGTTAAATCACTGCTGTACCTCGTTACCTTGTGGCTTTCTTTCTTCCGGAACCAGGAGTTGCCTGCCACTAAACCGTTTCTCTTGCAAAAATCCAGCAACTTTCTTCCTTCTTCATTCCTGCTACCCCATCCTTCTGCTCCCAATACATTTTCATATCCTTGCCTTTCACTTCCTACATGTGCATTCAAATCTCCCATGACAATGATGCTCTGACCATTCAACTGCTGTTGTAGCTCCTCCTCAAAGTCTTCCTTCTCTTGAGCTGTACATCCAACTTGAGGGGCATATACCTGGGCTATCTCCAGGCTTCTTCCCTTTACAGTTACTCTGATCTTCATGATCCTGTCACTTATTCCCTTTACCTCTTCCTTCATTCCATCTCTCACAACTACTCCTACTCCGCTGCTCCTTCCTTCACTGTTCCCACTCCAGTACAACCGGTACCCTTTCCTCAGTTCTCTGCGACCTTCTCCTTTCCATCTTGTTTCTGCCAAGCCCAGTACATCCAGTTTTCTTCTCTCCATCACATCTACAATCTCCTCCACTTTTCCTGTCAGTGTCTGTATGTTTAATGTCCCAACTCGTAGTCCATTAGCATATCCGGGTCGTCGTCGTTTGCATCCATCCTTTCCGAGGCCTGTTCCTGGTTTGGATATTAAGGGTTCAAAATCTGAGCTGCTTCTTCTTGGATGGTGTTTGTCTCTCTCTGCACCTCCAATGAACTTCAGGTTTTTGATGTCATTATTTCGTGATCTCCGTGAAGAGTTACTGCCAAGTCCAGTAGTATTGCCGTTCTTACATCCGAGGCTTGGTTTAGGTTTGAAAGCAATTTCAATCAACTCTTTCCATCTGTCTTGCTCAGCCTAACACGGCAGAGGAGTTTCTGTTGGGGTTTACCCCCCTAGCCTTTGAGAATCCTTTCTCGTCCCACAAGGCAGTGGGTTCCATCTGCACAACCCCAAGGTGGGTGGGGTGTCTCCTCCACCAGAACAACCGTAATGAATTACACATTCTCAGCCTTCGCCGTCGTTGAGTTCTTCACACGTCACCCTGTGCAAGGGGCCTTCGTTATACCCTACAGGACTGGGTCCCCATCAGATCTTAGCTGGTACTATAGCTCCGAATATAGTACCGTTGCCCACCCCCGTGACATGGACACACCTGATGAGAATTGTCCATGTAAGTACAGATTTCATGGACCGGGTAATGAGACTGTGGCTCTAGCCTCCACGACTAGAATAAGAAAGTAATTTCAGTCAGTTGTACAGCTGATAAATCCTTTCTTTGAGTTGTGCTGTGCTCTAAAGCTACATTATTGGTTATTGATTGTGTAGAAGCGTAATATGATGGCAAATAAATTAATGGTTCATTCTTGTCGCTAGGATATAGAAGAAGAAGCCCATGATGAAGAGAGTGATGCAAGTGGAAATCATATAAATGAGTAAGTGGACAACATAATAAGGAAAAGTATTGTATGCATGCAAACTAGAACTGTTGGATGTGAATACGTTTTGTTGACAAATCAGTTATTCACTTATTTTTTATCATTGAACTTTTTTGTACTTGTCTGTCTAAAGCGGATATGGATATTCACTTTATAGTTGGCAGCTCAAAAACTAACCGTTCTCATTCAGAGATTTAACTGTTGGAAGTAATCCAGTATGAATTTTATTGAGGAGATGACCCACTAGGTGTTCCCACCAGTCGTAGTAATTTTGTTTATTCACGTGTATTTTGTTTTTTCCTCCCGGTGTGTACATAAATAAATAAATCAGATGGCATTCCGATGCGTGAGCAAACCACAAACAACTATTCATGTGAGAACATTTGTTGAAACGAAAGCCAAAAGTTACATCTAAATGAAACCCTAAGTCGATTAGGTTTCGTGTCCTTGAAACAGAGCTATGCACCACGTGACTCCTTCATTTCACGCTGATTGTGCGAGATGTCCCGAACAGCAGGTTTCCTATCATATTTTCGTTTTAGTGAACAAATCTGGGAACTACTCTGCAGAACATAATCCATTTATTGATAATGATCATAATACCCGGGATACATTAATGGATTTTCCGCTAAAGTACAGTGAAAGTAAGCTAAGGTGTAAAACAAATAAATACATTAAATAGAAAAAAATATAATAAATCAGCTATATACAGACAATGAATTGAAACACGGTTGGTACAATACAGAACCATTCATGACATTACTTGCTGTTTCAGTACGGTACAGAATCACTGTAGTAAGACCGAACCTTGTGTAGCAGAACTAAGAAGAAATGGCTTCGTTTCCAACCCCAGCCATCCTAACAGTGGTTTTCCGTTGTTTCCCGACTTCTTCTTTAAGCAATTGCTGGGATAGTACCTTTATTCCGATCACGGCTGCCTCGTACCCAAACCTTTTCCCCAATCACAAATACATTAGTTCAGCCATCACAATCACACTGGTCATCAAACATGTACACGGGAGTCCGTGACCATGATGTAAAGCTCTTAGATGAGCTATCATTAACCATCACCAATGTATACACGCAATTGGCCTACTAACCCAAACCAGCGCACCTGGGGGTGACAAGACCCCTGTACACTCATTATTATTATTATTATTATTATTATTATTATTATTATTATTATTTATTTACCATAAATCGTACAAGAAGTATGGAAGGCCTAGTGAAAAAGGGCGAGCCCTACATACATATTTCCTGCTTCACAGGCACAGATTACATCTACATTTGTTTTAACAATATTTACATGTTTTACAAAGATATTTGCAGTATTTACATATTTAGAATATTGGCATACGTTAGTACATTTTTCCTGTTCACTCACTCTCTCACGCACGCACTTTCATAACCTCAATCAATCCATACATTCATTCATTCCATTCAGATATTCATTCATTCATTCAGCGAGACAATCAATCACTCATACATACGTTTATTTATACAATGTACCTTTTATGTACGGCTTGAATTTCCGAAGAGGCAAAATCTTGGCATCCCCTGGCAGCGCGTTCCATAACCGCGCAGAGCGGCCGTAGAAACCTGTCAGGTAAGCATTGCTATGTGCGAAGGCGGAACGAGAGTTACACCTCGTCCTCTCCGAACTGAGCGATATGCCAATGACAGTCGGCAAAAGAGGTCAATATTAATGGAACCTGTAAGGGATTTTTTGAGAAAAATTAGATCAATTCGTTTGGCTGTTGCCTCTATAGATGGGAATTTTGACAAAGGGGAAGGGGAATAACGTGCTATTAGCCTCTCTGCGCGGCGCTGTACACGCTGGAGCTTGTTCATGTTTTCCGCTGTACTGGGATGCCAAGCAGGTAAGCCGTACGTTAATACCGGACCGACCATGCATATGTAGGCCGTCCTTAAAGCTCTAGGTTTACAAACTCTCATGTTTCTGTACAAGAAACCCAGAACTTTGGTGGCCTTACATCTTGCCTCTTCACTTTGAATGTTCCAATTCAGGATGTCGGAGATTGTTACCCCTAATATTTTAAAGTTTGTGAACTGTCGGATGACACTGTTCATAATTTTGTTTTCATCCTCAATGTTTTATTTTGGACCTAGTTATTCTTAAGTATTTACATTTTTTTACATTTATATTTAAATTATTCACAGAACACCACAGCGATAACTTGTCTAGATCTGATGGAGCACTCTAACTGCTACACACCTGCTGGCTGCCATCTTGACTCTGGAAGCAGTGTATCCCTCCCATGGCTCATCATCGCGATATTAATGGTCACGTAAAACGACAAGCTTTCACAATGTATCATTTATAAATTAGAAAAAGAAACAGGTAACTTTGAGGGAACAACGTGCATACTCAAATCTCATACAAACAAAACCAAGTCACCTTGAATGAGGATCCCCTGCATATACATTAGATTGTCCCAAACAATTTACGAATTGAACTTATCTACAAATCATAGCCAGGTCACCTGGAATGAAGAACCCCCTGCGTATACACTTTCCCAAACAATGTACCTATTGAACTTACCTACAAATCAAAACTAGGTCACGTGGAATGCCTCGAAACCCCTGCATATTCATTGTCTCCAACAATGTATATATTGAACTTATCTACAAATCATAACCAGGTCACCTGTAATGCCTAAACCCCTGCATATTCATTGCCCCCAACAATGTTTGTATTGAACTTACCTACAAATCAAAACCAGGTCACCTGGAATACCGCGAAACCCCTGCATATTCATTGTCCCTAACAATGTACGTATTGAACTTACCTACAAATCATAACCAGGTCACCAGGAATGCCTAAACACCTGCATATTCATTGTCCCCAACATTGTTTGTATTGAACTTACCAACAAATCATAACCAGGTCACCAGGAATGCCTAAACCCCTGCATATTCATTGTCCCCAACAATGTACGTATTGAACTTACCTACAAATCATAACCAGGTCACCTGGAATGCCTAAACCCCTGCATATTCATTGCCCCCAACAATGTATGTATTGAACTTACCTACAGATCAAAGCCAGGTCACCTATAATGACGAACTCCCTGCATATACATTGTCTCAGACAATCTACGTATTGAATTTACCTACAAATTGAATATTGGTTGTAGTAGCTTGTTGAAACATAATGTGCTATATTATACGTTGATTCATTGAATCCTCACCTAAATTATAAATACACACACTAATACATCCATCACATTAACACAGGTTATCAGACAAACTTCAAACTCACCCAAGTACACGGGCCTAATGACCATGATATCCAAGCCGCTCAAATGAAACAACAACAACAGCAATAACAGATTCCTACCCAAATCCTTCCTCGTATAAATGTACACACACTTGTACAGACATCACATTGACACAGTTTAGCAGACAACTTCTTCACACACCCAAGTACACGGGGTACATGGCCACAATGACGCTAAGCCCGTAAAGATCCAACTACAAAAACAGACTCTACCGCGGATGATGCACAGCTTCCTATACAAATCCTCCCTCATCTTTAAATATGCACACTAGTACAGACATCACAGTGACACATGTTACCAGAGTACTTCTAGTCACACACCCAAGTACACGGGGATAAGTGACAATGATGCCACAATGCCCCTAAAGAATCAACAGCAATAACAGTCAGTACCGCCGATCAAGGACAACGAATTTTAATCGCTGTAGTCATCATCATCATCATCTTGTACAGTTTCCAGCCCCAGGCTGGGTCTGTTTGGAACATAAGCCTCGCCACTTAGTTCTTTCTTCCCACCACCTCTCCGCTGTCACTCTGGTCCAGTCCTCCCCTCTCTTCTTGACACATTCCTCCACTCCTTTCAGCCATCTATATCTTGGTCTTCCCCTTGGTGGTTTCTTCTGCATCTGCATCTCATGTATCCTCTTCGGAATTTTCTTCTCATCCATTCTCTTTAAGTGTCCATACCACCTCAGTCTTGATGTCTCAATCCTACCTTGCAAGGGCTCCTCTTTCACCATTTCCCTGACCTTTTCATTCCTCACCCTGTCTCTTCTTGTTACTCCGATCCTACTTCGCAGGAACTTCATTTCACCTGCCTGTATTCTGCTTATGTCTCTTTTCTTCATTGTCCACGTTTCTGAAGCATAGGTCAGTATTGGGATATAGTAGCTTCTGTATAACACTTCCTTGCTTTTTTGTGGGACATCTTTATTCCACACTAAGCTCCTAATGCTTCTCAGAAATGCTTCTGCCTGTCTGCCACGTTCCGTAATCTCTTTGTCATTTCTCCCATTTTCCTCCACTATACTTCCCAAGTACTTGAGACTTTCCACCTTCTTCAGCTGTCCACCTCCAAGTGTTATCCCACTCATTGGTCTGTCCTTTTTCCTGGTCGTTAACAGGATCTCACATTTACTGATGTTGAACTTCCATCCGTACTCTCCCCAAGCCTTCAGTTGCTCCTGAATTTCCTCCTCCTTGTTTCCCCAGACCATGAGATCATCTGCAAACACCATTGCTTTCATCTTATCTTCTCCTATCTTTCCTGCTATCCGTGTCATTACCTCGTCCATAACCACAATAAAGAGAAGGGGTGACAGTGCACTACCCTGTTTCAGGCCACTCATTTGTCTGAACCAGTCTGTTCTTTCCCCTCCAACTTTCACACAACTCACACTTCCACAATACATCTCCTTCACTCTGCCTACAGTCTCTTTTTCCACTCCCATGTTTTCCATTGCTTTCCAAACCTTCTCCCTGCACACACTATCATAGGCCTTTTCGATGTCCAGGAAGGCCATCAACAGATCCTCTCCAAATTCGTAGTGGTGTTCCTGGAGCTGTCTCGCTGAAAATATGAGATCCACTGTTGATCTCCCAGGTCTGAATCCATACTGTTCCTCTCTCAATTTTCTCTCCACTTTGGCTCGTATTCTACTTTCTAATATCTTTTCATATATCTTGGCACAGTGAGGTATGAGTGTGATTCCCCTGTAATTTCTGCTCTCCTTTCTGCTTCCTTTCTTAAATATTGGGACAATTAATCCTTTCTTCCAATCTTCTGGGGTCTTTTTCTCCTTCCATATCACCCTCATCACACGGTACAGCCACTGTTTCCCAACCTCCCCTGCTGCCTTCACCATTTCAACACCCACTTCATCCACACCTGGTGCCCTTCCTCCTTTCATCTTGTCTATAGCCATTTCCAGTTCTCTCCAAGTCAGGTCCTTTTCCATTCCTGTGTTGTCTTCTCCATCTTCCAATACATTGTCTTCCTCCCTATGACCATTTGGATTCAGCAAATCCTCAAAGTACTCTTTCCACACTGTCTTGAGTGTCTCTTTGTTGTGTACCTCATTTCCGTTTTTGTCCATCATTACCACATCCTCTCGCAGACATCTTCTCTTACTTTTGACCATCCCATAAAGAACTTTCTTATTTCCTCTGCTGTCTTCCTCCATCATCTCTGTCCACTTTACCATCCACTTCTTCCTCTCCTCTGCGACAATCTTGTTTGCTACTTTCTTCTTTATCTTATAATCTTCCCTTGCCAGATCAGTTCTTTCCTGGAACCACACTCTGAAAGCCTTGTTCTTCCTTCCCACAGCTTCTTTTACTCTCTCATTCCACCATGGTGTCTCTTTACACCGCTTTCTGTTGCTTGTTCTTCCACATACTGCCACTGCAGCTTCCACTCCTCTTGCTATCCTTTACAATAGGTAGCGCACGCGTAGATTCAGCAAATGAGCGACGATGCGCGAAACGTTTCAACAAAGTCCAGTGTTGAAATATGTGGTGTTAGATGGACATATATTTTCGATTGCAAATGCGCACTATGCTTCAGATTATAAGGTGTGAGTAGTTATAAATCAGTAAATACAAAACAAATCAAGTAAAAAAAAATATTATCCACCAACCCCAGGTTAAGAGTGGAGGACGCTAACCCGCTGCTACACATGGCCAATGCTAGTATTACGTTAGCAACTGGTTTAGTATAACTGTATAGCATATTTCGTCTTGGATAGAACGATTTCTTTAGCATTTTCTGCCGTTTCTAGAAACCATTAATACTAAATTACTATTATTTTGTTCAGTGCATTCCTAAAAGCATATCAATCTACTGAAATATGGAGTAGCAAGCAAACAATAGCCTCCATTTTGACCCAACAGGGCTGCCCAGCCCACCACGATACGGCATGGTCAGCCTGAACTATTAGTCACTACTAAGGAATAATATCTATATACATAAAAATCAATGTTACGTGATAGTTTGTCTGTCTGTCTGTGGGTGTGTATGTCTCCTATGCGTTCATATACCATTCATCCGAATGCGATGAAACGTGGGTGAGATGTTGAGTACACTCCAAGGAAGGTTTCTGACTTAGTAAATACATTTTACAATAGGTAGCGCACGCGTAGATTCAACAAATGAGCGACGATGCGCGAAACGTTTCAACAAAGTCCCGTATGAGTTCATATAACATTCGTCTGATAACGATGAAACTTGGGTGAGATGTTGTATACACTTACGTGAAGGTTTCAAAATTAGTGAGTACATTTCACAGTATATAGCGCACGAGTAGATTCAACAAATGAGCGACGACACGCAAAGCGTTTCAACAAAGTCCCGTATGCGTTCACATACCATTCGTCCGATAGCTATGAAACTTGCGTATGATGCTGTGTACACTTCAGGGAATGTTTCTGGCTTAGTAATTCCACTTTACAATAGGCAGCCGACGAGTAGATTCAACAAATGAGCTACGACGCGCGAAGCATTTCAACAAAGTCACGTATGCGTTCATATACCATTCGTCCGATAGCGATGAAACTTGCGTGAGATGTTGTGTACACTCCAGGGTTGGTTTCTGGCTTAGTAAATCCATTTAACAATATGTAGAGCACGAGTAGATTCAACAAATGAGCGACGACGCGCGTAGCGTTTCAACAAAGTCCCGTATAAGGTCATTTACCATTCATCCGGTGGCGATGAAACTTGGGTGAAATGTTGTGTACACTTCAGGGAAGGTTTCTGGCTTAGTACATCCATTTTACAATAGGTAGCGCATGAGTAGAATCAACAAATGAGCGACGACGCGCGTACGGTTTCAACAAAGTCCCGTATAAGGTCATATACCATTCATCCGATAGCGATGAAACTTGGGTGAGATGTTGTGTACACTCCAGGAAAGGTTTCTGGCTTTGCATATCCACTTTACAAGGTAGCGCACGAGTAGAATCAACAAATGCGCGATGACGCGCGAAGCGTTTCAACAAAGTCCCGTATAAGGTCATATACCATTCGTCTGATAGTGATAAATCTTTGGTGAATTGTTGTGTACACTCCAGGAATGGTTTCTGGCTTAGTAAATCCATTTTACAAGACGAAGCGCACGTTTAGATTCAACAAATGAGAGACGACGCGCGAAGTTTTTCGAAAACGTCCCTTATGCGTTCATATACCATTCATCCGATTGCGATGAAACTTGGGTGAGATGTTGTGTACACTCCAGGGAAGGTTTCTGGCTGAGTAAATCAATATCACAATACGTAGCGCAAGAGTAGAATCAACAAATGAGCGACGACACGCGAAGCGTTTAAACAAAGTCCCGTATACATTCATATACCATTCGTATGATAGCTATGAAACTTGGTGAGATGTTGTGAACCCTTCAGGGAAGGTTTCTGGCTTAGTAAATCCATTTAAAATAGGTAGCGCACGAGTAGATTCAACAAATGAGCAACGACGCGCGGACCGTTTCAAAAAAAAGTCCCCTATGTCTTCATATACCATTAGTCCGAGAGCGATGAATCTCGGCTGAGATGTTGTGGACGCTTACATGAAGGTTTCTAACTTAGTAAATACATTTTGCAGTAGATAGCGCACGAGTAGATTCAACAAATGATCGACGACACGCGAAGCGTTTCAACCAAGTCCCGTATGCATTCATATACCATCGTCCGATAGCTATGAAACTTGGGTGAGATGTTGTGTACACTTCATGGAAGGTTTCTGGCTTAGTAAACCCACTTTACAATAGGCATCGCACTAGTAGATTCAACAAAAGAGGAACGACGCGTGAAGCGTTTCAACTAAGTCCCGTATAAGGTCATATACCATTCGGCCGTTGGCGGTAAACTTGGGTGAAATATGGTATACACTCCGAGGAAGGTTTCTGGCTTAGTAAATACGTTTCACAGTAGGTAGCACACGAGTAGATTCGATAAATGAACGACGACACGCGGAGCGTTCCAACATAGTCCCCTATGTCTTCATATACCATTAGTCCGATAGCGATGAAACTTGGGTGAGGTGAGATGTTGTGGACACTTACGTGACGGTTTCTAACTTAGTAAATACATTTTACAGTAGGTAGCTCACGAGTAGATTCAACAAATGAGCGACGACGCGCGAAGCGTTTCAACAAAGACCCTATGCGTTCATATACCATTCATCCGATTGCGATGAAGCATTGATGGGTTATTGTGTACACGCCAGGGAAGCGTTTAGACTTAGTAAATCCATTTGTCAAAAGTTAGTGCACGAGTAGATTCAGCAAATGAGTAACAGCCCACGAATCGTCTAAACAAAATCCCGTATACGTTCATATACAATTCATCTGATTGCGATGAAACGTTGATGAGTTATTGTGTACACGCCAGGGATGGGTTTCGACTTAGTAAATCCATTTCACAATAGGTAGCGCACGAGTAGATGCAACAAATGGGTGACGACGCGGGAAGCGTTTCATCAAAATCCCCTATGCGTTCATATAACCTTCTTCGATTGCGATGAAACCTTGATGAGTTACTGTGTACACGACAGGGAAGGGTTTCGAGTTAGTAAATCCATTTCTCAATAGGTAGCGTACGAGTAGATTCAACAAATGGGTGACAGCGATGCATCGTTTTAATAAAATCCCGTATACGTTCTCATGCCATTCGTCCGATTGTGATGAAACTTTTGATAATTGTTGTGCACGCTCCCACTAATGCTTCTAAAATCCATTTTACGATAGCTTAGAGGCAGTTAACGGAAATTGAAAAACATATTGTGTATCCAAAAGCACTTCAAGAAACAGAATTTCAACCCAACACTTTCTTTGATTGGCATTGCAACGCATGCCGGGTACAGCTTGTTTTATTATAAAATGTAAATATCCAACAGGTTATCTCCTTGAGGACAGTTTAAACCACCCTCTAAACGATAAGCGGATTTAGTGAAGCCTTATTGAATCGTAAGTTACGCTTAGGCTATAATAATTGCATGATTGATACATCCGCCATCTTGAAACTATATGCCTGATGACCTTGTAGTTTGGGCAGAAGACGCTTCCCACATTAAGATATATTGCTGCACAATTTGGTAGAGATCGAATGATTAGGTTGGTCGAAATTTCATTTATGCTTGGAATATTTGGTTGGTGCCATTTCTTTTTCGTTATGATGGCGGTGATATATATGACACTGAGTTGTCCTTTGTTAGCGCTACCTTTGCACCAAAGTTACTTCGAAATTGTTTCGTCGTGTTTGAATTGTTTGTACGGAACTGGTTGCACACATGTACGGCTGCCATCTTGAAACTTTTTGAGTGGTGACCTTGTAGTTTAGGAAAAAAGACGCTTCCTACATGAAGATATATTGTTGCAAACTTTGGTAGAGATCAGATGATTAGGTTAGTCGTAATTTGATTTAAGCTTTGAACATTTTTGTGGCCGCCATTCCGTTTCCGTCATGATGGTGGCAATATAAAACATGACAATGAAGTGTCCTTTGCTAGTGCTACTTATCTACCAAATTTGGTTCAATTAGGTTTCTTCATGTTTGAATTGATAAGGGGAGATCAGATATTCACACTCATACACTCAGACAGACCGACAACTTTTGGCCCGTGTAGATCTCATAAGTCTACTTTTATTTTTTGCATAAATCGAATGTAGACCACAAATGCCGGATTCACCACCATATGTCAGTATTTTAAAAGTTTTTTCAGAAGGTTTACAGATGCTTAATATTTTTTTTTTGTGGAACATTTTTTATTTGACTTGTGATGTAATTTGGTTGGTAATTAATGTTTACTAGCGTTGGTGGTGAAGTATGTGTGCTAATAGTAAAATTTGATCATCATCGTCTTCATTTCCCCTTTTCCAGCTGACACTGGGTGGGGGCAAATATGGTTCCTCTCCACTTTGCTCTGTCGTTCCACCATTCCTCTTCTGGCACGGTGTTCCAATCAAGGTTCCGTTTTCTAATGCCGTAGCATAGGCTACTTCACCGAGTCCATCCTACGCATTCTTGGTCTTCCTCGTCCTCTCTTCCCTGTCATCCGTCGTTCCAGTGCTCGTCTTGGTAGCCTTACTTCACTCATCCGTTTGACATGTCCAAACAATCTCTTCTCACGTATCTCGTCTCAGCTGCCTGTACTCTGCTCTCATACCTCTTGGTCATTATCCAAGTTTCTGCTGCATATGTCATTATAGGAACATAATATGCTTTGTGCATAACTTCATTAGCCTTAATGGTATATCCTTGTTTCATACTAGTCCCCGTACCTGTTGGTAGAAAGCACTCCTGATTTGTATTCTTCTTCTAATTTCCAAATCTAGTCTTCCAGCTTCAGTCTGTTCACTCCCAGGTATTTAAAGTGTTTCACCAGTTCCAATTCCTTATCTCCGACTTTGATTACTCCATTTCCTTCTTTCTTACCTCTACTCATCATCTCTGATATACTCTTCTCCACATTTATCTTCAATGCCCATTGCTCAATCTTTTCATTTATTAGGTCTAACTATTCTTGTACCTCCATCTCATCCTCTCCCCAGATCACAACATAGTCTGCAAAGAACATTATCATCATCTTTTCCTAATATAGTCTTTCATTGCTGCCTTCATGATGTCATCCATCACCATTAAGACAATAAGGGTAACAACACACTTTCTTGCTTTAGTCCAGTGTCAATTTTAAACCATTCCGATGTCCCGACTCTAGTCTTCACACTACTGTAGCAATCCATGCACATTCCATTTATCATGTCTCTCAGTTCCTTGCCTACCCTCTGTTCGTTATGCTTTTCCAAAATTTTCTTCTAGGGACGCTATGACAGGCCTTTTCTACATCAATAAAACGCATTACCATAACCTTCCCGTATTCCCAACTCTTTTCAATGTTCTGTCTCAGAATGAAACTTGGTTCCAGTTCCCTTTAAATCCAAACTGCTCCTCCTCTGTTTGGCTTTTTACCTTTGCTCTAATTCTTTTTTCTAAGATTCTTTCCATTACTTTGGCAACATGCGAGATTATGGTGATTCCTCGGTAGTTACCACGCACCTTCCTGTGTCCTTTCTTGAATATTGGCAATATTATTCCCTTTTTCCAGTCTTCAGGAACTTCCTTCCCTCTCCACACACTCCTGAGAAGACTGTATTTCCACTGCAGTCCCACTGGTCCTGTCGCCTTGATCATTTCTATTGCCACTTCGTCGATTCCCACAGCTTTCCCCATCTTCATCTTCTTAACTGCCCATTCCACTTCTGCCATATTAATGTCTGGTTCATCTTCTATTTTTTCCTTCACCGTTTTGGCTGTTTGCGTAACTTCCTCCGCATGCCTGACGTCTCACCTTCAACAGCTCGCTGAAATATTTTTTCCATCTGTCCGTTATCCCTTCTGGTTTTGTCAATATATCACCTTCTTTGTTTTTCACGAACCCAGTGTTCACCTTTTCATTCCTTCTCATCATCATCATCTTGCACAGTTTCCAGCCACTGGCTGGGTCTGTTTGGAACACAAGTCCCTCCAACGTCTTCTGTCTTCCCACCATCTCTCAGCCTCCACCCTTGTCGAGTCTTCTCCTCTCTTCTTCACGCTTTCTTCCACTCCCATCAGCCACCTTTCTCTCGGTCTTCCTCTCGGTGTCTTTCCTACCCACTTCGTCTCGTGTATCCTCCTGGGTATCCTCTTCTTCTCAATTCGTTTTACATGTCCATACCTTCTAAGTCTAGATTTCTCTATACCATCCCGTAATGGTTCATCCTTCATTAATTCTCTGGTCCTCTCATTTCTTATTCTGTCCATCTTTGTAGCTCTAATACTGCTTCTCAAGAACCTCATCTCACTGGCCTGTATTTTGCTATTCTCCCTTCCTTTCATAACCCAGGTCTCCGAGGCATACGTCAGGATAGGGACATAGTACGTCCGATATATGATCTTTTTGCTGTTCCGAGGGACATCCTTGCTCCATAACCTACTTCTCACACACCTCCGGATTGCTTCTGCCTGTCTCCCCCGCTCATTTATTTCTCTATCGTTTCTTCCATGATCTTGTATCATGCTTCCCGATACTTGAAACTCTCCACTTTCTTCAGCTGTTCCCCACCAATTGTTATTCCCGTTGTGGTCCTTTCCTTCTTCCTTGTTGTGATCAATATCTCACTCTTATTTTTGCTAAATTTCATCCCATATGCTTGTATTATTCCTTCCCACACGTCCAACTGTTCCTGTACCTTCTCCTCCTTGTTTCCCCAAATCATCAAATCATCTGCAAACACCATTGCTTTCATCTTTCCTTCCCCAATTACTTGTGCCACTCGTGTCATTATGTCATCCATCACCAATGAAAAGTAACGGTGATAGTGCACTTCTTTGTTTCAGGCCGTTTCTCTGTTCCAACCAGTCCGATCTCTCTCCTCCCACTTTCACCCAGCTCACGCCTCCCTTGGACATCTCCTTTATCCTCCTTATAGCCCATTTTTCTACTCCTCTATCCTTCAGGGACTTCCATACTTTGTTTCTGCATACACTGCCATATGCTTTCTCAATATCCAGGAAGGCCATCAGTAGATCTGTTCCATACTCATAGTGCTATTCCTGTAACTGCCTTACAGCAAAAATCAGATCCACTGTGAACTTTCCTGCTCTGAAGCCATGTTGTTCTTCCCTCCTCCCTCCTTCTATCCTTGTCCTAATTCTCCTTTCCAAAACTTTCTCAAACATCTTTGCATAATAACTCATCAGTGTTATTCCCCGATAGTTTCTGCATTCTGTTCTACTACCTTTCTTGAAGATCGGGACAATTATACCCTTTTTCCAGTCCCCTGGGGTCTTCCTTTCCTTCCATGCTGTCTTCATCACTCTGTACAACCAATGTATCCCCACCTCTCCTGCTGCTCTCACCATCTCCACACTCAACTCATCCACACCCAGTGCCTTCCGTCCTTTCATCTTCCTCACTGCATCTTCCACTTCTTTCCATGTTAAGTCCTTTTCTGTTTGCAGTCCATCTCCCTCTTCCCCGATTTCTTCCTCCTCGCCGTGGTTTCCGTTTGGGTTCAGAAGTTCTTCAAAATATTCTTTCCACATTTTCTTCAGTTCCTCCCTATTTTCTATCTATTGTCCCCTTTGGTTCACCATTCTAACATAATCCGTAGGATCCTTCCGCCACTTATTTTTTACCTATTTTGCACTTTTACTATCCTCCTTCATCACCTTTGTCCCCTCTTCCATCCATTTTCTTCTCTCCTCAGCCACTACTCTCTTTGCCTCCTTCTTTCTTTCCTGGTACTCTTCCCTTGTCTCTACCGTCCTATTTTGATACCACCTCCTAAAGGCTCTATTATTTTCCCTTACTATATCTTTTGTCTTCTCATTCCACCATGGTCTTTCCTTACACCTCTTCTTACTACTTGTCCTCCCACATACTGTTTCTGCTGCACCTACTAGTGTCTTCTTAAATCTAGCCCATTCCTCTTCCACCCCTCTTTCTTCATCTGTTGGAATTCCTTCCTTTACCAATTTGAGGTACTCGACCCTTCTATCTCCTTCTTTCAGTTTCCATATCCTTATACGTTTTTCCTGGTTCTCGGTCCCTTTCTTCTCCTTAGTCCCTCTCAGGTTCATTACCAGCAATCGATGGTCACTATCCAAGTTCTCCGATGGCATAACCTTGATGTCCGTGATGTTCTTATTTAATTATTTCTCATACAGTGTATAGTAGACCACCGACTTCCTGTTCAAGTCATCACTGTACCATGTGATTGTGTGGCTCTCTCTTTTCTTGTACCAGGAGTTCCCAACTAGCAGGCTGTTCCTTTGGCAGACTTCCAACAGTCTCTTTCCTTCCTCATTTCCCCTGCCCCAACCCTCTGGTCCAAGCACACTCTCATACACTTGTCTTTCTCTTCCTACTTGGGCATTCAGATCCCACATAACAATCATATTCCTCCTCTCAGCTGCTTCTGCAATTCCTTTTCAAACTCCTCCTTCTCGTTAGAGGCGCAGCTTACTTATGGAGCATACACTCGCACTATTTCTATGGTCTCTCCCCTCTGTGCTACTTTCACTTTCATCATCCTATCATTTATTCTCTTCACTTTTTCTTTTAAACCATCTCGTACCACTACTCCCACTCCATTCCTCTTTCCCTCTTCATTCCCACTCCAGTACAGCCTTTTCTCAGTTCTCTCCTTCCTTCCCCTTTCCACTTTGTTTCTGCCAATCCCAAGAAATCCAACTTCCTTCTTTCCATCATATCCACCATCTCCTCCACTTTCCCCGTCAGCGTTCTTATGTTTAAAGTTCCAAATCTTAGTCCATGAACACAGGTCATTGTATCCGTCCTGTCCGAGGCCTGTTCCCATCTTGAAAGAAAAAGTCTTATCCACTACTGGCTTGCTGGGCCTATCGTAGCTTCACCAGAGCCCCGTTAGCCGGCACTTTCCAGGGTTACTGTAGGACCTTCACAGCTACCGTAACGGTCCCGGGGCACACGAAGTCCCCACTGTACTTCGCCCCTACAGGCAATCCCCTACTTTGTGCCGTTGCCCGTCTCCCACGACGTGGACGAGGGTTTGGACTTGTGGGAGACTTTTTCATTCCTTCTACTTTTTATAATTCCAAATAGCATTTTTTTAAATCCTCCCTTATTTCCTGGGTGAATTCTTTTCTTCTTTTCCTCTGCAATTACTTTCTTGCAATCTCTGTTTGCTTCTATATATTTTGCTCTACCTACCTCATTCTTTTTTGTTTTCCATTCCTTTCAAGTTTTATTCTTCTCTCTTACCTTTTGTTTCACTCTATCTGTCCACCATTTTGTCGCCTTTTCTCGTACCTTTCCTGATGTTCTACCACATGATTTTTCTGCACTGTTTACAAATGCACTCTTAAACTTTTCCCATTCTTGTTTCACATGCGTAATATCCATCCTTGGTATCTGTTCTTGCAATTGTTTCTTAAACTCTTGTGCAACCTCCTTTTTTTTAATTCTCCAGACCTTAATCTTTCTCTCCCGTTTTTCTGGTAATCTCATGACCTTTCCTACTTTTAGTTTTGCTACCACTGCCCTATGGTCTCCTCGAAAGGCTTCATCTGGCATGGCTGTGACATCCATTAGCTCTTTCCGATGTCCTTTCTTGACTAATACATAGTCGATCAGAGTTTTTGTTCTTCTATCTCCTCAGCCATACCATTTTTCTTTCTGAACCACGTATTCCCTCTTATTAATTGGTTCCGCTGACAGAAGTCCATTAAGAAATCCCCTTTTGGATTCTTAATGCCATAACCATATGGTCCCAAAATCTCATCCCTTCCTTGTCTGTCTCTTCCCACTTGTGCATTCAAATCTCCCATTACCATTATTTCCTTATCCTCTATATATTTTTCTACATCTTCTAGGAATTCTTCTAAGTTCTCTGCATTATTCCCCGTTTGTGGAGCATATACTTGAAACAGATCTTTTGTCCCTGTCTGGAACTGTATCCTTCCTATGATCATCCTGTCACTTATCTTCTTTACCTCCTCCACATACTCTAGGACATCCTTTCTTATAATCATTCCTATTCAATTCTTTGCCTCCTGCCATCCACTGTAAAACAGCCTATATCCTTCCTTTAGTTTTCTTTCCCCTTTTCCTTTCCATTTCGTTTCACTGAGACCGATGATGGCTATATCCTTCTCCATCATGAAGTCCACTTGCTCCTCAGTCTTGCCCGTCAGGGTTAATATGTAACTGTCCCTATTCTGATTATTGTGATGCTGGTCGCCCATTTCTCACAGCTCCCCCAGCATCTGAAGAACTGCGCGTCGCCTACAGGGGACGCCCTAGCATTTTCCGCAGCTGAACCATATTTGTCTTCATTTTAGGCTATTATTAAGATGGAGTCGCCACTCCCAAACGCATTTTATGACCTACTACCAGGTATGAACTAGGCCGCTCCTAACATGGAGAACAGACGCCTTTTGTGGCCGCTCCTCTGGAGTACATACGCTACGGGAACCCATAATATGGACAAATATCTTTTACTCTATTAACCCCGAGCACTGGGTTGCCTCTTCCGCCAACTTTGCTGCACCGAAGGACTCCTTCCCCACCGCAGGTGCCATAGAGGTCTTCACTCATACCCTGAACTGGGCCCTCCATATTTATTACTCCTGGAGAGAGATATGGTACGATACGATACGATATGATACGTAATTGGTTTGATTATACTAGTTATTTCTGAAGAGGAGTGACAGTACAGAATTAGCCATTCTTCACTTCTCCCTTAGATGGTACAGAGGGGCAGATAACCTCGAAGTTCCACCCCTGAAAACAACAATAACTTACTTACATTTACAACAATAGTAAAATAATATCTAATCTGCGCACTGCTATATGACTGAAATCAGCCGGAAACTACAGCCCTTATCGTTCTTTTCAAAGATATGCACCTCTCTATAGGCCCGTTTTACAGTCTCCGGTTAAATTCTTGCTGACACTTTTACGGCGAGTTTACTGGAACCTGATTCTTACAATGCCCGATTAGCGACAAAGTGACTGTAAAATAAGCCTTAACTGGCAGTGAACTTTACCGGAGCGTAAACTGGTTGACCGCGAGATTTCCTATTATGATCTTATGGTCTTAGCTGATTACAAACTTCGTCATTATGCCTTGATTATCCGAAATTTCATGGGTTTCGTAAATGCTGAAGGTGCTCAAAGAAGGAGGCGAAAATGGATTATTATGGGGAGAAAATTATTTTTTTTACTACTTCCGTTTCTCCAAGTTTTCGGTTCGACTAGTTATTGGTTGTATAAATACAGAGATTCGTCATAGGACCGAAAGGTAAGTTCAAAGTTACTGTAGGCCATATAATGTAGTTTCTAGAATGCGATACGCTTGTGTTCGTATCTAATACAAGCTGCACCCGGCATGCAATGCGTTGCAATGCCAATCAAAGATAGTGTTGGCGTTGTAATTTTGTTTGTTGAAGTACTCTTGGATACACCACATTTCTTTTCTTTTTCCCTTAACTGCCTCTAAACGTTTGAAAATGGAATTACTAATTCAGAAACATTCGTGGCACCGTGCACAACAACTCACCCAAGTTTCATCGCAATCGGATGAATGGTATATGAATGCATACGGATCTTTGTTGAAACAATTAACGCCCCGGCACTTATTTGTTGAATCTACTCGTGAACTACCTATTGTAAATTTGATTTTCTAAATCAAAACCTTCGCGGGATTTGGAACAACAATTCACCAAAACTTCATCGTAATCGGTTGAAAGGTATATGAACCCATACGGGACTTTGTTGAAATGATTCGGGTATCGTCACTGATTTGTTGAATCTACTCGTACGCTTTGTATTGTAAAATTCTTCGCAGGAGTATACACAAAAACTCACCAAAGCTTCATCGCAATCAGACGAATGGTACATGGACGCTTACGGGATTTTGTTGAAACGATTCGCGTGTAGTCTCTCATTTTTTGAATCTTCTCGTGCTTTTTGCTCCCACTTCTGCTCACACTTTTTACCCCCACCTATATATGCTCCCACATTAAACTATTGTTGTTATTATCAAAGTTGTCTTTACTAGAGATTAGTTTATGCTTGACAGTAAGTTCATATGGAAGTATCAGTGACTCGGTATGGTAAGACTTATGCATACTATATAGGATAGCCATATATTGTGAAACGAAGCAATAAAAATGTAACTGTTATTTGGTGCTGTTCAAAGCAACGATCAAAACAGTTTCGAGGAATGTTTAATACAAAAGAATTGGACATACTTTCTTCAAACAACCATGATTGTTAACTTAATTATCATGCTACCGGTAGTGTAAATGTAAGGAAAACTCAAACCAAAGCAAAAAACCAAGTCCAAGAAAAAGATAGTGCTGCTCAAGATAATATTAACCTCATGTTTAATACACTACAACGCACTCATGCTGTTTGCGAGTTGTTTGATGAGAAATCTTTGACACCTCCTGTAAAACCCATGTTCAGACACACACCCACATCTCAATAGCCCTCAAGTCTATCAGAGACAACATACCCCATCAACAGGTTGGTGGGGGAAGGTGAAAAGGATGGTCATGATGATAATAATAACATAACCATGTTAAAGCACTCTAGCACATCTAAAAAGAAGCTTTCAACACTATCAAAGGCAACTCAAACCATTGAACAGACTGTGGACACAGGTGGAAATTATGATGGTAATGATGACGATCATGATGATGATCATTATGAAGATTATAATGCTGAGGATGATTATGATGATGATGGTTATAATGATGAACTGCTTCCCGAGTTTTTGAAACCATTCATAAAAAATAGCAAATGGAACGATCCTAATATATTAGTCGAACGTCTACAGCTCTTGCATGCCTGTAAACAGGCTGGTCATATTGGTTATGAGGAAGAGTTTTTAAAAATAGAAGATGAACTACGTAAAGCAGGTATTATTGTGTAATGGGTAAACGTAACAACACCCCCATCCATTAAAATAATTTTCAGCAAGTGTTATATTTAAAAACTATAACAAGCAAACATAAAGAAAAAAGAGCTTTATTCTGTGTGTGTATACCTATTGTTAAAATATATATATTTGAATTAAATTAATTAACATAGTTTATATATATATATATATATTTTTTTTTTGCATGTTGAGTGTATATTTGCTCAACCACATTTTTGGATTTTCAATGCACATTTTTGATTGGTTTGATTTTTCCGTAACATTACAGTTATCTGTCTTGTAAACTGGGTGATTAATATAGGGATAAAGGCTTCTTTAAAAAAGTCACAAGCCTTACAGTTGTCACATATCACGTATAATATGTTACATGTTATCCTACATTCCAGATAGGGCTCTACCTTTTTAAGAGTGAACTCTGTTGGTCATTAAAATAACTACTTGTAAAATAATTCCAGTGGCAAATCCTGTTAGCAAATATCATATCTTAAATATTTTCACGTCATAGAACAACAACTTCAACATCATTTATTGTAGGAATACCTTTAATGGGACCACCAAACCTTCAAGAATGCTATGTGCATTCCAGATAGAGCTGTATTTTGGTTGGTAGTGCCTCGAGTGCTTACATTAAATACGAATACAGTAAACGTATAAACATTTAATAAATTATAATTGTTTTCATTAAATATCATATAGTAAATATTTTCACACCAAAGAATGACCATTTCAAGATCATTTATTGTAGGAATATCTTTAATGGGATCTCCAAACCTTGAAGTAAACCATATGTGATATACATTCCACATAGCTACATAACCGACAGTACGTCGTGGTATCAATCTCAGCCACCGCGCGCGCTCATTGTTTGTGTTGAATTTCAGTTCCATTTGCATTTCATTTCTCAAAATCACCCCCACGCCAAAAATATATATAGCAAGTAAGTAGAAACTTGTTACACATCAATAATTTTAGAAGAGCTCTCAGGTATTGTATGATGATTTTTTAGTACTGCATAACTGTTTGTTGACTTGCATTTACTGTTACACAACATTATTTTGGTAAGCTCTACATAAGTATCCTAATTGTCTCTGGTATAATGTCTTGTTTAACAAACATGGTCACATGGTTTGTCTATAGGCTTAAGCCTCTGTTGTATATGATTTCAAAAAAATGATAAACAATGTACTGGTCAATAACCAACATAGTGGCCAACAAATGTTTCTCTGATAGGTAACTCATGTTTGGTTAGTCAATTCTTATTGCAAGGCCAGTCAAGACCTAAACAAATTAGTCTTAAGACCATATCATTAAACAAATCAAACCATCTTAAGGTATTTATTAAATTTAGTTGCATTTTAGGAACCTTGCAAGCATCTTGCAACCATGAAGAGGAAAGTATAGACAGGAATTTTGAAAAGGAAACCGCTCTATCATTCAATGTAGTTAGTGTTATGAACCTCAACGTAAAAGGTTATGAAAGTCTATGTGAGGGTGTGTTTTTTACAGCTGGATGTCATTTCCTCACATCCACCACAGACAGCAGTTTATGGGATATAAAACTAAACTATGATGTTGAATGTACAGGTCCTAGCCTAGGACAATGACATGTTGAGGTATTTGCCAGACAGTGCGGTAAAGGAAACAATATATTATGGAATTTTCGAGTACTTGTAGACCACTTGGGTAACTTTGGTAAATTTTAGTGAATTTTCATCTGTACTCGGGTAATTTTATATGAATTTGAGGTAGTTAAAACCATTCTTTAAAAATGAATGGCATTTCAATAAATCTGGTAGTCATTTGTTGGATTTTGCTGCAATTTTGTGGAATTTGCTAAATTTGTGGTATATTTAGTGGATTTTACAAAATTCTGGTCAATTTCAGGATAAATCTCAGATATATAGGTATTTTACAAATAACCTCTGTCACTGTGATGTCTGTATTAATGTGTGCCTTTCACTGTCAACGGTAGGAATGGAAAGGAGGTGGTTATGGACTTAAGTGCAGAGTCATTTATATTCACTGGGTGTTGTTAGTTTTTCAAGTAAGTGTACTCCATGCCACCCTTAAACGGTGCTAATGAGCTCGAAGCATTGGCAGTTTGCAACCACCACACTATTGTTAATATGGAATGCTCATTACTTGTTATTTTAAGTAGATGTTGTCATGTAGGTATGGATTTGATCCAAACATAACATGTTTTGTTTTTCTTTGCCTTTGTCTGTGGGCAGCCGTGGCATTTGCCTGGAGTAGAAGTGGACAACTATAGAAAACCACTTGCATGATGTCAGAGGTAGCAATAAAACCCACATCTTGTAAGTTTTGACTCGCAAGGTTAAGTGTACGCCGTTCCAGCCATCCAACCAGAATTACATTAAATGCTAGCCTCTATACAACAAAGCAGTCTTGTCTTCAGCAAGCATTCTGCTAGTGTCTTATTGTCATTGATGGACCACAGTCACTTTTTTCCCCGACTCCTTGACAAATTGTATTGATCTGGAAATTTGATGTCTAATTAACTTCTCTAATGAGTTTGACGTTTAGAAATCTCACCTCACCTCACCGCAAGTGCTTTGGAATGGAAATAATTTGTTTTGATCTTATTTAGGGGCTTGGAAATCATGGTCACCTGTCCCATGTACTATACTTAGACAAAATAATATGCATAGTAGTATTGTTATCTGAGTATCTAATACAATTTTGCATAGCCCTATCACCAGTATCGGAACATAAACACATGGCATGTGTTACCGTCATTAAAGCCAGTGATATATCACAAAGAGGTCTTTATATCCACCCACCCACATGGGCTTACATCTAGTGGAATGTAGGTTGACAACCATGGAGCCCCAGCTGAGTTTGACATTGCTTCCACTGTCTTGTGCCAGGCACGTCTCTGTCTTCTTTCTTGTCAACCTCACTTGGTCAACTCTCTGCTGACCCCGACATTATTAGAGTATTCAAGACCTAGGGAGTCTGTTTCTTTTCCGCCTTAATTGGTCCTTGTCTCATTTATTTTTCTGATAACCTACCTCAACAAGGTAGGGTGTAAGTAGCCCCACCACTTGTGGTGCACCCTGGATATAGCTACACCCTCAGGGACTTACGGCTGATCAGTTTGGAAGGTGGTGACCCCAAGGGATTCCTGAGCTGGGTCCAGTTTTCCTCCTTTTTATCGATTACCTCTGGAGCGGGACCCTCTCCTCTTTTACTTTCAAATCAACCTTTCAACTCCCTCAATCCACATTCTTCAGGGTTTAAGGCATTTTTTATTCCTTTTGACCTTTATTTGCCCTATTATCCCCTTTTGTCTTACATCTTTTTTCTAGTTTATAACTGTGTAGTTAGTTTTAATTATAGTTTACATTTAATTTTATTTTCACCATCAGCCAAACAATTAGGGGTCGATAGGACAGCTTAGTGGTTAAGTTTATAGAACGCTTCTATTTTGTTTGGATTTTAAATAACACCAGCTTAAATTCCTGACTGGCTCATGAATTGTATACTTTGCTCACTTATTTCTCATGGCTTTGAAACTGGGTATCTGTAACGTGATCATTATTCATTTTAACTTCAGTGTACGGTGTAGGATTGGAAAGGAGGCGGCCGTGGCTTCTGAATTACAACTATGTTAGCGTTTGTCCAAAGTATAAATAAAAAAAGTTCAAAAATCATGTAGGGCATGAACTATTTTGAAATTCAGATTTGTATTTCACAGTAAACACAATTATTCTCCGTTTAAAACAAGCCATAAATTTATTTTTCTACGGTGATAAAGGAAACTACTAGAAGTTCACCTATGTGACTTTTGAAAAAATGTAACTAAAAACCAACATGGTGGCCACGCGAATTTGCCAATTTTAAATAGACGTTTCTCGCGATTTAACCAACCAAACGCTATAAAACTTGGTACAGTATATGTATACACACATTGTAATGCACCGACATCTAACTTCGTTCAATTGTTTACATAACCACAAGATGGCGGATGTGCGAAACTTTGAAACTATTAGTGGTATCACCCTAAAATTTGTACTGAGATAAAGGGCACTACTGGAAGTTCATCTATAAGACTTTCAAAAACCGGTTAATTACATAACAAACATGGCGGCCAAGCGAATTTAAAAATTTTAAATAGACCTTTCTCGCGATTTAATGTTCCAAACGCAATGAAATATGGTACAAGAAATGTTTATACACATTGTAATGCACTGGAATCTAATTTAGTTCAATTGTTTACATAACCTCAAGATGGCGGCTTTGCGAATTTTAAAATTAAGTTTTATTTCTTGTGTTGTAGTCATGCGATCGAAGTGAAAGTTTGAATAAGGAACCTACGCAATAATTTTCCTTTAATGGTACATGACTCTATGGCCTATACATTTAACAATCCAACATGGCGACCATCCGAAATATTCAGACGGCTCTGAATATCTACGAATCTATTATAGCAATCAAACTGATTTTTTTATGTTCATAGGGGCTATGAACTTAAGTTCACCTATAGGACTTTAAATAACCTGGTGATGACAAATCAAACATGGCGGTGACGCGAAGTATAAATATTCACATGGACGTTTCTCGCAATTTAACCATCCGAGTGCTGTGAAACTTGGTAAAGTAAATCCTTATACGAAAGTTAATCCACTGGCATCTAATTTATTTCAATTGTTTCCATAACTACAAGATGGCAGCTGAGCGAAATTATAAAATCTCGTTGTTACTCCTTGTGTCCTAATCATGCGATTGAAGTTTGAATGCTACACGTACACAATAATCTTCATGTAACAGTACATATCCCTAGGACCTACATATATAAAATCCAACATGGCGGCCATCCGAAATATTTAGTCGGTTATCAATATCTACGAATCTATTACAGCAATCAAACTGAAATTTTGTATGTTGATAATAGCAGTTAACATAAGTAGGATATATAAAAATAGGCTGTATAGTTCAATCCTAGTCCTCGCCCACCACCTAACCTTTTCCCATCATAGCCATACGTATTCAAGCACTCAGGCGACTTGTAACAGAACATACACTACCCCACTACTCGCGAATGACCTTTTAGTTTTTGTCTTTTAATTAAATAAAGAGGCTATAGGAAAAGTGGTGGCATTACTACAAGTTCTAGGACACCCTGTTTGTTCATATCCCATATATGGTTCGCGAGATATCAGGTTCGGGGCCGCTACGAGGGTGCCTCAATAAGAAGGGAAGCAGAACCTACAACCTAGCACTACTGGTGTGGCTCAGACCAGAGCGTGGAAGGTCACAGTCCGTCGCTAGAGGGCACGCGTGCACGTCACGTGACGATACAAAGCGAGCAGCAGCATGCATCAATCTTCCAACGCTGCCAGTCGCATTGCAAACAGTCACATGGAGGCGTCAAACGAAAAGCGGAGAGGTGTTGTTCGGTTTCTGACAGCGGAAGGAGTAAGGGGAACGGACATTCATCGCCGAATGTCACAAGTGTACGGCGAAAACTGCATGTCCCTTGAAAGGGTCAAGGCGTGGCACAAGCGCTTCAGGGAAGGGCGGGTGTCGTTAGCCGATGATGCCCGGTCTGGAGCACCCCCCTGCATTACCGATGACAACGTCCAACTGGTTGAAGCACTCATTACTCACGACCGCCGAGTGACAGTGAACGCCATAGCCGCCGTGGTCGGATTGAGCGTTGGAAGTGTGCACTCCATCATGAAGGATCGACTGCACTTGCGCAAAGTGTGTGCCCAATGGGTTCCTGCCACGAGTGGTGGCTGGAGGTGAGTCATGGTGTCATCACTTCGAACCAGAATCCAAACGACAAAGCCTCCAGTGGAAGCATCCAGGGTCACCACCACCCACAAAGGGCAAGGCCATCCACACGAGTGCGGGAAAGGTTATGCTGACGTTCATCTATGACCATCATGGCCCCCTTCTGATACTCTTCATGCCGCATGGGACAACAGTGAATGCCTGGCGTTACTCGCACACCTTGAACACCCTTCGCCAAGCGATCAAAACAAAACAACCAGGCAATCTCACCCGTGGAGTCATTCTGCTCCACGACAATGCACGACCTCATACGGCCTACACAGTCGCGGCATTCCTGCAGAATTTCAAATGGGAGGTTCTCGGTCACCCTCCATACAGTCCAGACCCCTCTCCCTGTGATTACGCCATGTTTGGTCCCCTGAAAAGGGCTCTGTAGGGCCAACGATTCACCTCGGACGTCGACGTCCAGCTGTACCTGCGGAACTGGTTCACATCGCAGCCCAGGGAATTTTATGAATCAGCCATTCACCGCCTTGTGTCACAGTGGGACAAGTGCCTCAACAGCCAGGGCCAATACTTCTAACTTACAGGTACTGGTTTCAGTAATTATGCCTCCGGCTCGTTACTATTTGAACGCACCTTATATAACAATTTACCAGTCGCAAACTCTTACCTTAAACTTCTTCCTCCAGAAATAATGCGGTGTAATCAATGGACCAACTGCCACTTATACTCTTCGATATTATGCTTCAGGAAGGATGATGATTGTACTTATTTTTTAGCCTACTTTCGATTTTTGCAAAAAAAACTAAACTTATGAGATCAACACAGGGCGAAAAATTGTGTGTATGTCTGTGTGTGTGTGTGTGTGTGTGTGTGTACTCTGAAAGTGTGCCCCCCCCTATCAATTCGAACACGGTGAATCCGAATTGAACGAAATTTGGTACAGAGGTAGCACTAGTAAAGGGCACCTCAGTGTCATGTTTTATATCGCCGCCATTTTGACGGAAACGTAATTGCGGCCACCCAAATGTTAAAAGCTTAAATCAAATAAAGACCAAACGAATCATCTGATCTCTACCAATTTTTGCAAAATTATACCTTTAAATATGAAGAATTTTTTGACCAATCAACAAGGTCATCAGCCCAATAATTTGCGGATGGCGGCCATGCTTGTGTGCAAATCGACTCCCCTTATCTATTCAAACACGGTGGAACCGAATTGAACGCAATTAAGTACAGAGGTAGCACTGGCAAAGGCCACATCAGTGTCATGTTTTATATCGCCGCCATCTTGACGAAAACATAATGGAGACCAACCAAATGTTGAAAGCTTAAATCAAATTGCGACCAAACGAATCATCTGATCTCTACCAATTTTTGCAACATTATACCTTTTCATATACATTTTCTTTGACCTATCTACAAGGTCATCAGCCCAATAATTTGCGGATGGCGGCCATGTTTGTGTGCTAATCGATTTCCCTTATCTATTAGAACACGATGAAACCAAATTGAACGAAATTTCATACAGAGGGAGCAATAGCAAAGGCCACCTCAGTGTCATGTTTTATATCGCCGCCATCTTGACGAAAACGTAATGGCGACCACCCAAATGTTGAAAGCTTAAATCAAATTACGACCAAACGAATGATCTGATCCCTACCAATTTTTGCAATATTATACCTTTGCATATGAAGAATCGTTTGACCAATCTACAAGGTCATCAGCCCAATAATTTGCGGATGGCGGCCATGCTTGTGTGCAAATCGATTCCCCTTATCTATTCAAACACGGTGGAACCGAATTGAACGCAATTAGGTACAGAGGTAGCACTGGCAAAGGCCAAATCAGTGTACTGTTTTATATCGCCGCCATCTTGACGAAAACATAATGGAGACCACCCAAATGTTGAAAGCTTAAATCAAATTGCGACCAAACGAATCATCTGATCTCTACCAATTTTTGCAACATTATACCTTTTCATATAAATTTTCTTTGACCAATCTACAAGGTCATCAGCCCAATAATTTGCGGATGGCGGGCATGTTTGTGTGCTAATCGATTCCCCTTATCTATTAGAACACGATGAAACCAAATTGAACGAAATTTCGTACAGAGGGAGCAATAGCAAAGGCCACCTCAGTGTCATGTTTTATATCGCCGCCATCTTGACGAAAACTTAATGGCGACCACCCAAATGTTGAAAGCTTAAATCAAATTACGACCAAACGAATAATCTGATCCCTACCAATTTTTGCAATATTTTACCTTTGCATATGAAGAATCGTTTGACCAATCTACAAGGTCATCAGCCCAATAATTTGCGGATAGCGGCCATGTTTGTGTGCTGATCGATTCCCCTATCCATTCAAACACGGTGAAACCGAATTGAACGAAATTTGGTACAGAGGTAGCAATAGCAAAGAGCACCTCATTGTCATGTTAATATTGCCGCCATCTTGACGGAAACATAATGGCGGCTACCCGAATGTTAAAAGCTTAAATCAAATTACGAACAAACGAATCATCTGATCTCTACCAATTTTTGCAAAATTATACCTTTGCATATGAAGAATCCTTTGACCAATCTACAAGTCATCAGCCCAATAACTTACATATGGCGGCCATGTTTGTGTGCAAATCGATTCCCCTTATCTATTCAAACACGGTGAAACCGAATTGAACGAAATTTGGTACAGAGGTAGCACTATCAAAAGCCACCTGAGTGTCATGCTTTATATCGCCGCCATCTTAACGAAAAAGTAATGGCGACCACCCAAATGTTGAAAGCTTAAATCAAATTAGGACCAAACGAATCATCTGATCACTACCACGTTTTGCAACATTATACCTTTTCATAATCATTTTTTGACCATTCTACAAGGTCATCAGGCCAATAATTTGTGGATGGCGGCCATGTCTGTGTACTAATACATTCCCCCTATCTATTCAAACACGGTGAAACCAAATTGAACGAAATTTGGTACAGAGGTAGCACTAACAAAGGCCACCTCTGTGTCATGTTTTATATCGCCGCCTTCTTGACGAAAACGTAATGGCGACCACCCAAATGTTGAAAGCTTAAATCAAATTACGACCAAACGAATCATCTGATCTCTACCAATATTTGCAACGTTATACCTTTGCATATAAAGAGTCTTTTCACCAATCTACAAGGTCATCAGCCCAATAATTTGCGGATGATGGCCTTGTTTGTGTTCTAATCGATTCCCCCTATCTATTCAAACACGGTGAAACAGAATTGAACGAAATTTGGTACAGAGGTAGCAATAACAAAGGGAACCTTATTGCCATGTTTGTATCGCTGCCATCTTGACGGAAACGTAATGGCGGCCACCCAAATGTTCAAAGCTTGAATCAAATAACGTTCACCCTATAGTAAAGCCATCATAACTTCCGACTTGACATTTCAGTGTTACTCTAGAGTTATATAGCGGTCAGAAGGAAAATCGCTTTAAGTAGCCAATTACAGGCACCCATTTAAATCGATATATCACGGCAAATTGAGTATCGTTGGCGATGTCGCGATTTAGCGAACGAAACTGTAGCCTAGCACTGAAACGTCAAGTCGGAAGTAATGATGGCCCAACTTTTATAATATATCTTGCAACAACATACCTTTATATGGTAAGCATCTCATAACCAAACGACAAGGTCATCAGCCGAATAGTTTACAGATAGCGGCCATGTTTGTGTGCAAATCGAATCGCCGATCAATTACGACACGGTGAAACTGAATTGAACGAAATTTGGTACAGAGGTAGCACTTGCAAAAGGCAACTCAGTGTCATGTTTTATATTGTCGCCATCTTGACAGAAACGTAATGGTGGCCACCCAAATGTTAAAAGAATAAAACAAATTACGACCAACCTAATAATCTGATCTCTACCAAATTTTGCAACAACATACCTTTTTGTGGGAAGCATCTTTTGACTGATATACAAGGTCATACAATACAATACATTAGTTTGCAGATAGCAGCCATGTATGTGTTCAAATCGATTCACCATATCAATTCAAACACGGTGAAACCGAATTGAATGAAATATTGTACAGCGGTAGCACTAGCAACGGGCACCTCATATTCATGTTTAATATCCGTATAAAACGTTGTATTTCAACAAGCTACAACAACCAACATTCAATTAAACTCCTTGAAAAGGAAAAAGAGTTATAACAATACCCATACATTTAGGAGAAAGTAGGCTATATGTTCTATCCTGAACATCTTGTTTTATTGAAGTTAGAAGAGCAGTAGCGTCTGAGATAGTGATGAGATTGAGTGTGGCAATGACAAGGCTTGCGGAAGAATACATCCGACTTCCGGGGACAGAAGGCAAATATCAAGCAAGGAAACTTGTTTTTTTTAGGAAGTGTGGTTCCCTAAAGTTCTGTGAGCTCTGGAGTCCACACAAGTACGAATTCAGTCACCCGGTGGAAATGATGCTGAAATTAATAGAAATAGGGAATGAAATATTTTTTTGAATGTGCAGGTTATGGCAGGCATTAATCTCTGCATTAATGGCTTTGCTAGGCAGGCTCATCGCATGATAAACAGCAGGTCAAGGGCTCGAATGGAAACTGGGGATTATAAACACTGACTGCGCTTATGCCCTCAGAAGCTACTTATTGATACCTCTTGATAACCCCTCAAACAGGACTGAAGATCTATACAATGAATCACACATCCGTACACGAAATGTTTTTGAGCGTTGCTTTGGAGTTTGGAAAAGAAGATTCCCGGTCTTATCGCGGGGACTGAGATCTAAAATCGACACGACAATGACCGTTATTATTGCTTGTGTGGTGATGATGAACCTCCCCTGGAGAGTCCCATTGCTGATGAATTCTATATAGAATTACCATCCCTTCAAGATCAACATTCGCACACTCTAACATGGGACACTTTCATTCAGGAATAATTCTTAGGCTGATCCTACATTGGAAGCGGCCAGCAGACCCGACCCGGCCAGACCAGTCCAGACACGGCGCTCCTACATTGCAGCTAGTTTGCAGCCAGGAGCGGAAGAACCAGTACTGTGTCAACTCTCGACGAGGAAAGTTGTATAATACTACAGTTGAAAAATGGACGAGGAAGTAATTGATTTCATGTTTTTTGACAGGAATTTATTATTAAACTCGTTTAAAAGAAAATGGGATCTTGAGTTCAGTGAAGAACACCGTCAAAGGGAATTTTACACAACCTGCCTACCTATGCGTAGTCACCCTGATGAATTCAAAACATATCATAGAAGTAGACCTACGGAAGTGGAGTAACTTCAGGACTTGTATAGAGCCAGCAGAAAAACTAACAAACTCGCTCACGCACTAATGTAATTAACATTCCTTTTTTCTACCAACATGGCACACTTAATCACAAAAACCAAGTTCAATAGATGATGTTAAAACGCACCACCTCGACCAAAGCTTCCAGGCAACTGGAAGAAAAAACAAACCTGTTTGATTGCTGTCAGACCCGACTCCCCTCCCCGGAACGAGTGTAGGAGGGTGGACGGTGCGTCATGTGTTTGTTTTCTTCAGACCCGACCAGACCCGTTCAGACCGTCGGGAGAAATTCCGCTTCCAATGTAGGATCGGCCTTACATAATTAGCCTCCCAGTCTGAATAATCTTATTGGGGACAATGAAAGGAACTCTGCAAATGCAGTTTTTTATTTTAATTTTTATACTCGTAGATAGTTGTAGCATATATTGCGTGTAGTATCTAATTAGAGTGGTATATATGGATGATATATTTTCTGGCACTTTCTAATTTAATTTGAAGCAAGTTCATTCTCAAAGTGTGCTCTTCCCGCTACCAGTTGGGCTTCTCCCTTTCCCACTCCTGTCTCTCCTGTGCTCTCTCTGTTCCTCTAGAAAATATCCTCGACTTTCTTGCCCTGATCCTGTCTTTTCTTTTTATCTTCGATTTCCCTTCGTGTTGTGAACACAAGTGTTTGCTCGTATCAGTGCTGACGACCAGCTGGACCATGAAGTTTGAGCTTCCCCTAAAGAGTCCACCTACGAACAACAAAATGTATATAAGAAGAAACCTAATGTACTGTATTAATCAAGAAGAATGTTTACATAATATCACTGTTCGTACTTCATCAAATTCACTCAAGTCCTAATCCACTACCTAACGTTTAACCCTCGGATAATCGCGCGGGCTACAGGTGTAGCCCAGTGATTTAGTTTGCTGTATATTCTTTGCTATGAATATTGAGAATCTCTGTAGCTGCCTGTTGACGCTTTATTTAAAAGACGGGTGTGTTTCCGACTAAAGTAATTGCACCAAACTGACACCAGATGCATTAGAAGTCGTCTGGGCTACAATAGTAGCCCGCGCGATTAACGCTGTTACAGAATTGAGGGTGCAAAGGAAGCGTTGTCACACAGGAGGTGGTCATGGAGATGACTTTCAAATCAGTCAGTGTTTAGATGAAAGTAGTGATAGGTTGAATGTAGTGGAAATAAAGTAGGCTGTTGCTTCTTGTGCAGACGAGGGAGGGATATATCAACAAGGGATAGGCCTAGATGTGCAAAGTGCAATAAAAATCTTCTCGGATCATTGTGTCCATTTGCATTGAATGCTTGGGTGACAAATTTGTGTGAGCATGCTTATATATTTCCTGGGCTATAGATTGTAGCCAAAAGGGCAACATTAAAAGTCATGAGTTCGAGATAAAAATAAATGAAAATACTGACATTGTTCATGATAAGTACCCTATTTTTGTTTAATTCCAATCCAAATTTACACTAATGTAAGTATTTTGGTTTTCATAAAAATAATATAACAGTTCTAGTTCCATTAGTTTTATTTCTGTTGCTGTTTTACCGAAGATGTACGATAACATTGAATTTTCTTCTACCGGACATTGCACCAATCATCCGAAAAATAAAACCACAGCCTTATATTAATTAAGTAAAATGTGAAAAGTACGTTTACAAGCTAACCTTAAAGTTATTTTAAATTGCGAGAGTGCTATAATAACCGCATCTTGAAACTTACCTATTCTATCTCCGTCAAACGGATTGCTAAGTCCCTCAGCCGATGTTCCCATTAAAGATAGAAATTTGTCTACATTGGCAGTTTTCTTTGCGGGAGTTTCACATCCCCCACCCGTCAGAAAAACCTGTTATTGATGTCTTAACATCTTTCCACTCGGTTGCTATATATTTTTTGTGAGGGTGATCTTGGAAAATGGACGGAAATGGGTCGGAAACGGGACGGAAACAATAAGCGCGCGCAGTGGCTAAAATTGGTACAACAGCATACTGTCGGGCATGTGGCTATGTAGAATGTATATCGCATACGGTTTATTTCAAGGTTTGGAGGCCCCATTAAAAATATTCCTACAATAAGTCATCTTCAAGATGTAGTTGTTTGGTGTGAAAATGTTCATTATATCATATTTGCGGAAAACAATCATGATTTATTAAACTTCATACTTTCGCTGTATTCTTATTTAATGTAAGCATTCGAGGTACTGTCGGCCAAAATACAGCACTATGTGGAATCTATATCGCATACGGTTTACATGAAGGTTTGGAGGCACCATGAAAGATATTCCTGCAATAAATCATCTTCAAGTTGCCGTTCTTTGGTGTCAAAATATTCATTATATCATATTTACTGAAAGGATTCGTCAAAGGAGGGTGACGGAAGCAATAATGGATCCAGGACCTGATTGAAATATTTAGCAAAAGCGTCAGTTGGGGATGCTATGGCGCTAAATATTGGTCTCAGGCACACCGGTCTTGTTTATTTTAGGAGGGCCGTAGAACGTTGGGGTTTTGAGGAGCGAGGTTCTAGAGATTCCTACTTCTCTTCTGTAATTGATGACTCGTTAATTAGCCGCATCTTCGTCTTCTCTATTTTGTTTTTCGGTTCCCTTGAGATCGCCTTATAACCTGGATCTGATCTACGGGCCTGACAAGTTTGATGTCCTGAGAGGCCTCGTTTCTAATATATTCTGCTTCGAAGGCTAGTAGATAGAAACTTTTTGCCGGCAGGTAATATCTTCCCTAGGAAGACGTCTCGGCGTAAGCGCGAAATTAAGTACATTGCTTAGGATTTAGGGTGTGTAGTTTTGAACAGAGGAATGAAATGATAGCATCGAGATTAGGAGACATGTAGCTTGCCACGGTGGGTGAGTGGTTATAGTATCGGACTACCAACCCCAAGATTGCAGGTTCGCTCCTGACCATGGTAAGTGATTTTTAAAAGGCGACAAAAGTCACGACACTCATCTCATACGTTGTTGGCATGTTAAAGAACCCATTTGAATTCAGTAGGCCGTGTTCAATGGCAAAATTAATCTCGGGATTTTCCGCCAACACAAAGTTCCTCCATTCTCTACTTGAAAGCGCTGTAGTGTCAAGGAGTTTAGAAATCTAACCTCCTTGACTTTCATAGCGTTCAATGGAACGACGAAATTCGACATGCAAGCTACCCTCTCTGTGTCAATAAACAAAGCTTGCACCGGGAACCCGAGGCCATACGATATTATTATTATTATATGAGACATGTAGTGCTGCATTGAAAGCGTCTAATGACTGATAACTCAAACAAAAACAACAACGATATTGTATCCTTGTCACTCATCAATTCAGCCGTCTCCGTGAAATCTCACCCAGTTATTCTTAATAATAGACTCATTTTCATGACCATTGGCGAACGCCAAGCAGTGTTGCAAAGGGTGGAGTAATGAGCACCTTGTCCTTTGCGGCACCCAGCATGTAGAAAATCTAGCGATTTTTAATCGGAAGATTTTGGTGGCTAGGATACTATCCAAATATACTCATGCTGTCAGAGCTATGATTCCAAAATTTCCGACAAGACACACCTGTATAATGTTTAGACTGAATGTTCAACATATTATTGATGAGTGGAAACGAAGTTAGTTACCGGTACTTCTTGAAGACAAGTCTTTTAATAATAGTATTAAATAAAGTTGTCCCAATAATATTTTTTCTTCTTAAATCTCTATAATGTTATTATTCTTTAAACTGTTACTACTTATTATTTCAGGCTGATAGGTCCAGATACATCGGATAATGCTGATAGAAAGATTTACCGATTTAATAATATTGTAAAAAAATATGCTAGCAGTGCGTCTAGTGGAATATGTTCTACCGAACAAATATGTAAGTCAACCATTGGTACTCATACTGGTAAAAAGGCTTATCCATGTAACGTGTGTGAATCCAAGTTTAAAACTAGAGGAGATTTGAAGAGACACATGCTCCTCCATAGCGGCGAAAAGCCATTTACATGCAGCGTATGCCAATTCAAGTTTACTCAGATCGGCCATTTGAAAACACATATTCTTGTGCATAGCGGCGAGAAGCCCTATTCATGCCGCGAATGCGAATCCAAGTTTACCAGGAGAGCATACTTGAAGAAACACATCCTTGCCCATAGCGGCGGGGAGGCCTTTTCATGCAGCGTTTGCGAATGCAAGTTTACCCAGAGGGGGCAATTGAAAACACATATGATCATCCATAGCGGCGAGAAGCCCTTTCCATGCAGCGCATGTAAAGCAGAGTTTACTCGGAAAGATACTTTGAAGAAACATATGCTCGTCCATAGCGGCGAGAAACCCTTTTCATGTGATGTATGCAAATCCAAGTTTTACATCAGAAGAAATTTGAAGAGACATATGCTCTCCCATAGCGGTCGAAAGCCCTTTTCATGTAACGTATGTGAATCAAAATTCACTCTGAAACGAAGTTTAAAGACACACATGCTTGTCCATAGCGGTGAGAAGCCATTTTCTTGCTGCGTATGTGAATCCAAGTTTAACCACAAAGGATATTTGAAGATACACATGCTCTCCCATAGCGGCGAGAAGCCCTTTTCATGTAACGTATGTGAATCAAAGTTCACTCAGAAAGGAACTTTGAAGACACACATGCGCGTCCATAGCGGCGAGAAACCCTTTTCATGCAGCGTATGTGAATCCAAGTTTAGCTGGATAGGAAGTCTGAAGAAGCACTTGGCAGTCCATAGCGGCGAGAAGGCATAACTTATGCAAAGCTACATTTACCGTAAATAAATCTTTTAGTGGAACACATGCGAATCCATAGCGGTGAAAAGTCATATTCATGTTGCGTATTTGAATCCAAGTTTACAATTAGAGGAAATTTGAATAAACACATGCTAGTCCATAGTGGCGAGAAACTATATTCATGGAGCATAAGTGAATCCGAGTGTATCTTTGAAGAGGCACATGCTAATTCAGAGACACACTTCCTAAACAGAGGCGAGAAACCATTCTTATGTAGTAAACCCAAGGTCATATTACCTTAAATGTGAACTTGTTATGACAAGTTATGGTGGCAATAAGCGATATTAATTTACAACTGGGAGATTCTTTTGCTGGACTGTGGCATTCGGCCAGCTACCGGGGATCCACGCCTTCCGCCAGCCAACCGAACTCGGGTCGCAAATTGCGCGCATAAACCGTTACATAGTACATAATGGTAATTTCACCCTGCAAATCATGATGAACTCTCCAGTGGTAACGTAGATCACACTAGTGATCCAGCCGTTTAGTTTTTGTCGCGACGGTCTATTGGTATGATTGTTGACCTTGAAAATCGGTGTACCTTCCTGGCGCCCATCCCTTGTCTGACAATCAGTAGCCAGCTTACCTTGGCTGATGTTTGTCGCGTTGTGAAGCAATTTATTCTAGTGGGTCACGACTGTGATCCGTGCGACCTATGGCGTGACTTTTCGTTCTGTTATTGCAGAGTCTTATCTCAGTTCATGTGCATATATCTACTCCGTTATATGAGTTTATGTTAATTATTGGTTTATAAGAAGCCTCCGTGGCTTAGGCGGCAGCACGTCGGCCTCTCACCACTGGGTCCGTGGTTCAAATCCCGGTCACTCCATGTGAGATCTGTGCTGGACAAAACGGAGGCAGACAGGTTTTTCACCGGGTACTCCGGTTTTCCCTGTCAAAATTCCATTCCAGCAACACTCTCCACTATCATTTCATTTCATCTGTCATTCATTTAATCATTGCCCCCGAGGAGTGCGTCAGGCCTCGGCAGCCGGCACAGTTCATATCCTCGCCGCTAGATAGGGGCTTCATTCATTCCATTCCTGACCCGGTCGGAGACTGGAAGCAGGCTGTGGATTTTCATTTTCATTGGTTTATAAGTGCAAGATGGATGACTATGGGAATATAAATCGATGGCTGAATGCACCAGACTGAGAGTAAGGTGAAGTGCTTGGTGATGAGGATGAGGACGAGGTTGAGGAAGACCATGTAGTAGTGCATCCAGATGTAGACAGTGATGATGAAGATCCTGTTGAAGATTGTATGCTTTATAATTATTATACTTGAAAAGACGGAACGAAGTGGTGAAAGTCAGTTTTTGCGCCAACATCGTGCACACGTTTTCAGATCATTATTGTTCATTTGCCGGGTCCAAAGAACAGAGCCAGAAATGCCAGCACATATTTGCAGTGTCTTGAACTATTTTTTACGACATCATGATAAAAAAAAGTAGTTGAATATACAAATATATACATTGGAAAAATCAGGTCTAATTTTCAGCGTGAAACGGGTGCAAGAACAACACATGTGTGTTAAATTAGATCACTTGTAGGTATTTTGAATCTTGCCGGTGTATTGAAGTCTGGAAGATGAAATATGTTAGATATGTGGGATAATAGTTGTGGAAAAGCAGTGCAGGCTATTTTTGTAACTATGAGTGCACAAAGATTTAAATTTATCTTGCGTTGCCTTCGGTTTAATAACATTAGTACTAGACTTGAACGCAGGTAGGTGGACAAGCTTGCAGTCTTCAGAGAATTATTTTAGAACTTCGAAATGAACTATAGGTGGAATTATTCTGCAAGTGAATACCTCACCGTTGATCCACAATTGGTATCTTTTCGTGGACGCTGCGCATTTAGCCAGTACATGCCTAGCAAACCGACAAAGTACGGGATTAAATTATTTGCACTCGTTGAATTTAAAAACATATACATTCACAACCATGAAGTATATGTAGGTGTTCAACCCGATGGGCCTTTCAAGCAGAGCAATGCATCAAATGAAGTAGTGAAACGTATTGTGGAACCTGTTGTGAGTTCGAATAGGAATATCACGGCCGATAACTGGTTTACATCAATTCCTTTGGTGCTTGAGATACCAGAGGACAAGAAACTAACATGCAAGGGAACACTAAGAAAAAATAAACTGGTAATCCCAAAGGAATTCTTGCCCAACAATACCCGACAGGTAAAGAGTTCATAGTTTGGCTTTCATAAACAATGTACTCTAGTATCTTACGCTCCCAGAAGGGATAAAGCAGTCCTAGCAGTGTCTTCCATGCATCATGATAATCGTATAGACGTATCTACAGGCGTTGACAGAAAACCAGAGAGTTTCACGGCATACAATGGAACAAAATATGGTGTTGATGTGTTGGATAAGATGTGCGGACAATTTCATATTTCGAGGAATTCTCGGAGATGGCCTCTAACAATCTTCTTTGACTGCCTGAATATTGGCGGCATCAATGCTCGAATAATATTATCTGCAAATAATAATTATGCAGTAGTGTCTCGCCAAAATTTCCTGCGAACTCTTGCTTTGGATTTGAAGAATCCTGAAATCCAAAGGACAAACAACCTGGAAATGATTCCAACAGAAATTAAGCATCGTGGAAAGTTGCTTTTGAAAATTGAAAAAGATCCTGTCCCTCCTCCTGCTAAAGCAAGGCAGATGGGCCGCTGCCACATTTGCGGACATCAACGAAACAAGACAACCAGGAAAACCCGCCATGCATGCACCAACTGAGTGTGTCCTGACCACCAGCAACCTGTATGTGACACTTGCCGTGATACAAATAATGTGTGGTAAGAATATCCCTGAACACCTCTGGCGAGTGAAGTGTAACATTTCCTCTGAATTTCTTGTACCATTTTATTTGTATATTAAATGCAATGCAGTGATCACACCTTTTATTGCATATTTTCCTTATAAATGATCACTTCGGAATATATCAATATAGACATACAAAAGACTGTACCTCCAAAAAGCATTATGGAGGGAATGTACTGTATTAGACAAATATCAGACAAATCACACTGTTCTGCAATTTTTCAGTCATTCCTTTTATAAATGCCTGTCTATTATATTATATTGTACAGGAAAATAGTTCTTTTCACAGATCATAATCAAATTCATTGAATAAATAGCATAGAATAGCCTCAAATCATAAAAAGAATGGATCGCATTAGTGATCCTTGCGACCACTGGAGTAACATTTTTCGCGCGACCACTGGAGTGTTGAAGAACTTACCTTTTCACAGGAGATGCTGATAATGTTCTTCTTCAGCTGACAGATAGGCTTTGTATCGTGTAATTTAGCGTTTACACGTTGAAATTCCCTTTTGATGTGAGGGATATCTGCTGCCGTATATTGCTTTCCAGCTCCACTAGAGTACGGGAAATTGATTTGTACACTTTGTAATTTAAAATACCTCACAATTAAACCCTAAGGTCCGTTCATTGAATAATTACAGTAAACACGTTGGGTGACACAGGAGTAGCTACATAATGTAACGCTGTAACTTAGAACAGATTTTAAATTCAAGTCTTGAGGAATGTTGGCTATTGTCATTCGTCAGCTGGGATTCTAGGCCTTCTCTATATTTTGTGCTTTTCGTCTTGGCCCACCCAATAAATCTGGCTGCCTGGAATGGCGACGGCAGATACAGACCAGTAGGTGTGCTTGTTGCAACAGCTTTTATCTAGCCGCACACAAGTATGGCTGCGAGGTTCACCACGCGAAAAAGAACTTTCATTTGCTGTACTTTTATGAAGAACAAGTCCGCAAGTGTTACTCGCAGAGCATTTCAACAGGAATTTCTGGTGGTAAGGTGCCTTCAATGACTGCAGTTCGGAAGGTTGTGACGAAGTTCAAGTCTAGGGTGTCAGTTTTAAATAAAAATATTAAACGGACACGTCACGATTGGACAGTAAGAGAATCTTTGCGAAAACAAGCCAACGTGTCATATCACTGGCTCAGTGGGCCTCAAAACTAGTTATCGAGCGTACAAAATTACTCAGGTTCAAACCCTAAGTCCAAGAGACCCAGTGGCAAGAGACAACTACTGTAATTGGTTTTTCGAGTCCGTGCACGAAGGTATTTTAGATCCATGGTTAGTGCTTTTCAGTGACGAGGCGTCGTTTTATTTACATGGACGTGTGAACTCACAAAACAATCTATACTGTTCAACTGCGAACCCAAGACTGATCCACCAAATCCCCCTGCATGAACCAAAAATCGGTGTGGTGCGCAGTAACCACAAAAAGAATTATAGGACCAATTTCTTTTCCGACAAACTATTAACTCTGGTCGATACGTTCAGGTTATTTTGAATAATATCTTTATCCGGTTAACAGACTGGAAAAGATGTTACGGTTATTTCCAGCATACCGTATACTGTGCATAGTTCATTGGACGCAATAAGTGCTGTCATTGTTGACAGGGTCATTAGTGCTGGATTGTTGCCACCTCGAAGCCGGGATTTAACACTGGATTTTTAATTGTGGGGACGTTTAAAGGACACCATGTATCGATCTAATTCTTGTACCCTAGAGGAGCCGGAGAACAATATACGGCAGCAGATATCCCTCATTACGGAAAGAGAGTTATAACGTGTAAACGCTAATTTATTTCCACGACACAACTCCTGTCTGCCAGCTGGAGGAGGAACATTTTCAACATCTTCTGTGGAAAGGTAAGTTCTTTAACCATCATTTGCTGGTCAAATTACCATTAATTAATGTACCACGTCACTGTTTCACCTGCGCGCAATCTGCGGACCGAGTTCGGTTTAACTGGTGAAAGGCGTTTGTGCGCCTGGAAGCTGGCCGCTGGACTCGCTTCAGTCAAATAACCTCACGGTGTATGTGAAAACAACTCATCTCTGAGGAGATATTTTAGGACGTACGATCGAATCTATAGAGTCTAGAAACCATGTTTCAGTATTAGTTGTGAAGCTTCATTTGCTAAGAGAGGTATTTAAATAATCACATTCTAATTCATTGTGGCAAGTTCATACTTTCGATTTGTAGTTGTTGTTGTTGGAGTCTTCAGCTTATTAAATCGTTCGATACAGCCCACCGTTCTTTTTGTCCTTCGCCAATCGTTTCATTTCTTCATCCTACAACCTAGACAATCTTTTAAACATATTCTAACCTTCGTCTATCCCTATTGTTTTTAATCTCAACGCTTCCTTCCTTAATTAAGTTAGCTATTCCTGGGTGTCATAGAATGTGCCTTGCCAACTTACCGCATGACTTCATTGGTAGTCGCCAGAAATATCTCCTCTCGCCTGCACACTTAAATACAGTACCTTTCAATGTGCTGTCCCACTACCTACTTCATCTTCAATATTCACCTGTACCAGCGCATTCAGGATCTTACGTTCTCCGTTTTTATCCTGCTTCAAGAGCCCTAGTTATACTTGCTTGGCGTGCCCCAGGAAATAGTTCAAAAGTTACTTTCTTATACTCAAATCTATATTTGGTGTCAACACAATTTTATACTTCTGAAATGCCTTCCTTGCCTCAGCCAGCATCATTTGCATATCCACTTTGCTTAGTATCTCTGGTTATTTTACTTGCTAAGTAGCAAAAGTCTCCTACTTAATTTAGCTTTTCACTTGCCAATTTGACGTCAATATGGGTTTCTGATTTATTTCGCCTGCATTCCATGATTTTGGTTATATTTAGGAATTTTAAACATGAATTACGTTCTCAATACGAAGTCCCTACCATTCAAAAACTCATTCAAAACTCCTGCTGAATCGGCTATGATGACAACGTCGATAGCAAATCTCAGAGTTGAGATTATTTCTCCTTGAGTATTTACTTCTACTTGAAATCTTACCCTTCATTGCTTGTTCAATGAATAGATTAAAAACTAGGGATGATAAGTTAGAGCCTTGCCTTTAGTATAGATTGCTTATCAGCCTCCCATCTCCGTACTTGATTCTAAACTGTTTCAGTATGTCAAGCAACTTACTCTAATCAACGTTATCAAGAGCTTATTCGATGTTTACAAATACTACGAGCGTTTTTTATTGTTCAGTATTCTGCCTTCCAGGATTAGCCTGTTACTTGAGTACAGCATCCCTTTTTCTCACGTTTCTCCTGAAACCAAATTGGTCTTCACCCAACTCCGTTTCTATCTGTCTTTCATTGCTCTTGTAAGTGATTCTAGTCAGGACCTTTGAAGCTTGAGTCATCGACTGATTGTGTGACAATATTCTGTATTCTTTGGTATACGGATTATAACCTTCATCTAAAAATCAGAGGGTACTTCACCTCTGCCATAAACACTAGTGCTCTATCGAATTCTGATATCAATATTAAATATCGTTTCACATCGTCATCAATTTCCTCCTCGCTTTCCATCACATGATTCTCTATTTAATACCTTTATACAAATGCTCTAGGCCAGTTTTCTGTCTCTCTGGATTTCTTCTCTTCTTGTTAGAGGTTTTCCATTTGAAACACTAATATTACAGCACTTAATCATCCTTTGTACACAAGTAATCAATTCAGTAAGCTGTAAATACTCCTCCAATCTTTAGACAATTTTATATAACGATAGATTTCTTTTTCCACTTGTCTTCTTCTCTGGCTTCCTGCATTAGTTTACCTGATTTTTCAGACATCCCTAATCTGCCTTTCCTTTTTCATTTCCTCCAATCGCCCAAATTTGCAGGATCGCATCCTGGCGCAGTCAGCTGGTATTAGAGAGTGCGCAAATGCGAGGGAGCCGTGTCAGTTGAATTACTGGCACATTAATGATCCCTTTCGGGGCATAATTCTGGTAGCCCGGCGTCTCTAATAACCGAAGTAGTTAAAAGGGACGTAAAACCAAGTACGTTGTTTTTATCTTCTGCATTCATGTGCTTCCTTGTTTCGTCCAATAATTCAAGTGAATCCTGAGTGATCCACATCTCTCTACCTACTGTTTCCTCTCTACCAATGTTTCACCTGAGGATTTTCTTAATTCGTTTTTCAAAAGTACCCGTTCCTCTCCTCCTCTTCAACTTTCAAAATCCAGTCCCTTGTGTACGTGTAGCTTTCTCCCTCTCCACCTCGCCCTGAATCCTAGCAGAAATATCTGAAAACACCTCAATGAAGAGGATAAATATTAAGTACGGAATTGTTTAGTACCAGCGGACCTGCGACAGTGACCTTATACATATTAAAATTGGAAATGTAACAAAACTCACCCAATTAGTTCATTGCGAACGTCTCGTCTAATATTAATTCTTAAGAGTCAGGGTATCCATCAGACATTTTGACAAAGTGCAGAATGGAATAAATTCGATTCCCTGAAATATTCTGAACGCCGATGATGTCTGGTTCGCAAGCGCGACACGCCAAGGATTAGAGCAGCAAACACGGATTTGGAATGACCACCTTGATGCATATGGACTGAAATTAAACATTTCCAAAACTTAATACACGGAGTGTGGAGGGCAGACCGATGTCTCTAATCTATTGTTGGAGAACAACTCAACAAGATCACTGGATTCCGATATTTGGGCTCATACATAACATCAGATGGAGACACATTGAGGGAAGTACGAATGCGATCAAATACAGCTTGGTCCAAATGGCGACAGGTGACAGGAGTTGTATGTGATCGTAAGATTCCTTGTCGACAAACTGAAAATCTCCCAGAATTGTTGCTTGGGACGTATCATCAATCGAAGATGGCCGTATGTCATATCAAATGAAGCGCTATCTTTAGAAAGACAGGAGGCTGCTGTTTATCGTGATCCCGGCTAGAATTGATATATCAGCTGACATAGAATCGAGGGTTGATTTTTTGAAAGATGTAAATATTAATTTCGATTAATTATTCGGTAAATTTGCGGTATCTGCTTATTTATATTTATGGATTTAGCAATTTGTGTGAATTATCTTTCCTATATCATTTACCAGCGATATTATTACCATTGTTCCTATCAATCTTCAGTATTTTGCGTCTTTGTTTTTTTATGGGTGCGATTTAGCGATTCCGCCGCTACGAATCATAGCATACACGTGGTTTGAAATGTCTGATTTAGCATCTCCACTGCTACAAATCATAGCATACACCCTCAGTTTTTAACATGGATTAGAAGATCCGGACGACCAAAAATGTTAATTTATGGTATTTAAATATACACAACTATTTTGTTTTGTCATCCGCCTATTAATACCTTTATTTACTATGATAATTAATACATACTGTAAAACTCTAAGGATTCGTCATCCCAGTGCGACACTAGGGAGGGAGGGGGGGGGGGGGGGTGCGGACAGCAAAATTAGGGCGGTTCGTAAAAATTTCATTTCATTTTTAAACAAATTTAGCACAGCACAACATGGATTTTTCACCAGTGTCTATCTTGTCTGCCTTCACTTCATTAGTTATAAATAAATGTGAATGTATCATTTAGCTCATGTATGTACGGGGTTTACGTTTATTATTGGATTTCAAGTACATAAATGTGAGTATTTATGAATGTTCTTCAATTGTACAGTATATGTATGTTTCCTTTCAAACACAATATCACTGTCTATGATTCTAAGTCACTCCATAAGATTATCCTTGTTAATGGACTTGTTCGATAAATAAAATATTTTTAAATATAATTTATTTCATTAATTAAACCAAATGAACATATTTATTATTTCACAATAGGAAAGTTAAGGTAAGAGAAGTGTTTCTGGGATTTTTCCATTCTAAGGGGAAAAAAGCAGTTGACCTCAGTTCTGATATTCTCAGAAATCTGGAAAGTGATGGACTCGACATTATGTTGTGCCGAAATCGAGGTTACGATAATGGCTGGAATCCATGGCGGTGTACAAGCCATTTTGAAAACAATGAACAAGAAAGCTATTTTTAATAGATGTGTGGACCATTCGCTTAACTTGTGAGGCCAACACTCTTTTTCTGAAAATGCTTCATGCGTGACATTTTTAAAACTCTTGAGACATTGTTTTCATTCTTTGCTGCTTCAACTCACCGATGGGATCTTTCAATGAACCACACTCGAGTCTCAGTAAAAAGATTATCAACAACACGCTGGAGTTCTCATCATGCTGCAGTAAAGGCAGTGAAAGAAAATTTCGATGAATGTGTGGCGGCAATTGAAGCTCTATGTGATCCAGATGAAAATTTAGTCACAAGAGGTACAGCCCGAGGTCTCTTACATGCTGTCTGCAATTTCACGTTTTCGTGCTACCTCCTCTATTGGTGTGAGGTACTTGAATAAGTTAATCTTACACATCTGTGCCTTCAGACTAAGGGATTAACTCTTGACAAGATGGTGACAAAGTTAGAGACGATAAGACTTTTTATGTACGAACAGCGCAATCAAATTGTGGAGCTGGCAATTGGACAGCCGCATTTAAAATCAGACCAATATGGAATTTCAGTAGAGAGCAGACCTAGGTTCAAGAAGAGGATGACAGATGAGAAGACGAGAGATGCTGGACTAACTCTGCAAGAAGACAACAAGAGAGCGATGCATCGTTTCCATTCTAAACACCAGATCAGACAAGGAGCCATCAAGGAAGTAGCAGCCATGTTTGAGGCCGTTTAAGCCAAGAGTTTGATATCTGCCACTGAAGAAGGGTTGTTGCGGTCCATTCCAAAGTTAACCACTTTCTACGATGAGTTATCAGAGGAAGAGCTTTTATTGGAAATACCAAGGCCGAGAAGGCACCTGAAGGCAGCAGAGATTGATCTCGAAGAAGTCAAAGATTGGTCAGTACTTGACGTCTTGAAATTCATAACTGAATGGGACTTCCTAGAATCTCTCCCATATCTCTCAGTGAGCCTCCAATTATTTCTTACGATCTGTGAGTCTGTGGCTTCATGTGAGAGGAGTTTTTCAAAGTTATGTTTATAACGAGCTATTTGCTACAGAAGGCCTACAAGCTGACGTGGGCTCACTACAACAGGCAGTGCATTTCGCTAGACGCAAACTGAAGGCACTATACAACGGTGATTCTTCCGGGAGCAACATACGCAGCCGAAACAATGGTGATCGACGGTCATTCCAAAATTAAGGATATAGAAAACAGGAAAGAAATAATCTCAGAAAGATTTACGGAGCAGTTAATAATAACGGTATTTGGATGAAGAGTCCTCAAAATGAACTCTACCAAATGATCCACACAATAACGCACGTAATCAGAAAACGCCGTGCACAGTTCTATACACACATTTACAGGATGGAAAACTTCAGAACGGTGAGGAAATTGCTCAACGTTATAACACAGAGTAAGTGTGGCAATGAGTGGCTGACAGAGGTTCAGAGGGACCTAAAACAGGTCAACATACAAAATCTCGAGGACAGCACCGAGTGCCGGAAAAAAGACCAAAATTGTTATGTTTGAGCATAGACCATCACGACAGACTTGAAGAAACTGGACTGCTGAGCGGAAGAAGGAGCACTCTGAGAGGATGAAGAGATTTTGGGAAGAGAAGCGGGAAAACGACAGATGATGAATTAATCTTGTATTCTAGTTCAATCGCTCTCGTAAAGGGGAACAATAGATTAAATATAATAACAATAAAAACAGTCTCACGTGACATGTTTCAGCTCAACAAGGTAACCTCGAAACATAGGCCATGGGCATTGGATACCTCTCAAGAAATCATACTAATCTGATCAGGACAACCAGATGAAAATAAAATACGGAAAAACGACCCATTACGAAGAAAAATAAAAGGCTTGCAAATAAATTTAGTGAAATGATCCAGAAGCATCATCTTAAACATCTGGTCTTATCTGGTTATCACTGATCTGTCCGTATTGTCACATATGATTAGGGGTTGGTTACATAGCTAAACACACCCCCTGGTGGATATATCATAGCCTAAGCATTTTCAGCTCGATATACCCGGTCTAGTGGGCGCAATGTATTGGGTTTGACACTTCACAAAGGAAACTCGTGGCATTTAAAAACAAAGACATTTGAATCGCTTGGCAACGGAGGATAGGGTCCAGATCCAAAAAGCTTGCGACCTCTCATCCCAAGCGCACTGGCGTTCTCGATATGAATCCAAAAATGAGAAAGCACAATCTAAAGCTCACAAAACTGATAAATAATGAACCAGCGGGCAATAATATTACATTGTATTCACTCATTGAGAACATGGCCGCTCATTACCTCGCCAGAGCCGAGATGGGGGGAGTTGATGACGGCCAATGCTAGAGGGTCATAAACCTCCCCGCTGTACATTGCAACCCTACAGGCGTGCGGTTGTCAACTATCCGGCTTTGAAACATAAAGGACATCGCTTGAAAACAGTAACTAGCCTTACAAAACATTAAAAGCCACAAATATCACGCGAAAGGTCAGCATAGTAAGGTAAGCGTGGTGTCTTTCTTCTTCTCGGTCAAACTGTCTGCATCTTTCTGTACGCTCGAAATCAAATACCACTGAAAAAGACTCAAACCCCCACAACTGAGACACAAACCATATCTTACCTGTGGCGATTCACTATTTATCTTCACGACACCCCAACTTCAGCACAGGTTACTCCGTTGACGGAAGAAATTTGACAGGGGAACAAAAACATGCACTCAAACTCGCATCTGGCCTCAGCCAATGCTCAAAATTCAACCCTGTTCAAAAATCAGTGGCTAAATTACCCTGAATGAAATTATCTTTATTGGATGCAATTATCCGCCGACCGTTTACTTGTAAAATAAAATAATATTACACGCTTCCCTCAACCTGATTCACAACTCCCTAATATAACTCACCTTCCACACACAAAAACTAACTTCTCGATATTACTTTACTCTCGGTCATCCTCAAAAAAATGCATCACAAAGTCAAAACCATGCATTCTAATGTGAATGGCGACTCCAAGAACCAAAGATGCACACATGAACATAACACAGATTACACAAAGGGGGTTCATTCAACATGCACACACACAGAAAATAACACATTTTGTTACAAAACGCGCGAGCCACGACACAAGATAAGACACATTTTATGACTTGAACAAGCTGGTCACCAACAGAAAAGTGGGATAAATAATTTACTGATTTAAATTTACAATTACCTAGATGTCAAACCCATTACGCCTACCCCCTCAGTATGGAGCTGAGTATTTAGCTAAAACCCAAACATGGCATCCTTAGGTCCACAATTTGACTTACCCAATTCTGGGCTCTAGCCTATCACACCCATTGTCGTATCCATTTTAAATGCACTCAACATATGATAAAACAAGCAGTTCCGTGAATAACTATACAGCCTATTTACATATATCCTTCTTATTTATTTATTGCCACAACAGGGCAGTGCCCCAGTTACAATAGCAAACAATTGTTTACACCCAGATAATACATGGAAATATGTTTGAATACAAAATAAAAATACATTAGAATCTATATTTATAAAAGAAAGTCGTGTTAGTTACACTATTTATAACTCAAGAACGGCTGAACCGATTTGGCTGAAAATTGATGTGGAGGTAGCTTAGAAGCAGGAGACGGACATAGGATACTTTTTTTTTATCCCATGACGTGACATAATACGTCAAAGAGATAAAAGTCACTATAAAACGTAATGCAAATGACAGCTAAGGCAAGTCGTTTCCAGGCAAGAGGAGCTCTTGACGAGACACGGCCGACTGGATGCGAGTAGCGCTCTCCACTAACGGTATAGAAAATGAGGCTCTTAACATGAAATCCCGTTAGTTACTCAACGTAATTTGTATTCTCTTTGAATCATCATTAACAATGCCGCGACAAAGACGATCGAATTTTCCCGACAAAGCCTTAATGCAAGAAGGATACGAAACATTGCGAATGAAATATATATGTATATATAAAATGTTCGTTTGTTCGTCTTTAATGCGTTCATAAACCATTCATCCGTTTGCGATCAAATATTGTTGAGTTGTTGTGCACACTTCCGAAATCATTATAGGCATAGTTAATCCTATTTACAATAGACAGCGCGCGAGTAGTTTGAACAAATGCGTGTTGGCGATGCGTTCATATACAATTAATCCGATTGCGATCAAATTTTGGTGAGTTATTGTGCACTGTCCCGGAAATGTTATAGGCGTAGTAAATCCAATTTACAATAGATGGCGCGTGAGTAGCTTCAACAAAATGGCATGAGATTGTTTCAAGAAAGTCCCACATGCGTTCATATAACATTCATCCCATTGCGATAAAACTTGGGTGAGATGTTCTGTACACTTCAGGTAAGGGTTTTGGCTTAGTAAATCCACATAACAATAGGTAGCGCACGAGTAGATTCAACAAATGAGCGATGACGGGCGAAGCGTTTCAAAAAAGTCCGGTATGGGTTCACATACCATTCGTCCGATAGCGATGAAACTTGGGTGAGAGGTTGTGTACACCACAGGCAAGGTTTCTGGTTTAGTAAATCCATGTTATATTAGGTAGCGCACGAGTCGATTCAACAAATGTGCGACGACGCGCGAAGCGTTTCAATAAAGTCCCGTATGCGTTCATATACTATTCGTCTGATAGCGATGAAACATGTGTGAGATGTTGTGTACACTTCAGGGAAGGTTTCTGGCTTAGTAAATCCACTTTACAATGGGTATCGCACACGTAGATTAAACAAATGAGCGACGAAGCGCAAAGTGTTTCAACATAGTCCCGTATGCGTTCATATACCATTCGTCCGATAGCGACTAAACTTGGGTGAGTTGTTGTGTACACTCCAGGGAAAGTTTCAGGCTTAGTAAATCCATTTTACAATAGGTAGCGCACAATTAGATTCAACAAATGAGCGAAGACGCGCGAAGCGTTTCAACAAAGCCCCGTATGCGTTCATATACCATTCTTCCGATAGCGATGAAACTTGGGTGAGATATTGTGCACACTTCAGGGAAGGTTTCTGACCTAATAAATCCTTTTTACAATAGGTAGCGCACGAGTAGATTCAACAAATGAGTAACGGCGCGCGTATCGTTTAAAAAAATCCGTATGCGTTCATATACCATTCATGCAATTGCAATGAAATTTGGTGAAATGTTGTTTCCACTCCCGCGAAGATTTCTGATATAGTAAATCCATTTTACAATTGGTAGCGCACGAGTAGATTCAACTAATGAACGACAGCGCGTGAATCGTTTCAACCAAGTTCATATACCATTCATCCGATTGTGATAAAACTTTGGGGAGTTGAGTCCAGTCCTGCGAAGGTGTATGAATTAGTAAATCCGTTTTTCAATGGGTGGCGCACAAGTAGTTTCAACAAACGAGTGACGGCGCGCGAATAGTTCAAACAAAATCCCGTATGCGTTCATATGCCATTCATCCGATTGCGAAGAAACTTTGATGAGTTGTTGTGTACACGCCAGGGAAGGTTTTCGAATTAGTAAATCCATTTTACAATAGGTAGCGTACGAGTATATTCAACAAATGGGTGACGGCGCTCGAATCGTTTCAACAAAGTCCCGTATGCGTTCATATACCATTCATTTCATTACGAGTTGTTGAGCACGCTCCCATGTTTATTTTTGGAGATAGTAAATCAATTTTATAATAGTGTCGAGGTGGTTAACGGAAAAATAAAAAAATATTGGGATTCCATAAGCACTTCAACAAACAAAGTTACAACGCCAAGTACAGCTGGTACAATATAAACATTGAAATTAAAAATTATAAATTAAAATAAAAAGGTTAACAAGTAATATACACAAGTTCTAGTCGTAATAACAGTAAATGAAGCGTGCTTTTGAACATTTGGTCACTTAATGTAAAACTAGATTCATATTATTACAATAGCAATCAATGATGTAAGGTTTGCATTATTGGTAATTAGTAATAAAGGGAAACCCCTTGAGGTGAGAACCAGAGGGTTCCATCTATACTTTTTGAGGATTTTGATTTTTTCGTTGCAAATGGTACTGGGAGGTATGTACTGTCGTTATCCATGACAGGAACATCCGTATCATTTACCGTTTCCAGTCATTAAGCAGGTAAATTTGCTTCTATCTGAAAAAGTTTGCAAGGCTGAGAACCAGATGGTTCTATCTGCAGAATGTCGGTAGACAGTACACACTGGATCAGCTGTTTGGAGTTGCTCACTTCTATCTCATCTCATCTCATCTGTTTGGCTATAACTCGTCCAGGAAGAGAAAGCGTAACCCTCAACAATGGAAAAAGAATACTCAAAAGAGACTGCGACAGAGTAAGGAAGTAAAACATGAAGAATGTAAGTGCAAATTTAAGTGTTAACTTATCTTAAGATTTATAAAGATGACCGTAATTCCATAATGATTTCATTTTATTCACTGCAAGATATGAGAAAATATATTATATTTTACAAAACTCCGAGAGCAAATCTTCTCAGAGGACCAGGAACGTTGACTTTTTACAAGTGAATGGCACGCAGGTAAGAGTTTGCAAGAGACCTCGTTGGTCAGTCAAAAAGTAATATAGCCTACAATGTGCATTTTAACAAATATCAAACAATAATGACTCCGGAATCCAATGAGAGAGGAAAGAAAACAAGAGAGGATTTCGAAAAATTGTAAAGATTTCGTTAGAAAGCAAAAGGAAGATTGTAGTTTTACGTGACCGTTAATCTCAAGACCATGAGCCACGTGACCTCCTTTTTACGTGGAATCCAAACCACAGGACATGGCATTTCACTTTGAAAATCTCACATACATTGACCGGGAATCGAACCCGGTCCGCCGTGGTGAGAGGCCAACAGCTTGACCGTTGCGCCACCACGCCCCTTGTTAGAAAGCACATTGAAGCATTTCCAAGGGTAGAGTCGCATTACTGCAGTGCTGTGACACAAAAGGAATACTTAAAATGTAACTGGAATATATGATATGTATAAAGAAGTTTGCGTACAGAATAGCTATAAAGCGGTAACAGTGTCAATGTACAGGTCAGTATTTAACACTGAATATAATCTGGACTTCTTAGCACCAAAATTCGATCCCTGTGACCTTTGCGATGAGTTTATCATGGCAGAAATGGAAAATAGAGACACAGAGTTTGTCAACGAAGTTTGATAACCATTTAGAAGAGAAATCATTCATGCGACAGGAAAGAGAATATGACAGACGAAGTGATGCTATGGTGACATGCTTTACCTCGTGCAAATGGAAGTAGCTCCTTTTATAAAAGAAAACTGATCGCTTACAATCTTACTGCTCTTGTATCGAGGAATAAACGAGGATATTGTGCTATTGGGCATGAAGCACTGTGCGGCAGATCTGGAAATGGCATTTCAAGTGCTACCAGACTAAAACGAAACTGTTTCAGCATAGTAAAATACCGTATCTGCAGGTACCGCAGCTGAAATGTTGTGCAGACGACCTGTTCAGTGTGTACTTAAAGACAAGTCACGGTATTCAGTAGTAGAATAAAGTCAAGATACCGAAGAGTAGAACAAACAGGACTGATAACTATCAGCAATAGAACATACTACCAACCGACTTAATAAAGTACAGGGCCCTCAGCCCGGCCGCTCCTCGCCAGGCGGCTGCGCCCATGCGGCTCGGCTTCGCCTCCTTTGTACACGCCTGCCGGTCTTGTGTATGGCCCACCAGGGAGTCATCGGAGTATGCCACCTAAGACGCCATAAGCACCAAAGAAGAAAACACCGGCAACAACTCCGCGACCAGCTCAAGCCAGTGTAGCTCAACATTTCAAAGAGCAAAAGGCTTCCTCAAGTAAAAAGGACACATCACATCACAAAACGCAGCAACAAAGGTCACGGTCGACATCACCGGCCAAGAGGGTGGTGATCCAACCACCGAGTCCGCCTCCTTCCTGTACGGACGATACTCTTTCGGTGACCTCAGCAGTACACATGTCAGCTAACACGGACCAGATACTACGCGCATTGGAACAAATCAACCAGCGACTGACCCTTCTGGAGCTACCTCGCCAGGAACCTCATCTAGAGGAACCAGAAGACTTTGAAGAAGCGGACAACGAGCCTCACTATCGTCACCACCGCTATCGTCTACCACCAGCCGACTTTCCATGGAGGACTCTAGCTCCGGAAGACTATCCCAAAGGTCTACCCGTCCCGGCAACTCAGCGCGCCTGGAACCTGGCACAGGCGCTCAAACAACAACTTCTCTACGTACCGACGGGGTGAGACCATCACGACACGCAGACGACGCTCTACCTTCTTTCGAATTGGCAACTGTTGGACCCAGGGCAGCAGAAGTACACCTTCAACCGGGCCAACCTCCTGTACGCCGCCCTGACCAAAGGGTGGGCGTACGCCATGCAGTTGGACAGCGCTGGAGGCGACGAGGTACTCGAGTTACCACCGAACTTCCAGTTCCAGTTACCAGCCCGCCAGCCCGCGGTCTCCCGCGGAGGGCCTCAACGCGGGGCCGGCCGAGGACGCGGACCATGCGGGGGCGGGAGAGGGGCAGCAGCCAGATAGACCTGCAGGAGCAACCTTCCCGGCAGATTGTTCTGAGCTGACCTTCGGACCGTTCTTCAAGATCCGGTTCTTCCACTCTCCAGCGGACGACGTCCTGGCGCTCTCTCCACGATTACAACGATGCCCTGGTTCGAGCGGATTTCTCTCATCGAGGAGCGGAGTGGCTGGGCCGGCACCCGCCGGACGAAGAAGAGTGATGGACCATGAAGGTGATGATAGTGAAGAGTGAAACTAAGACATATAGACTTAATGAAGGGTTATGTGTTATGTGTTGTTAGATATGTAAGTCTGTATGTATTATTATTTCTTGTAAGGCTGCAACTTATTTAATAAAGTACAGGGCCCTCAGCCCGGCCGCTCCACGCCAGGCGGCTGCGCCCATGCGGCTCGGCTTCGCCTCCTTTGTACACGCCTGCCGGTCTTGTGTATATAAGGAGCGGAGCCGGGCTGCCTGGGAGTAGTCGTTTGGTGGAGGAGTCAGCCGGTCATCATGGAAGAAAATTTTCAAGGAAAAGGCTACAGATATCAATTCCATGATGAGGTGGATGCTAACTGTCGATGTAGAGTTCAACAAAGAACTTTTGAAATGAAGAACCTTATGACTCTAACATCTTATGCAAACTTTAGAGCCAAAAACTTCTATCTGCATGCAAACTTTGGGACAAGTCATTAAAATACCTATGTTCTCTATGTAATTGTGAAATTTGGTGTTAATTCATTAAAGTAGAACCTTGTATCATCATTTTGAAATACTTCGCAAAGAGCTGGATTCATTTCTACATACTGTATGCAATTCCAAACTTTAAACACCTCTCCTGAAAAATTAACTTAAAGTCAGATAAAACCCTCTGGTTCTCACCTCACGAGGTGTCAAACCTATTACGCCTACCGCCTCAGTATGGAGCTGAGTATTTAGCTATAACCCCTACATGGCGGCCTTTGGTTCACAATTTGACTTACCCCATCCTGGGCTCTAGCCAATCACACCCATTGTCGTATCCATTTTAAATGCACTCAACATGTGATAAAACAAGTAGTTCCGTGAATAACTATACAGCCTATTTTCATATATCCTACTTATGTATGTATTGCCACAACAGTGCAGCGCCCCAATTACAGTAGCAAACAATTGTTTACACCCAGATAATACATGAAATACATTAAATACGATATAAACATTGAAATTAAAAATTATGAATTAAATAAAAAAGGTTAACAAGTAATATACACAAGTTCTAGTCGTAATAACAGTAAATGAAGCATGCTTTTGAACATTTGGTCACATAATGTAAAACTAGATTCATATTATTAGGTACTAATACAATAGCAATGAATGATGTAAGGTTGGCATTATTGGTAATTAGCAATAAAGAGAAACCTAAAACTAATAGCAGCCAAATTTAATATCTTTGTAATAGTGAATCATTTGACAGCTAAAACTAAGTGTAATTTTCATCTATAATTTAGCAATGACATTACGAAATCCAAATTGATGTCAGCTGAGGATACAGCACATAGTCAATAGGCTACAGGTGAATTTTTACGGAAATTTGTATTACATTTTTTTTACTATTAGGAGTTCTCGTTTTCTGAGACATTTCTTCCTTACGTAGAAATTTATTTGCCCTAAAGTTTCACTCGTGCCTGAGAAACCATTGATAATTTTATACAAATACTAGCTGTACCCGGAATGCGTTGCAATGCCAATCGAAGAATGGGTTGGCGTCGTAATTTTGTTTCTTGAAGTGCTTTTGGAAACAATCTTTTTTTCAATTTCCGTTAACAGCCTCTAAACTATCTAAAAATGGATTAAATGATTTAGAAACATTCGTGGGAGCGTGCTCAACAATTCACCAAAGTTTCATCGTAATCGGATGAATGGTATATGAACGCATACGAGATTTTGTTGAAACGCTTCGCGCGTCGTCACTCATTTGTTGCATCTACTCGTACACTACCTATTGCAAAATGGATTTACTAAGTCGAAACCCTTCCCTGGCATGTACACAATAACTCATCAAGGGGTCATCGTAAATGGAAGAATGGCATATGAACGCATACGGGATTTTGTTTAAACGATACGCATGCCGTCACTCATTTGTTGAATCTACTCGTACGCTACCAATTGTAATATATATTTACTAAGCCTTAAACTTTTGCTCGAGTGTACTCAACGATTTCCCAAAGTCTCATCATAATCGCATGAATGGTATATGAAAGCATAAGGGACTCTTTTGAAACGATTCGCGTGTCGTCGCTCATTTATTGAATCTACTTGTGCACTACCTGTCGCGAAATGCATGTACTAAGCCAGACACCTTCTCTGGAGTGTACACAACATTTCACCAAAGTTTCATCGCAATCGAATGAATAGTATATGAATGCATATGGGACTTTGTTGAAACGATTCGCGCACCATCGCTCCTTTGTTGAATCTACTCGTGCGCTACCCATTGTAAAATGGATTTACTAAGCCAGAAAACTTTCCTGGAGTGCACATAACAGTTCACCAAATTTCATCGCAATCGATGAATGGTATATAAACGCAAACGTTTTTTTTTAAATCGATCCACGTGCCGTCGCTCATTTGTTGAATAAACTCGTGCGCGACCTATTGTAAAGTTCATGTACTATGTCAGAAACCTTCCCTGGAGTGTACACAGAAACTCACCCAAATTTCATCGCTTTCGCGCGATTGGTATATGGACGCATATGGAACTTTGTTGAAACGCTTCGCGCGTTGTCGCTCATTTGTTGAATCTAATCGTGCGCTACCTAATCAAAAGTGGATGATCTAAGCCAGAAACCTTCCCTGATGTATACACAACATCTCACCCAAGTTTCATCGCTATCGGACGAATGGTATATTAACGCATACGGTACTTTGTTGAATCGCTTCGCACGTCGTCGCTCATTTGTTGAATCTACTCGTTCGCCAACTATTGTAAAATGGATTTAATAAATCAGGAACCTTCCTTGAAATGTACGCAACATCTCACGCAAGTTTTATCGCTATCGGACGAATGGTATATAAACGCATACGGGACTTTGTTGAAACATTTCACGCGTCGTCGCTCTTTTGTTGAATCTACTCGTGCGCTACCGATTGAAAAGTGGATGATCTAAGCCAGGAACCTTCCCTGATGTATACACAACATCTCACCCAAGTTTCATCGCTATGGGACGAATGGTATATGAACGCATACGGTACTTTGTTAATTCGCTTCGCACGTCGTCGCTCATTTGTTAAATGTACTATTTCGCCACCTTTTGTAAAATAGATTTACTAAGTCAGGAACCTTCCTTGAAGTGTACACAACATCTCACCCAAGTTTTATCGCTATCGGACGAATGGTATATGAACGCATACGGGACTTTGTTGAAACATTTCACACGTCGTCGCTCATTTGTTGAGTCTACTCGTGCGCTACTTATTTTAAAATGGATTTACTAAGCCAGAAACCATCCCTGGTGTGTACACAACATCTCACCCAAGTTTAATCGCAATGGGATGAATGGTATATGAACGCATGTGGTCTTTGTTGAAATGAACCGCACGCCATTTTTTGAAGCTACTCGCGCGCCATCTATTGTAAATTGGATTTACTATGCCTATAACTTTCACGGAAGTGTGCCCAACAACTCACCAAAATTTGATCGCAATCGGATGAATGGTATATGAATGCATAGCCAACACTCATTTGTTTAAACTACTCGCGCGCTATCTATTGTAAATTGGATTAACTATGCCTATAAGCATCCCGGAAGTGTGCTAAACAACCCACCAAAATTTGGTCGCAATCGAATGAATTGTAGGTTATATGAACGCATCGCCAACACTCATTTGTTTAAACTACTCACGCGCTCTCTATTTTAAATTGGCTTAACTATGCCTATAACCACCAAAATTTGATCGCATTCGGATGAATGGTTTATGAACGCATAAAAGACGAACATTCATTTTTATATATATAAGATTAGATATCTGCTGAGCAATAATCCTGCGTGTTGAATGTTTAGTCGTTTGGAATTTTGACAACAAGTTAGAGTAAGGAATTCTACATCGGATGTGTATTTCTTGTAATAAACTCATATTACTTCAGCACAATCAGCCTTCTCCAAATTCCTTTCATTTAGCATGCAATGCCACCATGGTAACGGGAGTTATTCTTTACAAGCTGTCTATAGGAGGTTTATAGATACTAGTATCCTGGCAACATTCAATTCATATCTGTCCATATCATCCTTTCCATCTAGGCAATCCATTTCGATCACGTTATTTAGTTTCTTGGCAACTATATAACCAATACATTTCTTACCAATTCATAACAAGTTCGTCACACCTATGTCCAATGTTCTCTCCACAATGTAAGTAAAAGAAGTTATTGCTCTCGTGACTCAATATTCTAACACATTATTTTCAATATACAAGACTATTTATATTGTTTGTTTTTTCTCTCTACACAGATTTCTCTACCTGGCGAATACATATCAACCATCATTTATAACCTACCTTATTCAGCATTTCTATTTTCACATCCACGTAAGTGTTATAGTTTTTATATCTTTTTCCGGTCTGTTTCTGTGTTTTTGTTTCTCAGTTTAATTTCTTCTTTTTAGATCTCTTGAATTCATCGCTGTTTTATCAAGAC